>CM077507.1:28196375-28796375 GCA_039654745.1 Houttuynia cordata | reverse complement strand
CTTTCCAATGCCACTGACCACGTGCAATTCGGAGTTTGGAGCAGAAAGTTATAGTAATTTGAAAATTATGAATAGTAACTACGATCGATCGGAATTTCATAAATGAACGATCGCCAGAGCCAGAAAAATAGTGTATCGAAGGAAACGATCGATCGGCACTCAAAACAATTGATCGTATCTATTAGAGTTTTTGGATACATAATTTATAATAAACATGATCGATCGGGAATAAAATGATCGATCGGTAGTTGAGATGAAACGGACGATAGGCGCGACAATGTTGAATTTAACAGAGGAAAGTGATCGATCGCAAAGAGATCAATCGGCTATACGGAGCGATCCATCGGTCTGTGCGGCAAAACCTAAATCAAGCCTATTTTAACTCAGATTTGGAAGGGGACTTCGTGGTTTCTCTTCAAGCATATAAATAAGCCTTAAGGGAGAACGTATTGGGCATTAGAGAACATATTTTGGAGGCTAGAGAAGAGCAAGAGAAGGAGTCTTTTGGAGCCAAAAAAGAAGAAGGATTCATGCCAATGGATCTACAAAAATAGGCTTTTCTTTTCTCTTCTACTATGTGTAACTAAATTCCTTGTCAAGGCTAGATGAAGCCCTAGATATGTGTATTGCTACTCTTATTAGTTTCATTTAATAAAGTTGATTATGATTCATACTTAATGCTATTTCATGAGTTTCTTTTGAGTGCTTGACCATAGACTTGATAGGTATGAATGAAATTAGATCTTTTTAATCCCTTTGTCTAACCAAGAATAGGTTTGTAATTAATTCTATGCCCGACCAAGGATATGATTGATTACACAATAGTAAATGAACTTTCGTGTCCAACCAAGAACGTTAGTGAATTTATTAGTGATTTGTGTGTCCGACCAAGAACACGAATTACTATATCATGTCAATCTGCGTGTAATAATAATCAAGAGTAGTAATTGCATGTCTAGTGGTGGATTCATTGCCTTGAATTTGGTAAAGTATTTAACCGTCCCTGAGGTTCGACAACCCTTTCTATACTCGCCGTAGTACAATTGCCTTGTGCACTTGCAAGGGTTTATATTTAAACGGTCAATGCCATTACGAAATGACATCAATATCTATTGGGTCAGCACTTTATTATTCGGACAGACCATCAGCCTCTGAAGTATTTTCTTAACCAGCGAATCTCTACTCCCGCCCAGCAGCTTTGGGTGACTAAGCTTATGGGCTGTGATTATGATATGGTTTATAAATGGGGGTTTGACAATACCACGGCCGATGCTCTTTCTGGGCGAGATGTAGAGGTACCCTCATGGGCGTATCCGTCCCTACGTTTCCCTTTATATCCGACTTGCTTCAGACTTATCGGGATGTACCCGAGGTTGTGGACATCTTACAGCGACTCTGGGCTGATCCGACGTGCTTACCCTCTTTTATTTTGCAGGGTGATTATATTTTGTGGAAGCAACGATTATGGGTTCCTCCGAGCCCAACATTTCAGCAGACTATTATCTCCTTCTTTCATGACACTCCTAGTTCTGGTCACGAAGGTTCATTCCGCACCTACAAGTATGTGGCGGGGTGTGATGTGTGTCAGCGCGCCAAGGCATCTACTACTACTCCAGCCGACCTTCTGCAACCCCTCCCTATTCCTGATCATGTATGGGAGGATGTATCCATGGACTTTATTGAGGCTCTACCTGCGGTCCAAGGTAAATCAGTTATCCTTGTGATCGTGGATCGCCTATCTAAATATGCTTATTTTTGCGCTCTTGGTCACCCCTATACGGCTAAAGCAGTAGCTGAAATTTATGTTCGAGAAGTGGTCAAGTTGCATGGCATGCCACGGACAATTGTGTCGGATAGGGATAAAATATTTGTCTCTCTTTTCTGGCGAGAGTTCTTTGCTTTGCAGGATACTAAGTTGCACATGAGTACCGCCTATCATCCACAGAGTGATGGACAAACGGAGGTCGTCAACAGTTGCCTGGAATAGTACCTGTGTTGTTTTGTCGGAGAGGAGCCTCGTTAGTGGCTCCAACTTCTTCCCTGGGCTGAATGGTCATACAATACTACTTATCATACATCTACAAGATTCACTCCTTTCAAGGTGGTTTATGGCCGACCTCCGCCTACAGTGTTCCAGTACTTGCCTTTTAGTTCTTTTGTGAGCAAGGTGGACTATACTCTCCAGACGCGGGATGAAGTCCTGTGTCAGCTTAAGACTAACCTCATAGCTGCCTAGAATCGAATGAAGCAGGTATATGATCGCTCTCATAT
This sequence comes from Houttuynia cordata, assembly GCA_039654745.1. Lineage (NCBI taxonomy): Eukaryota > Viridiplantae > Streptophyta > Magnoliopsida > Piperales > Saururaceae > Houttuynia > Houttuynia cordata. The sequence continues at coordinate 28,794,104 of CM077507.1, read as the reverse complement.
GGATCAAGAGTTCTCACTTGGGGATATAGTTTATGTTAATCTCTGCCCCATCGGCAACATTCTTTGTCTGCCGTTGCTTCAGCCAAATTGGCACATCGGTTTCATGGTCCTTATCAGGTGTTAGAGCATATCGGGCCAGTTACTTATCGTTTGCAGTTGCCGCCTACTTCCCAGGTCTATCCGGTTTTTCATGTATCCCAACTTCAGCGATTTGTGGGGGATCCTTCTCGCCTTTTTAGTGAGGTGCATGCGCCGTTACTCCTTCCGTCGGATCCTCCTGACCTTCCTTCATCTATATTGGATCGCCGTCGGGTTCGTCGCTCGGGTCGATTAGTGACTGAGGTGCTGGTTGCTTGGCATGTCCATTCGTTGGACAATGCGACGTGAGAGTTGAAGGACGAGTTTTATGTTCGATTTTCTACCTTTACGCCTTGAGGACAAGGCTATAGCGGAGCGTGGTGGAATGTTATGTCCCTACGTGTTCTAAGTATTAGTTTATTTTATGAGTTAATAAGGCCATATGGGCCGTAGCTATAAGAATAGTTTATTTCGTTACTTATGTCTTTATGGCCCATAAGGCCCATCAGCTTCTGACTTAGTGCCTATATGTAGGGAACGCCCTGTCCTATTTGGATTATAAATGAATTGAACCCTAGTTTATCACTGATCGTTTAAAATTAAAACCCTTGCAAGTGCACAAGGCAATTTTACCACGGCGAGTATTAAAAGGGTTGTCGAACCTCAGGGACGGACTAATATTTTACCAAATTCAAGTAAAAGCAAATTTTGTTTTAATTAATCTAGAGAAAGTAATAAAATTTAACTACTTTAAAACGGATTTTAACTAATATGGAGAAGTGCCAAGGCTTCGAATCCACCACACAATAAACCAACTTATCGCCTCTCTCTTTTGAATAAATTCCTAATTGGCTAGCATATTCCTCTTAGAAAGTCTTACAATATGCATGCTCTGTTATTAGATCAATGTATGGAAGAGTAGAAGAAAATATCACAATGTATAAAGAAGCTTGTATCCCTCATATCTCGAAATTCCACTGTCGACAGTGGGGCTTCTTGTCTCAGACTCTCTGTCACAAAAGCCCTTGCTGCCCTTCATAAACTCCCATTTCTCATCCTATTATTATTTCCTGACAATAATGAAATCTCTGGATGACTGGATGCCGTTTGCAATCCTCGTTGAAGGAGCTTCTTCCATGATTTGGTAATTTGCAATGGGATAAAATTGGGAGTTCATTCTGGGCTGTTTCAATGTTTGTTTTTCTTTTTCAAATGAGGGCCCTGCAAATTATGAATAAGACAAATGGGATCTCCTACCCTGCAATTTATCTGGGTCTCAAGATAGGCGGCCTAAACAAAATAAGAGAAGAAAGAAAAAAAATGAAGGACAAACATCTCTATAGATGTTTCGTTTATTAGATCTATACTTTCATGTGAGAATAATACTTGTTAATCGAGGACATTATCATTAGTTATATATTTTGTGTCAGTTATGATCATGTCAGATGACCACACATATTTTCATCTCTTTTAGTGATGGAGTCATCTCTCTCAGAATCCGCACACAAAATGATGTGACTTGATTGAGATGATTTTGCCACTTATTATGTGATGATGTGAACCTTCTCTTCGCGTCTCGTTTCTTGTCTTCTTTTTTTTTTTTGATATAAGTTTCTTTTCTTGGTGTAGGAAGAACTTTGATACTTCAATTGATCCCATAAAGTCATATCGATGCGAGACAAGATAGTAACAGGAAAAAGATGGGTGAATGAGTCAACATAATCACAAATCATATGATCTGGGATTAGATTGCATAAATGGGTATAAACTATACATAATCACAACCTACATGGTCTACCATCAAATTAGCTAACAAACCATTTACTTAATAATTTTAACACACATACAGTAGACGATTGTTACAAAAAAGGCAGTGGATGATCATTGTTACTCATACGATTAGGGGCCGTTGGGGGCGTGATTAGAAGTTGCTACACTGTAGCATCTATGTTTTTTTCATATATCCCGCGTGAAACACGACCTGGATACTGTAGCATCTATGTTTTTTTCATATATCCCGCGTGAAACACGACCTGGCACCCCAGGTCATGTTTCACGCGGGATATATGAAAAAAACATAGATGCTACAGTGGATGTAAAAAATATACTGTGGATATTTGCTTATAATCACGCCCCAAACAGCCCATAAGTGTAAATAAGCTTACCCACCTATTGGCGAGGTGGTAAAAACTCCCGTGTAGAAGAGCAGTCCTAGGTTAAAACCCGGACTAAGGCATCCTTGGTTGGTGTGGGGTTTAGACTAGATTACAGTGCCTATGGGCGTTTGTTGTGAAAAAGAAAGTGTTAAGAACGAAAATAGTGAATATGATAAGTAGTCAAAGTTAGTGAACTAGATTAATCTATAGTAGGAGAGATAGCACCAATAATGAAATATCCGGTGGGTGGTGCCCAGATGCTTGTCTGCTAATCTATATCTATATATAGAAGGTTAACGAGTAGTGCTAGCGATGGATCTTGGCCATGCAGCTAGCTCAGCTCCTCGTGAAAGATGTACTTACCAAACTGGTCACTTTCATGATGCTACCACTTGATGCTTGTTTCGTCTTCCGTGTTTTCGTCTTATCATCCAACATCAATCGTTGTTGTTAGATTGCTCATCTCCGTGCCTCATGGGGTGGACAACTTATCTTGATGGATTCCATACAAGTGGGAGAACTGAAATTTGGACATTATCAGTGGGTGCCCACCTCCTAGTCTCCTCTAGTGGTCACATTATTTTGTGCATATTTCTTTGTACGACTGTTATTCTGTTGGTCGCTTTGTCCATGTCTGTATGGACGTTCCTGGCCGGGTAGAATCACTTCTCTGATTGAGCTTTCTAGTAATTTAAAGGCTATAGGTGAAAGTAAGTCATTGTTTAAGTGCTAGTCTAAGTTGAAATTTCATCATTATCAACATGATAGTAATGATAACAATTTGGTTGACACATGCATCCATGTGTTTCTTCTATCTCTTCCTCTTTACACTCCAAATTACAGGATAGAACTATGCAAAATTAATATAGACTTCCATGGCATAAATTTATGGACATTGCACCAATAATGAAATTTTATTTCCTACATACATGATACATGCATTAATTTGCTGGCTACGACTCTATTACTTCCATCTTCTTCACTTGAGAAGAAAACGACTGGCCGTCGTGTTCAGCCTTCCGCTCATTCTCCAATCCTACGCGTCCACTGTCAGATCTCTGGCCCAGCCAGTCGACTATGTCGGAGAAGACACGCTTGATGTTCTCCGGCGGTTCACCGGAGGTGAGACCGTGCCACATGCCGGGGTACAACTTGAAGGTCTTGTCGCTGCTCGAAGCGGTCTCGTAGAGCAGTTGGCTCACCTTGGGGTCAGTCACTATGTCATCCCCGCCATGAACGACCAGGAAGGGCAAGGTAACCTGCACATTCAATTATTTCATTCATTTACTTTACATGATACATTTAGAAGCAAACAAAGTCAAAAGAGATGGCGTAGGATGCACGAGGGAAGAAGCCAAAAGGAGGTTATAAAGAAGCTAAGATAACCAACGTGAGAGTTAGTGTCACAAAGACTGGAGTTAACTGAGCTAAATTCCAAGTTACAGATAGCAATTAATGGAGAAATAACGTGGGATTTGCGTGCAAAAAAGAGTTCATCAGATCACACATGTGAGGTTATAAAGAAGCTAAGATAGCCAACGTGAGAGCTAGTGTCACAAAGTCTGGAGTTATGTGAGCTAAATTCCAAGTTACAGATAGCAAATAATGGAGAAGAAACGTGGGATTTGCGTGCAAACAAGAGCTCATCAGATCACACATGTGACATGTGCGAGAGAGAGGACTCGCCGGCTTTTGATGGGCTGGTGAGAGAAAGTCAGATTGAATAAACTAAGTTCAAGTGATAACCTTTCCATAGTTGACTTGGTTATCATAATTTAATGAACGTAATTAACATATTGATGTTGGAGGTGATTGATTTGAACTAATATCGAAAAGCAAGGGACAAAAAGAGCATTACCTGGTCTAGTGTGTTCTCAATGTCTAAGCTGGCCATGAGGAGCTCATGGCCAGTCTTCAAGCGTGGCCGTCCCTTGTAGCAGTAAGGATTGGTCCGGATCTGCGTTTAATCACGAAGAAAGTTTTAGATGCATGTGCTGTCAAAGATACGATGACTAAATATTGATTTAGTTAGTTACCCAAAGAAAACATTAATTAAGTAGTAGTAAATAGTAAGAGCGATTTAATTACAAATAAAAACTAGTAAGGGCGATTTAATTTATCGGAGACCACGTGATTAAGTGGAGAATGCGTGTAAAATAAAGCAATAAGTTAGAGGATATAAAAAAATTAACATTTGGGTTGTATAGTGTCATGATTCTACATTATCATAGAATCGACTCTTTGTTATTATGATATAATACAATATATGTTTACCTGATATCTAGAGATAAGTTTTAAACCTACCTAATCCCGAATTCGCTCTAAAATAATTAGATTATGCTAATCTCACCTCTTCTCTCTTTTCCGGGTCCTTGAAGGCAATGTCAACAATGTCTTGGGTGGGGATTATCTTCCAAGTTGGAATATATCCGGCCAGCCTTCTTAGAACGCTGGTGACCACCGGGTGCGGCTTCATCTCATCGGCAATCTGTAGAATATGCAAAAAGAGATCATTTTTTTGGGGTAATTAACAGAGATCAATTTTAAAATTTTGAAAATGGAATATTCTTCTATATGAGATTTTCAGATGAACAGAATGACCAAAATTAATCGACCTTGCACATAGGTGCCACCAGGACTGCTCCATCCCAGTACTTGGGCTTCTTGCGGTGCAGGAGAAGAACAACTGCTCCTCCCATGGATTCCCCATACAGAAACCTTGCCTTGCTCTTGTTTTCCTTCTTTTCTGTTGTCAGTACTAGGAATTAGAGACGGAGAAGAGGAGACAAACATGCAAAGCTTGAACAAGTAACGACAAACAGAAGAAGAGATTAATGGAGATGATTAACCTACCACATATGTGAGTGAAGAATTCAGAGCAGTCATTGACGAGTTCAGCAAATTCTGGGACGTAGCCCTGCAAGCCGGACGACTTGCCGTGGCCGATGTGGTCGATTCCGTATACTTCGTAACCGGCCTGAGCAAGTTGGATTCCGGTACCTGAAAAACACATAGAAAAAGAACTATTCAAAATCTGTTTTTGTAAATTTTTGTAATGGTATTCAATTAAATCAGTTTTTTGGTCTGGTATTCACCTTTCATGGTGATGCTGCATTCCACGCCGTATCCTATCAGAAAGAGAAATTATGCACGTTAAGAAAAACTTAGATATAAAAATATGATTTTAGGACGTAATACAGAGGAGAGTTTTTGGCTGTACCATGGCAGAGGAAGACCAATGCCTTGGGCTCTTGATCGGCCGGCGTCCATCGACATGTGAACTGCTGCATTCCACGGCTGTTTGTTATGAACTCCTGAAAACATACCCCAGTTTCAATTCAATACTAACCCTCAAACACAAAATGAATCAAGTTAAATTTTCTCTTCAACAATTATGACCTCTTCATATTTGATGTTCTCGAATTCAGCCGCCTGCAGACAGATTCATCCAAAACAAACAACAGAATGAAACCGATTAAACACCTGTAACAACATCGACCCAGATGAAGAAATCATGCAGAAAAACGCTTACCATGACCAAAACCTGTTCTATTTTGAAAGAAGAGACAGAAGAGAGGCAGAGATGATTGGAACCAGTGGAGAACAATCACAACGACAGAGGAGACTGCGGGCCGTGCGATAAGGGGAGAGAAGGTGCGTGGGCTAAACGAAGTTGGTGCTTAAAATAGGAAGAAAGAGAGCCAATGAGCAGCGGAGGTGTTCAAATGGCTTTGCCGAAGGAGATGGATGATCTTGTAAAGATGGAAAGGATAGGCTGGCTGCCTCTTGCTTTTATATTTAGGAAGCTGATTTGGTCGTCGCTTGGGTTCTGGTCAGCCTTAGGGTGCCATGGCCCTTTAATGTTAGCAAGGTGTCCTCCGTCCTGACGGCAGAACTAACGGCGGCTTATCCTGAATATGGATGGAAGTTATGTAGGCGTTATTCATGAATAGAAAATGGGAAACGGAAGTCCAGTAGTCGTTCACATAAAGCTTGCTTGTGATTGACACAGTTGAATTATAAGTAGGATACTGACGTACACATATGCTGATAAGTGATTAGCATTACATGTTTAATTAATAGTCCATGGTCGGCATATAAAAAAAAAGAAAAAAAACATGATCGGCAGTATGTGTAATTGGGCAATGAAGTTCATGAGAATGAAACAGCTAAATGTATGCATTCAAATTGGCAATAAATTGGATTTGGGGTAATTACGTAAGTATCAGAATTTTGACGATGTGATCCACTGTGTTTCTTTCTTTTTTGGTTTGGTATAATATCAAGCCCTACAAGCTAAGCAAATCTATGTAATACTATCAAATATGCGGATCAAGATGGTTAGCGAATGGAATGTTCAACATCCAAAAAAAAATGTGGATCAAGAGGAAGGAGGGAAATGCCTCTTAACCGCATTTGCTAGACGTGTAGGGATTGAAAATGTTGCGGTCATCAAGAAAACAGAATCGTATTAACTAGGAATTGTTTCCGTATCAGTTAGGTCGGAAAAGAGCATACGTTACTATTTCGAGGCCATGATCACTCCATCAAACCCACCTAAAGAAGCATCCAAATTTTTAGTCAATCTGACTGACTTATAGCCTAACTAAGCTTCAGGATCAATGTCAAAGTAATACTGTGAGAGGTATGTTGCCTATAATTGTGCTATTTTTTCCCAAAATGCAAGGGACGTAATTAACCCTTAATTTAGGTATCTAGTACATATTGGTCGTCTGATTTGGATAATAAAGCTACTTCCATAGCGCTATGCTTAATGCGGAAAATGTGAAGCAAACATCATGAAGTTGTACATAAACGTCAATCTAGGCAGCCCCATAAAATTTCTGATTGTCTTTGTTACTGAAAATGTTAAGGTCACTCCCGAATTCACGCGTCATAATCCACTTCATGCATCACCATCATGTTTTGACGAGAGTACTTAAGGAACACGGATAAGGACTTAACGAGTACATAAGCTAGTTTATGCATCGGAGGATGTGCGTACACAGTTCACCTGGTCATCGCAAGCCTTCGGATCTAGATCCATTGTACGCGCAAATACAACGGGCAGGTGACCTTCAAAACTCATACTCCTTCCATTCCAAAATACATATTCACTGTTCTAAAATATTATGTATATTTTGTCAAATCACGTGATTTCCTTTTTCTAAAACGTGAAGGATTGACTTGAACGTGGTTCGTAAACGAGTATAGGAGTTAGACAGGATATAAGGAGAAGAAGTCATGTGACTCCCTTGTGGGCTTCATAATTCAATAAAAATGAGAATTTTCTCAAATGTATAAAATATTTTAGAAAAAAGGGAATATTTTTGACGGCTTGATGTGCACCATCTACGACTACCAGATGTGTTGGGGCTTAACTTTTTTCTTTTTTGTATTAGTGAGATCCAGCAGTGCACGTATATTAAGAGGCATGCGGGTTATAATTAAACCCGCTGCCCTGTTGTACATGCGCCACAGGATTAAAATCATGTAACCCCAAAGCTGTTGATGAAAGCAAGGATCAAATTTTTATTTCGAGTATGGAAAGTTGGAAATCCCCAAGCAATACTTATTTGGGAAAAGTTTAAATGAGATCGCTCTCATATGGCTTATATGAGGCCACTTTAAATCGTAGCCATTGGATCTTGATCTGACGGCTACAAATAGTTATAATGATTTCACCTAACCCTTGATGTGACACACTCACCTACCCATTGATTTGATATCCATCCTCCGATCGGAATCCAATGGCTATAAAGATTGGCCTCATGCTCCTTGTATGAGAACGATCTCATGTAAACCCTTCCCTACTTATTTTTATCCGATCATGAAAGCAGCCCAAAGCAGTGCTAAACCTCTGACTCACCAGCCTAAAGGCCCTAAACCTTTACAGCATGCAAAAGGCATTCGCCGTTACACTCACCTGCCGTCAGTAAGGAAGACATAGCGGCTGACGCGGCGAGTCTCTATTGGATAACCACTGAACAGTTGACACAGCTCTGCAGCGCGTGAAATTTGAAGTGGGTCCAGAAAGATGGAGGCTTCCGAGTGCCACCGACCTTTTTGCCAGCTCACTTGAGCGTGCGAATTTAAAAAACGTGACGCATAGATGAATCACGTGCCGGAAAAGCGCACGTAAAAAAAGACGTGGCTCTCGAATATCCAATCGCGCGCACGTGCACCGTCGGCTCGTTGAACATATCTTTTTGGGTTTTTCCGGGTCAATCCGGGCCGTTAGTTGTTACCAAATCAATTGCAAGTTTGACCCAATTGGGCTGGCTGGCTGGCCTCTGTTAATTGTGGAGTTACCAAGATTAACTGTAAAATACTTGCCCTAATTACAGTTCGCCTGCTAGGACTACCATATTAATATAGCTGAAATTTGACTGAACCAGCTGGCTAAAATGGATTGAAGAGATCAATTCAATGGAACTGCAGAAGAATGGGTTGTTAGCTTAATATTGCAATGCTTTGTATGGGTATTAGCTTAGAAGGAAACGGAAAGATGATGCTGTTTGTGAGTGTGATTGTGTGGCTGGGCTTTGTGAGTGGTGGTTGCTCTAGGATGATGGTTGTCGTCCCCTTTCTACTGGGCTCCTGAAGACTAGGGAGGATAGTAGGAAGGCTGAAAGACTAAGGTGGGGTTGAATGTGCCATGGCATGATCATAAGGGCAACAATTCTGTGTCCTCGTGCAGGCTGTGTGTGGTGTGGGATGGCAATGGAGTTGATGATGGGTTTATACTGTCACAGCCCGGACTCCGACACTAGAAGGGGTCATATGAATGGCATGGGTACTTTCATCTTTGGGAAAATAATATAATAAATTATCAAAAAAAATTTATGAAAATGACACACTGTAGCAAATATTTGCAAAATAGGGTATCTGACAAGCCACGCAGGTGCTTGCGTGGCGCAGGTGCTTGCGTAGTTTTTTTTTTTAAACCAAACCGAAAGGCGTCGGTTGAACCGACGCCTCTCGGTTAAAAGAGAAAGAACCGACGCTTTTTTACTGCCTTAAGATTTTTCGTCCCATTTTAAATATGCACTCGCTTCAACGATACATATCTCTCTCATTTCTAACCCATTTTTTTTCACTCTTCCTTATTTTTAGTGCTCTTTCTAGTCATTATAATATCACAAAGATGTTGAGCCATCACATACCATTTATCGTAGTTTTTGTAGTATTTTTTTCGATAAATAGCATGCAATGGATCAACATCTTTGCGATATCATTATGAACAGAAAGACCACTAAAAATAATGAAGAATGAAAAAAATGGGCGAAAATGGATAAAGAATGAGATAGATATGCATCATTGAAGTTATATCACCTTTAAAATGGGATAGATTTGTTTTAGTGGGATAAATTTCAATGATGCATATCTCTCTCATTCTTTATCCATTTTTGCCCATTTTTTTTTATTCTTCCTTATTTTTAGTGGTCTTTCTGGTTATAATGATATTAAAAAGATGTTGATCCATCGTATGCTATTTATCGAAAAAAATACTACAAAAACTACGATAAATAGTATGTGATGGCTCAACATCTTTGTGATATTATAATGACTAGAAAGAACACTAAAAATAAGGAAGAGTGAAAAAAAATGGGCGAAAATGGGTTAGAAATGAGAGAGATATGTATTATTGAAGTGAGTGCCTATTTAAAATGGGACAAAAAATCGTTAATGCAGTAAAAGGCGTCGGTTCTCTGTTAAGCCAACCGAGACGCCTTTCGGTTTCATTTTTAAAAAAAAAGTCATGCAAGCACCTGTGCCATGCAGGCGTCTGCGTGGCTTGTCAGATACCCTATTTTGCAAATATTTGCTACAGTGTGTCATTTTCATAATTTTTTTTTTACGATTTATTATATAAATTCCCCTTCATCTTTTATTGGAACTTTGATATCGGGCCTATGTATAGTTTTAATAAAACTTTGGCATAAATGTACATTACCACAAGGAAAAATCTAGTAAGTACGTTATAAGGCTGGTAGCCGTCAGATCAGTAGACCTTTACGTGGGCCCCACATGATTGATAGTTGCCCGCCAACGTTGGCAAGATCGAGTCTAAAGATTGATGGACGGAAATGGGAAAACGAGCCTAAAGGGGGTTTCTCGTAATGACGCGTATGTAGAACTGTTTTTGCCTTCTGCCGCTGGACGTTGAATAATTCCTATGAGACTTTATCCTGCCTTTCAACCGAAAGTTATAGAAGTATACTTAGAAGTCAACTATTTCAGTTATCATAAAAACGCGAAGCCAATCCGATAATCACCTCTCGGGAGGATGATGACAATGTCGACCTCCTCAACACAATGGTAGCTAGTGAATAAGTCCAAGGTTCTTCTACCCGGACATTAATTTCCATGAGAAGATTAATCCGTTTGTGCCATGCATTTAATGCTGTACGAACAAAGAAGAAAGAAGCAACTACTTCTCATGGGGCCGAAAAGCCAAGTAGGCTTTCTCTTGGAATATAAGGCTCCGTTTGGATTGTACTTTTAGGAGTAGGAAATCCAAATTCTTTGTACTTTTAGGAGTAGGAAATCCAAATTCTGGTTTGCACTTTTAGGAGTAGGAAATCCAAATTCTTTAGATGAATCCAAGTTTAAAAAATAAGGTGTTTCGTTAGCCAAAATTCACTTCATTTGATGAATTTAGGTCATGGTGGCAAAAACTATAATTTTTGAAAGAAGACAAAGGCATTTGATAACAAAAAACCATGCAAGCACCTGTGCCATGCAGGCGTCTGCGTGGCTTGTCAGATACCCTATTTTGCAAATATTTGCTACAGTGTATCATTTTCATAATTTTTTTTTACGATTTATTATATAAATTCCCCTTCATCTTTTATTGGAACTTTGATATCGGGCCTATGTATAGTTTTAATAAAACTTTGGCATAAATGTACATTACCACAAGGAAAAATCTAGTAAGTACGTTATAAGGCTGGTAGCCGTCAGATCAGTAGACCTTTACGTGGGCCCCACATGATTGATAGTTGCCCGCCAACGTTGGCAAGATCGAGTCTAAAGATTGATGGACGGAAATGGGAAAACGAGCCTAAAGGGGGTTTCTCGTAATGACGCGTATGTAGAACTGTTTTTGCCTTCTGCCGCTGGACGTTGAATAATTCCTATGAGACTTTATCCTGCCTTTCAACCGAAAGTTATAGAAGTATACTTAGAAGTCAACTATTTCAGTTATCATAAAAACGCGAAGCCAATCCGATAATCACCTCTCGGGAGGATGATGACAATGTCGACCTCCTCAACACAATGGTAGCTAGTGAATAAGTCCAAGGTTCTTCTACCCGGACATTAATTTCCATGAGAAGATTAATCCGTTTGTGCCATGCATTTAATGCTGTACGAACAAAGAAGAAAGAAGCAACTACTTCTCATGGGGCCGAAAAGTCAAGTAGGCTTTCTCTTGGAATATAAGGCTCCGTTTGGATTGTACTTTTAGGAGTAGGAAATCCAAATTCTTTGTACTTTTAGGAGTAGGAAATCCAAATTCTGGTTTGCACTTTTAGGAGTAGGAAATCCAAATTCTTTAGATGAATCCAAGTTTAAAAAATAAGGTGTTTCGTTAGCCAAAATTCACTTCATTTGATGAATTTAGGTCATGGTGGCAAAAACTATAATTTTTGAAAGAAGACAAAGGCATTTGATAACAAAAAACCTCATCATTAGAAATCGTATTTTTTAAAAAAAATACCACTGTCATTTTTTGGAATTTTCACCAAATACCATCAGAAGAAGCTGTTCTGAATTCTTTTTGAGGAGATTTCCCAATCCAGCTTTTTTTAAGCCCACCAAACAGAGCCTAACACTGAAAGTAGACATTGAAAGGGATGATGATTCAGTTTTTTTTTTCATGTATTTTATGCAAAAAAAAAGATGGAGTTGTTCATGAGGTAATTTAGAATTACTAGAGTCCCACTTTACTAATTATGCCAGAAAAACATTTTACATCACAAATTAACGTGCAAGTAGGTCGAATTATAATGTAATTAACGGAGTGTCGGTTCCAGAGCTCGAACCTGCATAATTGTAAACTCCGTATCTTAAGGATTTGACACCCCCCCTAGCTTTCAAAATAAAAAAATAAAAAACAAGGAAGATAAACTGTATCGTGTCACCTCCAAAAAAAATAGAACAGGAAGTCGACATTTTGAATGATAAGATTTTCTAAGACGACATTCAGTCTTCACTAAGATTTTCTATTATGGGTGGTCTGTTTAATCAGTTGTATGCCAGATCACCAGTTAAGTGTGTAGGTTAGACTAATAGTCATTCGTCTTGGAAACATTTTTTAAAACTCTAATGCACCATAAAAAAGGGAGTTTTATTGAAAGAGGTTCTGGATTGAACATATGCAGAACTCTTTTGACCAACAAGTTAATAATATGAAAATAGCATCAATTTTTCTTCAAAATTTTAAAACCAGCCATCTATATCTAATAGTACTAGCCACTGCCCACCTCCGTTCTATTTGCCGCACCGCCCTCCACTTTCTGCCTAGCTCCTCTGGCAATCGTAGCCGCTTTCAACAGGTGTGTAAGCCTAGCACCAAAACTATCCCACGGCAGATTTGGCCTTGTATTGCGGCGGCCAAGTGGCGGTGCCGGTCACGGAGAGAAAATTATTTCTTCCAAAAAATTTAGAAAATGTTACCGGAGCTACTCAATAAAGTTGACAATGAAAGGAATCAAGCATCATTTGGAATTTCTCATTTAAAGCTCACTGGGTTTGTGCATAATATGAATTTGCCAATTATCCAAATAAAAAAATGGAAGTGCCAAATGTTCACATGAGCTTTCACATACGGCATCATATAGGAATATCATTTTTGGGGGGGAAGGCGGGGGGAGATGATAAAGCCACATATCCGTGTATATAAGTTAATTAATCTAAATGCTCCAAGACTGTATGGTTTGATCATCATTACAGATAATAACCCTTCATATAGAGCTTCAACTTGGACGTGACTGAGACCATATTCATAAGATAACTACTGATCAACCCTTAATTGCATCTAGTTAACCATGCACTCCCAATTGCATGTTTAAGTTCATTCCCTCATATGTCATAAATGAACACCAAAAAAGCCTACGTGAACTTTGCTGCATACTCAATCTTCAAATAAAAAAGTAGGCAAGAAAAGAGAAACATCTTGATGGAAGCCTTGCATGGACATTAATGCACTTGTTCACACCTGACTTGACTTTCATTTATTAAGATTTTGCCTTTTAGGACGTCCAAGGAGCCTGCATCACTTTATATTCTGTAAAGTGATTAGTACTAATCTAGTTTTATCTGCCCATATTATGGTCGGCTTCAACAATATCAAAATCATGTTTCCCACTAGATCGCCCCATGGTCGGCTCCAACAATATCAAAATCATGTTTCCCACTATATCTACATTTTTTTTGCTAAAATGCGTGATCTTCCGCATGGGACAATGCCAGCAATTCGTTCTGGTCACGTCAGGACAAAGCTATGAACACGAGGATGACTATTTCTCATGTCTGGCCTACTTGCCGTTAACCTTCTTGCTGACCAAGTACTTCCAGGCCCAGGCTTTGAATCTTCTGTTGGCCCTCGACGCTGCTTGGTGGTATGTATATGTTGATATCTTTGGCCGGGTTAATGAGTCATTTGTACGTAGCTATAGAATGAACCAAGCAGCTGGCTTCCTGATTTTAGTTCGGCCCTTTCATTGATCTCTTAAACATTTATATGGAACGTTCTTGGGTCGATTTTTTGGGCTGATGTAATCTAGAAGATATATGCAGCGGAAACTGTGTCTCTTGGACATATACTATCCGCCCTTCGCCTGCCTAGTTGAAATAGATGCCGTATTTACATATTGAATATTAATCATTCATATATATTTTTGAAATGAGTTGTTAAGTATACATACGTATCAATGTAGCCAAAAAACAAAGTATACGTACATGTTTACGTTAAAAGGAATATTAATTGGGCCCATTCATGGTTTGATTATGTTTTCTTACTAGTCCACTATCAAAGCTGACTAAATTCAGCTTAAGAACAATATGAAACTTTTTAACTCCAGACGATAAGGTCTTTTAAGAATTTCACATTGTCAAAGAATCTACAAGGAAAAATTCTCAAAATAATGATCAGAATGGACCACTACTCACTACACTCCTTGTGCATAGGAGACACTCTAGAGAAGTCTACAAAGCAGATATCTTAAATCATCAAATTGTGTCACTAGTTGGACGCATGCATGCATGCGTTGAAAGTTTTGCAAATTGGAGATCGTGACTCTCTCTCTCTCTCGCTCATGCATGTTGTCACTTTTCAAACAAAAGTTCCATTGACATGCAAAAACTTTGAAATACTCAGTACCAGTGGGGGATGTTATATGGTACCGGTCAGCATCAATCTTCTTTAAAGGGAAGTTTTTTAATTTTTGCTTCAATCTTTGATGGAGGTCTTCGTATCCCAAAAGTCTATCTTATTAATAGCAATTGGAAATAAGTCGTCAGCCAAAGAATGTGAAAGCTTCGAATAAGGAAATGTGTGATTATCACTAGAAGAGGCTGATATGATCATTGATAGGGCTGTCAACGGGTCGGGCTTTTGCGGGTCAGAGCTTGGCCCTAGCCCTAGCCCTAACCCTAACAAACTTAACCCTATCCCTAGCCCGACCCTAGCCTTAAGTTGACCTCTAAATTTTAGGCTGACCCTAACCCTAGTCGGGCTAGGGTCTGGCTTCGAGCTTTTGGAGAGCCTAAAAGAACACAAATATTATATATTGTAAACTATACACGATTTAATGCCAAAAAGAGATGACAGACATGTTTAAATACAATAGTTTTTATATTTTTATTTTAGGTTGGTTCTAGTGTCAAAATAAACAATAAGCATAATAAAGAAAATTATAACAAACACCTATAACAATCCTAATATTCACAACTAACAAACATCGATCATATATAGCAACAGCTAGCACCCTAATAGTCAAGTAGTTCAAGATGCAATTCTAAAAAAATAACAATTCGAGGGAAATACCAATTTTAGAAATAGGCAGGCGAGCCAATGAGTAGGCGGGCGAGCTCTTTCCGCAATAGGTTCTTTCCATCTCCCAACCTGTCCAACAATAATTCGAACAGCTAATCATTCACCAAAAAAACACATGCCAAACATGAATAACAAGGAATAAATTCTAGGCTCTCACCCTCCAACTCTATGCTCTTTTGCTCTCTTAACGGTTGCTGATGGGGCAGCCAATCAGCAATATTCCTCTCACTCTATTTAACACTACTAAATAAAGGTTCCCCTCCTCCTTTCTCATCCAGGCTTGGGACCGGCAACGGCAATGTTAAAACTTTTTTTGAAAACTGTATTTAATAAAAAATAAAAATTTTAAAAGCTGATTTGAAATACCAATTTTAGAAAACCTTTGAACATAAAAATAAAAAAATATACCTTAGCTATCTGCTATTTTGATTCCGATTATTTCACTCTTGTCACTATTAAATTCATCATCCAAATCATCGAAACTACCAACAACCGTCTTGCCACGTAACCAATCCTGAGTGCAAATTAAACATTCAACTGTCTCAGGCAAGAGAGAACTTCTATATTGGTCAAGAATATACCCACCAATGCTAAACGCGGATTCTAAAGCAACAGTAGTAATAGAAACAGCCAAAATGTCTTGAGCCATTGCAGCCAATATTGATAACTTGGTTGAGTTAACTTTCCACCAAGAAAGAATGTCTAAGTCAGTGTCTCTGTTTTCTAAGTTCCCTCCAAAGTACAACTCCAACTCAGATTTGTCGCTGTCATTGTTTGCAGCATATCCTTCTTCTTCCAACCATTGCTGAATTTCTTCTTCATCATTTGAAGTAATGATAACCTCAGCTGAGGCCTTATCCACAATTGGAGATATTTTGTTCTTGTATTGATCAAACAATAATTGCATCAAAGCTATACTCCTTTCAAAACATAGTGCCCCCAACTTTCTTCCATGTAGCTGGGCCAAATAAAATTTCAACAACTTCCTCTTGTATCTAGGATCCAAGATCAAAGCAATGTCATACGTAACAGGTATATCACTCCAATATTCATCAAATTTACTTAACATTTTGTAGGACATAGAACTAAGAAAATACTCTATAGAAATTGTACCTCCAAGTATAACCTTTTTTATTGTAGATAATATTTCCTTCAAAAATAAATGAATTGCAGGATAATGTTACGACTCCTTAGTATTAGGCTATTTACTTATGCTATTTACTTATTTCCATTAGGCCATGTGGGCCACTGCAGTAGAAGTAGGCTATTTACTTATTTGCATAACATGGCCCATCAGGCCCATCAGCTTTAGGCTCTGCGCCTATATGTAGGGGACGACTTGTCTGGTTGAGGGTATTGATGAATGAACCTTCTTCTCAGTTCTCATCCCCATTCCCTACTTTCAGCCGCCGGCTTTGTGCATTCTCCTAGAGTGCACAACATTGGTATCAGAGCATTCGATCACTTGTTTCCGTCCTCATAGCTCGGAAGAAGGCCTCGGATAACCTGGAGGGTCCCTCGACCCAATCAGATGAGGAGGCACCGACGGCTCAGGCCCAGGCCGCCCCCTCCGCCGCCATGGATCCTACTCTGTTAAAGCTCTTCACAGACTTTACGACAGAGATGCGATTTATGCGTATCAGTCAACAGGCAATGCAACAAACTATGCTCAATCAACAGACCCTGCAACAGATCATGCTCTAGCGCCTGACGGCTTCTACACCGCCACCGGCCTCTAACATGGATTAGCACCAGAGTACAACGTCTGCGATGGGCCAGGAGATTCCTCTGCAAACCCAAGCGTCCCAGGGACACCCGTTTACTCCTCTGCACGAGGCCCCTCTGCAGGGCCAGGCCTCTGCTACATCGCAAGGTTCTCCTACGCATCAAGGTCGTGCCTTTCAGTCCCCCGCGATGTCGGGCCCCTTTGCTCCGACTACTATCTTGCCGCCAGGGGCCGCTAGCACTCATCTGCGTGCCTTTCCTCATCCGACTGCCATACTTCATCATCAGCCATGGGGAGATGTGCCGCCCTATGGGCCATTCCTTGGAAGGACGGCTCATCCTGGCTTCTCAGATTTCACGCCAGGTATGTCTCAGGTTCCGTTTAATGATGCATCCGACTGGCCCTCGGCTGAAGCCCGATTGGCCCGACTTCAATTTCCTAAGTGTAGCGGAGAAGACAACCATATTGATTGGATATATCATGCGAATAAATTCTTTGAATATCATGGCACTCAGTTGGAAATTGATAAGTTTTGCATCGCTGCTTTCCATTTGACGGGCGATGCCTTAGTTTGGTTCCAATATTTTGAACGGGACGTGCTTAATCCAACTTGGGCTGACTTTGTGGATGAATTATGTGTGCAATTCGGGCCCAATGATTATGCTGATTTTAATGAATTGCTGGCATCTCTCAGTCAAACTTCCACAGTACGAGTCTATCATCAGGAAGTCATGCGTATTGCTAATCGCTTGCCTAATTGGGACTAGGCGGCATTAGTAGGTGCCTTCATGCATGGCTTGCAGGCTGACATTCCAGATGAAATCCGCCAGTTTCGGCCTAAATCTATGAGGGATATCATTGGGCATGATCGAGTCGCGAAAGAGCGGTTGAACCGGCAAAGGCATGTGGTCCGGACCCCCTTTTGACCCCTTCCTGGGCTACCGGTCTCTAGGCCCATTCCTCCTAATGCGGCTGTTGCCAGCTCTAGGCCTGGCCCACCAGCAGGAGCCGCTCTGCCTCCACCTCTTCGCCGGTTATCCCAAGCATAGATGGATGAGAAACGGGCCAAAGGCCTCTGCTTCAAATGTGATGAGCGATATGTTCCTAGACATCGCTGTCGCACGCCCCCTACAGCTTTCATCTTGGAGGAGTCCTGTCCTGAAGAGGACGATCGTACTGCCTCACCGGTCGAGGATGCTTATGTCGATTCGACAGCTGAGATCTCATTTCATGCTTTCTCAAGAACTTACACCCCTCACACTATGCACGTGCAGGGTCAGTTAAAGCGCCAGCCAGTTGCTATTTTGATTGATAGTGGGAGTACCCACAATTTTATTAATGATAGGGTGGCACAGCGAATGGGCTGCCACATTGCTCATGACTGTGCTTTTGACGTTCTTATTGGTGATGGCACCCACATGCATAGTAAGGGCTTGTGCCCCAGTGTTCCCTTGCATATCCATGGGTATGACTTCGTGGTGGATCTCCATCTTTTACCCACAAAGGGGGCAGATATTGTGTTGGGGGTCCAATGGCTCCAAGAACTTGGGGACGTGGTCTGGAATTTCAAGGATTTGGTTATGTCATTTGGTGTCGCAGATCAGCAGGTTCATTTACAAGGGTCCATTCCCGGAACACTCCAATCGGCCCAGGCTGTTGGGTCTTTCTTTCGGCACTCGGCTCATGGGCTTTTGTTGCAACTTATATCTATATCTGCTTCGACCCAACCTGACCTGCCAGCTGACTTGACAGCTCTTTTGGCTGAGTATGGGTCCCTTTTTGGTGAGCCATCCAGCCTTCCTCCTACGCGTGGGCATGACCATCGGATTCCCATACTTCATGGGTCGAGCCCCGCTAATGTTCGGCCATACCGTTACCCTTATGTGCAAAAAGCTGAAATTGAGCGTTTGGTGACTGACATGCTGGCGATTGGCATTATTTGTCCCAGCTCTAGCTCGTACTCTTCTCCCGTTTTGCTAGTCAAAAAGAAGGATGGGACATGGCAGTTCTGCGTTGACTATCGTGCCTTAAATGCTATTACATTAAAGGACAAGTATCCTATTTCTGTTATTGAGGAGCTTTTCGACGAGTTATCATGTGCAAAATATTTCTCTAAACTTGATTTGCTATCTGGCTATCATCAGATATGGTTGCATCAAGAGGATATTCATAAGACTACTTTCCGTACACATGATTGTCATTACGAGTTTCTCGTGATGCCTTTTGGGTTGACTAATGCGCCGGCCACCTTCCAAAGTCTAATGAATGATATTTTCTGGCCTTTCTTGCGCAAGTTCATTTTGGTCTTCTTCGATGACATATTAGTCTATAGCGCTTCTTGGGAGGATCACATTGGCCATTTGCGGACCGTCTTTGATATCTTAGTTGAGCACTCTCTTTTGTTGAAACGGTCCAAATGTTCTTTTGTCCAACCTCAGATTGATTATTTGGGCCATATTATTGCTAAACATGGCATATCTACAAACCCGACCAAGGTGGCCGCTATGCTCGACTGGCCCACTCCCACATCACCAAAGGCCTTACGAGGTTTCCTTGGGCTGACAGGCTACTACAGGCGCTTCATCGCCCATTATGGTACTCTGCCCACCCCTCTCACTGCCTTATTGAAGGCCGATGCCTTCGCTTGGAGTCCTGATGCTCAGAGGGCCTTCGATTGTCTTAAGCAGGCTATGACATCTGCACTTGTTTTAGCCTTGCTAGATTTTTCTATGCAATTTGTGGTGGAAACTAATGCATCTGATAGTGGATTGGGCGCTGTTCTTCTACAGTCTGACCAGCCCATTACCTTCTTTAGTAAGGCCTTATTGGGGCACTCTCTCCGTTTGTTGGCCTATGAACGCACGCCGTGAGGAAATGGCAACCCTATCTATTGGGCCGACACTTCATTATTCGGACAGACCACCAACCCCTAAAGTATTTTCATGACCAGCAGATATCCACTGCAGCCCAGCAGCGTTGGGTCACGAAGCTTATGGGCTACGATTATGATCTGATTTATAAGCGGGGGTTCGACAATACTGTGGGCGATGCTCTATCTCGGAGCCACACGGAGGAGTCCCTTTTGAGCCTCTCTGTCCCTACTTTTCCTTTCATGGCTGATTTGTTATAGGCTTACTAGGATGTCCCTAAGGCCATGGACATCTTACAACGCCTCCAGATTGATCCGACATGCTTACCCTCTTTTGTTTTGCAGGGTAGTTATATCTTCTGGAAGCAGCGCCTATGGGTTCCCCTGAGCCCGGTTTACGGCGGAATATTATTTCCTTCTTTCATGATACCCCTAGTGCTGGTCATGAAGGGTCCTTCCACACCTACAAGCGTGTGAGTCAGAATTTTCTTTGGTGGGGAATCAGAAAGGAAGTCCATTCATATGTGGTGGCTTGTGATGTTTGCCAGTGCGCGAAGGCCTTCACGACTACTCCTGCGGGCCTTTTACAACCTCTCCCTATTCCTGATCGCATATGGGAGGATGTGTCCATGGATTTTATTGAGGCTCTCCCTGTCGTACAAGGTAAATTAGTTATCCTTGTGGTTGTGGATCGTCTATCTAAGTATGCTCATTTTTGCACCCTCGGTCACCCCTATACGGCAAAGGCTGTCGCTGAAATTTATGTGCGCGAAGTGGCCAAGCTACACGGCATGCCTAGGACAATAGTGTCCGATAGGGATAAGATCTTTATTTCTCTGTTTTGGTGGGAATTCTTTGCATTGCAAGATACTAAACTGCACATGAGTACCGCCTATCATCTCCATAGTGACGGGCAAACGGAGGTTGTTAACTGTTGCTTGGAACAGTACTTGCGCTCTTTTGTTGGTGAGAAGCCTCGTTGGTGGCTTCAAATTCTTCTATGGGCTGAATGGTCCTATAATACTGCTTATCACACCTCTACCGGATTCACCCCCTTCGAAGTGGTTTATGGCCGCCCTCCACCTACAATGATCTGTTATTTACCCTTCAGTTCTTCGGTGGGCGAGGTGGACTATGCACTTCAGACTCGCAATGAGGTCTTGCGCCAGCTCAAGACTAACCTCGCAGCTACTCAGAATCGGATGAAGCAGGTGTATGATCGTTCTCATATGGATCGAGAGTTTTCAGTTGGGGATTTGCTTTATGTTAATCTCATGCCTCATCGCCAGCATTCTTTGGCAGTGGTTGCATCTACCAAATTGGCTCACCGGTTCCATGGGTCTTATCCCATATTGGAGCATATTGGGCCAGGTGCTTATCATCTACAGTTGTCATCCACATCTCAGGTTCACCCAGTTTTTCATGTATCCTGTCTGTGGCGTTTTGTGGGAGATCCTTCTCGCCTTACTAGTGGGGTGCCTCCCATCCTTTGTGCATCTATTTTGGCTCACCACCGGGTTCGTCATTTTAGACGTCTGGTGACTGAGGTGCTCGTTGCGTGGCAAGATCATTCTCTGGATGATAACACTGGGAAATAGGATGACGATTTCTTAGCTCATTTCCCTACATTTTCGCCTTGACGACAAGGCCCTAGCAGAGCATGGTGGAATGTTACGACTCCTTAGTATTAAGCTATTTACTTATGCTATTTACTTATTTCCATTAGGCCATGTGGGCCACTGGACTTGGAGTAGGCTATTTACTTATTTGCATAACATGGCCCATCAGCTTTAGGCTCTGCGCCTAGGCTCAAACTTGTCTAGTTTAGGGTATTGATGAATGAATTCCAAGTTTTCTCATCTCCTTCTTCTCTATTCTCATCCTCATTCCCTACTTTTAACCGCCGGCTTTGTGCATTCTCCTAGAGTGCACAACAGATAATCAACACCATAAAATAATTTTGTTACATCATAGAACCGCTTCAAAAACTTACAAACAGTGGCGGCATTTTCCCACTCATCATCAGAAGGTTTATATTTATAAGATGAATCTTCCTCTTCTAATCTTTTAAACACATCACGATATGGCAAAACAGACTCTAACATTAGATATCTAGAATTCCATCTAGTGGTAACATCTAAGCTAACACCATTTCTCACATTAATTCCCAATTCAGTTATCAGCTCAACAAACTTTTGATGACGGGAAGGGGAGGCCGTCACATATTTTACAGACTTACAAACATGAACAATTACATTTGAAATTTCTTTCAGTCCAACTTGCACAATAAGATTTAACACATGGGTAGCACAACGTATATGAAAAAGAGAGCCTTCTAACTGAAGAGACCTCTTATCTTTAAGGTCCTTTATGAGATTTCTTTGAGCAACATCATTGTTTGCTGCATTATATAAAATAATAATAGATACTTTACAATCAATTTTCCACTTTACTAGAGTGGCTTTAATATCATTACAAATCGCCACTCCAGTATGGCAGGATAGAATTCTAGTAAAACTAATAATCTTCTTATGTAGATGTCAAGCCCTATCAATATAATGCACGGTAACACAAATATGATTGAACCTTTGATTTGAAGTCCACAAATCAGAAGTAATACTAACTGTAGAAGAAAGGTTTTGGAAAACATTCATCAATGCAGCTTTCTCTTTTGTATAAATTTTTTGGCAATCCATTTTAATTATGTTCCTAGAAACCATTTTGAACTGAGGCTGCATAACTTGACAAAAATGAATAAAATTCTTATGTGTGACAATATTAAAAGGGTATTCATGCACTATAATTGCTCTTGCAAGAGCTTCCCTACAAGCTTGTTGATCGAATTTAAAAGTAGAGACTTTACCAAAAGTAATAGTAGGGAGTGGCTGTTTAGGATCCATGTTTGGTCCTCTTGGACAACTATCAAAATGCCTTGCAAGATGAGTTGTGCCATGAGTTCCCAATCCCACAAAGGTATTCTTGCAATAATTGCAAACTGCCCTGACTATTTTCCCATTTTCATCAAAGGTTTTCTGGAAATTATCCCAAACAAATGATCGACCCCTACTACGTTTTTTTCTAGTTTGCTCATTAGATGCTCCTAATTCTGAATGGAGAGCAGCAGGGCGAGTTGTAGAGCTAGGGGTTTGGGGCACAATAGGTGTGAGGGTGGGAGTTGAAGAGGCTTCTTGTGTGGAATAATTGATTGGTGTTGAAATAGTGAGGGGTGTAGAAGAGGTGCAAGGATTGAAAGAACTAGTCTGTGCAGCTGGTGATAGATGTGGGAAGGACAAAGATTCGCTACTGTGGTGAGACATATCTCATCATCATCATACGCCTTATCCCAACTATCTAGGGTCGGCAGCATGGATTATATACTACATTTGACTCTTATCGGAATCAAAATGGTACAAAATCCATATAAAGAAACATAGTGGCAAGTTTGTACGCCGAATGCCCTTCCTGACGCAACCCTCCGAAGAGGGGACAATGATAAGAAGATTCAACATCATCATATTCATCATACACCTTTCCAAATATGTGGATTGGCTTCATAACATGATGGTTGCACATGAAATATTAATATAGCTATCTTCCATCACAAAGCTGGTAACATTGAACCAATCTACTTTTACATGAGACATATCCACTACACTAAATTTGACCAACAAGTAGATAAGAAATCAAGTACTCAGTAACAAAGAGAAGACAAATGTTATAGGCAATTATTAAGTAAATAACAGAATTACAGATTGCTAATATATGACAAATTCAAACTGATGACAACAAATAACAAAGAGAAGACAAGTATTATAGGCAATTAGTGAGTAAATAACAGAATCACAGATTGGTAACATATAATAAATTCAAACATATGACCAACAGATGACAAATCCAAAAAATTAGTAAGTTTAGGAGATGTTACTGTCACCGACAGAAGAGACGGCGGATGTCAAGGGAGAGACTCAGGACTCGCTAAAAATCCAAGATAGGAGTAGAGCAGCGGCGGTCACTGGGAGAGAGCGGTTGCCGATCGGGGGAGAGAGAGGTCAGAACTGTCGCCGTCGAGGGAGAGGCTCAGAACTGTCACCGGCGGTCACCGGTCGGGAGAGAGAGAGATCAGGGGAGAGAGTGCCAGTCGCCGGTCGGGGGAGTGCGGCGGTCGGGGAGAGAGCACCGGTTGCCAGTCGGGGGAGAGAGTGTTAGGGTTTTATATTTATATTTTTATTTTTATATCACCCGACTCACCCTGACCTGGCCCGACTCACCCGGCTTTTGGTAGGGTCAAACCTTCGTGGTTTTTCTAGCCAGGTCGAGCCCGACCCTACCCAACCCACGGGATGGATTTTGAGGCCCGAGCCCTACCCGTGGCCTCAAAATCCAAGCCCTTACCCACTCTTTTGCGGGTCGGACCATCGGGCTATTGGGCAAAATTGACAGCCCTAATCATTGATGCATCTGAGGAGCCAGAAGTCCCTTTTTGCTTGTAGAAGGACTATCGTGTTTCTTCTCAGATTGCACAGAAGTTTAGACCATATATGGTCAGGACCACGCCTCAGGAAGTGGAGGCTTGAGTCCCATTCCCCACTCCATTGGTCACCTTCTTTGAATTATAACTTGATTCTCGTCTGCGATGGGTGGGCCTTATACATGCCTGAGGGGATTGATAGCTGGATAAGATGCATTAAGAGGTCTTTGCCAGTTAGATGAGTCAGTCCCATGGACTTGAACAACTCCTCTTAACCTAGAAAGACTTAGCTATTGCAATGCTTTCTCCAAAATGAATATAACAACCCCTTTTTGCATATCTAATGAGCTGAAAATTAAGTATTTTAACTTTCGCCACTCAAATTTTTAGTTTTGGATTTTTCTAGATTTGGTTTTATGTTGATTGTGTTAGGGCAAAATTTAGGAGTGTGATTTTTTCTCTTAATATATGTCAATTTAATGTACAAAAATGTATGAGGTATGTGAGAAAAAAATGAGTTATATGCATGAATTGGGGTAAATATACAAATTGGGCTATATGAAGAGGTTGAGAGGAGACAATCTCAAGATGAAGCCAACACAAAATGAATCTTGAAGAGAAAGCCACCAAGGTGAGCAAGACACTCTAAGTGAAGCTCAAGGAAAATGAAGATTGCAAAAGCCCAAGACAATGTGGGAGCACACCACAAAGCTCATGGCCAAGACACTACTTAAAAGTAACCTATTGAAGGCCCAACATAAAGACATACAAGAGAAGTGCATATTTTCTAGAGGATCAACTTACAACCATTAGATCATCCATAATTGTCCTCTAGGCCCATAGCTTTTGGATCAAATTTGTTGGGTTCAAAATATTCCAAGAAAAACCCATTAACCAAAGTGATCCAAAGCTTCTTCCAAAGCCCACCTAAGATCCTTAGGAAAAGACACTTAGAAAAAGCCCATTTGTGAAATGGGTTCATGGGCTAAAGGAACCACCCATAAATATGACCCAACCCACATAAGAGAACGACTAATGGGTGGGTGGATATGAGGTGTATCCACCCATGGGTGGGTGGATATGAGGAATCCACCTAAGGATGGGTTGATACACACCTTCCTCTTGATCTACTCATTAAATATGCATTTTATTATCTCCTAAAGCTTATAATTATGCTAGTGTTTGATTAGAATAACTACTACTTTAATATAGTTTTTGGTTTTTATAGGAAACAAGAGTAATACACAGAAATGAGGAGAAAAGTAACTCGAATGGTTAACTTATCATAACTTCGTATACAAATGTCGGATTGGACTGATTCAGCCTAATGTTAAAGTTTAAGAAGTCAGCTTTCCAACGCCACCAACCACGCACAATTCGGAGTTCGGGACAAAAAGTTATAGCCATTTGAAGTTTATGAACAGCAACTACGATCGATCATATATAATTACGATCGATCGCTAAAGCCGTAAAAGCAGCGTATTGAAGGAAACGATCGATCGGACCTAAAAATGATCGATCGTATCTACTGGAATTTTTCAATCGTCGAAGACAGTAACTACGATCGATCGGTATCATACGGCGTCGATCGGCAAAGCGATCGATCGGAGAAAAATAACGAAGGAATTACGATCGATCGTATAGCAAACGATTGTCAATACGGAGCGATCGATCACCGTATGCGGCAAACCGAAATAAGACCTATTTCGACTTGGATTTGGAAGGGGACTTCGTGTTTTTTTCTTCACTCTTATAAATAGGCCTTATGGGAGAACGTTTTGGGCATTCAACCTTGGAGAACTAGAACTTTATTGGAGGCTAGAGAGGAGGAAGAGAATGAGTCTTTTTGAGCAAAGAAGAAGAAGAAGGATTCATGACGATGGATCTACATAAACAGGCTTTTCTTTTCTCCCTTTCTATGTGTAACTAAATTCCTTGTCAAGGCCTGATGAAGCCCTAGATGTGTATTGCTACTCTTGATAGTTTAATTCTATAAAGTTGATTATGATTCATGCTTAATACGATTTCATGAGTTTCTTTTGAGTGCTTGATCATAGACTTGATTGATTATGAATGAAATTAAATATTGTGATTGATTTTATGCCCGATCAAGGATAAGATTAATTGCATTATAATAGAGTTGTGATTGATTCTATGCCCGATCAAGGATAGGATTGATTACACAATAGTGGATGAACTTTCGTGTCCGATCAAGAACGTTAGTGAATTTATTAGTAATTCGTGTGTCCGATCAAGAACACGAATTACCATATCATGTCAATGTATGCTTAATAATAATTGAGAGTAGTAATTGCATGTCTAGTGGTGGATTCTTTGCCTTGATATTTCTCCATATTGATTAAATCTCAGTTAGATTAGATAAAGTCCATTGCTTTCTTTAGAATTAACTAAACTACATCTTTTTCTTCTCTTGAATTTGGTAAAAGATTAATCCGTCTCTGAGGTTCGACAACCCTTTAATACTCGCCGTAGTACAATTGCCTTGTGCACTTACAAGGGTTTAATATTTAAACGATCACCTCTCCCTCTACAAATACCCATCTCTTGGAGAGGAAAAGATGGGCAAGCCATCTCCCCAAATCCTCTTGGCCTTATTCTTTGCAAATCATCTAGAGCCTTGAGGGTTCTTGATTATTCTTCCTCTCCTTTCTTTGAAAGGGGTTCAAGATCTTGTTATGAGATCTTAGGAAGAGATTCAAGTCCTCTATAGCCTTGATCCTCTTGATTATTCTTCCTCTCCTTTCTTTGAAAGGGGTTTAAGATCTTAGGAAGAGATTCAAGTCATCTTGGATTATGGTTTCTTAGAGCATATAGAATCACCCATTTAGAAACCAAAGCCCCCCTCTTGACCTTTGAACCAAATACTTCCAAATCCTCTCAAAGGTCTTGATTACTTTGATCTACTCTCTGGTCCCTCATTAGTGATTAGATGGGTTCATACCATTAACCCTTGAGAGTAGTTCAAAGTATCTTTGGCCTTGGTTTCACTTAATCCCATAGAAAAATTCTTAGAGAAACCAATCCCTTGTCTAAAATGCCTCTACAATTTCGGAGCATCATTAGTTGAATCCAAGGGTGGATAATGGAAGGCCATTTAGCTCAATACTAGTTGAGCAAACCGGGTAGGATATCTAACATCCTCTCGACAAGAGTATGTACTCTAACTTATCCTCTTAATTAGAGTAATACTCTTATTATCTCTCTATGCTTGGTTGAGTGTAGTAAACCGTAGGGTTTAGACACGTGTGAGAGAGACGGGTTCTTATAACTAGTAGTGAGTGGGAGTACACTCACTGTGAGTGGTTTTGAGTTAACCTTTACGTAAAACCCTTGGTTCAGGATAAACTATAAAATCCGGTGGTTTGGGGTTAGCCTCCGCATAAAACCCTTGGTCGGGACATACCATTAAGTCCTTAGTTTGGGGTAAGCTTTTGAGTAAAACCCTTGGTTTGAGATTAACCATGAAAATCTCTGGTTAGAGGTGAACCAAGAAAACCTTTGTTAGAAGTTGTGGGTAAACTAAAAACCCTCACTTAGTAGATGTCGGAGGTTCCTTGGATTAGGTGCTCTGAGAGTGGATGTACCCGTTGAAGCGAGTTGCTTGGCGGCGAACCACTATAAATCTTTGTGTGATTGCTTGTGTTTGTTCGACTTGCATATTGTCACACACACACACACATTCCATACCTCTTAAGTCTCTATCACTCATGCACTTCCAATTACTTGCTAATAAGAGAATGTTGCATTGAATAATTGTTTAAATTTACATTATCTCTTAGGGGCTGTTTGTTTACACTTATTCAGATCTGAACTGAATAAGTGGCTGAAAAGCCCAACTTTTTTGGGCTTTTCAGCACATTTGTTTGGGCCTCTGAATTTCGGGCTGAATTCAGCCCATTAATGGAAAAGGGCCTGAAAATTCAGATTGATTTTCCCATCTGAATTTTCTGAAAATTCAGGTGGCTGCTGCTTCTCTTCTTCTTCTCCACCCGACTCCTCTGATTACTCTCCCCTTGAAATTTAGGAGTTCTTCTGACTGGACTCCGATGAGGACGCCCCCGGCCCCCGATGCGGCCACACTCTCATTGCAGTCGCCACCACCAAAAACCGCGGCCCTCGCCTCATCCTCTTCGGTGGTGCCACTGCCATCGAAACTAGCTCCTCCTCATCGGCGGGGGAGTCGTTCTCTTCGTTGACGTCGTCATATTCGGCAGCGGCTTCATCATCATCCTCCTCATCCTCGTCCTCCTCATCGGCGTAGTGCTTCTGCTTCTTGGAGGGGGTTTTGAGGTCGGAATCCCTCTTGTGCTTCTTCCATTTGAGCCACGAATCTGCACAGTGAGAAGAGGGTTGGTTGGAGGCGAGAAAGAAAAGGCAAGAGAGGGAGATGAGCTCACCTGAACAAGGCAAGGAAGCGAATGGGGACTTGGTTCGTTTGCTTCAAGATGTAGTTTGCATTCCAGAATTTAGAGATATTTGGAAGGATTTGTTATTGAAAAAGCCAAATTCGGGGAGGACGGATTTTATCACATCTCGCTGCTGTACAAGATGAGGACTCCAAGCAGGTACTTTTTTTGCTGTCTAGAGTGAAATGGGGAAGCCAGAAGGTACCAGGTTTGTTTAATCTGAATCTGAAAAAGTCAGATTCAGATTTCAGTTGAAGAATTTCTGGTATATGGCTTTTTCAGAATTCTCAGCAGCTTTTTCATATTCAGATTTAGACCAATCAAATGGACCCTTAGTAAAAATAGAGTGAGAGTCTTTAAATGGTTATCCTATTCACCCCCCCCCCCCCCCCCCTCTAGGACTAAAGAGCACTTTCATATTGAACTTAGGATGATTAGTCTTCTACCTGGCTATACAATTGAATTTGATCTTTACGCAAGAAATGCTTTCCTTTAGCTCTATTCTTCATCCTATGCTCCTAGATAAATTATCTAGTAGGACCGTTCTACCACTGGATAGGTCGATTCATTTTTTACACTTTCAGTACTAACGGTAAAATGATAGGATGCTCAGATCTTGACACTTAGAAGCAGCTAAAATGTGTGAAACATCCCATGGGCCTATCTACCAGCTGTCATGTAGAATTGGATAATTTCTCGTGCTCCTGGACTCTGTTTGGCCCGGCTTATAAGACCTTGCTTCCTACTGTACCTATATCGGCCTGATATGCCATGAATTTTTATGTTTGTTATCTAAAGTCTGAACTGAATAAGCCATAATAAGCTGGGCTTTTGAGTTTATTTGATTTTCTTCAGAATTCTGGGCTGAAATTCAGCCCATTATAGCATGGTGCCCTAAAAATTTCTCATGGGCGCTCCCATCAAAAGTTCTGAAAAGCCCCCCCTCCCCGGTGACAAATTTCACTAAAATTCTCCGAATAATCTTGAAAATCGA
This sequence comes from Houttuynia cordata, assembly GCA_039654745.1. Lineage (NCBI taxonomy): Eukaryota > Viridiplantae > Streptophyta > Magnoliopsida > Piperales > Saururaceae > Houttuynia > Houttuynia cordata. The sequence goes on along the minus strand of CM077507.1, from coordinate 28,764,323 downwards.
ATAATTCTCCAATTAATCTCTTGATTTGCCACATCACCGTTTTTTGAATTTTTTGAGGAGTTCAAGGCAAAAAAATGAACTCTTCTCCCGAATTTAACATGTAGGTATTGATATGACTATCGATTAGTGTCAATCTGGGTCCGATATGCTAGAAAAAATACCTTTCTTCAAGTGTTAAATATTATTATCATTTTTGTACTACGGAGAGAACATTCTACTAAAGCTAAAATAATAACTAAAGAATGAACCTATTTATGGGTTACGCCAGCGTTTTTTTTCAAATTTTATACTCCAGTCATTTTTAATTGAGATAATTATAAAAAATAGTGTACCAAAATTAGGTAATACCATTCCATAATATTTCTCCAGCCAAGCGCCCTATGGTGGCCCCCTAACAATGACCCTAGGCCTAGGTCGAGAGGCCTCCACAATAAAAGATGAGTCTCTCAGTCAGAAAACCTATAGATCTCACATCTCAATAAAATTAACCAATTATTGATAGTCTCAATTAAAGGGCTATTTGACATACTCTTTGAAGATTAAAGATTTTTCTTTAAAATTTACTCCGACTTCGGGTCCATTTTATTGGTCTGAATTTGAATCTGAAAAGTTCACTAAAAATTCTGAAAAGCCCTGAATCTGAATCTGATTTTTCAGATTCAGATGAAACAAATGGAACTTTAGTATTAACTTAACTTGAATTCTCAAACGTTGACCATAAAATGGACGAGGTTACAGTGGTGAACAGTCCTGCAAACGGTAATTCAAATGTAGGCTTCTCCAATTAATTCTCAAAGGAGATGAGTACTACTATGTGATGTACATTTCGTATCATTGCATGCATTACAGGTTTTATTCGACGTCCACAAGGAGACCCTAATGACTTCACATTAATGGTGCAACCCCTACATCAGACTGTGTCTTCAATAAAGCGTTTTTCTAGGTTGGGAGCGGTTTGGTATTTCCAAACTTAATACACATAAGCTACCCCAAATCCACTTCATCAATACAAATCAAGGTTTTCAAAACCGGACCGGCCATCGACCCGGATTGATGGCCGGTCCGGTTGGACCACGGTCAAACCGGGGTCAAACCGAAATGACCCGGTTATGATAATTAGGGTTTGAGAATACAACCCTAACCGGATTTCCTGAGACACTTCAATCGGTAAGGCAATTTAACACAGAGGCTCGACTCAATATGGCTTGACTCCACTCCACTACACAATTCCAGAAGATTACACTCTCTGCCCAATTACCACCCTAAGTCCTTCTTATCATCTCATCCATAACTTTATATAGTCATATGATATCAAGTAATATTAGGTATTCCTTGGTTCACTGCCCTGATTCTGCATAACAGCGCAATTTCGAGTCTCACTAGAATTTTTACAGTTCGAATCTTACCCTGGAAATTTTACTGTAGATTACCCCAAGAGTCTACAATCTAACCTAACAGAAAACACATTTTTCCGAATTATCTAGAATTAGTTACAATTTTTACACTACTGATTGTCTGTGCAAGAAAAATATTGGCCGAGGCTAATTAACATTGATTAACTCCCATAATATGATACTTATATATTAATACTCACGTGTCCATGATATTCTAACTATTACACAGTTCTCTAATGATATTAATATGATCATATCAGTAGGTAAAGTTTCTGTTTTTAAAACATATAACCATCCGACAGTTGATAATACAGCCAATTATGACTAACTCACATAAACCCCAATTAAGACTACTAATATGGAACACAAATAAGAAATAGGGTACTGTCGACTTCAAAAAGAAATGACCTTTTCACCAACCAGTAACGATGTGAGTCTGATCTTCTATAAATCAGTGATCAAAAGTATACTCCATCGACATATCTCATGTACACACCCTAATTGACTACCGATGACTCAATATCAATTGATAATATCCAAAATCAAGACAACAGTGACCGGACAGCAAATACCAGCAGTGATTTAGGAAACATAATCAATCATTAGAATACTGGAACATAGACGAAATTACCTACCTAGGCCATTGCACAACGATCTGGACATCAAGGAGTAGTATAATTCATACATGTACACATCATGTATATAAAAACGGAATCTTTATTACTCATACCATAACATTATGGAATTCATCAAAATCAGAGGATTCAATACTCACAATTAGATAGATTCATCTCAAAGTAATATGAAAGGATTAGGGAAAACACATCCTACCTCTTCGATGAAAACTGCGGTTAATTGCGCGTTAAACGGTTCCACGCGTATTACCCCTTTCCTTCGCGTATCTCCACAAATGAGCGCAAGAATAGAAGGAAGCCCCCCTTGGACGAATTGTAGGGATGCTGATCACCTTGTTCTAGGGCTGGCACGACTCCCAAGGTTTACAAAAAGGGTGGCCGGTCACTACATTGGAGTACTTAAATAGTAAAACCTAATTTCTTAGGTTAAATCTCCACCTTAGGTTGAATCTCCATCCAACGGCCAGGATTCACTCCTCATCAGCCCACGATCCATGTCAAGGACGTGGTCTCTCATAATCTCTCATCTTCAGTTAGGGTTTCCCCCAATTTGGGTGATTCAAAACCCTAATTCTCCACTTGGCAACTTCCTCAATTAGGCTAATTTCCCACCTTAGATCAGATCTCATCTAATGGCTGATATCCATCCCTCTAAATGGCATGAATATGCTCCAACAAGCTTGCCCTTGCCACTCCAATCAGTTTTCTAGAATCTAGGTCAGCTACAACCTCTAAATTGGTAGAGAATTTATTAATGGGATCGGTTACCAACTATGAGTGTAACCTCCCTAATTTTACTCCAAGCACGATCTCACTCAAACCACATGGCACAACCTCATCCCATGGCCACTAATCACGTCCACAATCTTTCCTTTTAGCTTCCTAAATTCCCAAATTAAAAAGGATATCAAATCTATTTATATTAAAATCGGATTTTTAACTAGGAAGTTATTTCAATTAAAGTCGGATTTGGAAAGAATTCTAAATTCCCTCTTCTCCTTGATTCTCCCTCTCCTAACCAAATCTTAACATGCCATCTCGTGCATAATGCCCATGGCGCTGTGCCCACATGGCTCTGGCCCACAGATGCTCCTGCGTCTGGTGTGTGGCACACAGATGGACGGCTCCGATGTCCCGCGAATGAAGTGTGTTGGAAAACACTGCACAACTCTTGTACCACATCACTAATTCAATTTAATAAGCATCACAAAACATCACCCGAAAATTCTGTAAGTTTACCAAAACTGCTATTAAATTGAATTAGTGATGTGGTACAAGAGTTGTGCAGTGCTTTTCAGCACACTTCATTCGCGGGACATCGGAGCCGTCCATCTGTGTGCCACGCACCGGACGCAGGAGCATCTGTGGGCCAGAGCCACGTGGGCACAGCGCCATGGGCATTATGCACGAGATGGCATGTTAAGATTTGGTTAGGAGAGGGAGAATCAAGGAGAAGAGGGAATTTAGAATTCTTTCCAAATCCGACTTTAATTGAAATAACTTCCTAGTTAAAAATCCGGTTTTAATATAAATAGATTTGATATCCTTTTTAATTTGGGAATTTAGGAAGCTAAAAGGAAAGATTGTGGACGTGATTAGTGGCCATGGGATGAGGTTGTGCCATGTGGTTTGAGTGAGATCGTGCTTGGAGTAAAATTAGGGAGGTTACACTCATAGTTGGTAACCAATCCCATTAATAAATTCTCTACCAATTTAGAGGTTGTAGCTGACCTAGATTCTAGAAAACTGATTGGAGTGGCAAGGGCAAGCTCGTTGGAGCATATTCATGCCATTGAGAGGGATGGATATTAGCCATTAGATGAGATCTGATCTAAGGTGGGAAATTAGCCTAATTGAGGAAGTTGCCCTAAGTGGAGAATTAGGGTTTTGAATCACCCAAATTGGGGGAAACCCTAACTGAAGATGAGAGATTATGGGAGACCACGTCCTTGACATGGATCGTGGGCTGATGAGGAGTGAATCCTGGCCGTTGGATGGAGATCCAACCTAAGGTGGAGATTTAACCTAAGAAATTAGGTTTTACTATTTAAGTACTCCAATGTAGTGACCGGCCACCCTTTTTGTAAACCTTGGGAGTTGTGCCAGCCCTAGAGCAAGGTGATCAGCATCCCTACAGTTCGTCCAAGGGGGTCTTCCTTCGATTCGTGCGCTCATTTGTGGAGATACGCGAAGGAAAGGGGTAATACGCATGGAACCGTTTAACGCGCAATTAATCGTAGTTTTCGTCGAAGAGGTAGGATGTCTTTTACCTGCTGTAATTCTACTGTTTGGCCATGATTATATCCTTGATAATGTCTTATGAAGATTCTGATCGATGAGTCGCATGAAAGCAATATTATTATCGTTAAAGATGTGATTTTTATATGATGATCGCACATGTATGTGCAATGTTATTCTATCGCATTCAACTTGATGTGCAATGGCCTAGATGAGATTCTTCCTCTAAATTACAGCGTCCTTATACTTGTTTACGATCCCTGAATTGTTGATATTTTTTTGTCCATTTACTATTATCTCATTTCTTTAATATTCTTGGATCATATTGAGTCAATAGTGGTCAAATGATGTAATATGTGTAGAACAATGGAGTTAGTGGTTAATTGGTTATTCATCACTAGAAATTTGACTCTTCACGTCTCTGATTGGTGGAAAGGCTATGTCTTTTTGAAGTCGACAGTACCCTATTTTGTATTTGTGTCCCATATTAGTAGTCTTAATTGGGGTTTATGTGAGTTAATCATAATTGGTTGTCTTATCAACTGTCGGATGGTTATATGTATTAAAAATAGAAACTTTACCTACTGATATGATCATATTATTATCATTAGAGAACTGTGTAATAGTTAGTATATCATGGACACGTGAGTATTAATATGTAAGTATCATATTATGGGAGTTAATCAATGTTTATTAGCCTCGGCCAGTATTTTTCCTGCACAGACAGTCAGTAGTGTAAAAATTGTAACTAATTCTAGATAATTCGAAAAAATGTGTTTTCTATTGGGTTAGATTGTAGACTCTTGGGGGTAATCTACAGTAAAATTTCCAGGGCAAGATTCGAACTGTAAAAATTCTGGTGAGACTTGAAAGTGTGCTGTTATGCAGAATCATAGCAGTGAACCAGGGAATACCTAATATTACTTGGTATCTTATGACTATATAAAGTTACGGATAAGTTACTACCTAAATAAAAATAAGGACTTGGGTGGTAATTGGGGCAGAGAGTGTAATCTTCTGGAATTGTGGAGTGGAGTCGAGCCATATTGAGTCGAGCCTCTGTGTTAAATTGCCTTACCGATTGAAGTGTCTCAGGAAATCCGATTAGGGTTGTATTCTCAAACCCTAATTATCATAACCATTCGAGTCATCTGAGTTTAGTGTTAGAACTGGAAATTCTTATCTAGGGCCTTGCACAACGAAAATTATCAGATCAGTAAAGTTACTATTATACCCTTATAGTTGGGTCAAAGCGTGGAAGATGAGTTGTTTCAGTTACTCCTTAATGAGTCAGATTCTGATGAAGACTATTGATTCTTTATATTGAATTGTTAACTCCTTAGGATATTGAAATCTCAATGGTGTTCTATAGGAGTCCATTCTTGAATATTGAGAATTTTCCATTGATTTTAATACAACCTCTGTTGATGTCAGATTATATTCAGTTCTTTGTAAACTGCTTATTCCACAAGAGTGATTGATGAAAACTCTTCGAGTGGAAATCATAGTATGCTCACGAGCCATTGCTAGATCTTCTGTGGTCTCAGATTATATTATGCGCTTTAGACTGCATGATATTACGGAAGGTCTGCAGTCTCCGCCCATTGTGCCCGTAAGCACCAATGGGGCCAGCATCCTTAGACGCATGGCCGGGTTCCTCTGTAGAACCTCTAAGATGTTCTGGCATAGATGTCCATACGAGAAGTGGACTGACCTGAGAGCAGAAATTGACAACTCCTACACTCTGTATGTTTGGAGTCTATTTTAATTGTGATCTATATCCGTTCAAATGAGATGTTCGGAGTCTGGTTGCTTATTTCTCAGCATGAGTTGCTAATATTCTGGTGCGTTGATTATTGCATCTATTATTCCAAATTTAATTTGTCACGCCCCGAAATCCCATACCTCGAACGGAGTGCGGAAGCCAATCAATGATATACATTTGGAGGTAGAGAATCTCGGGCGCGAGACCGAACTGTCGAATTAACCACCAATTACGATCATCTCAAAAGGATGTGTAATCGGTCATGCCCATAATCAGTGCAATACACATACAAACATTAATGAATACTATGGAATGGAAATTTACTTAATAATACTGATAATCCATTTAAGAAAGTCAAATCAAATAAACCTATAAATCTATGGCACACAATTGCCATTAAACGTCATAAGCATCAAAATAAGCAAAGCAAATAATATAAACTCTAAATCTTCACGGCTCCTGCGACCGCTTCACTATTGCAACTTCCTGCTCTCAATTTCCATTTGCGCCTGCATCAGAGGATGCATGAGTATTTCATAGAAACACTCAGTAGGATGTAAAAACTCACTGAATTAGGACAAACAATATGAATAGGATAAGAATAACAAAGGTTTATGAAGATGCCGCAACATCCGGACTAAACCAAGGATTTATACACCTGAAAGGTTAGTCGATAATAATTCCAACCCGCAAGTAGGGAAAACAACAATAAGGCTCCTACTACACATATGAGTAAGGAGGGAATGATAATCATATTAAAAAGCTCCAGACATTAAAAGTGAAAGGAGTACAATTTCTGCTCGCTGAACCGATCACCCGCAAGTGACTATACCAGAACCACCCTAGGGGTCCTCTTTTTGGAACCCTGCCATGCGTCTAGGATGCTGGCCCCACCAGTGCTTACGGACACGATGGGCGGAGATTGAAGACCTTCCGTAATGTCAACAATCTAACGTACGTATGTTGCCTCTTTTTGGGCAGTGTGGAACCGCAGTACCACAAATATTAGTGACCCCGCAAGATCAAGCAATGGCATAATGTGAGCATACTATGAATCCACTTCCGGAGAAGTCCCGCAAGACCTCTAGTGGAGGAATCAATCAAATAATCATGATGAATAATAATTCAAAGAAATAGAGGCCGCAACGCTCTAACCACATAAGGTATCAATCACCGGAACAGACTCACATACAGAGTATAAGTGGGAATGTCACACAAAGAGAATAACACAATCCATACATACGTTCATGCTCAGCCCTAGATGGAAATCATATAGGTCTTATTGAAATATATAAATCAGAGACAAGGTATTAATGAGTCCTAGATGATTTGGATTCCAAATGGAACCTCAAACCGACACAAACGCTTTATCTTCAAATACACGATTACGGTATTCTTAACATAGGTATCACCCATCTATCATATTAACCATAACCCAACCTTATTGTGATAATCATAAGGATATAGTCTAGTATTAGTTACTAGCACGTCATATCATCTTCACATCTTATTAAGTGGTTTTACTTAAGTACATAGTATTTTCACTTAGATTCTGCTCACTGTCTTATGCACAACAGTCCCCTTCCGGCGACTCCCAGACACTGTACAGTTAATATTATCTTCTGAAAGTTTTACTGAGAGTACCCTTATGAGTCTAGTTTCTAACCCCACCGGTTTTATATTTTTCTGATATCATATGAATTAGTTATGAATTATTCACTGTCGACTGTCCGTGCAGAAACAGTTCTAGCCGAAAGTGAGAAACTTGATTAAACTTTAATTAACTTATACCGTACCACTTATAGATGATATTATACTCATGATAGATGATAGTACTCCCCTCCTAGATCAATTACAGATCCTGGAATTAACTAGAATTACAAAAAGATTCCCTTTTTATCATGTTTCTCCCCATATAACACAACCTTAGACCAAATATCTTTCAATTAAGTCGATTTAAGCAAATCGATCATTAAAGCATAAGACTCAATCATTAGACATCATAATCAGAACAATATCAGAACTTTTATCTTCTGTAAAATTAATAAAGCATCCATCTTTGATGTGATTTACCATCTAGACATGAAGCATGAAGGCATATATGCATGTATCGCAATACACATGGAAAGACAAGACATAAATCATTAATCCCGCAAGATTCAAAGCAATAATTCAACTTTCCTTTCTTACCAAATCTCATAATTCCTTTTGAAGGTGATACTTTCAGAAATACATGGTCTCCTACTTGAAATTCTAACTCTCTTCGCCTGTTGTCAGCGTAATTCTTTTGGCGACTCTGAGCCGTTTGTAATCTCTGTCTGATCTGTCTTACCTTTTCTGCGCAGTATTGCACTAATTCTGATCTCAGCACTTGATTCTCTCCAACGTCTGTCCAACATGTAGGGGATCTACATGGTCTTCCATATAGTGCTTCAAATGGTGCCATTCCGATACTCGAATGATAACTGTTATTATACGCAAATTCTATCAATGGTAAATGATCATCCCAATTACCTTTCCAATCGATTGCACAGGCTCTAAGCATGTCTTCCAAGGTTTGAATCGTACGTTCTGATTGTCCATCACTCTGTGGATGAAATGCTGTACTAAAATTTAACTTGGTTCCCAACGCCTCTTGTATACTCTTCCATGTTCTCGATGTAAAACGAGGGTCTCGGTCAGACACAATAGATAACGGCGTACCGTGTAGTCTAACGATTTCTCTTATGTATAATTCTGCCAAACTTTCCGGGTTTTGTTTCCATCTAATCGGAAGAAAGTGTGCTGACTTTGTGAGTCGATCCACTATAACCCAAATCGCATCTCGCTGTCTCTGAGTCTTTGGCAATGCCACAACAAAATCCATCGTCACATGCTCCCATTTCCACTGTGGAATCTCCAATGGTTGCAACATTCCAGCCGGTCTTTGATGTTCAGCCTTTACTTGTTGACAAGTTAAACATCTCGATACAAACTTGCCAATATCTCTTTTCATCCCATTCCACCAAACTGTCCTCTTTAAATCTTGATACATCTTCGTACCTCCAGGATGAATGTTAAACTGAGAGTGATGTGCTTCACGCAGAATTTCTTGTCTTAATTCCATGTCTTTAGGTACTACCAATCTTCCTCGGAATCGAATACTTCCGTCTGCTCCTTTTTCAAAATCCGTCCTGTCCAATAATTTCTGTATTTGCGGGTTCTCCTTTTGCGCTTCGAGGATTTTATCAACCACCACTGATCTTATAGAAAGGTTCCCAATGAATGATATCCTCCTTGAAGTCGGCCATTCCAAATGACATTCTCCCATTTTCTGCATCAGTTTCCACTCTTGTACTAACAAGTGAGCAACTATCCCAGTCTTTCTGCTTAATGCATCTGCTACCACATTCGCCTTGCCTGGATGGTAATGAATGGAAAAATCATAATCCTTCAAGTACTCTAACCACCTTCTCTGTCTCATATTCAGGTCCTTCTGGGAAAAGATATACTTCAAACTTTTATGATCTGTGTATACTTCAAAAGTTTCTCCATACAAGTAATGTCTCCAAATTTTTAAAGCAAAAACCACTGCTGCTAATTCCAAGTCGTGTGTTGGGTAATTCTGCTCATGAATTTTCAGTTGTCTCGATGCATATGCCACAACATGTCCGTGCTGCATTAGTACACACCCGAGTCCACTCTTTGAAGCATCACTGTATATAACGAATCCTCCAGTTCCCGACGGTAAAGTCAAGATCGGTGCCGATGTTAATCTTTTCTTCAATTCCTTAAAACTTTTATCACATTCATCATTCCATATAAACTTCACTCCCTTTCTGGTCAATTTCGTCATTGGCAAAGCTAGACTTGAAAATCCTTCAATGAATCTTCTATAGTAACCTGCCAATCCCAAGAAACTTCGAATCTCCGTCACATTCTTTGGTTGTTCCCATTCTAACACTGCCTCTACCTTCATTGGATCAACTGATACTCCATCTTCTGATATAACATGTCCAAGAAAATTCACCTTGTTCATCCAAAATTCACACTTATTCAGCTTAGCATATAATTGATTATCCTTCAATATCTGTAACACAAGAGTCAAGTGAGTTCTGTGTTCTTCCCAACTTGTTGAATATACTAAAATATCGTCCACGAAGACTATCACAATCCGGTCTAATAAGTCCACAAAAATTCTGTTCATCATGTCCATAAAAGCTGCTGGCGCATTAGTCAAACCAAAAGGCATTACCAGGAATTCGTAGTGTCCATACCTGGTCCTGAATGCTGTCTTGGATATATCCTCCTCCTTGATTCTTAACTGATGGTATCCCGATCTCAAATCAATTCTTGAAAATACTTTTGCTGATTGTAACTGATCAAACAAATCATCTATTCTAGGCAAAGGATATTTATTCTTCACCGTGACTTGGTTCAACATACGATAGTCGATACACAATCTCATCGACCCATCTTTCTTCTTTACAAATAATACTGGTGCGCCCCAAGGGGAAACACTAGGCCGAATAAACCTCTTATCTAACAACTCTTGTAACTGCACCTTCAATTCTTTCAACTCAGCCGGCGCCATTCTATATGGTGCTTTGGAAATAGGTGCTGTTCCCGGTATCAATTCAATCGTAAAATCGATCTCTCTCTTTGGTGGCAAACCAGGTAACTCATCAGGAAAGACTTCGGAAAAATCCCTCACTACCTCAATGTCCTCTACTCTCGGGGTAGGCATCTCAACAGGTGTCACATTAGCTAAATAGGCTCTACAACCTTTAGCCAACAATTTCTGAGCTTTAACAGCTGATATCAAACAATCTCCTTTTCTATCCCGGATTCCCTGAAACAAAAGTTCTTTCTCTCCAGGAATTTTAAAATAAACTCTCTTTTTAGTACAATCCACTAGTGCATTATATTTTGATAACCAATCCATTCCCAAGATTACATCAAAATCACACATATCAATCAGCACAAGATTAGCAAGCAAAATTCTATCTTCTATCAGCACAGGAGAGTTTTCAATATATTCGGTTGCTATAACCGAATCTCCCATAGGAGTAGAAATCATCAAATCATCACTCAGTCTAGATAATGACTTATCTAGACTTAAAGCGAACACCGAAGAAATAAAAGATCGCGAAGCTCCCGGGTCTATTAACACTCTAGCAAAACGATTGAGGATAAGAAGAGTACCTTCAATAACCTCATTCGACCCACGCGCATCTTCTGATGATAGAGCAAAAATCCTCGCCTGAGTCTTCTTATTCATATCAGCCCCGGTTTTCTTTTCACGATTAGGGCAATTAGGAGAGATATGCCCAACCTCATTGCACACGAAGCATCTTCGAGGATCCGTAGGGCACGGCTTCCCTCTATGCGAATCCTGTCCACAAATCCTGCAACGACCTCCATTCATGTTACCATTGTCATTGCCTCGAAACTGTTGACGTGGTGCACCATTCATCCGGTTCTGTTGCTGCTGCCTTTGCTGTTTAAATGGTCGCTGATTCCCACGATTAACATTATTGTTAAAACGCTTCTCCCCAAAACGTTTCAGCTTACTCTCTTGAGCTTTGACCTGATTGGTTCTCCTCTCCAAGGTTCTTTTAAAATCATCCTCCAAAATAGAAGCTAGCTCGACCGCCTTTGCTACAGTCGTTGGTTGAGAAACCAATACCCTCGACCTTATGCCGTCCTTCAGCCCATCCACAAAACGTTGCGCTTTAATCAATTCATTAGGGCAAGCATTAGTAGCAAATCGTTGAAGTTGTTCAAACTTCGTCTCATACTGTAGCACAGTCATCGATCCTTGCACTAACTCCAAGAATTCTTTCTCCTTGCGCCGCTGAATATGGGAAGGAAAGTACTTGACGTTGAACACCTCCTTAAATTCTTCCCAAGAAATCTCCTGATTCGCAGTAAAATTGTTGCGCTCGGCGGACTCCCACCAAAATACCGCCTCACCAACAAACAGGAAAGTAGCATAAATCACCCGATCCGCCTCGGGTACCTTCATACCCTTGAACAGCCGTTCCACTTCAACCAACCAGCGCTCAGCCTTTTCTGGGTCATCCTCACCAGAAAACTGAGGTCCAGCCCTCTTAAATCGTTCGAGTGTTGGCGCCTTAGCATTATCATTACTACTTCCACCGTTTCGCAATTCAGCCGCCAATTGCCTAACCATATCAGACATATTCTGACTGGCTCCCTCATCCTGTGAAGGATTTGGGTTCGCATTGGTTCGACGTCCACGATTTCCAGAGTTCACCATTCTCGCGCATCTACAGTCAAAGAAAGGAGATGAATTAGAAATCTTACATATAGCTCAATTTGTAATTCACCTCTCATTCCTTTGACTCCTAGCACCGCTCACGCAAGACACAAAACATGCATAAAATAAAACAATCACAACGCAAGCATTAAAGCAAATAATTCTTTTATTCATTAATAAGAAGATTCCTACACTGAGATCCCTTATAAATCAGGGTTTTTATTACAAAAGATTTTTGAAACTAAAAACTATCCTAACTCTTTCTCCTAGCCATCCTTCCTACTCTCTTGCCTTCAGAGGTAATCATCCAGTATGTCTAAAGCTACCCAGGTTGGTGCAAGCCTCAAGTGCGTATGCCACAGAATTTCCCACATCGTCATGTATGGCCATCTGTAACCCAAAGATTTAAACATATGGTACAGAGCGTCAGACAATGCAATATCATTCTTGGCCCGAACATAGACAGGGTGCCTTCTCACAATCTTGGCCTCTACCATCACAAATATAGAAGGAGATCCATCGTAAAATGCTATTTCAATCTCTTCTTGCTCATATCCTTCGATCTCCACTCCTGGCATGTAGTCTAAGTAAGGATCCCACTCTGGGTCGTCTATAGGCAAGGGTTCTACATCAGCCGCTGGGTTCTGGACTTCCTCTATGTCAATCTGTAATGGGTCATCTTTGGTTCCACTCCCTATGTCTTTCTTTTTCCAGTCCTCAAGCCACTGCCTAACGGCTTCCTGCTTGTCTTTCTCATAGATCCTACCACTTCTTGTTCTAGCCATTTAAACCTACACAAGAAACGTCATCATTAGTCTTCTAAAATAAGGTTTCAGGTTCTATCTATGAATCTACTCTCACATAGTAAGTTCTTCTAGATACCCATATTCTTTCTATCAAGTTCGACTATTCCATTTCATAATTCAGCAATGTCCGTACTGTATTAGACTGAGTTTGAGGGCTCCGATACCACGCTGTCACGCCCCGAAATCCCATACCTCGAACGGAGTGCGGAAGCCAATCAATGATATACATTTGGAGGTAGAGAATCTCGGGCGCGAGACCGAACTGTCGAATTAACCACCAATTACGATCATCTCAAAAGGATGTGTAATCGGTCATGCCCATAATCAGTGCAATACACATACAAACATTAATGAATACTATGGAATGGAAATTTACTTAATAATACTGATAATCCATTTAAGAAAGTCAAATCAAATAAACCTATAAATCTATGGCACACAATTGCCATTAAACGTCATAAGCATCAAAATAAGCAAAGCAAATAATATAAACTCTAAATCTTCACGGCTCCTGCGACCGCTTCACTATTGCAACTTCCTGCTCTCAATTTCCATTTGCGCCTGCATCAGAGGATGCATGAGTATTTTATAGAAACACTCAGTAGGATGTAAAAACCCACTGAATTAGGACAAACAATATGAATAGGATAAGAATAACAAAGGTTTATGAAGATGCCGCAACATCCGGACTAAACCAAGGATTTATACACCTGAAAGGTTAGTCGATAATAATTCCAACCCGCAAGTAGGGAAAACAACAATAAGGCTCCTACTACACATATGAGTAAGGAGGGAATGATAATCATATTAAAAAGCTCCAGACATTAAAAGTGAAAGGAGTACAATTTCTGCTCGCTGAACCGATCACCCGCAAGTGACTATACCAGAACCACCCTAGGGGTCCTCTTTTTGGAACCCTGCCATGCGTCTAGGATGCTGGCCCCACCAGTGCTTACGGACACGATGGGCGGAGATTGAAGACCTTCCGTAATGTCAACAATCTAACGTACGTATGTTGCCTCTTTTTGGGCAGTGTGGAACCGCAGTACCACAAATATTAGTGACCCCGCAAGATCAAGCAATGGCATAATGTGAGCATACTATGAATCCACTTCCGGAGAAGTCCCGCAAGACCTCTAGTGGAGGAATCAATCAAATAATCATGATGAATAATAATTCAAAGAAATAGAGGCCGCAACGCTCTAACCACATAAGGTATCAATCACCGGAACAGACTCACATACAGAGTATAAGTGGGAATGTCACACAAAGAGAATAACACAATCCATACATACGTTCATGCTCAGCCCTAGATGGAAATCATATAGGTCTTATTGAAATATATAAATCAGAGACAAGGTATTAATGAGTTCTAGATGATTTGGATTCCAAATGGAACCTCAAACCGACACAAACGCTTTATCTTCAAATACACGATTACGGTATTCTTAACATAGGTATCACCCATCTATCATATTAACCATAACCCAACCTTACTGTGATAATCATAAGGATATAGTCTAGTATTAGTTACTAGCACGTCATATCATCTTCACATCTTATTAAGTGGTTTTACTTAAGTACATAGTATTTTCACTTAGATTCTGCTCACTGTCTTATGCACAACAGTCCCCTTCCGGCGACTCCCAGACACTGTACAGTTAATATTATCTTCTGAAATTTTTACTGAGAGTACCCTTATGAGTCTAGTTTCTAACCCCACCGGTTTTATATTTTTCTGATATCATATGAATTAGTTATGAATTATTCACTGTCGACTGTCCGTGCAGAAACAGTTCTAGCCGAAAGTGAGAAACTTGATTAAACTTTAATTAACTTATACCGTACCACTTATAGATGATATTATACTCATGATAGATGATAGTACTCCCCTCCTAGATCAATTACAGATCCTGGAATTAACTAGAATTACAAAAAGATTCTCTTTTTATCATGTTTCTCCCCATATAACACAACCTTAGACCAAATATCTTTCAATTAAGTCGATTTAAGCAAATCGATCATTAAAGCATAAGACTCAATCATTAGACATCATAATCAGAACAATATCAGAACTTTTATCTTCTGTAAAATTAATAAAGCATCCATCTTTGATGTGATTTACCATCTAGACATGAAGCATGAAGGCATATATGCATGTATCGCAATACACATGGAAAGACAAGACATAAATCATTAATCCCGCAAGATTCAAAGCAATACTCCAAGAAAATCAGTAAGAATACTCATCATATAATGTGAGAAAAGAATAAGAAGAGAGGGAAAAACCATCCTACTCTTTATCACCAAAAGACGTCGCCTTTCTACGCGATGTTCGTCTCCTCCGCTTCCTTCAAAGCTTCCCGATCCAAGCTCTTGAGCAATTCCCACAAGAAGAGGTCTTCTAAGAGAGGGATGAACGTGGGAAGGAGAGGGGAAAGCCTCTGGACGTTCTAGGGTTTAGTTTTCAAAAGCACAAGCCTAGACTCTATGGGTTTATATAGAGTTTTTAGAAAATCTTTGCCCAATCAATTCTACCATATCTTGGGCACTTTCCACCAATGGGAGAGTCCCTAAATCACCCTAGGAACGTGCAATATAAGTTTAGTTAGGATATGACATCTTTCCCAAACAAATCCGCCTCAAAATTAGGTTAGGATTCGCCAAACCGCAACTGGCGATCGATCGGGCAATACGGCGATCGATCGTCCTGCCCTGATTACCAATCGCGCGATGGCGCCGATCGTATCTGATCGAAGCCGATCGATCGTGTTCCGTAAACCGATCGATCGTTTTCAGCGCGATCGATCGAGTTTATTCAATTTCCCATATCTTTTTACTCCGAACTCCAAATCACACAAAATTGGTGTCGTTGGAAAGCTCTTCTCACCAACTTTAATTTAAACACAGCACCACATGGTCAAATCAATCATTAAGAGGGTCAAATTTCAGTTTTAAGATACTTACTAATTTTTCGGATGTTACATAATTGATGATATTCCATATTTTGTATCCTTTGGAGTCTTTTGCTTCTATATTTTTATCAGTAGGGTTTTGGCCTGAGTGAATGAAATACTCATGCATCTTTTGATGCAGGAATTAAGAAAGAGTGAAGCGGAGCAGGTAAGAGTTGCTGCTGATTTCCAGATGAATAAAGTTGATTGTGAAGACTTGTTCTATTTAGATGTGTTTGAACTTTTATCTTTTAGTGGCCTCTGTGCCAAAGACGTTATTTTATTTTGATGTTTGTTGATTGTGAAGACTGATTTATTGTAATAACTTAGTTAAATTTAGCATTTTATTATTTAAGATTTTTGTAAATGATTATTTGTTTAAGCATTCTGGAATGAGATTGATGAAATGTGATCGAGTATTCGGTTGCGTTCCGGGTTTCAGCCTCATGACCTTAACTGAATTAGTGCTTCCGCGCATCATTCGAGGTTTTGAAATTCGGGGCATGACAGTGCACTAGTTCAATTTTCAAAATTCGGATTCATAGTTAACCAAGAAAGAAAAATCAGATATGCAGATTCATTGGTAGACAAAAAAAACAATTAGCACCCCCCCACCACTCCGGTCCATATTGCTGCCGCCAGTTCTGCCTGCAGGTCGCCCCTCCTCCAGTCTCATCCCATCGCCAAATCGAGGCCCTATCTTTGTGCAGGTACCCTCCCCTTCATCTCTTTCTCTCTCTGCTGTTCGCTCTCTCTCTGGTCTCATTCTCCTCTACGCCTCATTCTCTCTCTCTCTCAATTTTGGTGAAATGTTTGTATTTGTTTCTGGTAAGAAAACATCTGCTGGTCTGAAAATTGAATTGTCCGTCCTAAATGAATCATTTTAAATATGTTTTGTTTGGATCTTTATTTTAAATTTTTTTTTATTTAGTTCAAGTGCCGTACGACAAACAAAGTAGACAAACAGTTTAATTTTTATGTTCGTTATTTCTTTTTACACTTAGAGCTCACCTACAAAAACATCTAAAAAGAATGCTCCCTCCGCCCTGCTTTTAGATGCTCCATCGGGAAAGCATTGATTTTTATTGGATAGTAGAAACCCTAACTAATGGGGGATGAAGGATTCAAAATCCAACTAAATGGGCTAGATGGAGCATCTAAAACGGGACTGAGCTCTTTTCCAGGTGGAGCATCTAAAACAGAGTGCAAGGAGTATAATAATACTTTTTTGGAAAATGACGTGTATCGTGTTACCGTATCCATATTGCTTCCTAGGATTTCTCTCATTTTGATAGTCCACCAGAATCTGCTTGTGTGAGCATCTATTTGATCTCTCGACTTATAGCATTCGGGTTTTTATTGATATTCGTGAATTTCACAACATTAACTCATTCACCTTGTAAGAGATAATGTAGGACTGTTTCAAATTTCAGCTGCTACTTCTTCTTGAGATTGGCTTCATTTTCCCTCTTAGTGCATGCTTTTAAAGGAAAAATATGTTTATAATTCTTGGTTGTTGAATAAAATTGTCACTTAGAAATTGAGGTACTACTATGAATGATTCTGGTGATATCTTGTCTCAACTTTTGGTACTCTTTACCAGAAAGCATGTGTCCAAGGCTTGCTGGGATGATAGACTTTGCATGGCAAAGGTGACAGAAAGAAAAGGTTCTGTTTGGACAAGTACTGGAGTAATTCGTTATGGCAAGCTGTATCTCTTTCTTGAAGAGGCCCTGTAAGTTCTTCTTGTCATCATTTAATTACTTTATGGCTATCACATGGATTCATAAGCCTTTCTAGATTAGTGAGGAAATAGTTCTTATTTGTACACGAATTACTTTAGGAAAACCGTCCTCATGATCAAACCAGTAAAAGTTACTCGAAGAGAAAAAAATTGGAAACTGAGCAACTATGTGGAAGCCTATTTTTTTTCATGTGGATATTTGCTGATTCATTGTTGTTACTCTATACTGCGACAGTTACTTGAAAGAGTTTCCCAAGGAAACTAATAAGAACCATTTCATTGGGTTAATTTTACATGTTTGCAGAGCCTTGAGTTTTGGTTTTTCGAGTGAGAGGCTTACATAGAGACAGCAAATAATCACTCACACTGCTTGACAAGGGTAGGTGATGCAGGCGAAGTTTAAGTATCAATAGCAGAACCCATCCTGGCATGTCGTCAAATAGTTTTGACTAACAATGAAACTGGGCCTTTATGTTATTTGATTTACAACCAAACGGTTATTTTAGTTGAAAGAGTGAAAGAGACAGAGTTTCATTAGAAGCATTGCAGAGGACCTTCACCAAGAGGAGACGCCCTGCTCTCAATGGAACGTAAGATTTGAGAAGGATGAAAAGGAGGCTATCATAAATAGTTGTTTAGAATAGAGTAGAGCAGTTGATTTTGCTGCTGCTTATGTTAGATGAAAACTCTTTGTGGAGAACGGTTTAAACTCGTGGGTTCTGTGGATTCATTCGTTTATTTTTTCTATTTGATCTTTTTGTATGAATTTTGTGAAGGTCTTGTGAATTCAGATCTTGATTATGTGGGTTTCATTTTCTGTTTGACAAGATAAGTATCAAAGTTCTTCTTTTTTGTGGATTCAAGTCAAGTGTTCTGCTGCAATTTCATGTCTCCTCTTTCTACACTACTGTTCTTTGATTTTTGTTACAAAGGAGTCATCAGTAGGTCTCTCTCTATTTCTTTCTAGGGTGTATGCTCACCCACTGATTTACAGGCTACATTGGACGGAAACAGTAATATTTGTTTGGCACTCAAGGAGTACAGTAATAGTACTCTGGAAATACTTTCTAACATGATGTACAGTCTCTCTTTTATATATTTCAGTTCTCAACCGGGATTTCACCGTCTCGGTCTCGGTCTCGGTCAGCCAAAGACATGTAAAACAATTTGGTCGTCTTGTTGATAATAAAAGGTTTTTTAGACATTTATTAGACAATCCAAGAATTTATATTGTCCTACTTACATCACAAACTAATAGTGCTAGGAAAACACATTAAACTATTGAGTACGAAATGACCCCCATAAAGTGCTAAACCCAACTTTTGGATGCGAAGATTGGAGGAAAGAGAAAAAAGCTCTGAAAAAAATATTTATTCCATTCAGCTGTTAAGAATTGAAATGGAAAGAATGATAATATAGATTCTCACTTAGGGTGTGTTTGGCAACCTTGATTTGGATTTAAAAGTGTGATTTATAATTTCACGTAATCACAAGTAGATGAGATTTGTATTTGAGATCATAAATTTTATGTAGTGTTCGAGAATAGTGTGATTTAACAAATAAGTTTCTAATATTTAATGTGTGGGGGTGTGATTTTGTAAATGACAAGCTCAAACGTGTGATTTGTACCCACCTCTTTTCATTGTTATAAACTAAAAATGACGGCATTTAGGGTGTCAAAATCAAATCCCACCGAAAAATATGTTGCCAAATGGTGAATTTGGAGAAATGACACGATTCTATGAGTCACAGGTTCCAAACCCAGACGCACCCCTACGGTGGTCGCATGGGAAAAAGAGACAAATAGATGTTCATGAATTTGGCAAATGAAAGTACTAAAGAATGTAGATATGAATTGTTTTAACATGCAATGTTTATCTTTCCTGCAAATTCCATCATCTAGAACCAAACAATGGATTTCAATGTATCCTTCTCTCACTGCAAACTTTTACAAACATCCACATCACTTAATGTTTCTTCTCCTGCCCCCGCTTTCCGTCTGTCCGGAACCTAACAGTTGCCGGGAAAACAGGACTCTTTTACAACTTTTGCTCCTTTTCTTTGCCCACAAAGCTGCATAGCATAGCCAATTCTATCTTGGCTCATAATGCATCAATCACATTTAATAAATGAAGGCACCAAAGCTATGAATTGTCGATAGAATGCTCCTGCTCTATGAATTGTCTTTCTTTCTATGTGGATAAGAACCGAGATGATTATATGCAAGGTGGGGCATAATGATCAGACACTGAGCGTTGGTTTGCCAGCTCTTCTTCATTCATGGATGTGAAGGCACTTGGCCACTCAAATCCGATGTGGGGGAGCGTGTTTGCCCTGATTGCAATTTGCAAGGAACCCACTTGCTCAAGTAATAACTAGTTTTGTGGTTCTCTAATTTCCTCCTTTCCAGTTTTAAACATATGACGCAACTAGTTTGATTTTTTTTTGGTGGGAGGGGGGGGGCTATTATCTCTTTTTTCTTAATCTTCTGTAGTTGAGAAGAACAACTTGTTTGATTCTTCTTGTACAAAACTTAGTGTTTTAAAAAAATAAATTTTATTTTATAAATACCAGTATAATACATCCCCTCTTCAAATGGTTGCGATGGGCATCTGGCATAAAAACTTGCCATTTTTTTATAGATTTTGTACTATTTTGACTTTAGTAAGAGTCCGGTATATAATCCATGCCACTGTATAAGGAGTATGATGATAACGATGATACCAGCACTAATCCCCGGATTTCATCATAACTCCTTAGTTAAAACGATATGTGACCTCATGCCCTGATTCTCGTTTTTCTCGTTACCCAATTACCCCACGGAGAATGGTTTTTCTCCCACAAAATTTTCACGGCCAAGCCCACGAGCTGACGTGGCAGAGACAATTACCATCCCTCCACATCCCGCTCTTTTTACGATCGCTGGCCCGGGCCTCTGCTACGTCGGGCTGGCTGCTGGATGCCGCCCGCCCTTGGACCCCCTCCGGCCTCCAACCCCCTCCAACATCCACACTCCCCCTTCCCTTGAACCTCCCACTCAGACTCCCTGCATTGAAGGAGCCTGCCACAGCAGGGTTGGGAGCCTTGCTCCGCCATGCTCCGGCCCCTCCAAAGTAAGGACTTTTTCGTCTTGCTTCCCCCTGTTTGCAGGGATTGGAGACGGAAACAAGGTTGAACTCCTGCCGCTCTCTGCACTCTTTTGCCACAAGGGCCTCCCGACCTACGAGGAGCAGTTTGGTGCCGACTGCCACCAGAGCAAATCACCGGCGACCATCACAAGGAACGGAAACAATTTTCGCAGCCAGAGCCCTCTGCCCTCTTCTTCCGTCACGGCCATTCCTGCGTTGAGGCTCTCCGCCACATGGTTTTTTAGCCAATCAGCCTATTTCTTTGTAAAGGGTAAGGGAGTGGTCGGTGTAGAGGGTAGGCGGGATGTCGGGCCTCTTTCTAGAGGGGCCGTGGTCGGGCAAGGCTGGAGTTGAAGTGGGTGGCCGGAGCTGGAGGGGAAGCTGGCTTCCAGGCTCTTTCCGGCCGGCGTGGGAAAGATAAAGGGCAAGTGGGGGACAGAGCTCTGACTTAGCAGATGCCACATCATCAGCACGTGAAGTCAAACGTGAGAATCAAGTCCGCACCTATATCCCGACAAGGAATTTTGTATCGGATAAAATATTGGTCGAGAGACAAAATATGATAGATATATAAAAAATATTACGTAAAAAAATATTTGTGGTTAAAAACTAGTTTTTATCGTATATTTTCACAATTTAACTTCTAAAATGAGTTATACTAATTTAGATAAAGCATAGATTTTAAAATATGTATAAAAATGCATATTAAGATTGAAAATAAACGGGGAAGTTTTTTTTTTTAAATTGTCAATGTTTTTAAAAACGTTGAAACCGATATATAGACGATATTTTGAAAAAATTGAAAAACCGATATTAATCTGTATCGATGTATCGGGTGGACCTCGATATCAATATATCAGCGATATATCGCAATATTGCATTCCATGACCCCAACACACTAATTGTAGCGACCGTATTTTTTTTCTCTATATTATTAAGGTAATTTTTCCTTGCTAAATGGGAGTAAATTTGAATTCTGGAAATTTCATTAAAAATCAAAAATTTGAAGTTTTCCGTCAGACCGATCGATCGCCTTCAAACGGCTTCGATCGGCAGACGATCGACCGGCTTCGTAAGGCATCGATCGCGAGACGATCGATCGCGTTATACGTACCGATCGATCGCCAGTGGAATTGCGATTTCCGAGGCAATTCCGTTGGGAAACGTTTTGGGCTGATTTTGGGGGATTTCTTTGGGTCATATCTTGCCTGATTTACGTGTTGAAGGGGTTCTAAACGTGGTAATTGGAATTAGTTTCAAAACCCTAATTGATATCTTTTTAGAAATTATTTTAATGGGAGATTTAAATTGCCTAAAATTATAGTAAATTTGGGCTGAACGTGGGACACTCTTTTGGGAGGTTGAATGGGCCTCTCTTGTGCTCATAGTTGGCCCAAGAAGAGTCCAGTCCTTAAAAGTTTTGCTTTTACTTAGTAAGTTACCTAGGTAAATTGGTAACTACTTAAGAGGAGATAAGATCCTATCTTAATTGCAATCAAATCAGAATATTTTGTGGTTAGTGGAGATCTCAGTCTGGAGATTTGGATGGGCTGGGTTTGATCTTGGCCCTTGGATGAAGTGGAGACGGACGGTGGAGATTTGGGAGAAAAATCTATTTAAACCCTTGGAAAAAGGGGCGCCCAACCCTTTGGGAACCGGCAGCCCTCTTTTCCTTTTTCTTTGGTGATTTCTTCTCCCCCATTTCGTTCTCCCCCTTCTCTCCTAACCCTCAGTAAGCCTCTTCAAGTAGAGTGTGCTTTGGTGGTGGTTCGGTTCGTGTGGAGATCGCAAAGAAGCGGGTTTCTTTTCAAACCGGTTCACGTGCAAATTAGTACCGGTTCTTTTGTAAGATGCTCTTTTTCTCACAGCATATTTGCATGAAAGTTTTGATCTTTATGTTGAGTACCACGTGCTGATGTTGTGTGACAAGTTTGACTTATTTTCGTTCGGAATTAATTGTTCTAATTGTTGATATCTATTCAATTGTTGCATACCGATCTAATTGTTGTTGTGATTCTCTTATACACTATTCGATCAAGACATCCCTGAGGTATACCATTCTTTTGCTACACTTTTGATCACATGTTTGCTGTCTATATCTACTGTTAGTACCATGTTTCGAGTGGTTTAAGGTTCTGGTCATGAAAAGTTGTCATCTTTCTTGAAATACATCAACCGATGTCATGTTCTTGCATGCTTTGACCTAATCAATCTAACTTGTGTCTAATCCATGTGTTTCTCATCCAAAAGCAGCAATATTTCAGATTTGAATCCTCTGGTATGTGGCGTCCTTTTGTGTCAAAAGTTGTACTTTGTGTTGTGGTTCTATGTCCGAATAAAGTTGTCCACTTTAGGTAGTATATGCCTTAATTGATATGATATATGAGTAATATGATTATCTAGAAGAGACTAAAGGATATATTGATAAGAGAAAGTGTAAATCCTTGATGGAGCATTGCTCGTGGACCTTAAGACCTCTCTAATGGATCTGACCAGGAGCCGAGGTGTCCTGGAATAGTTGTCCAATTCGCGGGTTAATGTGCCATTAAGACTAATTGGTAAAACAGTTTTAAAAGAGACTTGTAGGCTGATTATTATACATTTAATGGTCTGACCAGAAGCTAATAAAGGCCTATTATGATGTGGTTTTGAGTCTAAAAGACTTGAGTTAAGGTTAGAATTAGTGAAAACAAGTGAAAATTAAGTTATTACTTAATGTAGTGCTCGCGGCCAGGATGTAACCTGCACCGACAGACTGCATTCTAAAATCCATAATTAATTGTAGAAAATTTGGAAAATTATTCCGTAAATTGGGTAATGACCTGCGGACATAGGGCTGTCTGCCATAAAAATTTCAGAGACTTTTAAGTTCTGTGTAAGTCGGGATAAATCCGGGAATGGGGCTGTTGTGTCTATAACAGTGACCTTTCTCGGTTATAAGTAAAACGCTACGCTAAGACCATGTATATCTATGATATAACATAAGGAGGGTACTGTAGCATAAGACTTCCAGAGGGTACTTATGATAGTATCATGAGTGGTATCACGCCCCGAAATCCCATACCTCGATCGGAGTGCGGAAGCCAATCAATGATATACATTTGGAGGTAGAGAATCTCGGGCGCGAGACCGAACAGTCGATTTCACCACCAATTACGATCATCTCAAAAGGATGTGTAATCGGTCATGCCCATATCAGTGCAATACAAATACAAACATTAATGAATACTATGGAATGGAAATTTACTTAATAATGATAATCCATTTAAGAAAGTCAAATCAAATAAACCTATAAATCTATGGCACACAATTGCCATTAACAGTCATAAGCATCAAATAAGCAAAGCAAATAATATAAACTCTAAATCTTCACGGCTCCTGCGACCGCTTCACTACTGCAACTTCCTGATCTCAACTTCCATTTGCGCCTGCATCAGAGGATGCATGAGTATTTCATAGAAACACTCAGTAGGATGTAAAAACCCACTGAATTAGGACAAAAGTATGAATAGGATAAGAATAACAAAGGTTTATGAAGATGCCGCAACATCTGGACTAAACCAAAGATTTATACACCTGAAAGGTTAGTCAAAATAATTCCAACCCGCAAGTAGGGAAAACAACAATAAGGCTCCTACTACACATATGAGTAAGGAGGGAATGATAATCATACTAAAAAGCTCCAGACATTAAAAGTGAAAGGAGTACAATTTCTGCTCGCTGAACCGATCACCCGCAAGTGACTATACCAGAACCACCATAGGGGTCCTCTTTTTGGAACCCTGCCATGCGTCTAGGATGCTGGCCCCACCAGTGCTTACGGACACGATGGGCAGAGACTGAAGACCTTCCGTAATGTCAACAATCTAACGTACGTATGTTGCCTCTTTTTGGGCAGTATGGAACCGCAGTACCACAAATATTAGTGACCCCGCAAGATCAAGCAATGGCATAATGTGAGCATACTATGAATCCACTTCCGGAGAGAGTCCCGCAAGACCTCTAGTGGAGGAATCAATCAAATAATCATGATGAATAATAATTCAAAGAAATAGAGGCCGCAACGCTCTAACCACATAAGGTATCAATCACCGGAACAGAGTCACATACAGAGTATAAGTAGGAATGTCACACAAAGAGAATAACACAATCCATACATACGTTCATGCTCAGCCCTAGATGGAAAATCATATAGGTCTTATTGAAATATATAAATCAGAGACAAGGTATTAATGAGTCCTAGATGATTTGGATTCCAAATGGAACCTCAAACCGACACAAGCGCTTTATCTTCAAATACACGATTACGGTTTTCTTAACATAGGTATTACCCATCTATCATATTAACCATAACCCAACCTTACTGTGATAATCATAAGGACATAGTCTAGTATTAGTTACTAGCACGTCATACCATCTTCACATCTTATTAAGTGGTTTTACTTAAGTACTTAGTATTTTCACTTAGATTCTGCTCACTGTCTTATGCACAACAGTCCCCTTCCGGCGGCTCCCAGACACTGTACAGTTAAGTTTATCTTCTGAAATTTTTACTGAGAATACCCTTGTGGGTCTAGTTTCTAACCCCACCGGTTTTATATTTTTCTGATATCATATGAATTAGTTATGAATTATTTACTGTCGACTGTCCGTGCAGAAACAGTTCTGGCCGAAAGTGAAACACATGATTAAACTTTAATATTCTTATTCCGAACCACTTATAGATGATAATTTACTCATGATAGATGATAGTACTCCCCTCCTAGATTAATTACAGATCCTGGAATTAACTAGAATTACCAAAAGATTCCCTTTTTATCATGTTTCTCCCCATATAACACAATCTTAGACCAAATATCTTTCAATTAAGTCGATTTAAGCAAAACGATCATTAAGGCATAAGACTCAATCATTAGACATCATAATCAAAGCAATATCAGAACTTTTATCTTCTGTAAAATTAATAAAGCATCCAACTTTGATCTGATTTACCATCTAGACATGAAGCATGAAGGCATATATGCATGTATCGCAATACACATGGAAAACAAGACATAAATCATTAATCCCGCAAGATTCAAAGCAATACTCCAAGGAAGTCAGTAAGAACACTCATCATATAATGTGAGAAAAGAATAAGAAGAGAGGGAAAAACCATCCTACTCTTTATCACCAAAAGACGTCGCCTTTCTACGCGATGTTCGTCTCCTCCGCTTCCTTCAAAGCTTCCCGATCCAAGCTCTTGAGCAATTCCCACTAGAAGAGGTCTTCTAAGAGAGGGATGAACGTGGGAAGGAGAGGGGAAAGCCTCTGGACGTTCTAGGGTTTAGTTTTCAAAAGCACAAGCCTAGACTCTATGGGTTTATATAGAGTTTTTAGAAGATCTTTGCCCAATCAATTCTACCATATCTTGGGCACTTTCCACCAATGGGAGAGTCCCTAAATCACCCTAGGAACGTGCAATACAAGTCTAGTTAGGATATGACATCTTTCCCAATCAAATCCGCCTCAAAATTAGGTTAGAATTCGCCAAACCGCAACTGGCAATCGATCGTGCAATACGGCGATCGATCGTCCTGCGCTGTTTACAAACTGCGCGATGGCGCCGATCGTAGCCGATCGATCGTGTTCCATAAGCCGATCGATCGTTTTCAGCGCGATCGATCGTGTTTATTCAATTTCCCATATCTTTTTACTCCGAACTCCAAATCACACAAAATTGGTGTCGTTGGAAAGCTCTTCTCACCAACTTTAATTTAAACAAAGCACCACATGGTCAAATCAATCATTAAGAGGGTCAAATTTCAGTTTTAAGATACTTACTAATTTTTCGGATGTTACAAGTGGAGTATTGTCTTTTTATACCAATCATTGAGTTCGTCAATGTTCTCCTCGCGGTGCCTAACATCGCGTGTCTTCTATTATTGAAACCCTATTGACAGGTTAGAGTTATCCTTTTCTATTCTACCAGTAGTAAGCTTTTGAGTCACCTTAAGAGTCGTGAGGACCAGGGATGGCCTTGATTGAATCAGTGTATGGTGATGACATTGGAAGAGTCTATACCGAAGAGTCAGTTTCAAGTCAACCCGTGCTTAGGCACCTACCCGCTGATGGTTAATCTCTTGAGAGTCAGTTACCATTAAAGACTGAGAATTCCATTGTACTCCTCTGAGAGTCTTATTGTGAAGATTATTAATTCATGAGAATATCATGTTGAGTTAGACAGATCCAGTTCCATGTAAACTGCTTCTCCGCCAAGAGTTTTGTTGATACTCTTAGGTTGGATCATAGTATGCTCACGAGCCATAGCTAGACCCAGAGTGGTCTCCGATGATTATGAACCTCCGTAGTTCAGCCGATGACGGCAACGCGTGCGCTTTAGATTGTTAGACATTACGGAAGGTCTGCAATCTCCGCCCATTGTGCCCGTAAGCACCGATGGGGCCAGCATCCCTAGACGCTTGGCCGGGTTCCTACGTAGAACCTCTAGGATGTTCTGGTATTGAAGTCCATAGAGAAAGTGGACTGATCAGAGAGCAGAAATTGACATTTTCGACACATTGGTTGTCCCGATCAGATATTTTGCCTATCTCCTTACTCTTTGAAAGTCTGGAGTCGTATTGTTTACGTTGATTCATTTTACCCTGATCAGTGAGAGTTGTCAGGTGTTGTAATTTTCCAGGTAAGTAAATCCTGTGTTCATTTTGTCCTGAGGCATTGGACCTGATTGTCATTGAATTACCTTATTGCCTTTATTTTCTGTGAGTTTTTCTGGCATCCTACTGAGTATTTCCTCTGGAATACTCACGCATCTTCTGATGCAGGGCGTAGAGCTGAAGAGGCGTGATCAACATTCTTTTGGACGTGGAGGTTGGTGCTCGTAGGAGTCGTGAAGGCTTATTGCATGAAATTTATTTTGCTATTTATTGGATGTTTATCTTTTTCTGGATAGTTGTGGCCTGCGTGTCACTCAGTTATTATTTGCTTTCGTAAAAATAATTGACGCTTAGTAAGTCAGTAACATTGTTTAGTTATTTCAATTCTTTTGAACGATTGTTTACGTCATCATGATCCTGCTATTCCCTTTTATGTTATGGGATTTGTGGTGATGAATCGAGTATTCGGTCCGTCCCAGGTTTCCTACCCTTGTAACCATCATTGGATTATCGCTTCCGCGCATATCAGGGTTTTTGAAATTTAGGGCGTGACACTAATAACCAATAGGGTAGTAGTGTGATAGCGACGACACTGCTCCTTGAAAGCCCCTTGAAGTAGAGGTATTGATTTCAAACCCCCGTTCCGTTTATCCATTAAGGATTTTATATTCATGATTTAACCAATGCATATGTTGAGTGGGCCATGTGCGCATCTAAGAGGATTGGCGGCGGCTGGCTACGGTGCTTTAAGAGGTTGGTTGCCATGCCCCTTCTAGTCGAAACCTGAGGACTCAAAACCCGTCGTTACTAAAATAAATATATATATATATATATATCAGGACTAACCTTGGACCCACTAATCTTAAATCTTATAGCATTTGACCTTCCTCACCTCACTTGATGAGCATAGGAAAACAATGAAATGCTCCTTGGTCCATCGAGCCATGCCATACTGTTATACACTTTAAATAACTAAAAGAACACCACATGTAACACTATATATAGAATTTTAAAAAATAGTGCCAATTTAATTTGTAGCAGTTGGGATCTTGATCTGACGGCTACAATGAACTCACATACCCATTTCATTGATTTGACATACTCACTTAACTACTAATTTGATACCTACCATCAGATCAAAATATAACGACTAAAAAAAATTGATCTTATGCTACTTGTATAAAAGCGATCTTACCTAAATCATTATTTTTTATGAAAGGAGGAAACATAATTTCAGCTCGTCGAAGCCACAAATGGGTGGAGTCTATAAATACGATTTGAGATTAATTTGCCGCCTTTTATATCCAAAGAGTACGCTCCCTTGTCATGCGCTCGCCGGATGCGCGGGCTCCATGCACGGGGCAGGTGCTGGACACAAGGGCCCCATGCAATAATGCTGCTACATACTCAGGCGCGTGAGCGTAAGTAACATTTTAGCATGCACCTTGCTGCATATTTCAAATATACGCACCAGCACCACGAGCTGACCGGTCAAGATCCAACTGGCGAACAGGATAAAGGCACTACGGAATAGAAATTGCACTAAAATTGCACAGCCCTGTGGCGCACTCGCACAAGCGTGCGCTTGCCTCATCTAAACAAGACCCATAAATAATTGAAACCTACTTATCCAAGCTCGTGCTTGGGAGAAGTTATTAGGCGCGCGGCGCGTAGGGGAAGGTGATGAGCACGACTCCCCTACCTATGGTGAGCACACTGTTCCCCTACGCGCCACGTTTTTTCATGCTTGCGCGCTGGTGACGCGTGAGCCGAGGCGAGTTCGGCCGTCGGATTTGGATCCGGTAGAGCACATCGACTTACCTCGCACAGACGCGCGTAAGCCATGGCTCACATTAACTTGTTCCTTACTAAATTCATCATCAAACAGTAACACATATTAGCATCCCCGTGCGCGCGAGTCCTCTGCAAACGCAACGCCATGCATCTGGCCAGTGTCATGGCCGGCTTCCTCCTCCTTCCTCCGCCTCCCTCGCCCTGGCTCCTCTCAGGCTTCCCACTTAGGCCCGCAGATGTCGGGCCGTTGCTCCCCTAGTCTCCCATTTCCCCGCCCCCCCTTCCTGGCCTTCCCGGCCCATCAATGTCATCCCTCTCCCGCAAAAAATCGCGCGGTAGTCCGACCTCTCCGCCGATCTTCTCGCTCCCCTCCCCTAAATTTGACCTTCAGACTTTTTCTTTGTTCTCCTTTTCCTGCTCCCTCTCCTCTTCCCCGGTCTTCCCTTCCCATCCGCAACTTCGTGCTGCATCCATTCCGTGTTTGATTGCTCAATTTCGCCTCTTTTTAATTCCGTCATTTCCTGTTTGTACATTTTGGATCGTCAGTTTCCTAAAAAAATTTAAAATTTTTCGTATTTTTGTCTGAAATTTTCGCTGCATTTCTTGATACAATGTGAATTTCTGCACTTATTTCTTTCAACAATATTTGGGGGTCATTAATTAGATTTCCTTTGGGTGTATAAAATTTTTTAATTTCCTTTTTTGGTACAATTTTTTTTCAAAATTTTTCTGTGCAAAATTGGCTATGTAAATTGAAGAAAGGAATGATTTATGTGGTAGAGTTGGTGAGGATTTGAGTTGTGGCGGGCGTAGATGGATTCCGCGAGGAGTTGGTTCAATAAGTTCCAACCCCGGGATAAATTGAGGGCTTCGACGAAGAAGAAGGAGGCTGCCATGAATGACAAGGATGGTAAGAAGCTGCCTGGCAGCGAGGAGGTGCCTTCCAATGTTACCAAGCAGAAGGTTGCTGCTGCTAAGCAGTACATTGAGAACCATTACAAGGAGCAGATGAAAAACTTGCAGGAAAGGAAGGAGAGGTATTACTTCAGTATTCCCCTCCTGTTTGTTTTAAAGATATAAAAAATCTTGTATCTTAATTTAGTTCAATTTGTGTCTCTCGAAATTTCTCGCAAGTTTTAGCCTATAGCGCGCTACTAGACAAATGATACTTTGTACAATTCTCAAGTTTAGTATAAGCACTTTTCTCTTGAAACCTTATCATTATTGTTGACTAGGAGAATTGAAATCGGAATTTAGTGCATGGGGTAGGACATAGTATGTCGGATGATATATCTGATAAAAGGTCATTGAGATGGTGTTGGGCATATGCAAATAAGTTGCTTGATAGTGGCCATGAGGAATGGCCAACAACTTACTGAGGATTCCCATAAGAAGAGAGAAAGAGTGAAGAGCATTTAATTATATTAGTAAAATTGCATGT
Organism: Houttuynia cordata; assembly: GCA_039654745.1. Lineage (NCBI taxonomy): Eukaryota > Viridiplantae > Streptophyta > Magnoliopsida > Piperales > Saururaceae > Houttuynia > Houttuynia cordata. The sequence continues at coordinate 28,733,506 of CM077507.1, read as the reverse complement.
GCCACAAAATGAATACAGAACGAGAATTTTCATTTGTAAAATGGCAATCAGATTTCACGTTACACTTTCAAATTTTCGACTGCCAATCATATTCCTTCTCTCGAATACTCATCCTAATTGTATTCCTTCTCCAAATCCATATGTGCATCAACATAACACCTCTAGACTCCTCCAAAATCAAGTACTCTTGAAATTGGAGGGTATCTTAGGCAACACACTCTTAATTATCCGTTCCACTCCTTTTACTTTTGATAGTAGTATAGATTTGAAGATGCATTTGTTGACCTTGAGCTTGAATAACATAAGAGAGGTCTGAGAGAACAGAATCCTTGTTATTCCTCCCCAACCCCAAACAGTTTGGGTAAGAAAAGTGTATAATGATGGTTGCATTGATGTTGATTTGATCATTAATTCATTCAATAAAATTTTATTGTCAATCATGGCTACTTCTTGAAACTAGTAAATGTGATTTGATTAATTAACTGTTTGTTTGTTTCACTTTGTAAACTAATGTTTTCCTGCCATGCATATTTACATTTATGCAGATGGATTCTGTTGTTTAGTTGAATGTTTTGTCTTAGGAAACCGTATGATAATGAAGTTTCTATCTTCTTAAACTGATCATTTGGAACAGACGGTGTAATTTGGAGAAGGAATTGGCTAAAGCCGATGTGTCAGCGGAAGAGCAAAACAATCTTATAAAATACTTGGAGAAGAAGGAAACAGAGTATATGCGTCTTCAAAGACATAAAATGGGAGTAGACGACTTTGAACAATTGACAATGATAGGGAAAGGTGCATTTGGAGAGGTAATATTTTGGTAAATACATAGTAGACTAGTATTAAGTTTTTCCATTGGTGGAAATTAAAGACAAGTGGTGTGTCCTTGGTGTTATTTGTCTACAATAGGTGCTTCTTATTCCCTAGTTGTGTCTGCCAAAATAAATTTTAATTATATATGCTTGATCTAATAAAAATATTGACTCTCATGATAGCAGCACTTTTGGGATGTTTGATATTTTTTACGTTCTCTTCACATGAAGAAATTCCATGTCTCCCTTCTTTTTACCATGAAAATGAGTAGATATACAAAATTTTAACCATATGTGTCATAGCCTTGTACTCCCTCCGTCCAGAAGTACCTATCTGGATTAGAAAATCAAAATGAAATGATTTTAGTTCATTTTGGTTTTATAATTCAGAGAGGTAATTTTGGATGGAGGGGTATTTTGGAATGTTTAATTGAAGACCTTAGTATATGTGGCTTCAAGATCATTTTAGCATCAAGATGCTTGCTCAAACCAAAAATGTCTGACTGTTATTAAACAATTTATTCTTTACGTGTTTTTATGCAGAATAATGACATTTCGACTTGCATATTGTTTTCGCTTCTTATACTTGTGTCATTGTTCTATTACCTTTGCAACGCTAAGAACAAGTTTACCTGTTTGTTGTATGGCATAGAAAATGGATTCATGTATTTAGAAAATGAAGTAGCATCCTCTTATTACTTGTTTTCTTTCATTATGCAGGTCAGAATATGTAGGGAAAAGACATCGGGTAATGTTTTTGCTATGAAGAAGTTGAAGAAGTCAGAGATGCTTCGTAGAGGCCAGGTATTTTACATACAATATGTGGCCGAGTGAAATTTTGATAATTGGAACAGTATTTTATTGATGTCTACTTAACATATTCAGGTTGAGCATGTGAAAGCTGAAAGGAATCTTCTTGCAGAGGTTGACAGCCGTTGCATCGTCAAACTATATTTCTCTTTCCAAGATGACGAGTATTTGTATCTTATTATGGAATATCTACCTGGAGGAGATATGATGACTCTCCTTATGAGGAAGGATACCTTGACTGAAGATGAGGCGAGATTTTACGTTGGACAAACAGTTCTTGCTATTGAATCTATTCACAAACACAATTACATTCACAGGTTTGATTTCAGCTAGTTTTGTTTATCATTCACATCGATTATGGTCAGAAGCAGGCCAAATGATGGTACCTTTGACAGAGACATCAAGCCTGACAATTTGTTACTAGATAGAAATGGGCATATGAAGCTGTCAGATTTTGGACTCTGTAAACCTTTAGACTGCAATAATTTCCCTAATTTGAATGAAAAGGATACGGTATCCAGAAGTAATCTGAGTGGAGCCCTACAAAGTGATGGACGTCCTGCTGCACCGAAGCGCACTCAGCAGGAGCAAGTACAACATTGGCAGAGGAACCGGCGTATGCTGGTACATGTCATGATGTTACCTTGTTCTATTGATGACAAAGCTTATATATTAATTTTGCTTGAAAAAGGTTCTATTTATAGCTAATGTATCCAAGTTTAAATATAACTAAATCCGTAATTATGATGTTGATTTATGCTTATGCTTAAGTGAAGCTTGCAAACAGAAATTCTGGCATGTTTCCCATTATTTACTTTACTTGGTCAAATGCAGGCATATTCTACTGTTGGCACTCCTGACTACATTGCTCCGGAAGTATTGTTGAAAAAGGGATATGGGATGGAATGCGACTGGTACCCATATGTTTTTTTTAAAAAAAAACTCCTCTCTCTCTCTCTCTCTCTCATTTCTTCTCATTCTTTTGTTCGCCCTCAGGTGGTCACTTGGAGCTATTATGTATGAAATGCTTGTGGGCTATCCACCATTCTATTCTGATGAACCAATGTCAACGTGCAGGAAGGTAAACTTGCCTTGAAACCAAGGTGCATGTATTTATCTATGATATGCTAGTCCTTTTGATCTTACAAGATTATGGTTGAGTATGAAAATTGCATAAATTTAAAATTCTATTCTTGTCCTTTTATTAAATAAATCTTTTCTTCTCTAGTTGTTTTAGTATTTATTTACAAACGTCACCTATATTTTTTATTGTGATATAGTGACTGCTTGAGCCATGATTTCTCAAATCTTCCTTGAGCTGTAAATCTCATTAGTTTCTCTATTTATGTTTAAATTGTATTAATGTCAGATTGTAAACTGGCGAACACACTTAAAGTTTCCTGAAGAAGCCAAGCTATCTGCAGAAGCTAAGGATCTTATTAGTAAACTATTGTGTGGTGTCGACCAGAGGCTTGGTACAAAAGGAGCTGATGAAATAAAGGTGCCATTTGGTATGTTCTATTCTGAAGTGTTTAAATTGCTAAATGGCTAATAATTTGTTATTTGCCATTTCCAGACTCATCCATGGTTTAAAGGTCTCAAATGGGAGAGGTTGTACGAGATGGAAGCTGCATTTATTCCAGAGGTCAATAATGAGCTGGATACACAAAACTTTGAGAAGTTTGAAGAGGTCCCGTTACATCACCCACTATTTTCTTTTGTTTTTTCACTAATTTGCTTGTCCTTCTCATATTTGAAATTTTTGGTGATTACATTTTTGCAGTCAGGAAATCAAGTTCAAAGTTCAATGAAACAAGGCCCTTGGAGAAAGGTATGCATTAGAAAAGTGGGCAGTTTTTGTACCACTTCAGTTTCCAACTTTGATACTTAAGAGCAATTATAACAATGTCCTGCTCTGTGTGGTGCTTGTATTTTCTCTGTTTCAGATGCTTTCATCGAAAGATATCAACTTCGTGGGTTACACTTACAAGAACTTTGAAATTGTTAGTGATCATGAAGTGCCTGGAATTGGTATAATTTCATTCTCTCTTCATCTCCAACTGAAAAGCATAAATTTCCTCTCCTGAAAACATTTTTCCGAGTCTGCTTTAATGTGCATAGCTAATTTTATCGAAGCAACCCTTCTTTCTGGCTTCTCATATCTCTTGTGATATTTTATCTTTGTGTTCAGCTGAGCTGAAGAAGAAGAATGCCAAAGTTAAGAGGCCATCCATCAAATCTCTATTCGGTATATTTTCTTATTCATCTTTTTATATGACAGTTCATTGAATAGAATATTGGTCTAATTTTTCCCTAACTCTGGGTCGTTATTTAACCGTGGAAGTATTAGACTTAGGTCATTCTTCTTTGGAAGTTTCTAATTGTACTACTTTATTTCACGTGTTGCAGAAGGTTCCGTTGCAGATGATCAGCCAATCCAGGGGAGCTTTCTTAATTATTTACCCCCACAATTAGAAGTCTCCAAGAACCAAACTCCAACTCCGTAGGACTCTTCAATGCGGATTCAATGCAATTGAATGCCAGGAGGAGCTCCATCGCAATTTAAATAGGCTGTTTGGGCAATTTGAGTGATGGCATTTTCTTCTCTTCCTCTCTCTGCCACTGGGTATCCAAGTCGCCTGTTTGTAACCAGGATGAGTTTTGGAAAATGTTTTAGTGACCAAGTTTGAGGACCAGGCCATTTAATCTGGTCCTCAAACTTGGTCACGCTAGACGCCCTCATGAGTTTTTATGGTGATTTTGGGGAGCTGCTAAGGAAGTTGAATTAAGGTCGACTCGTGTAAATCCTCTCCTTGCTGGAATGTGTTTGTAAATCTGAACGTGGAAGTAAATACAAATTTGATTTAGTAGTATTTTATTCATTTTTTCAATCTGAATCTGTAAACTTTCTCTAGCACAAGGGCATATCTTCATTTAAACAAGCACGTTTGAATGTCAATCCATGAGGACTAATAAACAGCCAGTTTTTTTTAAAAAAAATTAATTGCCACAGTTTAAATACATAAATAGAGATCAAACTAGAGGGGCTTTTCGCAATGGAAAATCGACCTTTCACTGTGTAGACAACTACTTTTGCAGTACTAATAGAGTTCGTGAATGCTTTGTATGCTAGAACCTAGCTATGTGCTAGTTTATTTGAACTTCGAATATCGAACCGCTTTTTGTTGAACACAATTGCAGCTATTGTAAACAAATTGTGATATGGGCATACATATGTTGTGCTAAACACTTCAATTCCAGCAACCACAATCTACTATGCAAACTATATAAAGAGAATAAATCTTCCAAATATCTTAGATGATTAAACTCAATAAACCCAAGTCTATGCTTTAAATCATATATAAAGTATATTCTAACATCTAAGTCAAAGAGCCACGGCCTCCCTAAGATCAGATGACCTACATCCATGGGTATGACATCATACGATATTTTGTCAGTGTAAGAGTGGACTTCAATTGATACTAGACATCGCTCATTGATAAGAATGGATGTTATATCAACCCAAGATACCTTATAGGGATTAAGGTGGGGAATTGATTGGAGACCTAAGCAGGAGGCAAGTCTCGAAGAAACGGCATTAATATAACTCCCATTGTCAATGATTATTTTACAATCTTTTCCCCCACACTTAATATAAGTGTGGGAGATTGCACTCCTACACCAATCATCATCCTTTCGAGGCTAGGTCAGGGCACACCTAACGATGTTCACAGTTGGGACAACAAACTCACTGTTTGTGCAATCGAATGGAGAAGGAGAAGCTCTAATACAACCTAGGTAGCTAGGTTCTTCTTCATACTCAGCATCAGAGTCATGCATATCCTCTAGATTCGGCTCATAGACCTCCTCTTCGAGGCTGCTATCATAAAAGGGCATTTCTTGCTCACTAATAACAAGAGTCTTCTTAGTATGACACACATCAACAACATGACTAAATCCTTAACACCTATAACAATGAGTGCTGGTGAATCTTTAGCTAAGAAGACTCTTTATTATTAGAGACACTGTCATTATCATTAGAGACACAGACATTAGGATTAACTTTGGATGGATAAGAACCAGATTGGGTTTTTTGCCCAACAGACTGAAATGATCAAGAATTGGGCTTATTACTGAGATGAGCCCCCAAATGACTTACTGGCAAGTGGTTAGGGACCAGCCGATTGTGTGCGAGGTTTTGAATGCTTAAAGGAGTGAAGTTTAGTTATCATCTTGTAGTCCTTAACAATGGCATAAGCTTGTTCAAGAGTAGCTATACCACGAAACACAAACTCCTTCCTAAGGTCTTTATTAAGACCCTTTCTAAACTGAACCAAAATCGATTCATGTTTTTTATGGACTTGACAACACACCTTATACTCCTCAAATTTAACAATGTATTATAGGGCAAACCAGTTACCTTGCCGAAGCTTATAGTAATTCTCTATGAGATCACTCAATAGGATCGAGGCAAGTAATTGGTGCTATGGTGTTCTTTCATGTCAATTGAAGTAGTGATTGGAGGTTCATGTCGAAGAGCTATCAAACCTTCAACATCCTCCCAAAACAGTTTGGCTCTCCCGATGAGTTTCATCTTAACAAATTTAACTTTTTTGTCCTCATTCAACTCACACACTTAAAAAAATGGTCCATCTCTCTCACTCAATCAATAAATACCTTAAGATCAAAGCTGTCATCAAAGGACGGTGCTTCAACCTTAATATTATGCATGATGCACTTATTTAGGTCCGGGGCTCCCTAGGGTCCATATAGTTGTAATAGGCCTAATGGGGTGGGCCTCTGAGGTGATGGGCAGCACGGTCATTATATGGAAAGAGACCAAAACTAGCATATGCAAGTTGGTCGTGGTCATGAGGATCAGCCTCATTAGAATGTTTAGCTTTTGTCGCCTGAGAAGACTCACCAACAAGATTATAGGTTAACCTATGAGGGGTCTCAAGAGAGTCTAGACAGACATGGGTTTGGACAATATCTTGGCTAAGCTAAGTCATATTTAGCATTCAGGTTTTCTAGTTATTTAACAATGGCTTCTATGAGATCCATAATAGGGTGGGAGTTTGAAAAGCTGGGAGAAATGACTTTACCAAAACGCAGATGTATGCAATGAGATGCAAACTAAATGGACTCTTTTTTTTAAATACCTAGCCTAATGATGCATTGGACACCAAATATGATGCAGGACAACCAACTTGAGATCCGACAAAATTTAAACAAGTAAAAAAAATTCTAAACTTTAGCAATCCTAATAAGGCAAGATAAAGAATTTAATATAAATAACTAGTAATAATTCAAATCCAATTTAAAATGTTGAAGAGCAGAAATAGTTAAGAAACTGATATGTTAAGAAACTATTTCAGGCTAGGAATAACATGCTTTGATGTTACGACAATGTTTAATACTACGCACTTGCACTTCAGATCTAGATGATATTCAGACAAACCGATAAAACCACAAAGAAGAAGAAGGCAACTTACTTGTCCGTCCAAAGTGGATCCGAACCCAAGGCAAAGTGAACCGAAGTTAAACCCATAGTCCAAAGTAAATTTGAACTGGGTTTGTCCAAATAGACAAACAATGGTCGGCCGATCGAATGGGTAGAAAATAAAACCAGACTCAGCTATTCAAGTTGCTCGAGCAAAAGGGAAAAGGCGACCGGAAGGGGCACGCAGCCAAAGGAGGATGGTGTTGTGGAGGCCTGGCTTCGATATGGAAGAGGTTCAGCGCGAAGGGCCCGCTGGTGCACAACAACGGCCAGAGCAATTGTACGATGGTGGGTCGATCAATCGCTCGAGCAAAACATATAATAGTACTTGGGGAAGAAGACCAGAGCGATGGGCGACCAGCTCGACTGGGCAGCAACAACTCTGGCACGACGACAATGGCCTAAATATAGTCGGCAGAAAGGATGGCAGCGGCAAGCGGGGTGGTGCAAGCAATTTTGGGAGAAAGGTGGTGGCGGCTAGCAGTCTGAAATCCTTTCGGTCGAGACGTGGGCGACGGCAACGATGAACGCACAAAGGTTGGGTTTTGGAATCAGTACCAAAATCCACCACTATCTTTGGCACCAGCGCTCCCGAATTCGGCACCGGCGTCAGAATCAACACCGACGTGACGCTCTGTCACATAAGTATCAAAACGAATTTTTTTCTATAAAACTGAACTAATTTATTCATTGAAGTAATGGCCTTTAAATAGACTTATAAAAGTCCTAAATGAAGAAGCTTCATATCAAATTTATACTTACCCAAAATAGATACGGGAAATTATGCTTTCTAATCATAATAGAATTCTTAGTTTAAGTCATATATTGAAAATAGAAATCTTTAAATATCTAAACAGATTATAACAAAAAATAAACTAATATAATAGACACAAGTTTTATTCCAGCAGGCGCACACCCGTGTAGGGTATATGCCCTGTGTCCGCACCAAAAGTTATGCATTCAACAAATTTATCTTGTTTCCTTTAGTGGTGTGCTATATATTAGGACTGTTAAACAAAATTGGCAACAGCATCTTGACCGGAAGATTTTAAACAAAAAGCGAAGTGTCTTTTTGGCAAAGATCATGGAGTAGTTGAAGCAGCGAGAAGACTCTAATATGCTTCGATACGGTATACAACTTCTTGCTTCTATAAGGTGACTTTTTTATTTGCTGTTTCTATTGGAGAAAAAAGCAAACCATGGAGGCGTTATTGAGCAGATTACTTTAAAAAAATAGTAGGAACATAATTAATATCTTGTTTCCCAAGTGAATGTTGAATTCGTATCCCTTACAATCTGGCTCGTGTTTCAGTTCTGGTTGATGAGTGATCATCCTCTTGACCTAGTTTAGAAATGAAAAAAGAAATTCTTGACCAACTATTGACCATAGCCGGCTCTATTGTGATCTGTTGCCAGGCGGTATTAGCATCGGTTTCCAGCTGTTGTTCCCCACCAAGAGCTTAGTTGTGAAGATGTTTTTTTTTTCTAAAAGGATATTTACCATTTGGTTTTTGTTTTGGTACACATCGTCACTGTTTGATTGATGTTGAAGCAATGAAAGGCATTTGGAATGACAACTTTTTCTTTTGCGTTTGTTCCAGAATCCATTGATTGCTTCATTTTTCTGCTAGCTACTTGCAGTTTTTTTTTGGGCAACACCAGAGGCTAGTAATTTATTAAGCAAAACTACGATACAAGAAGTGCCCCGCTATACAGTTATTCTTCGAACCATTTTGATACTTTCTTTCTAGCTATCTTGAAAACTGTCATCCTTGTGTCTTTTGACAGTAAATTTATAACAAGAAAGAAGTGCAACTGAAATTAAATTGTAAACCTCTGCTTCACATAGCACTGCCGTCCATTTTAAGATTTTAATTAGTAGCAAATGATATTTTACAGTCTGCAAAACAGGCATTTTCTGATCAAAGCATGGCCTCAATCCAACATATACATGATCATTCTTTCTAGAAAAATAAGGAATCTTTAGTTTAGCCACTCTTGTCATATAAACAGAGCTTGATCTAAAGCTCAGGTGAGGAACAACTCTCTCTATTTTAGACAAGCACAAACAATGTCTCTAAACATCTTGTGTGAATAACAACCTTGTTAAATCTCTGAAAGATCCAAAGAGCACTACAAAAAAAGTGGGCAATAGCGACGCTCAAAAAACGTCGCTAAAAGGCTACAAAACGTCACTATAAGAATTAGCGACGCTTTTAAGAAATGACACTAAATGCAGCGTCGCTGAAGGTATTAGCGACGCTTGCAGCGACGTTTGTTAAACGTCATTTTTTCGTTATTAGTGACGTTTCTGGTTCGAAGAAATGCTTTGGGAAAATGTTGCAAAAAGACTTAGCGACGTTTATAAAACGTCGGTTAAAGTGGTTTTAGCGACGTTTGTGAGAGCGTCGTTGAAAGCCATTCTTTTTTTAATAATAGAAAAAAATAACTCACTTGAAACCATCTGTTTCATATTATCAAAAGTGTATTATTGATTTTCACATAAAAGTGAAATGTACATCAAACAATATATTTCAACAAATTACAAAACGTCATACTACACATCTTTATAAGTATCTATATTTACTCTGGAAATTCTCTTCAAATTGTCCTTGCTCATGATTCCCCAACTCACCACATTTAGTATTCTATGAATCTGCACAAAACAGAATAAATATCAAACAGTACAACTTCCACTACACAAAATTGCTGGACGACGATCCTTAAAGTACAACTGCAGCCTTCTCCTGGGAAATAAGAGGGAGAGGATGAGCAATTAAAGGTTCATACTGATCAGCTCCAGCCCCACACCAACCTGTAATAGGGTAAATGGAAAGAGTTAAAAATAAGGTTGGAGCCATTAAAGAATGAAACAGTAAACAATGGGAAGCAACATGGTTAAACAGCCATAAAATGATAGGAACAAAAGTTGCACATGACAGAAAAATCTGAGGTTTACTATTTACCTGTTCCTTTCATAAATAAGAACAATGGGGGCCCATGGATTTCACATCTGGGGCGATGTGGCAGGAAGAAAACACAATTATCTTCATCTACCATTGCATCTGATCAAATGATAAGTTAACGAATTAATCTTGAGAGCTTGCTCTTTTTATTCGTAAGATAAGTTAAATCAATCAAATGATAAACAATAACCCTCCTGTCCCACATTAACAGTCTAATTTGGTTTTTTAAAATGTACTAAGACTATTAATGTGGGGGTTAATGAGAACGAAACTGAGCTGACAGAAAATCAGGAAGCCAAAGAGTAAATCACAGAGAAAACCAGTATTTTTTTCTCTCATAACCTAAAACAAAAGCACTCTATATGCTAACTTTCCAATAAACTAACCTACGTAAGTGCATCACCAAGAGCAGATAGACAAAGAAATGAAACAAGGAACTGGAAACACCTAACCATATCCTGAAATTATGAAACCACTCACCACATATATCTCTCGCTTACATGTATGTTGTATATCCACAACATACATGTGATCCAACTTAAACCGATGAGGTTCTGACAAGAGAAGTTCAGTAAGAGCTAGTGAGAGAGAGCAATATCATTATAATAACCAAAACAACAGGAGGGTTTTCAAGTACTGCATGGTTAGGGAAAATCGGAATAACAAGCTAGAAGATAAGAAAGCCAAAACATAAGAGCAGCACACTAACCCCTGTTAATGGCTGTAGGCATCTCACTTTCTCATGTTTGGTTCTCCTCTTCGAAAACTTTGTTGGGGTCATCAAGTTTATTTAATGTTTAGCACAACCAGTTGCTTGTGTCTCTCTCCATCTCAAAAACCTCTAAACAGAAAATGGGCCAAGCAAACCAATAGGCTTCACTGTTAATCAAATTGTCTCAACCAGATGCAGCACTATGTGCAAGATGCACAAATTTTGGCCTCCAAATCTTGCTTCTGGAAATCCATATTAGGAAATTGCCCAATGTCAGATCCATCAATTGGTTGGAACTCATTATGCAAACCAACTGCAAAGTCATCTCGGTGAGCTCCACCACTTTGCAGGTAATCAGCAATCTGCAGTTAAAATGGTCAATCAGATAGGAAAACATGAGCTCTAGGACATTATTTGTAGTTTGTGCAGAAGCATTGTGGTATTTCATACATTATTATTTTTTATGCCATTAAATTGTTATTCATGAATTCAAAAAGGAAGATCAAAGAAACCTAATATACATTGTTGGCCATTGCAATGCCACTTAAAAACATGTATATCATTACATGATAGAGGTCAGCTTTAGAGCCAGTGATCCATTTAATAATGATAAGGAGGGAAAGATAGCCAAACAAACTGTTTAAGAAAATCATCTGCGGGATAAACTGGTACCTGTACTACACCATGGAACAAATTAAAGAACAGACTTGCACAGAACAAGGAAAACCAAGTAACAGTACACCTTATACCAGGAAAGGAGAACATTTCTGAACCTGACTTGCAAACAAAACAAGGACAGTATTCTTGAGATTAAGTGAGATCTAAAATCCGACAGAATATATCAAACCCTATTGACTTTCAAATTAAAATGAGTACCGATGCAACAAGGTCAAGTATATCTTAGGATGGATATTTAAGCTTACAAAAAACCAAATACAGCAAGACACTCAAATAAAGGATATTTAAGCTTACAAATAACCAAATACAGCAAGACACTCAAATAAAGGATATTTAAGCTTACAAATAACCAAATACAGCAAGCCACTCAAATGGAATATGAAAAAATAGTGGCTGAAAATTAGGGACTTACCCATATGCATCCACAATTTCTTGAAAAGCAGAAGTAAACTTATTTGTTCTAAAATAGGTGGGCGGTGACTCTTTTGAATGCAAAACTTGTAATATGGTCCCTACTTGTAAGTTACTATCAACGGCAGCTCGCTCTAGGGCATCCTGGATCTGTACAGGTCATATCAGGATGTTAAACCATCACATCCAACAACGCATAACCACAAAAAGTATATTCTTGAATTAAGAAGATATAGCATACCTGGAGTGACGCAAAAACAGGGGTCCAACCTTCTCCAACTAAGCATTTTTTTGTCACATCCATGCTTAGCATGTTTAAAGTGTGATGTATAGATTTCTCTTTCCTAACCTAAAAACAGGTTAAAATTCAACCATATAAGTGATAATTACCCAGAGAGCTTAGTAGTTGCCAACAATGTATCACATAGAGCACACAATACAGAGCAAGGAACCAACCACGAGATTCCACTGCTCATATTGGCTGCCAATATTATTTAGTAAGTTGTCCTTGTGCATTAGTCCAATATCTATTGTAGTCTTCAGCTCCTCGAGTTTCCCACAAACCTAGAATAGATCAAATCTAAAATTTCATATTGAACACGGAAAAAATAAAAACATAATCAATTATCATTTACATCTGATGGAATATGCAGTCTGTGCTAAGGAAAAATACTGCTTCTATAAAATAAAAATAAAAATAAAAAAGATATAAAACCTAATCTACCTGCATCATAAAATAACATCAACAAAAAATATAGCTCTCATTTAAAAGATAAACTGGGTGCAAGAGAGAAGATTGCACAACTCTTCAATCATCTGCCCGTTGGTTACTCAAGTCATCAGAAAATGGATACCGATTTGCTCCAAAAGCTTCACAGATCTTAATAATTTTCATCCTCGCCCTTTCCCCATAGTAGAATACCACAAATATATTTTTTTAACCTGTAATTGTGATGAGAAGTATCATAAATAAACATAAGTAGTGAGACACTGAAAAAATAATTAATGGCAATACTAAACCAATATTATTTAAGAGTATATTCTACAACATGGGATAGTCCAATAAAAGTTGAATTTTGGGCACAGAAAAATCAGGTAAAAAGTGGCAACCGCCAACAACTTACCCCATACAGATATGATAAAGCATAGATGTCCACTGTAATGAAGATGAAATTCAGGCAACAAATAGGACTGAATGCTCATTATACACCCTAACAAAAGTGGCTGATCTTGATTGATTATAACATATCTCAAAAAGGAAAAGGCATATTGCATCTCATCAAAAAAGTTAACTGCACAAAAAGAAATCATCATCCATTTAGTCTATCGAAGCAATATTCAGTTCAAACTTCAGAACACATCAATGCATGAATTTGCTGAAGAAAAAAAAACCTTAATTCATAAAGTTGTCTACGATTTCGGCCAAGCAGATTACACATTTTAAGACATCAAGTACCATAACAGAAAACTTCTTCGAGTTCAATTAAGATTGCAGCGACTAATCAAGAGATGATTGGCTTCATGATCTATTTCACTAAGCTCACAGACTAATTAAATTATCAGACAAGAAAGGGAAAAAACTTAAAGAGATCACATGCTTCAAAAAGAATTGAAATCACAAGAAAAAAACATGAAAGAAACAGATCTCAAATTAAGGGAAGAGATCGAAACCTGTTAATCTCAGGGCCTTCTTCGTCACCGTTCAGTCCCCAACAAGAAAAAGCCCTCTTTTCCGACTGCTGATTCCTCCGTAAAGCCGAGCGCTGGAACAGGCAGGCGGCGGTGATCGGACAATGGCAGGGTAGGCTTCGGCTCCGGCGACCCTGACTTCTGCTGAGGCCCGACTGGGATCGGATGATTGTGAGACCTGAGGCAAAACGAACAAAGATGCCATGATCTGATCCTGAGGAAAGAAAAAAGGGGACGTCGGAATCGTACCTGGAGGCGGCCGGAACTGGCCGGAGGAAGGTGAAATGGAGGAAATGGCAATCCGGGGAAGAAGGGAGGAGGTTAAATGGCGTGAGAAAGATCCGTGAGAGTGAGAAACGGGAAGGAGGCTCGTGCGCGGGATTTTCTCCACAATCCCCCGCGCGCGGGTAGTGACTCCTCTATTAATGACGTTTTAGATAATAAACATCGTTAATTTCCTATTATTAATGACGTTTAGTGAAACGTCTCCATAAAAAGTGTCACTATTGCTCTCTTTTTTGTAGTGGAGGTCACATCCCACAAGCGTGAGATCCTTCCCTTGTTTGTAAAAATTAGTTGTCTTCCCTTATTTCCTGTGTCTAGATCATCATCTGTTCATACAAAGGACGCACTTAACTAATTTAAACTGTCCCCTTCATCTCAACACTCATGTTTCATTCATTAAATTACTAAATGTCACAATTCAGTTGATTTATTTAAATTGGCGGCTGGTTGTCTCGCTCTCCATATCTTCTCAATTCCACTGACATCTGGTGGAGCTCCAGAGTGAGTCTTGCAACCTTTTCTTGAAACAATATAAAATGTCACACGGATAAAAATCACATCTTATTAACGAAAAGATATCTACTAACATGACGGGTGTTTTTGGCTCCAAGCTACTTAACTTTATTTGTATGTCTTTCACTGCCGGCCTTGCCACAATAAACAAGCAGAATGATGTTTAGCAAGTAATTAATCCTCTCTCTTGATTGACTAATCAATAAGTGGCCTGCAAACCCTTTATAAGCCCTTATCCCTGGACCTAGCTTCTCCTTCCTCCTCCCCTAATCACCCCATTAATCTCATGAACTCATGCAAGACCAATTGATCAGAGATCAATCAAGAATGATTGAACTGCATTGAACAGCTAATTATATGTTGAGAGGAGGAGAGTATCATGAAGCTCACCATGGAAGCCTGGACTTAATCCAGGCCCATGAACAGTGGGACTTCAATCCCGGCACCACCGGCAACCAAACTCGTCCGACAGCCATTGCCGATGGCCAATGCGGCATCACCGGAGAGAGAATCGAGCTGTCGGAGTGGATGGAGCAAGTTGTGAAGCATCTCTCAGAAACCTCAGCTCAGCCCCCTCTAGAAGCTGGCTTCATCCCCCATGATGAAGACACCAGCTTCTTCATGTCCTTTAACGGCGAATACAGACCCCGGAAGCTCGCCAAGAGGCAGCACCCTTTGAACGACGACGTAGAAGCCCTGCATGGCCCATGCAACGTCACTCCCTTATTGCACCAATCTAGCCCAGACCAAGACCAGGAAGGCTTGAGCTTGCTCACCCTCCTCCTAGAGTGCGCAGTCTCCATCTCAGTCGAGAACTTGGCCGAGGCCAACCGAATGCTCCTGGAGCTCAGCCAGCTCGCCTCCCCTTACGGCCCCTCCTGCGCCGAGAGAGTGGTGGCGCACTTCGCCCTGGCCATGACCAATCGGGTGATGAATTCATGGCTCGGCGTCTGCGCTCCGCTTCTCACTACCCACAAGACAGTCCTTCCGGCTTTCCAGGCCTTCAACGCGGTCTCGCCGTTCGTCAAGTTTTCCCACTTCACCTCCAACCAGGCCATCCTGGAGGCGTTCCACCGGCGAGACAGGGTCCATGTCATCGACCTCGACATCATGCAGGGCCTCCAGTGGCCGGCGCTCTTCCACATCCTCGCCACCAGGGTAGAAGGCCCGCCGCACGTCCGCCTCACTGGCATGGGCCAGTCCATGGAGCTCCTCCAGGAGACCGGCAAGCAGCTCTCTGCCTTCGCCAAGCGGCTCGGACTCTCTTTCGAGTTCCACCCCGTCGCAAAGAAGCCCAGCGACGTCGACCCGGCCGCCATCCGCGGCCGCCGCGGCGAGGCAGTGGCCGTGCACTGGCTGCAGCATTCGCTCTACGATGCCACCGGGCCGGACTGGAAGACCATGAGGCTGCTCGAGCAGCTGAGCCCCAGAGTGTTCACACTGGTGGAGCAGGACATAACACATGCCGGCTCATTCCTCGACCGATTCGTCAGCTCTCTGCATTACTACTCGACGGTGTTCGACTCAATGGGGGCAACGCTGCCGAGTGACGACCAGAGCCGGCTGCAGGTGGAGCACTCGATGCTGGGGAGGGAGATCAGCAACATACTGGCGGTGGGAGGGCCGGCAAGGAGCGGGGAGGACAAGTCCTGGAGCTGGAGGGCGGAGCTGGGGAGGCGGGGGGCGTTCGGGCAGGTGTCGATGACCAGCAACTCGTTGGCTCAGGCGCAGCTGATACTCAAAATGTTCCCGGCAGCGTCGCATGGGTACACCATAATGCAAGGGAATGACGGGACGCTGAGGCTTGGGTGGAAGGACATCAGCTTGTACACTGCTTCTTCTTGGACGTGTATTGCACCTCGGTAGGCTTCAATTGCATGCCTAATGTGCTCTTAATTCACTTCTTACATACACATATGTAGTTGTACAATATGAAGAACTTGTTCATGTAACATCGAAGCAAATGTATGATGCTCTTATTTTACTTCTTACTTGGTGCTCTATACTACCTCTATATTACATACACATATGTAGTTGTATACGATGAAGAACTTATTTCATGTAGAAGCATCGAAGCAAATGTATGCTAAATTTTTACTCTGTGTGTGGAGCTACAATATTTTGTGTAATCGATTCATCTTGAAAACTAATTGTGTCTATTAAAAAAGATGGGAGGGAATATTGTTTGTTGTTGGAGAAAATGAAGTACGCTGGTTTGGAAGAAACAGAAAAATTGATTGGAAGAGACACATGATCGAGAAAGAAGGTGGGAAGCAAGTTTTTGGTATTGATTTAATGGGAATTTATCAAATAATTATTAAACAAAATAATTACCGATCGGGAATATTTCAAAAATAATTCTCGATCTGGTTATCCGGTCAGCCACACACCTTGTTGTGCACCCTGGATGGATGCACAAGGAAAGGGGATAGAAGAATGAGGTGAGAAACTATGGTTCAATTCATTTATAATCCAAATAGGACAAGGTGTTCCCTACATATAGGCACTAAGCCAGAAGATGATGGGCCTTATGAGCCATAAAGACATAAGTAACGAAATAAACTATTCTTATAGCTACGGCCCATATGGCCTTATTAACTCATGAAATAAACTAATACTTAGAACACGTAGGGACATAACATTCCACCATACTCCGCTATAGCCTTGTTCTCAAGGCGTAAAGGTAGGAAATCGAACATAAAACTCGTCCTCCAACTCTCACGTCGCATCGTCCAACGAATGGTCATGCCAAGCAACCAGCACCTCGGTCACTAATCAACTCGAGCGATGAACCCGATGGCGATCCAATATAGATGAAGGAAGGTCAGGAGGATCCGACGGAAGGAGTAACGGCCAGGCACCTCACTAGAAAGGCGAGAAGGATCCCCCACAAATCGCCGAAGGTGGGATACATGAAAAATTGGATAGACCTAGGAAGTAGGCGGCAACTACAAACGATAAGTAATCGGCCCAATATGCTCCAACACCTGATAAGGACCATGAAACCGATGTGCCAATTTGGCTGAAGCAACGGTAGCCAAAGAATGTTGCCGATGGGGCAGAGATAAACATAAACTATATCCCCAACTGAGAACTCCTGATCCATATGAGAGCGGTCATATACCTACTTCATTTAATTCTGGGCAGCTATGAGGTTAGTCTTAAGCTGACGCAAGACTTCATCCTGTGTCTGGAGAGTATAGTCCACCTCGCTCACAAAAGAACTAAATGGCGTGTACAGGAACACTGTAGGCGGAGGTCGGCCATAAACCACCTTGAAATGAGTGAATCTTGTAGATGTATGATAAGCAGTATTTTATGACCATTCAGCCCAGGGAAGAAGTTGGAGCCACCGACGAGGCTCCTCTCTGACAAAACAACGCAGGTACTATTCTAGGCAACTGTTGACGACCTCCGTTTGTCCATCACTCTGTGGATGATAGGCGGTACTCATGTGCAACTTAGTATCCTGCAAGGCAAAGAACTCTCGCCAAAAAAAAGAGACAAATATTTTATCGCTATCCGACACAATTGCCCGTGGCATGTCATGCAACTTGGCCACTTCTCGAACATAAATTTCAGCTACTGCTTTAGCCGTATAGGGTGACCAAGAGCGCAAAAATGAGCATATTTAGATAGGCGATCCACGACCACAAGGATAACTGATTTACCTAGGACCGCAGGTAGAGCCTCAATAAAGTCCATGGAGACATCC
Organism: Houttuynia cordata; assembly: GCA_039654745.1. Taxonomy (NCBI): domain Eukaryota; kingdom Viridiplantae; phylum Streptophyta; class Magnoliopsida; order Piperales; family Saururaceae; genus Houttuynia; species Houttuynia cordata. Next base: position 28,715,412 of record CM077507.1, on the reverse strand, counting down.
TCCCATACACGATCAGGAATAGGGAGGGGTTGCAGAAGGCTGGCTGGAGTAGTAGTAGATGCCTTGGCGTGTTAATACACATCACACCCCGCCACATACGAATGGACCACCTTTTTGATTCTGCGCTAAAGGAAATTCTGACTCACATGCTTGTAGGTGCGGAATGAACCTTCGTGACCAGCACTAGGAGTGTCATGAAAGAAGGAGATAATAGTCTGCCGAAGTGCTGGGCTCGGAGGAACCCATAATCGTTGCTTCCATAAAATATAATCACCCTACAAAATAAAAGAGGGTAAGCACGTCGGATCAGCCCAGAGTTGCTATAAGATGTCCACGACCTCAGGTACATCCCAGTAAGTCTGAAGCAAGTTGGACATAAAGGGAAACGTAGGGACGGATACGCCCATGAGGGCCACCTCTGCATCTCGCCCGGAAAGAGCGTCGGCCACGGTATTGTTGGACCCCCGTTTATAAACCATATCATAATCATAGCCCATAAGCTTAGTCACCCAAAGCTGCTGGGCGGGAGTAGAGATCCGCTAGTCATGAAAATACTTCAGAGGCTGATGGTCTGTCCGAATAATAAAGTGCCAACCCAATAGATATGGACGTCATTTCGTAATGGCATTGACCGTTTAAATATAAACCCTTGCAAGTGCACAAGGCAATTGTACTATGGCGAGTATAGAAAGGGTTGTCGAACCTTAGGGACGGTTAAATACTTTATCAAATTCAAGAGAAAAGTTGCAATTTTTAGTTATTCTAAATAAAGCAGTGAACTTTAACTAATTTAAGCTAAGATTAATTAATGGAGAGAATTGTCAAGGCAATGAATCCACCACTAGACATGCAATTACTACTCTTGATTATTATTACACGCAGATTGACATGATATGGTAATTCGTGTTCTTGGTCGGACACACAAATCACTAATGAATTCACTAACGTTCTTGGTTAGACACGAAAGTTCATCCACTATTGTGTAAGCAATCATATCCTTGGTCGGGCATAGAATCAATCACAAACCTATTCTTGGTTAGACAAAGGGATTAAAAAGATATAATTTCATTCATACCTATCAAGTCTATGGTCAAGCACTCAAAAAAAACTCATGAAATAGCATTAAGCATGAATCATAATCAACTTTATTAAATGAAACTAATAAGAGTAGCAATACACATATCTAGGGCTTCATCTAGCCTTGACAAGGAATTTAGTTACATATAGTAGAAGAGAAAAGAAAAGCCTATTTTTGTAGATCCATTGGCATGAATCCTTCTTCTTCTTTGGCTCCAAAAGACTCCTTCTCTTGCTCTTCTCTAGCCTCCAAAATATGTTCTCTAATGCCCAATACGTTCTCCCTTAAGGCTTATTTATATGTTTGAAGAGAAACCACGAAGTCCCCTTCCAAATTCGAGTTAAAACAGGCTTGATTTAGGTTTTGCAGCACAAACCGATCGATCGCTCCGTATAGCCGATCGATCTCTTCGTGATCGATTACTTTCCTTCGTTAAATTCAAAGTTGTCGCGCCGATCATCCGTTTTGTCTCAACTACCGATCGATCATTTTATTCCCGATCGATCGTATTTATTGTAAATTGTGCATCCAAAAACTCCAATAGATATGATCAATCATTTTGAGTGCCGATCGATCGTTTCCTTCGATCGATCGATCGTAGTTACTATTCATAATTTTCAAATGGCTATAATTTTCTGCTCCAAACTCCGAATTGCACGTGGTTGGTGGCGTTGGAAAAATGACTTCTTATAAAATGAATCTTGAATCAGTTCAATCAGAGATATGCACACAAAGTTATTATGATTTAACCATTTAAGTCACTTTTTGCCCCATTTTTATATCTTACTCTTGTTTCCTACAAAAACCAAAAACTATATTAAAGTAGCACTAATTCTAATCAAACACTATCATAAACATAAGTTTAAGAGATAATAAAATGCATATTTCATGTGTATATCAGGCATGTACAATTGGAAGCATTTCACGTTCATAGGCCGATAAACGGAGGGAGCGCCCTGATAAGGCCTTGCTAAAGAAGGCAATGGACCACTCAACCTATAGACGGACAGCTCCCAGTCCACTATCAGAAGCATCAGTTTCCACCACAAATGGATGGGAAAAATCCGGCAAGGCCAGGACTGGCGCGATAGACATAGCCTGTTTCAGAGTGTCGAAGGCCACCTGAGCTGCAGGACTCCATTGGAAGGCCTCGGCCTTCAGCAAGGCAATAAGGGGTGCGGCCAAAGTACCATAATGGGCAATAAAGCCCCGATAGTAGCCCGTCAGCCTAAGAAATCCACGTAAGGCCTTCGGTGATTTAGGAGTGGGCCAATCAAGTATGGCGGCCACCTTGGCCAGATCAGTAGAAACTCCATGTTCCGCAATAATATGGCCCAAATAATCAGCCTGGGGCTGGCCAAAAGAACATTTCGACCGTTTCAACAGAAGAGAGTGGTCGGCCAAGATGTTAAAAACTGTTCGTAGATGGCGGATATGATCTTCCCATGAGGCACTATATACCAATATATCATAAAAAAAGACCAATATGAACTGGCGCAAGAAAGGCCAAAAAATATCATCCATCAAACTTTGAAAGGTGGCATAACAAGGAACTCATAATGACCATCATGTGTATGAAAAGCGGTCTTGTGGATATCAACTGGGTGCATCTGTATCTGATGATAACCAGAACGTAAATCAAGCTTAGAGAAGTACTTTGCACCTGGCAATTCATCGAGAAGCTCCTCAATGACAAGAATGGGATACTTGTCCTTCAGTGTGATGGCATTCAAAGCACGATAATCCACGCAAAACTGCCAAGTCCCATCTTTCTTTTGAACCAGCAATATCGGAGAAGAATAGAGCTAGAACTGGGACGAATGATACCTGCCTCAAGCATTTCAGCTACCAGGTGCTCGATCTCAGCTCTCTGCACATAGGGGTAACGGTAGGGCCGAACATTAGCGGGGCTCGATCCTGGAAGAATAGGAATCTGATGGTCGTGTCCACGCGGCGGAGGTAATCCAGATGGCTCCCCAAAGAGGGACGCATAATCAGCCAGGAGGGCTGTCAAGTCTACCGGTAGAACTGGCTGACCCATGTTCGATACAGTCATTAATTGCAGCAAAAATCCATGGGCTGAGTGCCAAAATAAGGAACCCATGACCTGGGCTGATTGAAGGGTTCCAGGAAGTGACCCATGTAATCGGACTTGCTGATCAACCACCCTAAAGGACATAACCAAGTCTTTGAAATTCCATACCATGTCCTCAAGCTCTTGGAGCCACTGGACCCCCAATACAATATCAGCCCCTTTTGTTGGTAATAGATGAAGATCCACAACAAAGTCATAACCTTGAATATGCAAAGGGACACGCGGGCATAGTCCCTTACTGTGCATGTGTGTACCATCACCAATAAGGACGTCAAAAGTACATGTGTGAGCAATGTGGCAGCCTAGATGCTGGTCCACCCTGTCATTAATAAAATTGTGGGTACTCCCACTATCAATCAAAATAGCAACGGGCTGGCATTTTAACTGACCTTGCACTCGCATAGTGTGAGGTGTGTATTGTCTCGAAAAAGCATGAAATGAGATCTTAGCCATAGAATCAACATAACCTTCCTCAATCGGCTGTTCAGGGATCTCGTCCCCCTCAGGGCAGGACTCTTCCAGAATGAAAGCCGTTGGCAGCGTGCGACAACGATGCCCGGGAATGTAACTCTCATCATAGTTAAAACAAAGACCTTTGGCCCATTTCTCGTTCATGTGGGCCTGGGATAACCTGCAGATAGGAGGATGTATGCCAGACCCTACTGGTGGTCCGGGCCGAGAGCTAGCCCCCGCCCCATTAACAGGAGCTAGCCTAGGGGCCTGGAGTCCTGGAAGGGGTCGAGAGAATGGCCAGACCGCACAACGTTGTCGGTTCAAACGTTCCTTCGCAATGCGAGCATACTCAATAATATCCTTCATGGACTTAGGTCTGAATTGACGGATTTCGTCCGTAATATCAGCCCACGGGCCATGCATGAAGGCGCCCACTAATGCCGCCTGATCCCAATTAGGCAGCCGATTAGTGATGCGCATAAACTCCTGATGATAGACACGCACAGTGGAAGTTTGACGGAGAGATGCCAACAATTCATTAAAATCAGCATAATCATTCGGCCCGAATTGCGCGCATAATTCATTAACAAAATCAACCCATGTAGGAGTAAGCAAATCCCGCTCAAAATATTGAAACTAGACTAATGTGTCGCCCGTCAGATGGAAGGCGGCGATTCGCAGTTTATCAATTCCGATTGTGTGCCATGATACTCAAAAAATTTATTAGCTTGGTAAATCCAATCAATGGGGCTATCCTTGCCACTATACTTAGGAAATTACAGCCTGGCTAAACGTGGCTCAGTCATCGACCATTCGGATGTGTCAGGAAGTGGGCCATGAGAGTTACCTGGTGAGAAGTCTGTGGAGCCATGGTATGCCGTTCCTCCAAAGACTGGCCCATAGGCCGGCACCTCCATCCGTGCGTGGTGAGGTATGGTGGACTGATAGGGAAAAGCACGAAGATGGGTGCCAGCTACCCCCGGTGACAAGATATTGGTCGGATCAAAAGAGCCCAACGGCCCTGAGGTAGGAAAGGCATGATCTTGCTGATGAGGAGCACCCTGCACTGCAGCAAAGGACTGGCCTTGCAAGGCTGAGTGCTGTAGAGGAGGCCCGTGCAGATGAGCAGACGAGTACTCTGGGAAGGAAGGAATCTGCAGAGGTGTAGCTGCAGAGGAAAGCCCTTGCTGGCCAGTGGCCTACTGGTGATCCCTCCCAGGTGTCGGCGGCGGTGTCGGCGCTGTCATGTGCTCAAGCATAGTCTCCTACATGGACTGCATAGATTGTATGGTAGTCGAGATGTCTGCCAGGGCCTTGAGCAAGGTCTGATCCATGGTTGTAGAGGGGGTGGCCCAGGCCAGGCCAGTTGGCGCCTCTTCGTCAGACTGGGTCGAGGGACCCTCCGTAGTGTTCGTAGCCTTCTTACAAGCCATAGCATCGGAAGCCAGGAATCGATTGCCCTGATACCAGTGTTGTGCAACCTGGATGGATGCACAATAGTCAACGGCAAAGTGCAAGGAAAGGGGATGAGAATAGAGAAAAAGGAGGTGAGAAACTAGGGTTCAATTTATTCATAATCCAAATAGAACAGGGTGTCCCCTACATATACGCACTAAGCCAGAAGCTGATGGGCCTTATGGGCCATAAAGACATAAGTAACGAAATAAACTACTCCTATAGCTACGGCCCATATGGCCTTATTAACTCATGAAATAAACTAATACTTAGGACACGTAGGGACATAACACACCTGTGTGGCTTTTTTTAAATCCTGACCCGAAAGACGTTGGTTCAACTGATGCCTTTCATAAGTGAGAGGTGTCGGTTCTTTCGTTTACAAATAGAACTTTCAAATCTTTTTTCCCATTCTAATTCGCTTCATTCACTTCTCAAGCAGATGCCTCGGAGTATAATTCCTTTTTATACCCCCTCCGCCACGGGCTCGGCCGAACTGAGCCCTACCCCTTCCTGCATTTTCTTCTCCGACAGCGATCCTCTTCCGGTCCACCCCTCGTCTCTCCGCGCTCGCCCAGGCCACCTCCTCCAGCCACCTTCTCGCCTCGGCTAGCTCCTCCTCCCCTCGTCGCTCACCCTGGCCAGTTCCTTCAGCCACCTCCTCTTCCCCCTACCTCCTCGCCCCGACCAGTTCCTTCGGGTACCTTCGTCTTCATATCTAAAGCTAAGGTGCTGAAAGGCGTCGATTCATCTAAAGCTAAGGTGTTGAAATCAACGCCTTTCTATTTGTAAATGAAAGAACTGACACATCTTACTTTAGATGAAAGGCGTCGGTTTAGGTCAACGTTTAAAAAAAAATCATGCAGGCGCTAGCACCACCACCAGTCATTCCTAGGGGTGTTCGTAGACATACCGAACGGACAGAAGTCGTTCGTGTCCGTGGCCGTTAAAATTTGTCTGCTACAAGTTTGGCCATGGCAGTGTCCGTGTCCGTCAGGCCGACAGACAATGACACAGACATGGACATAGATCACCCCCTCCCTCTCCCTCTCCCCTCCTTGGCTTTTTGAGGGCGGCCCCTCCTTCCTCCTCCTCCATCCCGCCGCCCCTCCTTCTTCCACCCCCACCCCGCCGCCCTGCAAAAAGACCATGGCTTTTTACGGGCGGCCCCTCGGTTTTGCAGGTCGTGGTCCAGCCGCCGCTCCACCTCCACTTGCTCCTCCACATCGCTCTCGCTCGACCCGTCATCGTCCTCCTCACCATCATCCGCGACAGAGAGAAGATCGGCGTCAGCAAGATCGCCGGGATTACCAGGCACAATGGTGAGACTCTCCTCCTTCACCCCCGCCGCCCCTCCTCCTCCTTCCTACCTCGGCCATGGTTGTCGCCTCCCCTGTTGCAGCCCTCCTCAGTCCTCAGACAGATGGCTGTCCAAGGACCCTTGGTCATGGTCCTCGGATAGCTCCTCCTTGGCACGGACACGACCACGGACACCTCAAACATAGACGACCCCGCGAACACGACTGTCCGCGAACATCCCTAGTAGTTCCAGATGCCCCGTTCGATCAAGTTGAGAGGCCTTTTTCTTCGAAAGTATATACTAAGCGACATCGTGCACTTCGTGCTCTACGCAAGACACCTTCGTCTTCAGATGTTATACCTGATGTCGAGCCTAACAATATTCCAACTCGAGCACGAGGACGGGGTAGGAATAGGGAAAGGAAAGTTGACTGAACACTTATTTTTATGAGGATTTGTATTATATATATATATATATTATATTTTAAAATTGTAATCAATGCACTAATTTATTTATGTGTAAGTTTATTGATTATTTGATATTATTTATTTTACTTATATTATGTTATCTGGTTTTAAAAAATTTGCATTTCCCATTATGTTTTTCGTTTTGTAAAGTTGTAAGAAAATGCATCGGTTTAAGCAACGCCTCTCTCTCTCTCTCTCTTTAAGTAGAGAAACTACTTAAATAAAGGAAGGAGGAGTAAGGATGGAGGGAAAAATGCTAAGGGAATGAAAGCCGTCGGTTGTCGACGCCTTAAGTTAAGGTGCAGAAAAGAATCGACGCCTTTCAGGTCATCATTTAAAAAAAAGTCACGCAGGCACCAGCGCTGTTCAAATAACCAGATCGGGAATTATTTTTAAAATGTTCCTGATTGGTATTTTTTAATGATTATTTGATAAATTTTCGTTGATTTAAACTTTGGTGACTAGTGTGGAAATGCTCCCTAAGTGTGGATTCAGTTCCTCTATGAGGGCTTCACACAAGGGGCCGTTTGGAGAGTGAAAAAGCCAAAATATCCAAAGTAGATTTTGGATGTCCACTGGAGCATTCATGTTTTTTCCATATCCAGCGTGAAACACGACCTGAGGTGTTTCAGCTGGATATGAAAAAAATATGAACGTTACAGTATAGCAAAACATCCACTTAATCACACCCCAAACGGCCCCTAAGAGATAGAGGCTTGGAAAACCAACCTGCCCACTTATTTTTCTTATTTTTTAGGCGTTAGAGGTTTTGAATCCCCTGTCCCCCTATAGGAAATACACTACTACTACCCATAGATTAACTATCAAATATGTATATGAACGTGACTATTTGGACCAAGGTTTTCAAAATCGGATCGGCCATCGAACCGGATTGATGGCTGGTCCGGTTGGACCGCGGTAAAACCGGATTGACCCGTTTTAGGTGTGAAGAGTGATAAATATATAATAAATATATATTTTGTATAACATTAATATCAAAATAGTTGTAGTTTAAGTGGTTAAATCACAGGTATTTGGTTTCAGGATCGAATCCCCCCTCAAACAAAATTTTAACTTGGACCGGTCTGGTCCCGTTCACCGGTTCGGAAAAAATTAGGAAAAGCAAATGCTCATCCTCTCACACAGGGCAAAAAGAAAAAGAATGCGAATAGTGCCACCCCAACAATCTCTTGTTAACATTCGTTATTGTTATTCCTAACACTCAACTGAATTCAGCAAAATCTCTCATCATTATCCACTCCAAAAAAGATGTACATTTTTTTGGTCAACTTTACCCTATACAATTACTCTCATATCACCCTTTGTTCTTTCTCTATTCCTCTTATCTTGTTCGTCAATGCAAAAAATTTCCGGGCCTATTTTAGCAACAAAAAAGCAATACATAGGCCTTTCTTTGGATTAGTAAAGATTAAACTTCTTCTAGATATTAGGTTTTTTCTCTCGAAGCAAGAAGGCATCGGAGAAGCCGCTTTCAAAGAAAAAAATAGTGAAGTACCGTACACAGAAATCAGAATATCCAAAGTGGGCCTCGCATAAAGAATATATCAAATTCACAAGTTGTCGAGCTAAAAGTTAGACATGAACTTACAAAAAATTAGTAATAATTCAGACATGAAAAACGCGATACAGCTACTTGGGTGCCTCTCCGGCTCTCCCACCGTCCCACGTATTCGGTGGGGCCCCCATCCCACTGGGCCCCCGTGGATAACCCATTCCTCATCCATATGTTTCCATTGTATAGTAGATGGGCCTAACTGGGCCAATTGGGCCGCTTAGAGAGTTCCCATCAGCCCAGCACTTCTGATGTTGCTTTAAAACGTGCAAGGCCGGGTTGCCCAAGGCAGAAGGCCATCCATCATCTCTCCACTCTTCACCCCTCGTTTTATCCATCTAATCCACACCTAATACTCTCTAATTAATTTCATAATCCATCATTATACGTAACTTAATGACTTTTTAGTGATTTAATTTCTAGATTTTATCAATAATTCAATCCTGATTAACTTTATTCCAATAAAAAAACTCCCATTTCCCTTTATTTCTAAAAAAAAAAAAATTCTGCACCAGCTTTTTCCCCTTCTTTCCTAGAGCACCCTTTCCCTTTCTTTTCCTCCGCTTCTTCCCCCTTTCCCTCCGACAGATTTTCCGTCCCCGTCGCCTTTTTCCGACAACTCCGCGGCCGGAAACTCATCCTTCTCATCTCAAGATCTGCACTGGGAAGAAATAGTCGATCGGAATCGAATTTTCGGCCGTGAATTTTGGGGCCTTTGGCGCTCGTGTCTCAATCCGCCGGATTGCTTCTTTTTTATATTTTTTTTTATTTGAGGTTTTAGGATTTGATTGGAGTATTTGTTGTTCGGATCTATTTTTTTCGTTTCCGATTGCATCTGATTGCCTCCGGGCAAATGTCGGTGGGTGTCTAGGGTTTCGATTGGGCTGAGGTGCGGATTTGGTGGGCGATGGTGATTTGGGACGCTGGGTTGTGAGGTTTCTGCTGATCTGTTTGTCTTTCTTTGTTTTTTGCCGGATTTGTTGTTCTTCCTTGTTGAGGAAAGCGGAAGCTTTGAACTTTGTAATTTTTTTATTTGATTAAGCCTGTAGGATTAAGGAAGTCTGAATTTTTTTCTGTTTTTGCTGTATTTTTTATTCTGATTTAAGAAATTTTGTTGGAGGACTGCTTGGACATTGATTTTTGGAAGGAAAAATTGTTCCTTTTTTGTTTTATTTTCGAAGTGCTGGAAGAGGTGAGGCTGTGTTTTATACGATCGTTTCTTATCGGGATTTCATTATGGAGCATGTAATTGGTGGGAAGTTTAAGCTAGGCCGGAAGATTGGAAGTGGATCGTTCGGCGAGCTCTATTTGGGTAATCAGCAGTCCTTGTGGTTTGCATATTTGATTTTTAAAAATCGGATCTTATGCTTATACAAATTGGTTTGTCTCAGGTGTAAACATACAAAGTGGAGAGGAGGTTGCAATCAAGCTGGTAACTATTGTTTAATGCTGCTTTCTGAGTTCATATGATCGGCTCATGAAATGCTTGAGAATTTGATGTTTTGAGATTGTGTGTTGAAATGAATCAACCAATGTCTTAATACTGCGGCAGGATTTTGTAGCGTATAACTTCTAACATCTATTCTAGCCGACGTCAGTTTAGGCTCTTATAAGGCTGGTTATTTGTATATTTAAATGTCTGTTAGGTGGATGAATTACCAAATAATATCATAATCATCATCAGGTAATGCCCTTTCCCAACAGGATGAATTACCAAATAAAATTACTAATTTGAGCTCATTTTACAATGCTAAAGTTGAGGAAATTTCTTTTCAGTTTCTAGTCAAAATATTTAGATTATATTTTATCAAGTTTCATAGAGTAGGACATGCCGTTAATTGCTCCTTGCAGGCTGCTTCCTTTACATTGCCACTGCTCCCTGAATGTTTTATGTTATTTTTGTGATGATTAGGATAGTATAAGATGAAATACCTGTTTGTTTTTTCTTACTTCTTCGATTATCTCTTCAGTTACCTGGTGTCCAGGAAAGCTAAATAGTGGCTGGAATTAACTTATTCTATATATCTATCTGTTGCAGGAAACCGTTAAAACAAAGCACCCTCAGCTTCACTATGAGTCGAAATTGTACATGCTTCTACAAGGAGGGAGTAAGTAGTTACATGTTTAGCGCAGTTTGTTGCTTTGACTGGTTGACTTCGAAAATGACTAATTTCTGCTTTTTTACTGAAGCTGGGATTCCTCATCTGAAATGGTTTGGGGTGGAAGGGGAGTATAATGTAATGGTTATCGACCTTCTCGGGCCGAGCCTGGAGGACTTGTTTAACTACTGCAATCGGAAATTCACACTCAAAACAGTGCTGATGTTGGCAGACCAGTTGGTATGTAGTTTCTGAGTGGCAGTTTTTACGTGTTGAAAAAAACAAAACATAATTATCTTGTAAGAGGATCCATTGTGAACAATGTTGCCTTGCAAGAGCACAGCTTATGCTACTTGCCCTTGTCTGTTCATGCAGATTAACCGTGTTGAGTATATGCACTCAAGGGGTTTTCTTCACCGTGATATAAAGCCTGATAACTTTCTTATGGGACTAGGGCGCAAAGCTAATCAGGTATTTTGTTTATGCTGGAAAATGAATATTGAGGGACAAAATGTATTGAGTAATGTAATTTACTATTGTTTGTTCAATTTAGCATACACTTTTCGTTGAAACATACTAACATTTTGGCTTGTTGTTTTATTAATTAATTATTAAAACTGCTAAGTTATCATGGCTTATTGCTTCTTGTGCTATAAGATTTACAAGTGCCGCCCATGGATTTTGTAATTGACAAATAGTATCAGATTTGTAGCTTTTCGGGTTGATTATCAGCTCACTGATACTTCTTAGGACATTGGAATATATAATTTAGAGCAAGTTATTGGAACTTAAGAATTCATGTTCTATGATGTAAGTCGTTGCAATAAGTTCTATGTGTAATCTGATAAATGGATGATACCTACTTCTTTTTATTCAGACATACATAATAACTACTTTATTAGTTGAACTAAGCTCTAACTGTTTACTACTATGCTTATTCATGTTTTCTGTCATTGGTTGTTCTGCCTTATTTATAAATTTGACTTATTAAATATCTTATTGTTGGAAACCTCTTCAGTAATCTTTGATTGGTAATGGAATATACCGGGAGTTCATCACGCATTTTTCTATAACACTTTGTACTTCATCGTGTAAATTTTAACAAGTAGTGGATACTAAAATTAGCTCAGCCTCTTTGTCTTGGTGCAACTCTTACAGTCTAACTGAACTTTGTGCTTGGGAAATCGAGTGTATGTGCATGGGTGTGTGTTTTTGAGCAGGAATATTTTTGTGGGTTATGTAAAACATGAATAGGCCCATCATTTCTAAATCTAGTTCTTATGTTGTTTATGCTGCAGGTTTACATCATTGATTATGGCCTGGCGAAAAAGTACAGGGATCTTCATACTCACAAGCATATACCTTACAGGTACTTTGCCACTTGCTTTCTACATCTATAATATTGCTATCATGATGTATAACGCTTGTGATGTATTAGTATTTTACTTTTAATGATTGTAACTGCTTAATATGTACAATCCATGCTGAATTTTTTCTCCAGCCTTCTATTTTAAGCTTTGTTTCATAAGCTTCAGCAGTCTTAGGGGATCCTTTTTTGCAGGGAAAACAAGAACCTTACAGGGACTGCTCGATATGCAAGTGTAAATACACACCTTGGAGTTGGTATGTAAACCGTATTGTCTTTAGAACTTGCCGTTGGTAAATATTGAAAATAATTTGACATTGTTTACTTTCAAATGGCAATTTGGTATTTTGTTCTCTTGCAGAGCAAAGCAGAAGAGATGATCTCGAGTCTCTAGGATATGTGCTGATGTATTTCTTGAGAGGAAGGTCGTGTATTGAAAAAACTGTTTTAGTATTTTCAGATGCTCAGTTTTTCTCACATGAAAAAACCTGTTATTAATTCTCTATCTATGTTTTAACTCTTTTTTGGGGTGGATGTTACAGTCTTCCATGGCAGGGTTTGAAAGCTGGCACGAAGAAGCAGAAATATGATAAAATAAGTGAGAAGAAGATGCTAACTCCCATAGAGGTAAACTTTTTCTTGTGAGTGTGAATTGCTTATTTTCCTTTTGGTCATGTAAGTGGATGAAAATTTTGTTGCTCATGAAGATTAGCTGAACAATTTATTGGGTCGAAGGTTGTGATACACTCGGTGCATATGGTTTAACAGGTGCTTTGCAAATCTTATCCATCGGAGTTTATATCATACTTCCACTACTGCCGCTCCTTGCGCTTTGATGATAAACCAGATTACTCATATTTGAAAAGGCTTTTCCGAGACTTGTTCATTCGAGAAGGTAGATGTAATTGAATTTAAGATGAATTTTACTTCATAAATATTAACCTATTTATTGGCGTATAACCTCACCTTACAGGACCAGGATTGTTCTTTATTTAATTAGGAAAAATTGTAAATTTGCGATTGACCATTTTTAGTGATTTATATATTTGCCAGAATCATAATTAGGTTCTCTCCTTCAATTTTCCTTAGGCTATCAGTTTGACTATGTGTTCGATTGGACAATACTGAAATATCCTCAGGCTGGAGCCAATTCAAGATCGCGGGTAAATATTTTATTAGGCAGGATCTCTGAAGTCTGACCTTGTTGAATGCCTGGAAGGAATTAACCTTTCTACTTATTTTGGGGGGATGAGCACTCTTTATTTTTTGTGACATTTACTGGGACATACATGTATCTGAAAGCAAACAGTAGAAATTAGAAATAGTTGATTTTGTTCATTCTGCACATTCTTGTGATGTACATCTTTTGTGACACTACTTCACTTATTCTGTCACCTTCAGCAGCCCAGCGGTAAAGTGGGACCAACTGCAGGTCCATCTGAAAGAACTTCAGGTTGGTTTTCTCTTATAAGCAAATGCTACAATAATATACCCTTGGTCATGTGACTAGTCGTGACTCATCGTTGTTTCCTGCAGTCGGACAAGAAATTCGTGACAGATTCTCTGGTGCGGTTGAAGCTTTTGCCAGAAGGAACAGTTCAAATTCTGGGGTGCATGGTGATCACTCCAAGCACAAGGTGGAGGATGTTGCTGCGTCATCTAAGGATGCTGTGAGTGACTTTCTTTTTTGGAAATGCCATTATACGATCTCAATCGTCTCGAGTAAATTACTTTTATATTTGCCTAATTTGTTACTAATTTTGTAATTGGTATTTTCCAAATGCATTTAGACAAACAATACTGAACGAGGACGCAGCTCATCATCTCGTAATGGCAGTGCCTTAAAGAGAGCTATTGTCTCTAGCAATCGGCCTAGCTCTTCTGGTGAGACAAGTGATCACCCATATATTAGTCGCACAAAGCTGCTTTCCTCCTCTGGAAGTGGACGCCCCTCCTCTGCTCAAAGAAGTCAACCAAGTGCCTTTGAGTCCACAAGATCCCTCAACCGCCCTTCTACAACAAGAGCAGTCAGAGATGAGCAGCTTAGGAGCTTTGAGCTTCTTTCAATTGGTGCCGACAAGAGGAAGTAAATCGAAGAAGCACTGAGACTGGGTGACACAACGGGAGGAAAAGCTGCAATCTAGTTCTTTTTCAGCCTCTGTTCGACATTAAAGTCATTACAAGAGGTCAACTTATTGGTCATCTCGCTGTCTATATAGTGGCCATTTAGCCCCGATGCAAAGTGATGGGTGCTAATCTCAGTTACGCTATTTATGCGGCTAAAGAGCACACAAGATTGTATAACGTGTGTTATGTGAACAATTTAGAACGTTGTCACTGTTCGTTACGCTCTTGCCCATCAAAGGGCACTGATTCATTGGCTTAAAATAAAAAAAATGGAGATGTAAAGATCGAAGCCTGTGTTCTGCTTCCAATATGCTCGTGTTAGTGCAAGCAAGTTTGCGTGGTTGTTTTATCTTTTTTCTTACATGATTGGTTGCAGAGGCCAGCTACCAAAAGAAAAAATATTATATGCGCCTTAGCTTACGTTCGTCGGCATTCCCCTTGAGCCATCAGATATTGATTTGATTATGCGTATTAATGCAGGGGGATGGGAATTTACGCTGCTGGATTGAAATTTAACGCCTCATGTGCCCCCAAACAAATAGAAATTTGGCATTTCGCAGCAACTGCGCACATGCCTACGTCCATGAGCTGAGCCGCATACTAATTGGACTATATGACGATCGAGAATACAGGCACTACAGGGGGGGTATCCAGAGTGTCATAGTAGGATGGGCTGGAACTTCGATAAAGACCGTATAGCTAATTTTATCTAACATTGCAATTCTTGTGATTATGCCCCAGGAAAAAAAAATGTGAACCTTGCGTTTGGTCTCGCTTCTCCGCTTTCTTTCTTCTGCTTGTCTAGAGGAAGAACAACTGTGTGTTAACCTTCAAGTACGTATCCCCGAACTTCTGGAGACCCCTTATGGACATGTTCATGCTTAGGTTTGGATAAACTAAAGAGCCCGCCGATTAAAATCTGGTAACTATGTAAAATTTCGTAAACCGTTAATAGCAGCATAACCAAACAAAAAATACATTTCACACATCTATTTTTCCTTGAAAAACAGTTGGTAGAAGAATCTATACAAGCTTATAGAACAAACATTTGGCTCATGGGTTCCTTAGTGCTGCCAATCGCTTCTCCAACTCTTCAACATCCGATCTGGGATCAGAAAATAAGACATGCAAGTGAGGACATATCAGCACTTAAACTCCATATAAGTAAAATATCAAAAAAAATTGTTCAGATGCTGGATTTGGACATTCCTCCAGCACAAATAAAACAGAGCATGTTAAAGTGTCTTTCAAGTACTTCGTCTTCAATAATGTCAAGAAGTTACCACGAAAAACTATGTACTTGGTCTGCCCCTACACTTCAACCCAAAAGCTCTCACAGACCAGGAGGCCTTAACAACTATTTCACACCATCAAGATTTCACCCTTCATGGATCGAACATTTGACATTGTTTTTTACTGATGGCACTTTTTTCAAAGTATATTATCGAATAATTTATATGATGCATACACCAGACGGACATTATAAGAAATTTTATCAAATAGCTCAATCATTTATTTAAATTCTAGACATGTTAATTATATATGGCAATGTTCATGAAAAAATCTAACATATAAATACAGACTGGCACCAGCAGATGAAAACTATCCTGATCTGGAACAGAATTAGGTTATTTCGTCCAAATTTCACCCCTTATGCATGAGGCCAAGGTACACATGAACCATTTTTTTTTAAAAAAAAAGTAACTCTCAAGATAATTTTAGACTCTAGAAGTAGGTGGGTTGCAAGCTGAATCCGGAAATATTTGATGCATTGAAAGACAAAAATATGATCTACTATTATGATTATAATTCTAATATCAAAAGAAAGAAAAAAAAAAGATGTTCCAGGAAAATGCCGGAAGTACAAAACCCACCTGCTGACATCTTGATTCTTTGCTGCAATTCTTCCCTTGGGGGCAGATGATAACTAGTACAAAAATTAAGAACCAAACATTCAGCTACTTAACTACAATTACAGATGAGCAAATAGATGACGCGCACAAAAAACAGAATAACAAAGAGTTAGTGTCAACCTGAGATGCAACATCCACACCAATTTCATCTAACACCTGCAGCAACGAGAAAAGAAGTAAAAAATTAAATCAAGTTGGCAGATTTAAATGTCTAAATGTTTCTTGCATATCGCCCTCATCTAGCTATGGTATTTACTGCTTTATCTCTACCAACTGCTTCCAATAAAATTGCTAAAAATTTATCTTCAGCATTCCTTAATAGATATCAATAGCATCGCAATTACAGTTCACCTGATTAGTTAGATCTTCAGTTTCCTCTTCAGCTTCATCGTCGTCCAATGCACCATCAATCGCTTCTGACATCATCTCACTCTGCACATAGAAAGGTGAAGTTGTAACTACCATACTTCCACAAGCAAAAAAGCAAAAAGTTTTTGCTCGTAACAAACTCATCTTAGTCACTTCCTATGACAATTAGTACCAGTAAACCAATCAATACAGCTTAGGTCCAATCTTAGATCTTTCACCCCTCTGAAGGTAAATTCCAGCATTTAAAAAATTGCTGTGTAAGGCCTATCCATATCTTACCGTCATATCCATTTGTGCTGACTGTTTCTGAAATTCTTGCATGATTTTTGCTTGCTTAGCGGGCTCCATTTGCTGCAAAGACGAAACAAACAACTAATAGAAAAAATAAATCCGCCAACCAAAAATAAAGAGACATGATAGATGCCATGTCCTCTCCCTAAAAACTATTAGTACATTTTTTTAGTTATTAGTATATTTTTATGCTTTCTAACCTTATTGATACCTTTTATTCAGCTAGCACTGACCTTATTCATAGCTGCCATTGCATTGCTTGCACCTTTCATTCCTGTAGCTACTGAAGTGGTGGCACACATAGCCTGCAATATAAAATTCTCATTCCAATTAACTATAGCTATTATGTGCAGAACCACACAAGCGTTTGAGTAATAGAGAATGAATCATATTCTGAGAACCTGTGTATGGGTAGCTATGCCACGCATTTGAGCCCTACTACCTTGCAGATTTGCAATTTGTTGCCTTAACCTCACTAACTGTCGAGCCAATATTTTGGTAGCAGCCTGAAGACCAAGATGCGAAAAAGTTCTCATTTTCCACAAGAAAAAGGATACAATGGGCCATGAAAATTTTCAACCAAGACCAACCTCATTCCCAGTTTTTGCAGTCCTCTTTATTTCAGCGACCAATTTTTTCTCCTGTAATCAAATTACAAGTACGAATCAGCAGTATGCATATGATATATAAGGAAATAGTACAAAGACAGATATTCGGAAAAAGAGAATATGAATGCCATACCTCTAGTTGCAAGGTCGCAATTTCCCTCTCAATACCTGGAAATGTAACAAAAACAACAACGTTGTCACACCTCCCAAACGCCTCTTCTAGATAATTACCATAATGCTCATTTCATTCTTTGTGAGGGCACCAAATCTCATCAACACCATTCAATTGCAAATTCTGCTCAATTCAACATGGCGGTCATATGTCTCACACTAATTACCTCTCATGGCATCTTCCTCAAACCCTGTCCTAGCTTTGCACTCCTTCCACCATCAGGAACGTGCTCTTTACAAGTGCTTCATTAGGGAGATGAGGATGGACCCTGTGGAGTCCATGGACATAATCTATGGCTTCTCTTTGAAGAAGTCATAGAGTGCATACTCATCAGGTCCCTGAGTCCCTCTTACCATCCCGATGGGCCATCCTCATCAAGGTGGAAGAGGCCAGGACCTGCCTAGCATGTCTCAGTCTTGGCTCTGCTCTTGCAACTTCTTTCCCGTAGAAAAGCAATAGAATAACAAGGAACCTCATGGGATACTGACTCACACTGATTCGCCTCTACGAAAACCGAGAAAATGTCATCCACGGTCTCATACCATCCTTTCGGTTTTCATGGAGGCAATATAGTGTAAGTGGCTACTTGAATGCTTTCCTATGGGGAAGAAGGTTGGGATGCTAAGCCGAGCCTGGGATATGCAAGGCAGGTCCTCTTGGCCTCTTTCTCCAAGGCAAGGATCACCGGCTGGGGACGAGTAAGAGATATCTTATGCAATGCGCTCTATGACTCCTTAAGAGAGAAGCCATAGGCAGATGATCCCCATGGCCTCAACTAGGTCTATCCCCATCTCCATGATGCAGCACTCACAGAGTGCGCGCTCATGATGGTGGAAAGAGGGGAAAGATAGGACGCAGATTGAAGAAGGCACCATGAGAGAAATTGTGCGGGAGGTCATGAGATATAAATAGTGCACAAGTTCTGACAAAACAGCGTTGAATCGAGCGAATCACCAGAAATCACAATGGCTTAATGTTGATGATTTTGTGTAGCCTAATAGGGAATGGGCATTATGGTGGCCATTTAATGGGCCGTGATTCGAATAACCACAATATCAACACTACCATCAAATCCATTAACGTGGTGCAATATATAATGATAAACATTCACAAGCGTAGCAATTGTCTTTGCAGCTTAAATCTTAAAAAAAAGTTCTGAAAATAAAAACAAAAAATTGCCCTATCTCCTCCCCCGCTGCTTCAGTACAAGATTATTGCATGGGATCAAGACAATTACCTCTTGTCGCATTCGCCATTTCTCTTTTGCTCGAGCGCATCGCCTCTAAAAAGAATTAGAGAACAACTTTACATCAAAAATCAAAGCGACATAAACACTTAATGCTATAAAAAAAGTTATTATTCAATTAACAAAAAAGAACAGTAAATCACTCAATATTCCAGTGCAGTTCGCCATAGATGGTAACCAAACACAATCACAATCAGAAGTTGATTTTGGAGCGCTAGGTATATATACCTTTTGCGGTTGGCTTCTTGGAGAAGATGTTCATCTTGATCGACCTCCTCTTTGCTCTAAATTCACAAAAGAATTTGGGCAACCAAAGATGAGTAATAAGCAGGAATTGGAATTGCAGAGAACAAACTCGAAGAAGCTCCGGAGAAATTGATTGCTCAGCAAAAGGAAATGAGACAGCAGTCAAGCAGAGAAAGGAAGGTGGAAGCAAAGTTCGTTAATTAATTAATTACAAAATATTAACGATATATCGTTGAAGGCAATGCAGGAGGAAAGCAGGGTGGGTCCAAAATTTTTGGGGCCCATGCATGTGGGAAACGCGTATTAGATGTGGAAATTCATTGTTTTTATATGTAGATGTATAAGCCAATATACGGGTATGATGCTTACCAATTTCCATTTTCTAATGTGGGATTTTTGAACTACTTTTTGTGTATTGGAATTTGTTTCTTGTATATTTAGGCGCCGTTTGGGGCATGATTATAAACAAATATCCAGAGTGGATTTTGGATGTCCACTGTAGCATCCATGTTTTTAACACGTCCTGAGGTGTTTCAGCTGGATATGGAAAAAACTGGGATGTTACAGTATAGCAAAACATCTGGATGTTTTGCTTTTAATCAGGATGTTTTGCTTTTAATCACGCCCCAAACGGCCCCTTAGTACACCAAAACCCTACACCAGGGTTTTGATTGGAAGGATAAACCATAAAGGGATGAATTCAAGAGATGCGGATAAAGGGATGATTCAAGAGATGAGGGATGGTTTAAGGGATGGCCTAAAACACCATTGGCATGGTGATAAAACTCCTGCTTTGGCAGGAAAGTTCCAGGTTTGATTACTAGGGCACCTATGGGTTCGAGTAGGGCTTAGTTTTTTAGGTTAGGGAAGGTCACTGCCCACCCACAGGTTGTTAAATAATGAAATTTCCCAAAGCTAGAGGTGGTAGGAAAGGGTTATTACTAATAATTCAACTCAACACTTTTCCAAGTACCCATTAAAACTTAACACATGGGCATAATAAAATGAGATGATGAGGATAAACTAAGGGTGCGTTTGGCAACCTTAATTTGGATTTAGAGGTGTGATTCTTGAAATCACATCATTGAAAGAATCTCATGTGATTTGACAAATGACAGGTCGGCTCTGTCATTTTGGGCTACCCTCTTTCAAGTTATAATCAAAATCACGTCATTATGAGGTGAGATTTTAAAGAAGAATCAAATCATACTAAAAAAGGAGTTATCAAACGTAGGATTTAGACAAATCATGTGATTTTTAAAATCACATGGTCTAAATCCATGTTGCCAAACACACCCTAAGAGGACCTTTAGGAACATACGACTGTAACGTAAATTAGGATTAGACTCCTCCCTGCATGTTTCAAAACCAAAACATGGGCTCTGATACTATGCTTAATAACCAAGATTCCCAAAAGCAACAATAGAGAGGCTAGTTTCCTCTCCAATCAAAATAAGTAGATAAAATAAAAAGTAATGAAGCTTGGGGTTTGGTCTACACATTAGTTGTACACCAAAGCCCCCCATGACTCCATCCATCATGTTTTAATTTAAAAAAGCGTTTGTTCAAAATTTGTCCAACAAAGCTAAAAATATATATGGAGATGGGATAGGGCTATTATTTCTTTTGAAATTGCGAAGATTTGCTAGAATCATGAATTGGACCTTATGGCTCTTCTATCTTTGTATGTTAAGACTATGGAAATAACATATATGGGTATCCTTCCTTTACTCATGGATTCATTAAGATTTTATGGTATCTTAAGATGATCTCTATGACTCTTCTTTCCTTATTAGTTTGCTAAAATTATGGAATGCAACACGTTTTCTCTTAGCAAATTTGTAGATACAATTTAAAAGAAAACATTGTAGAGACAATCATTTCTCATGTATGGCTCTTAGGGATACAAAGCATAGGTGTTATGCCATGGCAAGGCTTCTTCCATCATTGATTTCAATAAAACAATAGAACTTACTTCCACCATCTTAATAATGTATCCAAAATTTTTACCCAAAAACATTGTATTACCTAGGGATTCTTTGGATACGGAATGCAACAAAATCAAATTTAAATTCCAACGGAATAAATTTCGGTCGAATTACCAAAGACATACCTTTATGTTTGAATGGAAATTTTTCATAATCCAAATGTGTGAACAAGCCAAATCTCCCCACGAGGAGATTTATTGATTATGGCAGAATTGAGACTAAGGGGCCGTTTGGGGTGTGATTAAAAGCAAAACATCCAGATGGGATGTTTTGCTACACTATAGCATCTGGATATTTTATATATCCAGCTGGAACACCACAGGACGTGTTTCAGCTGGATATAAAAATCCACCTGGATGCTACAGTTTTTATCCAGAATCCAGTCTGGATGTTTTACAATAATCACGCCCCAAACGGCCCCTAAATCTTCCTTCTGACATAATTTTTCATTCCATTGAATCTTAGGGGTTTTTTTGATACAAAATGCAATAGAATCGAAATTAGATTCCAGCGAAATAAATTCCAAGAGAATTACCAAAAACATGCCTTTGTGTTTGGATAATAGATTTTTGGAATCAGTATTTGTGTGAACAAGTCAAATCCCCTCGTGAAGAGATTTAGGCTATGTTTGGTTGCAACTTTTAGAAGTAGGAAAGTTGGGTTTTCTAAATGAAGTGAAAGTGGTGTTTAGTTAGGAAAAAGGTATTCTTGGGAAGAATTTAAGTTATGATGGCATTTTATGTAATTTCCAAAAACTGACAGGGGTAGTATAAAAAAACAACACAATTTCTGTTTTTTTTTTTAAATACCCCTGTCATTTTTTGAAAATTATACTAAATGCCATTGCAAGAAGTTCTGCTGACTTCTTTTGGGAAATCTCCCCATAAGAAGCTGGATTCTTTTGAACCAACCAAACGGGGCCTTAGTGATTCTGGCGGAATTGGGTCTGAATCTTCTTTCGACACAATAATTCATCCCATTGAATCTTAGCATCCAAACACAGAAACAGTCATAAATGGTTTGTTTTGCGTTGAATCGGGCCCGAATCTGCCAAGGATTCTGTATCCAAACAGTCCCCATAATGGTAATAACTTATTCCATGCTTGATCTGTTACCTGTTACCCATCCGGTTAATTATTACTTCTTTCCTTTTCTACATGCTCCATTTGGTAACCAGGACTGTCATGTTTTAGGGTGCAGTGCATTTAGAAGCTAAAATGGGTATGTGAAATATTCTTTTCAGGGTTGAAAATTGACACCTCAAAATGAGGACTAGGTGAAAAGTGTTTGGTTACGAACAACTTTCAGGTGTGAATTTTTTTTTTTGGCAGTGATGCTCACCTTTATGTATTTCATATTTGTCACATTTTTTCAGGCTGAAATGGTAACGAATTGTGAAATAATTTTTTTATTGATATATTTGTCGCTTTTCAACACCCAAAAGTTTTTCACATTTTTTAGGCCTGAAATATGCAATTTTCAGGCTGAAATGGCCAAATTATCAGCTTCCAAATGCACCGTAGAGCTCCATCTGGTCAATTTAAGTGGATTTTGAACCTCTTCTTTCCATTTAGTTGGGGTTTCCACAATCTAATAATATTCAACATTTATTCAGATGAAGCTATTTTCCTCTTGATACAGTAGATGGGAGCTATTAAAACTAGGATGGAGGGAGTATTTATTTTATCATCCGTTAATTCATATTTCAAGCTTCTATCACCTCCGCGGCTCCGCCCGAAGTAGCCATGGGGATGATGGCGCACCATAAACATGGCAAGCCGAGTAAATGGAAAATGAATAAGTTTTTGTTAACCTAGGTCTAGTTTTTGCTGCTCATTCCTCTCTAGATGTGGATGTGGCTATCGTTCACATGAGATAGTGATTTTGTGGTCAACCTATTCCATGGATGTGCTCTCATGAGTGGATGGGTAGAGGTCTAAGGGTCTTTTGTGTTGTGCCTCTCGCAATGGTTAGTGCCCCCCCAAAACCAGTGCAACTTGTCTTTCCAAGGGGCACTTCTTAACAAATTTATGTTGCCGTACTTGCCCTTCCCTAGAGCTTGTTCTTGGAGCTCGGTCTACCCTCGTGTAGTGGAGTTGTTTGCCATTGGCGTGATCAAGCTTTCGATTCTCGCTACTTGTTTACCTTGGAATGTGAGGTACAAGTATTATAGGTAAAAAATGTGCTATGTTAGTGAGGGGCTGTTTGGATTGTGAAAAATCCCAAAAATCCACCTGAATTATCCACTTTATCCAATCTTTAGGTGGATTTTTTTCAAAATAATCCACGTGGATGGAGCTGATTTTTTACACCCCAAACGGCCCTCAGTATGTTTGACTCCTATCCATCATATTTGTATCTATATTGAATGGCCTAAAAAAAGAGTGAGAATCTAAGGGTTGATGCTAATTATTTCAACCGTCATTATGGTTCAAGGACTTAAAAGCACAATATCTTCAGGGCCGTTTGAGGTGTGTAAAATTAAAAACATCCACTCCATCAGGATTTTTGGGATAATTCACTAACCAGCTGAAAACACCAAGGTTAGTAGATAATCTTGGTGAGTGGGATTTTTGGATTTTTTACTATCCAAGGCACTGTTTGGTTCGTGATTAAAAGCAAACATCCAACTTAAAAAAATTCAGTTGGATGATTTTTTGAGATTTTTTCAACTTTTAACTGAAATACTTCATGCTTAAAAGTCGAAAACATCCCAAAATAACATCCATAGTAGATATTTTACTTCTTTTACACCCCAAACGGCCCCTAACTAGTACCAATTTTGGCCCACCCATCAATCAATTACCATGAAGCCAAAAGTATACCATGTAAAAATATTCGTATAAAGATAGCCGTATTTAGGCGTATTTAAGCAAAATTATAAAAGTAATTACATTCATAAGGTAATTTTTATTACAAAATTAACAGTGAGTTGGGCATTCGCCTCGTTTGTTGCTGATATCTCTCTCTTCTCGCTCCGGAGGGTTTCCGGTCGCCTCCCTCGAAGCTCCCCCCTCTCCCGGCGGGAAGACCGCACCGGCGCATCCCAATTCCGCCCAGCTCCGGCGACGATTCCCGATCTCCGGCGCCTCCTCCCCTTCCTCCGATCAAGCCCCAATTTTTTCCGCTTTTTTGGCTGGATTCTGCGATCTGGGTAATGCTGGGGATTGGAACGGATTGAATTGGTGGAGGATCAATGTCGAGGGTTTGAGTTTCGTGTTTTTTTGGGTGATTTTGGATTGTGCGCGGAGGGATTGGGATCTAGGGTTTGGTGTATGAGGGATTGGGATTGCTGGTTGTTGAGATGGACGTGGAAGCGGTAGGGGACGTGGTTTCTCTTGACCCGGAGCTCTTGCAGCTTCCGGAGGTTTCGCCCTTGGTGCTCAAAGCCAATCCTTGCATCGCCGATGAGCTTTTCTCTCAGTGGCTCTCGCTCCCGGAAACTGCTCGTTTGGTAAGTTCTTCCGTTTCGTATTTCCGTTTAATTTGATTTTGCCAGGCGCTGATTCGTACTTGATTGATCTAGCTACTTTAAAGAGAAGAAAGCTAACTCGTTATAAGTAGTAGGTTGCTTGTTTTGATGGTATGGACTGGAATTGAATATTGAGATTGCTCTATCGATGAAATGCTGGTGTAAGTTGACCATGAAAACATATGAAAAGATGGTTATATGTTGATGTTGCTGGAGACCTAGACTAAAGACGTCAATATTGTGAAAGTCTAAGCGGCAAGGAATAAAGTCAGGACCGAGTTTTTCGGGCCCATTTAAGCTACTTATAATTAAT
The DNA here is from genome assembly GCA_039654745.1 of Houttuynia cordata. Classification (NCBI taxonomy): domain Eukaryota; kingdom Viridiplantae; phylum Streptophyta; class Magnoliopsida; order Piperales; family Saururaceae; genus Houttuynia; species Houttuynia cordata. The sequence goes on along the minus strand of CM077507.1, from coordinate 28,690,781 downwards.
AATGAGAGTAAAATTTGGTTTTTTGTGGGTTTATTGCTGAAATGTTGCATGTTTAGAGTTTGTATCTGTGGCCTGTAGTCGGCCCACTGACCATCATCAGGCTATTCCTAGCTTTATATTACAACAGTTGGCGTGCCAAGGTATTCAGATAGAAATAATTTAGAGAAGAAATTTGTTGATTTGGAGTGTGGGTGATTTTTCTTGCTGAGTGAGTACAACACATGCTGAAGTCGCTTTTATGAGTAAGCAAAACGATTTTCTCATCTTCATCTTCTTGCTGTTTGGTGCTTTATGCGGAAGTTTTTAGTGAATATGCTTTTGTGGTTTTGCATGGTGTATTTTGTTCATTTACCACTTAAAATAGAGCTGCAATTTTGATGCATCCGCCTGATATACATTTATCATCTTTAGTGGGTGTAGTTTCTGGATAATTATTTGTTGCATGAATTAGAAGCTGAGTGTTTTGTTTTTTAGCATTTTCAAAATAGTGTAATTGGAAAAATGCAATACTAAACTGATTTACACCTCTGAAAAGCAAATTTAATAATTTACACTGCATTACAAAACAATATTTTTATGCTACAAGAATTTTGTGGATCGTATCTTTACATGTCTAGGATGAATCCATTTACAAGCATGTCTACCTATCTATCTTTATCCTTAATATCTCTCCATTTTGTTATCCTTTGCAGGTTAAGACGTTGCTTGATGATGCAAAGACAGGTGGGCCACTAAACGTTCCTGGAAACTCTAGTAGCACAAATGCTGCTGCTAGTAATTCGTTGCCTTCTATGTTCCCTGCTGGTAGTACCCCTCCTCTTTCTCCAAGGAGCAGTTCCGGTTCTCCTCGTATATCAAAGCGACAGCCTGGACCTTCTTCGTTAGGATCTCCTTTAAAACTAGTTAGTGAGCCTGTCCGAGAAAACATACCACAGGTACTTACTATGCATGGTTTCGTTCTACTTGTACACTAATTGGGCTGTGCGTTTTTTTTATGATCTATTTTTGTTTCTTCATGATTTTGCCTGTTGACACGTGTTTGACATCATGTTTGTATGTTATGTAGTTTTACTTTCAGAATGGTCGTCCACCTCCATCTGACTTGAAGAATCAATGCTTCTCTAGAATTGATCAGCTTTTTTTTGGTCACCTGGATGGTCTGCAAATTCATGGTGAGAGTTATGTTAAATGAGCATTTTCTATTCAGGGGTTAGTAAGTAGTGCTGTTTAACACTTTTTTTTTCAAACATCAGAATTCAAAGCAGTTGCAAAGGAAGTTTGCAAGCTACCATCATTCTTTTCCAGCACTCTTTTCAGGAAGATAGATGCCGACTGTGTTGGAGTTGTGAAAAGGTATGTCCACGTTTAACTTTGTAGGGCCTTGTACTTCGAATAATTACTGTTGGTATATCTTGTTGAACGCATAAGTTGTTTATATGCTTCATTCAATTGTGTATGGAACCCCTTTTTTTATGCTGCGAATTCCTTAAATCTTCTGTTTCTTGTAAGAACTTGGGTAATTGGTGTTTTCGTTATAAAGTTTCTGTAGTTTCAGTAAGTTTCCGACTTTCCGTTATCGGAATGTTTCTGTATTTTGGTGTAATTGGTTGTTTTGGACTCTTAATAAGGTGATGGTGGTACAGTTCTAATATGGCTTTCTTCACCAATGTCTATCCTTTTCTGTGTCTTATAATATCAGACTGCAATTTTCACCTCTTTAAGTGTATGCTCATGGAATTTGGCTGATGCAGTTGTTAATTATATACCTCGAACTTTGATTATTCCGTTGTATCTGTCATACCAGCGTATTCAGTGATGTAATTACTACTGGTTCTTTCAAGAGAAAAATTATCTTTTTTTTTTTTTTCCTTTTGGCTACTTGCACTTTTGGGGCATTTAGTGAGAATTTGAGATTCATCTCTAGTTAACTTTGTCGGCTTTAATACAAGATTTATCTCTGTTTAACTTTGTTGACTTTATTGTGATAGTGCAAAACTTCTCACGTTTAAAACCTGAGGCACACTAAATGCTTTGAATACTCCAATAACATGTTTTTTTTGGGAAGTATTTGCTACTATCTCACTAATCCTATTCCAGCCTTGTAGATTCAAACTGTTATTTCTTTAAAGTCAGCGGGTTGGCTCGTGTGAATGGTGAGAGTACCTTATATTTGTACATTTGACCTTGTTTGAATGTTTGGGCCAGTTTTTCAAGAACTTTGAAGTATGTGGCGTTTTTGTGATAGGGCTGTGATGCTATTTTTTCCCTTTCTGATACTGATGCAAATTTTGTGTACATTTTTTTAGAAGAAATATCTTGTGTGCTTTCACATATCAAAAGAAGAATGAAATCTCAAATGCTTGTTTCTTGGAAACTTACATGGTGAAACTAATAAAGGCAGAGAATACCAAGCGAAAATGTCTAAAACTTTTTTGGTTGATATCTAAACAACTGCTTGAAATGGAGGACACACTATATTAGCGATTATAGGAAGTTCAGGCGGCATTAAATATTCTTCTGATGTCTTTCCATTTACCTTGAAACATTTTACCATGTTGAACAAGCTTGATCTGACATAGACACTCTTCTTACATAGAAGAAAATTTTGACACCGTACTTTACTACTCCCTTTGCCCCCCCTGTTAATAGTCCTATTTAGTTTTCCAAAATGAATTGAGTTTAGTTTATATAAAAAGCCGAATAGGACTATTAATATGGTGTGAGGAGTATTTTGCTTTCGTACTCCCTCTGTTCCCTGACAGCTGCTCCCATTTTGATAAGTCACACAGTCTAAGGAATGAGATTAAGGTTGTACCTTTTTAATCAGTGATTTCTGATTTCTCTTTCTTTTCAAATTTTGATCCTTATACTCCCTTCGTCCAAAAGAACCTGGCTACACTTGAAAAATTATGGATCCACCTTTAGGTGACTGGATTTTCCCTATAACCTAATAGATCCTCATGAATGTGCATCTGCAGGGGTCAGTGGAGGCTTGAAATGCTGTGGGCCCTAGATGCCAATAAATTTAATTCATTTTCAAATGCTGCCAGATTTTTTTGGACGAAGGGATTATTTGAATGAGGGTTTTTGTAACATCGTTGTGATACTGATAGGAATCAAATATGATATAGAATCCATGCTACTAATAAACCCTCGAAGAGTTTGACTCTTTTTGTTTAGACATCTCTAAAGGTTTGTCAAACAATATGGGCAAGAAAAGATATCGACGACATTTGTACGTTGGTGCAAGGAACCATATGCTGATTCTAACCCATTACTATATAAGAAAAAGAATGATGCAGACATGATCTGTTCAAATTTCTTACTCGTGTTAATTGTGTAAATGCCTTTGTTTTCTTGATAACTATGAAGTTCTGCCAGGTTACTTATGGCCTTTTTGGCATGTTATTTGTTTTATAGGGATGCATTAATTGACTACTGGGTCAACAGCAACATGTTGATGATGGATACGGCGACCCAGATGTTTGCAGTATTGAAGCAGCCAAATCGTAATTACCTTACTCAGGTTTGTCTTATAATTCCTGGAAGTTGACTTATTATCATTATATACGCTTATCTCATCAGCCTTAAGCGAGTTAACATCAATTCAATTAGCCATTTCCCCTATAATTAAAGGATAGGATCTGTGCTAGAAACTGCGGCAAGCTTACTCATAAAAACTGCGGCAAGGTTGATCCCAGGCCTTTTGGCCCAAACCCGAAATAGGAAGCATCAAGGTGCCGATGATCATCGTTGTAATACGCCTTCCCTGTATCTGTTATCACGGTGATGGTTGAAAGAAGCTTCTTGAATATTACAACTTTTTATACAAAATTTACGTGAACATAATCAGATACTTTTTTAGAATGAAGCATGTACGAAATGCTGACTTTGATATCAATTTGTGTATTCACTGTAAGGTGGTTGGTTATTCTATTGTTAATAGGACTTATTATGCTTATATTTCTCATTTGGATTCAGGAGGACTTCAAACCAGTTCTTCGAGAATTATTGGCAACACACCCTGGTTTAGAGTTCTTGCAGAGCACACCTGAGTTTCAGGAACGATATGGTGCGTCATAAGTCTTTGCCTCTCTTAATTATACAAGGCACGTGTATGAGTCATGCCAAATTATATACTTGAATTCTTCTAACAGTCTTTGCCTCTATTTAACTATAGAAGATGCATGTACAAGTCTCCAGTAATAGAATTACCTGCAATGACCACATATTTGAAAAAAAAACTGAAAATTGACAGTAAAAGGATGAGATTGTGTAGTTGAGTAGCTTGTGCATAGTTTGCCTTATTGCAATTGCCTGGGAGTGAATGTAACACACCTGTGTTTTATGACATGGTGACTCAGGCGTTTGTGTTTTTAAGCTTCCTGTTTGGTGAAGAGGAAGGTGCGGGCTAGGGTATTGGATATCCAGAATTGTAGGCATTGATGTAGCACCTATCGATGTAAATACTTGTACAGCCTCCAAGTGCAGGCTGTTTTCTGAGCACTCATTACTATATAGTCGAATAGCACACCGACTTTTACTGTGTTCTAGTCTTTAAGCAATGTTTTATTGTGATGGCTTAACTTGTTGCAGAAAGAATATTGAAAAGAACAGGAAGAGAAGGTAAAAGGGAGATAAGCACTTATTATTTCGCATAGAACTAGATCTGCCTATAACCAGTATTAACACCCTTTTGAAGGGTTTTACTGGGCTGCACTAACAAGAACATATAGTCCGCTGGGTCCTTTAGCAGTACTGTCGAGGTACTGTTGAATGCTTGAGTAGAGATGCTGTTGCTATACTCGAGCATTCAACTCTATTTCTTCGATTTAGTAGTCAATAGGACTCATTTACATTATCTGAACCATCTTGGGAAAAATCAAGCACTATTTTCGATTTTTTTACTGTTATACCAGAAGTGAGTAACTAATTGAAGTTCTCTTTTCCAGAACTCAGCTGCTGCTAAAACTGAAATATCAAATCCTCCTGTCTGGATTTTTGTCTTCAGAAAGAAACTATGTACTCCCTCTGGGCACTTTTCTATTAAAATCCCGGAGGGAGTATTTGTTTTTCCCCCTTTCACAACGAAAAGAAAAGAATTTGGAAGCTGGTGTTTGTTAAGGAAACTCTGAAATTCGTTTTATATTTTTTTGGAATTTAAAGATGCCCGTATCCTGTATTAATGAGTTTTAAATTTTGTAACATTCTTTGATGATTGTGGTTTGTGAATTAAGATGGAGGGGACTATACACTTGATTGGTCAGTCCCTGTTCGCTTCTCTTAGGTCCCCACAGCTGACCCAAATGTACAGGACGAATTGTCAGTCCCCATTTGCTTCTCTTGGCCCGTTTCTCTCTTTTTTTGCTTCTCCCAAATTGATTGTGGGGATGCCAGACACGATACTATGAAGGGGCCACATGTTCAGATGGACCCATTTTGGTGGGCATTATATTTAATGGCTTTCTTTCAACCTTGTTCTGACCTTCCATAGGCACCCACAACGGCACTCCCGGAATTCTGATTGTAGGTTCTTTTCCTACATTTGATAGAAGCGCTCTCTCTCTCTCTCTGCGTGAATGGAATTGAGATGTTACGATATGAACAGGTTTCAAATAAATTATAGATGTTGGATTCGATGTGCACTTTTTTTGGGTAATTGGATTTGATGTGCACTTGTTTACTTATTTAGCATTTAACTTTTTGTTGGACAAAATACTATGCTTGATAATAGTGCATGCACTTTTGTTATTGATACTTGTTTCTACATGATTATTGTTACTAAGTTGAATCTTCTAAATTAAATGTAATTCTTTTTCATACGGTGAATACTAATTCTTTTACTGATATTCTATTTTCCATATGGCGCAGCTGAAACAGTTATATACAGAATTTTTTATTACATAAATAGGTCGGGTAATGGTCATTTAACTCTGCGGCAACTGAAGCGGGGAAATCTTATGGCTGCAATGCAACACGCAGATGAGGAGGAGGATATCAACAAAGTCTTGAGGTTATTAATGTTGATTTTCACTATTATTTTCTTTACTTGATGTATTCACTTTTTAATAAAATCTTGCCATAACTGTTTTTTTATGTCATTTCTGTTTTAATACGGGAAGATGAAAATTTCTTCTATGCTTATGAACTATGCTGCGAAAGTGTGGATGCTAAATGCTGAACCAAATTAATCAAGAGAATATGATTTGTGGGGAAACAAATAATCAACAAATGTTTATAGGGCATTGTCCCAGTTCTATATCTTTGGTAGATCGCTTGCTTGAATAATGGCTGACAGGTGCAAAAAGGTTAACTTTTCATCTATTTTTTACATGCAGATACTTCTCATATGAACACTTCTATGTTATATACTGCAAATTCTGGGAACTTGATACAGATCATGACTTCTTGATTGATAAAGAAAATCTTATCAGATATGGAAATCATGCTCTTACTTATAGGATCGTGGATAGAATTTTCTCACAGGTTTGTGCTAGATGTATTGTGGTTTCTTGACGGATATATATTTCACATTCAGCGACATTGTATGTTTGTTATTCATGTGTGTTTCAAATATCAGATCCCAAGAAAGTTCACCTGCAAAGTTGAAGGAAAGATGGGTTACGAAGATTTTGTTTACTTCATGCTGTCAGAGGAAGATAAATCATCTGAACCTAGTCTGGAGTATTGGTATTCACATCCTTTTCTTGTATTCAGATGTTAATTTAGAAATGTTGGGATCTTTTTCTGAACTGACATTTGTTATGTCATTTGTACTTTCGGTCATTTTCTTTGCTGATGGCTATTAAATACAGACTTTCTGGTTGACTGGACCTGCCAAACTGCTTTCTTGTTATAGTCCTTTTCCAACAATTATGTATTTGTCTATTCATAAGTTGGGCCTTTTATGCTGTTTCTGTTCATTTACATCTTTTCATATCTCTTGGTTTATCTTTGAAGTTTTTGATTCATAGGATTATTCTGTCAACTTAACACTCTTCAGATTCTAAAAGACCTCGTTCGTGTTATTTGCTTTATATGAAACTTACTGCTTTGGAATTTTAGGTGTATATATATTCACGAATAATCTTCTTAACATCGTCCCCTCTTCAGAGGGTTGCGTCAGGAGGGGCATCCGGCGTAAAAACTTGCCACTATGTTTCTTTGTATGGATTTTGTACCATTTTGATTCCGATAAGAGTCAAATGTGGTATATAATCCATGTCGCCGACCCCAGATAGCTGGGATAAGGTGTATGATGATGATGATAAATTCATGAATAATGGTAATAAATCAGGTGGTGTTGATGATGATGGTACTGGTGTTTATAAATTATAAATACTTTTTGGGAGTTGAGGAGAAAATTTTTAGTGACTTCTCTTGCTTGGTACTTTAGAGGGTCAAGTGTATTGGCTTGTTGTATGTTCTGTGCATATACTTAATTTGTGTCATCTCTATCTAATCTATGCATTAGATAACATGATGTATGGTTCTAAAAGCTCTTTTACAGGTTCAAGTGCATAGATTTGGACGGAAATGGGATTCTCACCCCTAATGAAATGCAATTTTTTTACGAAGAGCAGTTGCATCGCATGGAATGTATGGCCCAGGAGCCCGTTCTTTTCGAGGATATCTTGTGCCAAATGGTTGACATGATTGGACCAGCGGTGAGTGTAAGTTTGATTTTTTTATTCTTCTTGTTTAATGCTTGTTTTGTGATTAGTCGATGAATTTTTGTTTGCAGAATGAGAGTTATCTTACTCTACGCGACTTGAAAGGATGCAGACTTTCTGGAAATGTTTTCAACATTCTTTTCAATCTGAATAAGTTCATGGCATTTGAAACACGTGATCCATTTCTCATCCGTCAGGTCTGCGAAAGAGTAAATTTCTAAATGCTTGTGCATCATTCAAGGCCTGACCACCCTTTACTGATTATTTTTTTATGTTTGAAATTGTCAGGAAAGAGAGGAGCCTACTTTGACAGAGTGGGACCGCTTTGCTCATAGGGAATATATTAGGCTTTCCATGGAAGAAGATGGCGAAGATGCTTCTAATGGAAGTGCAGATGTCTGGGATGAATCACTTGAAGCTCCCTTTTGAAATCATACTTGGTAATCTTTTGTAAGTTTTCCTCACATCTAGTTTCATCTTTGCTTAAATTATTCGTCCAATTTCTGAAAGAACATGGATGAAATTTCTTTTTCTGTACATCCACATCCTATATTCTTTCTGGATTTTTAAGTCAATTCAGGCGAGAAATATGTGCTTTTACTTTATATCCCGTGGAAACTTTCATGGAAGTAAATGGTGGGTGATGGCTGTGGGACCATATTCAAACAAATCAATCATAAGCCTGAAATGAATTCTTTTATTTGGCTTTAATGTACTGTATTATTTTCATGAAGATTTATTTTTAGTGCGTTTGTTATGTCCTAACCCCTAGGGCGGGTAGGTCTTAATGCACCTGCTGCAAAGTACGTTTTTGCATTTCTGAGCAAATGGTATAAGGTTGAAAATGATACTTTTCACGATGTAGCCACACGTCAAGATATCTTGATGATTGTATATAAATAATGGGAGGAAGGAGACATGGAATTAAGCCTTGTGTTTGGAAGGATCTGTATTTACTACACCTAAAAGGAGATGGATTCTTATGTCTTATTGGCTATAATGTGTAAAAATGTAATTGTAAAACCACATAAAAGGAAAGGGTTTAGTTGGTTGTCTTCGATCCTGTTTGAACTACTATACGGAAGGATCCCAAACCACATGATATATGTCAACCATATGATTTCGTCTTGAAAAATTTGTAAGTTAAGCAACTTCAGGGCTTTGTTGTTATCAGCTTGATCATGTTGTCATATTCCACGAAGAATTAGCTTTTTATCTGATGACGAATTTATGAGATGCCTTACTGGTATTTTAAGTTCTTGCAGTTCTTAAGCCTTACTGGCACAGTGTCATTACTTAAGATTACCTGGAGTACTGTGCATTTTTTGCTGCTGCATGTGGTTTTGACCCCTGCTCTGATTTGTTGCAAAACACTGGATTTTGTGATTTAGAATAACATAGTAGATTGGTTCATGATCTCTATATAAGTAAACAAAATACTATAAGAGGATGTACATAGTTAAAACATAAATTGTGGTAATTTTTTGTTTAAAACAAGGCTGTGAGGAATGATGATAAGGATTATTATGATTATTTGCATAGAAGGCTAAGATGAATGATGACAATATTTATCAATAAATAATGTGCATAGAAGAATGCTATGGCAATTGATGATAATTTGTTTGACTTTTGCAACTCTCTGGCTATGGCGATCCATTTGTGTCTAATAACTAATGTGCAAATAGCTATTCTGTTTGAATCCCTGATATTTTGCATTGAACATTTCTAAGCTGTGCTTAAACGAGTTGAATGTGTGCACACTTTCTTTGGAAAGTTTAATGCTTCGTTTAAATTTCTTGTGCACCACTGATGTCTTGTTTGGTTTTCATATATAGAAAATGTATTTGTTCATTGTAGAGCCTTATCCGACAGTTTTGGATGCTTGCCGAGTGTTGAGCATTGAAAGCAGAAAAAATGTCAGACAAATTTTTTTACTTCAATGTTCAAGTTGACATAATGATAAGATAAAGCTGGGCCAAAACACCTGCAATTTTCAGCGTGTTTTACTTTCGGCCATTCAGGAAACTGGAAGGGGACAGAGTTAGAAGATAGATTGGAGTACTTCGCTGATGGTGGATGCCGCCTTTCCAGTCAGGGAAGTTGTTGACCTGTGTTTGAACGTGGAACACAGCTGGTTAACAGGATTTGATAGTGTTCAGATTAATTTTACGTTTCTCAGTAATTTGTTTCCCTTTTCCCCTTTGTTCTGTATGATGGGCCAATCTCTAGACAGTAATATTTCTTTTTATTTTATAGTTGTGTATGTTTTCGGGCTCAGGGGTTCATATCTCATACTAGTTTCGCTACAGTATTTTACATCATTTTGTTGATTTGATTTCATTATGTGAAAAAAGAGTTTTTTCGCCTGTAATCTGGGTGAATAATTTTCACTAATTGCCTACGTTATTTCTGTAGTTTGACCTGTACAATTTCCAGAGTTAGTGCTGTAGTGAGGATTAAGTGCAGATTCAGTGCATGCTCAGATGGTCAAGTCGTTAAGAAATGTAAGAATTTAAAATATCCAGCAACATTTAGAAGCTGACTTCGTGTCCATTTCTGTTAAGGGATATGTAGGGGCTGTTTGGGAGGCTATTTCCCATCATTTCCTACTAAAAAGTGTTTGGGAGGCTATTTATATTTTTATTTATATTTAGTAGGTGAATGGTCATAATGGTCATTTGCATTCTCTAGGTGAATGTCTTCATGAGGAGATTCACTTGTCAAATGGGTTTTTAAATGGGAATTTTGTGATAAATAACCATAATTACCATTCCATGATTTATGTCTTCCTTTTGAATCCCCAAAACCCATGCTTGAATCATTGAATGAAAATAATTTTATTTTCCTTTCCTACACCCAACCCCGAGCATTGGGGTGCCATCTTATTGAGTTGTGCAAAGTTTCTATTCCACTATCTTTCAGCCACACGCTCATAATTGTACGCCACAATTTTATATTTAAATTTCATATTTTTTATAATATTATAAATCTTTATAAAATTAAATTAATATATAATCTCTCTGTCCCATATTAATAGCTCTGTTTGAAAAAAAAAGTGTCCTATATTTATAGCTTTGGGCCCAAGCTAAGTGGCTGAGTACTTCAAACGGATTGCACAATCTAAGAGGCCGTTTGGGGTGTGAAAATTTTATTGTGGATATGGATGTGGGTGTTGTGGCTTATTTAGGGTGATTAGTGGATGTGGGTGGTGGATGTTGTCGATGTTTGGGGCGTGAAAATAAAAATCATGTGGGTGATGTTGGATGCCCTAAATAACGTTTGGGGCTTGAAATCTCCATTCTTGGGTCACACTACTCCCTTATTTATAGCTCCCCTCGGCTCAATTTAAGTAGCGGGTACTTCAAATAGATTACACAATTTTTCCATTGGTGAGTCATGCCATTTAATTGACATCAGTATATTTTCATATGGCGCTATTAAGATTAGTTCATCTAGGGTGACCAATTATCATTACCAACATTACATTACTACTTGCCATGTCATCAAAGGAGAGGAAGAAATGGCTAAATAAAAAGAGAAATTACAACTTTATTTAAGATTCCTGGTCCCCCCTCCACTTGTCCTTTGGTCCTCCTTGCTGGTCACATAATGTTGGTTAGGAAAATATTTTTCTATTCACATGGGATGGAGTAAGTACTTAAAAAGTAAATATGGAACACAGGGTGTAATTTTATTTATTATGAAAAGTTAATTTGTTCACTTAGGAAAAATAAATTCTCCCAATGTTCACTTAATGTGGAAGGGAAGTTGGGCTTCGGGAGGAACATTTTTTTTGGTATAACTGGAGAGGAAAATCTTCTTTGGACAGATTGGTAATATGGGAGGGACATCTTGGTAAAAAAGAAGTACCACAGACATGTGTTTGTGCCAAAAAAAGAGCACCGTATGCCATATTATCATGTGTGATATGTTCATTGGTACTAAGGCCCACTACAATACTGCCAAAAGAAGGCCCACTATTGCACAAAAAAGGCCCACTACAGACCTTACATGCGGCCACCTAAACTACCCAACAATTTGGAATAAAATTATTCCCCACCGGGGTAGTCCCAGGCTCTTGGCATCCTACTTGGTACTTTTAATATCCTGCGTAATTTTGACTCATAGAAGATGCTACTTAACGTCTACAACAATAATTGATTTGTGATGGTTCTCATAGCACATAGTACCATGATCAAATAAATGTAACGAATAGACTTAGAAGCTCACATGTGGTCGAGCTTGCACTGCATGACCACAAAAGGATGGAGATGTTCACATGCATGAACTGGCCATCACAATCTATATATCTGTAATTAAAGTGTGAGCCAAAGCCAGCTAGATCATGAATGTTGACTTAGCAACTGCCCAATACCAAAAGCTAGATATATTTACCTTGTTTTATTTTCAGATACTGGCTCAGTTCAAAAGAAAATTACAGATTTATGCTCTTTGACTTTGGGACTATAAAAAATTTAATATAAGCACTATTCTTCCCTACCTGACTATGCAACTTTATCTTTTTTTACTTTTTTAAAGAAAAAAGAGAATGAATAATATATATGGTGATGCTACCATGTTCAGATGTTCTCAATTCTCACTAAAGACCTTGGCGAAGAAGAAGAAGAAGAATAAGAAAGTTCCTATTAAGAGAAAAGTATTTTTGCTTTTTGCCACAGAGGTAGCATGACAAGAGCACTAGAGCAGTTGCTTTAACTAAACATTTCTAGTTTTATAGTGTTTTTGTTGGATGTGATCTATTGACTAGATCCCACTACAAAACATCAATGTAAGGCAACTTGAGTGGTTGCGAAAAGCCATATCTAAAGAAGCTGTAGACTCTTATGGATGTTAGGTACTATTCATGGCTTGTTGAAAATGATAGCTTTTTTTTTGGATCTGAAAATGATAGCTTTCCATGGCAAGACAGCCACCACTTTTATCAGATGATAATGACAGGTGACTAGGTCATTCAAGTATTACTTCTACCAATTAAAAGTAAAACGATATTTCTACATCAATTGATGTCCCTGCATCATTTAACCCATTCATTGAAGATATCACTGCCCCTATTAAAATTAGCATAAGGATTGCTATCTACTACTTATGCTTGTGACAGAGTTTCATGGCACCTATTTTATCAGGAGAGAATGAGAAGTGAGTAGGTGTTGGAAAAAATTGCATTGCAAGAGATAGTCGTGGGGGCCGTTTGGGGCGTGAAAAAATCAAAATATCTATAGTGGATTTTCCACGTCTACTGTAGCATTCCGGTTTTTTCAGTATCCAGCATGAAACACGACCTAAGGTGTTTCAGGTTTAGAAAAAACATGAATGCTACAGTATAGCAAAACATCCACTGAAAGTCCCCTGACATCCAATAATCCAACTCTGTTCCTTTGTATGCTTCTTTCTATGATGAATGTCTCTATGATTTTACCCAAAATAATGTATTTGTGAAAGTTGGGTAGTCACCATATATATATTGATGGCCCCCTTCATAGAATATATCTATAAGCTCCACCAGTAGCCAATTGCATCTGACATAGAAAGCTTACCTTAAATGATGAAGAAGATGATTATGGAGGAAGAATTGTAGTGTCCTAAAACAGTACATAATTTTGCCTTACAAGACAAGGAACGTATTTCAATCAATGCCATTCATCAAACTTGTATGAAATGCGTGGGGCTGGCCTTGGAGACTATGGGCTCAACATGATTTACCAGGTTCTCCAAGTTTGTCCTTGTCCTCACTTTGTGTAGCACAAGGTCCCCTTCCATCTATTTCTTAACCTTCCAACCTAACCTAATCTTCTTAAAAATACCCATACATTATCACATAAGTAATGATTTTCAATCTTCCCATAGAAAAGGTTCTATATGGGAGCCGGTAGGTGAGATTTAAAAATCCTACTTGCCCTGGTTAAAATGGGTCCCGCGATTGATATACGGAGAATCATCTAATTGAATATGTGATTCTCCTTGTAATCATGTTTATTGTTCCTTATCCCACCAATGACTAAATTGATACTCATTCCATCCCTCTTTAATAGACTAATTTGATTTTCCAAACCAGATCGTTTTTATTATTAATATTATGGGACATAGGAAGAAAACACATCATTAAATCATTCAAAGTGGGTTCAATTTGGCTATCATCACAGGAGATTGAACTAATTAAAAGCTTGAACTGACAAAAATTGTTTAGCCTACCAATCATTATTCAAGAATAAAAAGATAGGTCACTAAAATGCTAGTGTCGGCAGCTATTGTGTGTCTTGGTGTCCGCGTAAAAGTTATACCTCCCAAGGAAGCAATGATGTGTTTTAGAACAAAAATCACAAATTAAGCTTAATGGAGCTTGGTTGGACCGGTCATATTGAGAGTGCCCTCTCAAAGTGCAGCCCATATTTCCAGCTGGGCCTGAGCTCAGCAGAAGCATTTCCACCTGGGCCTGAGTTACAGCTTGCAAGTTAATAGCTGTTACAGCTGGAAAACAGCCTGGCCCTTCTGGAGGGCATTTTTGTCCCTGCACCAAACTTACCAAATCACTAATTATCACTAATGACGACGTGCGGAGGTGATCATTGGTATTAATTTACCATCATACCCTCCTTCCAGTGCTAAAAAAAATCCGTCTGATGAATTGCCAATGTTACCTTTGTTTTATAAAAAAAAACAAAAAACGAAGAGAGATTTCCCATTCATTGATGTCTGATGGTCAATAACAAAAAAAAGTTACTGATTGTTTATGCCAGTAGAAAAACAAAATAAGGGCCATCAGGAAATGCTTCAGTTAATCTAAAGTGATGATCCATGATGCATAAGATGATGAGAAATATTTTTGTGACCAAGAAGCACAACCAACTGACACGTGGAGGGCGGGACCCTTAAAACTTAAGTAAAATTATACTCCCTCCCTTCCAAAATATTATGTACATTTGGAAATATTTATTTTCTAAAAATATTGTGTACATTTTACCAAATTATGTGACTTTCTCTTTTCAAAATTGGAAGAGACTTGAATTTAGTTCGTGAACGAGCATATGAGTTGGACGGGATATGAAGGAGAAGAAGTCATGTGATTTCCTTGTGGATTTCATGGTCTAAAAAAAAAAAAAATTCTCAAATGTACATAGTATTTTGGAACGGAGGGAGTAATTTTTTCCTCTACTGAGCCCTTTCTTCCTCTCCCCGTGGCATGGCAAACGCTTCTCGGCCATGTGATGCTGGTAACGAAAATTGGTCAGGGTTAAAAGAGATGTAAGATGATTGGGGTTGATTAGCGAAAAAAACAGAAAAGGTAGAGAGAAGTGTTTTTGTCTTTCTAGACTCCTCAATCAAGAAATTAAGATGTTTTTCTAGCCATGTAAATGTGATAAAAAAACAAAAGTGTAATGGTGCACAGATATTTTACGGAAAAATCTTTGTAATGCAATATTCTTGCTAAACTCCTGATACAAGGAATATTTTTTCATTTGAAAAATCCTTATAGTGATAATAATTCAGGATGCAAGGGGTATATTTTATAGCCAAGTATAATGCGGCTAAATGTAATGGCTCAAAGATCCTTTACATATAATTAATTGTAATGCAATATTCTACTTGAAAAGCCATTTTGCATGTGTGGCAGTAATATTGGGAGTGTATTGGCACTCCTCAAGATCTATTAGTGCCAATTGTTTTTTCAACACAGTAAATTTTATTTTTAAAATCCATATAACATCGTTAATGTGAGATCAAGAAAGTATTTATTTTTTCCCAAGAGATAGAGAAAAGACGCTGATATTTAAATGTTCCCTCAATCTCATATTAGGGTGCGTTTCGCAACGTGGATTTAGATCATGTGATTTTAAGAATCATATGATTTGTCTAAATCATGCGTCTGGCAACTCATTTTTGGGTGAGATTTGATTCTTCCTTAAAATCTCACCCCAGAATGACGTGATTCTTATTATAACTTAAAAGATGGTTGCCCAAAATGACAGACCCTACCCTGTCATTTACAAAATCCCACGAGATTCTTTAAATAACGTGATTGAAAAAAATCACACATCTAAATCTAAATCAAGGTTGTCAAACACACCCTTAATAGTTTCATTTGGGGTTACCTAAATCTGAAGCCTCTTCAAAGCGGAGTTCCAGAGTTCGAAACCCGGTTGGTTGGTCACCCACTCAGACTTATATCCCGATATCCCTCGTGTGTATGATGGGTGGGCCTTGTATGCACTAGAGGGATACAGTCCTCTAAGTGGTCGGTTGCCCTGCATTGAGTTACAAGGACTCAACACCCCTTGTTATAAAAAAATAGAGTTATTAATATGAAATAACTATAATTTTTTAAATAGAACTTTCATTATGGGACGGAGGAATTTTTTTTTTACTAATTTTTCAACGTAAAGGTAAAATTTAACTTATTAAAAAGGTTACTCTATCTCTGTGATATTATACAGATTCTCCATGCAATTCATGTATTTATTTGTATTTTTATTTCCACCACCATTAAAGCTCCTACTTTCCTTCCTTCGCTCTCTGCTCTGCGCAGCTCTCTCTCTCTGCCTTTATTTCGCTTGCATTTGCTGCAAATAGGCCCATTTTTGGCTTCCTTCAGCCATTAAAGCTGCTCTGCTCATGCTCCCGCCGTCTTTTTCCCACTCCATTTTTGCTGCTTTTCCTCCCTTCATGTGACCACCCCCCGTCTCCTCTTTTCCTCTCTGCTCTGTGAAACCCAGATTGCAGATTACGCCTGTGATTCACAAATCTCATCTACCCATCTCCCTTTGTTTTGAAGGAGCACTCGCTGCAACTGAGGCCATTGTGATCTACAGTCAGTGTGACAGTTGGGTTGAGTTCTGGTGCGAAGATGAAGTCCGGAAGAAGGCTTGATTCTGCTGTTTTTCAGCTCACGCCCACTCGAACCAGGTGAAAAGATGCTATCTTTGAATGTGTTTCGTTGTTTATTGTGCTGGTTTGTGTTTTCAGAAAAAGTTGATTGCTTTGAGGAATTTGAGGGTGTTTTTTGATGATCTGTGAACTGTGATTGACATTACAAATGATGCATTCAAATTGGATCTTGTCTTTCTCGACCTTTTCTGATTGATTGAAGAACTCTATTTAGTAATCTGTATTGTTTACACTTTTGTGTCAAAGATCCCTGCTTGCCTATACTTTGACAAACTGCTCGCAGACTGCAGGCACTAAGCATCCTTCAAAGGTTGATACTGTGGAATGCTTGGGATTTGTAGTGAGATATTCGTATAGTGATATCTCGTCTAAGATATCTAAGTGCATTTTGGAAAGGAAGCAGATTCAACGAATATCTTAACAAAAATTGCTTCATACCATGATCAACACCTGTTCCATATGTATAATAGTCCATTTCCTAATCCAAGTCGTAGATCTACAAGTCTTTTCTCCTTGGTTCCTTCCAATTCATCTTGGCCCGTCCTCTTATTCGTCGGGATATTTATTTTATAAAGCGTTGTGTGACTACGGAACAAACTGACTGATACTGGGAATAATTTCGGGTTTGTTAATCCGTCGTATTAGATTGTTGTGCCAGACCGTAGGGAAAGTTGTGGTTGGATGATTTGCATTTATAACTTATGATGTATATATAGATCATACATTATAGATTTAGCATCCATCATAAAATCAGATTTACGCGTTACTTTTTTTTCCCACTTTTCAGGGTTATAAATTCTTTTCTCCTCTTTTCACCAAATCTTCCATCAGAGACGAAGGTGATCGTATTTATGTTACATATTAGACTTAATGGACTCTTAACTTTTTGTTAGGTGTGAATTGGTTATCATTGCAAATGGGAAGAGTGAGAAACTTGCTTCTGGGTTGTTCAAACCTTTTCTTGCTCACTTGAAGACAGCTCAAGATCAAATTGCCAAAGGCGGTTATTCTGTTACACTTGAACCTGGTTCCCGAAGTGAAATGATTTGGTTTACAAAAGGAACAATGGAGAGGTAGTAAGAGTCTGAATTAGAAGGATTTTTAGAAAAAAAATGCGAAGATCTCTTTAGTTGAGTGAGAAGTCTTCATATTTTGATGTATTATGTGTATTCTCCACAGATTTGTGCGGTTTGTTAGTAATCCTGAGGTCTTGGAACGAGTTAATACCATAGAATCTGAGATGCTGCAGATTGATGAAGCAGTTGCGATTCAGAATATTGAAAATCTGCAGATTATAGCTGTGAGTATTTGGATGTTATTATTCGTTAGGTTTATTTTGTTTGTAGGCAAATTTGTAAAATGGAGGAGTGCAGTGACTTGAACGAGACCCCCTGATAGCTTGTAGCATCTTTTGTGTCGAGTTCATGGAAAGGCTTCTTGACTGAACGCCTAGTAATAGTATGCGAGAGCTCTTGCTTTAACTACTTTTTTATTGAAGAGTTGATTTTATCATGTCTAACAGGTCGAAAATCTACAAGCAAGGCCTGCACACAACACCGAAGGTACTGTAAATGTTAGAAAAATCGTTTGTGCATCTACATGTACTACGTAAAAAGTTTCTTTAATTTATTGGAGAATCAACAAAACATTTGAGGGCATTTTCAGCTCATATGCATTAATATTTAAGAATGACCATCAACTCCGTCATTTTTGTGTCCTGGTTCTTATGCCTTTCTATTGGCAGCTGTGAAGCCTGGTACTGATGCTGGTGTGGAAAAGGCGATTGTACTTTTTCAGGTATATAAATGATTATATTTGCATTAGTCAAGCCTAGCCATATATAATGTGCCTCATTCTGATTTCACTTAATTAATGACAGCCGGGAGCACATCCATCTGAAGCTAATGGCTCTGCAGTACAAGAGGAGAATTCCAAGTACGCATGAAAGACAACCACAAACTACTAGCTCGATCTATACTTTTGAAAAACTTTAGACTAGTATTAGCCAAAATTAACAAACTCATATTTCATTTTCTGTTGACCAAAGTTTTTAGGGTAGTACGAGAGCAAAAACCAACAGTACCATAGCACTGTGCAATACATTTGTCCTTTATTTTCCCATAACAACAAAGCATCGGGCAAGAATCCTACTAACATGTTATCTAATAAGCGACACAGTGCTGATCCTTTTAAATTATTTTGGGGCGATGACACATTGCTGTTCTTTTGTTCAGTTTATACGTAATTGGCACTTTTAAGTTTTGGCACTTTTAAGTTAATGTCAATTAAATAATAAAAATATGTTACTGCTTTCAGACATTCACATACATACATATACATATACATATACATATACATACACACACACCAAAATGTAATTGCTGTGTAATATGGATACGTTGTTTCTGAATTTAAAAGATCTTTTTATTTTAGAATAAAAATTAATATGTGAATGGCAAGAAAATGGAGTGATCTAGCTGACATGGAAAACCATGAAAAGTGCAGACATGTTAATCTTCTTCTTCATTGTCTAATTTATTCCCCGGGAATGTTTTTCACTGCTTAATTTTAAGTCTACATGTTTTGTAGAGTTCAACTTTTGAGAGTCCTTGACACTCGGAAAGTGGTGCTACAGAAAGAACAAGGGATGGCCTTTGCACGTGCTGTAGCAGCAGGCTTTGACATGGATCACATGGCTCACTTGATCGACTTTGCTGAATGTTTTGGCGCATCTCGATTAATGTAAAATAATTTTTGTTCTCTAGCAGAGTTTTATTTATGAACATCTATTGTTTACATGATTTTTACCCAATTGATATAAATATTGCGTTTTTCTTTGGCATTATAGGAAGGCATGTATGAAATTTATGGAGCTGTGGAAGCAGAAACATGAAACTGGCCAGTGGATTGAAATTGAACCAGCTGATATCATGTCGGCTCAGTTGGATTTCACTTCCATTAATGCTTCTGGGATTATGCTTTCTGCAGACACCAGGATGCAGAACTCCAATGATGGTTTGGGAACTGAAAGCAGTGGGAAAGCGAGCAGTGATGCTGGTGATAGCAGCTCTCAGCACTTAAACATGAATGGGGGTAAGTCATAGTTAGTATCTTAAATGAAGATTCCTGTTCCCACAATTCTTTTAGATAGACTGTTTGATTTGTCCTTAATTTGTCCAGCGGTGTTTGCTGTTCATTGCCAGATAAAAGATCTGTGGATTCCCAGCTTCCGGGCAGCCACCAGGAACAATTTCAAGGCCAATTTCAGCATCCAATGTATCCACACTGGCCTAGTCAACCTCCGCCAGGTGTACCCATGTTTCAGCCTTATTCTCTACAGGGCATGCCTTACTATCAGAACTATCCAGGAAATGGCCAATTTTACCCTCCACCATATGCTCCTGCTGATGATTTCAAACAGGGTCCTGCTTGGCGCAGGAGGAACAGAAGTCATTCTTCAGATCGTAAAAATAATTACACTGGCTCTGAAGATGGATCAGAGCAAGATGTGAATGAATCAAATAAGAGGGGTTTACGGAGTCATAAGTCTCATAGAAAAGGTGGACGTTCAGGTCGTAAGAAATCTGACAAGACTCGAAAAGTAAATACCTCCTCGAACAGTATGCACTCTGAGAGTGAATCAGAGTCCGGATCTGAACATCAAAGTGATAAAACAGAGTCTAATTTGCAGGAGAAGAAACTTAAAAATTCTGTGCAATCTTCAAAAGGCAACAGGGGGAATGCCCAATCAACTGATTCTTGGAATCAGGGTGATGATGTTCTATTTGGCCAGGGCGTAGACCATGGGAATTGGGAAGCATTTCAGAACTGTTTATTGCGAGAAGATGAAGGGAGTACAGTTGAGAAAGGTATTTTCTCAAATGGCAAGGAAATCCCAGTTAAGAAAAGGCAGACCCAAGTGGATCCAGATCCACTTGATCGTGAAAGAGATATCGCTGAATTCTCAGGCCACAGGATACCTGATTTGGATACTGCTAGTGGCCAAAGAAGGCCACTATACAAGCCAATGCCATCGAGTGATGAGTTGGCAATGCTTCACAAAGGCCTAAACTCTGATGATATGCATACTGATGTTCAGGCCACTGAAATGGGAAGCAATCGGGGAGGATACAGAAAAATGTATAGTGATGACGTCATTATTTTTGGACAGGAAAGGTTGGTGGGAAACACAAATTCTTTCTCAGATCCACTTGCTGCAACTGAATATGTGCGTACTGATAAGGTAGATAAAGGTTCATCTGCTAATGGGATGGATGAATCATTTATTGTTCCCTTCAGATCGAGCTCAGCTGATCGACTGGGAACTGACAGCAGAAGTCCTATTGACATGGAGTCTGAATTCCCATCAGCTTTTAAGAAAAGTGATGCTCAAGACAAAAGCCCAATCAGCTATGAACCAGATGGCTTAAGCTTGATGCCGGAGCGTGCAGTAGACAGAGAAACATTTCATTACGATCCAGCTTTGGACTATGAAATGGAAGTTCATGCTAAAGAAGTAGTTGTACAAGAGAGTGAAAAGAATGAAGAGGTGAGCACTGCTAAGACAGGCTGGTCAAGTCTGACAAGGAAAAGAAAGGCACTTTGGAGAAGCAAAAAGATTGAACCCACAGTGAGAAAGGGTAAGCCCTCGAGGTTGACAACTGATGCACGAGTACGAGCTGAGAGGCTACAGTCATTCAAAGCTGATATTCAGAAAGTGAAGAAAGAAAAGGTTCTTACTTTTACTTCCCTTGCTTTTCCCCATATTGTGAACAAGGGGTTCTCCAATATTACACAAAGGTGGGAAATGGTTCACTGAAACATTACATGCCACTTCGGCAGAAATTTAAGGGAGTTTCTCAAGTATGCACTATCATAATTTAATTAACCATTCATATTTCTGTTTGTCTGATGTCTAGTACTTTTTCAGGAAGAGGAACAGTTAAAAAGACTGGAGGCATTGAAAATAGAACGTCAAAAAAGAATCGCTGCAAGAAGCGGTTCGAGTGCTTCTCATCCCCCTTCCCCTTCTTCACAAAATAGATCTCGCCTGGCAACAACAAATTCTCCAAACTTGCACAAGGGTTCAAAGTTCAGTGACTCTGAGCCCGGTTCTGCTTCACCTGCACAAAAATCTTCCACCAAAATCAATGGTGCAAACCGTGCTATCAGTCAGTCAAGTCGATCAGTCTCATCTTTACCTGATCTAAAGAAAGAGAATAGTGGAAAAAGCTCTGAAACTAAGGTGGCTTCGGCACAACCTAGAAGGTTATCAGAGCCAACTGGTAAGAATCATCAGCTTCTTCAAAAAGTCTGTTAAGAGTGTTTTATATCATGAGGAAACTGATGAGCCTGCAGCAAAGGCTTATGCCCTTGTATGAGATGATAGCCTAGTTGTGACAAGGTTGATATCATGCTGAAAGAGGAGAACTTTGATCTTAATATCAGAGACATCTGCAGATAGCATATTTGCATAATGAAGGGAAAAAAATTGTTTGTAATACCGGTGAATAATGGGTTTAGAGATGAAAATAGAAAGTGGTGGATTATACTTCGAGGATTTTCTTTTAGGTCAACTATTTACTATGTTGTAAAAAATGTTCATTTTGAGCCGGTTTTCGTTTGTATTCGTTTTGAGCTGAGTTTTGATTTCTAGAAGTGACCTACAAGACAAAAAAAAATTATTTGTGCGTGCGGGAACCTGTAATCTGCAACGATTGGTTCACAGATTGTGAGTAAAAACTATTGTACAATGCTTTTGTATGTTATTCTTTGGTATTTGACAATACTCCGAAAAACAAGATAGCTAGTAATTGAATAGTTGTGATTTCATCAGACAAGACGGCCACCTGGGGCTGTTTGTACAACTGACGAGCCCCATGGAAAAGCAGCGACCTTTTGCGCCACCTAATCGCCACTTCTAAATTCTAATGGATGCAGAGCTCACCCCTCCCCCCATGTCAACTGTCCGTGTACATGAGGTCTGGCTAAACCGTGCGCGGTGAACTACTCATCCAGTTCTAAGTCGCTATTTTGGGCCCGTTTGGATAATCTTTAATGAAAAAAGGAAAAGTATTTTTCTCACTTTTTCCTTTAGTAAAAAGGGAAGAATGTTTGACACATCTTTTTTCTTTAATAAAAATACTTATTTTTTTTAACAGAAAGGGTAAATTTATTATAAATAAAATTAATTTTCTTTGAAAACTACTAAAAAGGGACTTTTTACCATAAACCTCCTCGAAGAAATTTTTGGTAGAAAAGAAAAAAAACCCTTTCTACCAAATTTTTTTTCTGGTACAAAAAGTATCATCGAAACAATTTTTGAAGTAAAAGATCATTTCTCTCCCCTTAAAACCCCTTTCTCTTAGAGAAATGGTGCATCCAAACGGGCCCTTTACGCGGACATTACGAAGAAACAACGAAAAAGATAATCAAAGAAACAAAAGCAACACATTAAAAAAAACGAAATTTCTTAACCTCAACCAAGGCAAAACAAAAAAAAACACTAAAAAGAAAACAAAACAAATTTCTTTAATGGGTCAAGAAATGTGATTATATCCAAAAAGGAAAGATGTGCATTCATAGTTGTGGATGCGGACACAGACAAGCTTTGTCCGCAGCCATGTCCGCTCAAATGGCGAACCAAAAAAATTTTCCGCGTCTGCGTCCAGGGAAAGACAATTTTTTAGTGTCCATATGCAGGACAAACGGACAGACATCTAGCCCTAGTGTAAATGGCTTTTTTATCATACATATTTTGGCTTACCAGAGACAAATTAGATACTAAAGGGCCGTGAAAAAGCCAAAATATCCAGAGTAGATTTTGGATGTCCACAATAACATTTATGTTTTTTTCTATATAGCTGGATACGGGAAAAACATAAATGCTACAGGAAAAACATAAATGCTACAGTAGAACAAAACATAGATGTTTTGCTTTTAATCACGCCCCAAACGGCCCCTAAAAGAACATGTCAACTACATATTTTGGTAATCCAGCATGTTTTCAGCAGGCTCCTAATACCCTCAAATGCATCGCCATAGGAAAGGACTTGGGAGGAAGTTAGGGAATAACAGACTCCTTTTCCAGTAGCTTGTGTATTGTAATAACATACCATTAAAAAGGCCCTCAAATGGCCTTAACTCTCAGGTTATGTCCGGCACAAAATAGTTGAAAATTTGACGGAAAGAAAATGGCACAGCCGGTTTCAAATCAGGGAAAGGTAAGCTGGGGTGACTGCCCGAACCCATCAGGCCATGACCTGTGGAATACTTCACAATTCACATGGTTGCATGACATGCTGACTACAGGAACATTGATGCATTAGATTCTGGCAATACGATATGACATTAACTAGACATTTTTCTGGTACAAACAGAACTCATGTTTTGCAGCCCTTCTTGCCTAAACAGTTGATGAAACAATTCTTTTTGTAGACATGTACAAAGTTAGCAGTATATCATCGATGGTCAATCCAGTTGAAAAAATTTCAACCCACCCAATAAAATAATGTATTTAGGTATTCCAGCAAGTAGCAACCAAATCGCTACATATGCCAAATTGGGTCCGGAACAAAAGCATATCTCAAAACGCCAGTATATTCAAGACCTCAAAAACAAGCTAAGTAGTCTACAATTGAAGCAAAACGACAAAAATAACACCGAAGGCTATAATGACTCTGACATCTCTATCAAAATTGAAAAAGGTTATTGCCCTAAGCTGCAACCTGCTTCTTCAATTTGGAGAGCTCCTGCCTGATTGCACTTGCTCTCTGCACAGATTTTAATAAAGAGAAATACGTCATATAATGCCTCATATAGATGAAATATCTCATTCCACAGGTTTTCCACACTCAAGTGACACGAATAATTACATGTCAAGAACCCACTACAGTTGAAAGATAACATCGTTGGTGTACCAAACAGAAAAAAGAAAAATAACATCGTTGCAGAATTGCATCATCAAGCATTTTAATTTCAGTTTAACAGCAGAAGTCACAATGAAGCCTAAGAATCTTCCTTCCCCCAATTCCACGAATAGCCCAAGAACTTACAAAGAAAGAATTGTACCACAAAAGCATAATATAGAATATGGAACAAACCTTAATCTTTGCCAACATAACCTTAAAACGATCAAAGTCATTGAGTGAAGCTCTTCGCTTCTGGACAATGAGCTTCCTGCCCCATGAGCTATTTTCCCACTTATTTTTCACATCTGCCACAACAGAGTTTTATCTGTAAGTGAAAACGTTGCAGAAACATATACAGCTACTTGTGTTTACTGTTGTGCTACCTGCAGCTTCCATGGCAGCAATAAGAGTTTTCTTCTTAGGAGTACGGGGAATTTCGATTTTAATATCTGTCAATGAAAGCCTCTTGAAATTGATTTGACCCCTTACCATATCAGGAGCATCAACAAGTGCCTGCAAAGTAGAGAAAGTCTAGTTATATAAAAGCCGTATGGAAAAAGGAAATGTTTCTGTTCCAGACCTTGAAAAACATTTAAATCCAAGAACTATATGCGATATCATCAGACAGTTTGTCCATCCTCATAATTAAATTAAACCAATCATCATTCACAGAAAGACAAAATCAATAACCAGTATATACATAGAACCGATTTTCTACTGGGAGAAGGCCACCACAGGGATTCCGTGAAGGTCAGAGGATGAAAAAAGGAACTTCCACATTAAATCTAGCACACATGACCTCGTTCATCTAACACGAAATGTTCTTAGCCACTCTTCCTTCATTTGAAGGGTTGAAATTTCATGAACTTCACAGAGGGCTCGCTCAGAGTCAGGCTAAGGTTTCATTTGATTGGATGACAGCTGACTGAAAAGGCAGCTCTTTAATCCGAGTGCATCAGGCAAACTTTTCAGCCTGACACGACTCAATCATTCTGGTGTTATATGGAAGACCCAATTGTTGTGGATTCAGCATGAAAATCAAACAATAAGAATCTGATTTTGATAGCCACTTTTCCTGTGGCTTTTGAGTTTTCAGGCTGTTATGGCCGGTTATAGAGGCACAATAGGATTATATTAGTTTCTTAGTTATTTACTTCCTTATCAAGGAGTTAGATGTAATTTTATTTAGTGCTTAAATTAGTGGGCCTTTAGATTAGCACTTGGGCCCATTTAGCAGTTCTATATCTCTGCCCTAATTTCAGTCAGAAAAATAATGGAATAGATTAATAAATCCTTCGTTGCCTCAGCCTATCTTCGATTATCCTTCTTCTCAACATTCCGGCCTAATAGTATCGTTTCGAATTCTCCCTTTTCGTCTAAAATCTCTTCTCACCCCTAATTCCTACCCCACTTCGTCTAGCGTTTTCTATTTATGTCGACTCCTACAATTTCCTCCAACTATCCCACTGTACACTACAGATTTGATCCACATAATCAAAGAATTTAAATTTAGGCCCCAACAATTAAGATACCTTCCAGATTCCCCTGGTCCTTCCTCCTTAGGCCATGTTAAAAAGATAAAGTATAATAAGAAAACAAACAGACAAGCAAAGGCAAAACAACATTTGCATACAATTTTCAGAAAGATACTAGAGGAAGAACTGGAAAAGAATACAAAAAGCCGAATATAGGAATTTTAGACCTAACCCGGATTTAAACAACATAATGACAAAAAAAGCTGACTACAGTCCCCTATGCAAATACTAGCTTCATCCATACTATTGGCTCTAATCCACATCCAACATCAAACTGCTTCCTGTTAACGCCTAAATCACGTGACTAGAGAACATCAGATCCACCTTCAATAAATGCCAGCTTTCTAATTCCTACTCGGCTTATTGTTCAACAAACCAAATTTCAGCTGACACCAATAAAACATATCCGCTGAGACAGATAATAACATATCCACTGATACACACCACCATAATAATCCACAAATCACTCGCCGCCATCGCCAGTAAACTCTCCAATAAAAAACAAGCAACCAAACAAAAAAATGCACCTTTTTGACAACCATTTCCAATTCAAAAACATGGTAAAATGAACCATTGAAAAGAAAACTCTTTTACGATCTAGAGACAATAGAAATGACGGAAAAATGAATACCCGATTCTGGTCGAGCACATCGACGATGACGACGAGTTTGCCGTAGTCCTTTCCATAGTTCAAGAGGGCGACCCTCCCGATCTCCACATATCGCTTGAACGGCTGCAAAAACAGCAACCAATGTCAGAAAACCGAACAAGGATCCCTTCGGAGAAGAAAAGAGATAGAAAGAATAGGGATCGTTACCATGGCTGAAGATCCGAGGAAGGAGGGCGGGGATGAAGAGCTGTTGCTGGTTCTAGGGTTTTAGAAGAGAGGCGTTTTGGGGGAATTATATAGAGTTGGGTGGCTGGGCACTATGAGCCGTTCGATCTAGGGTTCTAAGTGGGAGGATCAGACTATGACATAAATGGCCTCTCTAAATATTAAATATGCGTAAGGCGCATGCCGAGTCCAAAAAAAAAGTTCATATGGGCCGTCTCTCAAGCCCGTCTGTGTGAGCCGAGACGATCTGGGCCGTTGGATTTCGATCCATTGGAAGGTTTTAATACATTGTATTGAGTCCACTTTGAAAAGGACTTGCTTCTTTTTCGGAAGGAGAATCGAAAATGAGACGGTGGGAGTAACGGACCGGGGCGTGATAAAAACCAAAATATCCACTATGGATAATCCACCTAAAAGTGGATTTTTTGAAATTATCTACTATCCACCTGAAACACCTCAGGAGGATACTGGATAATTTCAAAAAATCCACTTTTAGGTGGATTATCCATAGTGGATATTTGGTTTTTATCACGCCCCAAATGGCCCCTAAGTTTTTTCTTGATTAGGGATTTGTCATTTAGAAATAGATGGATTCATAAGATTAATGTTGGAATCACTTTACTAAAGGCTAATATTATGTTTGAGAATAAGAGGTTACTAAAGGCTAAGATTATTTTACGTGATGTTTGGATGTCTTGTGATCCCAAAAGAAATTTATTTCTCATATTTTTTCCTTTACCTAGAAGAAAGAAAAATGGCAGGTTGTTTAGAATTATCCGTTTTAAAAATAAAAACAAAAATGATAATGGTCAAAGTTAAAAGGGGCAAGATAGTTAAAAATATTTTTAATTGCTTTTGATAACAGTGGAAAAGGACATTCTACTTTAACCCTTATCCGTAGAAAGAAAAAGACACCATTTAAGGGGTTAAAAAAATTTCATGTAATAAAACCTTTTCTTGCAGAAAAAGTATTTTCAAATGTTTTTTTGAAAATGAAGAAAAAGATTTTTGACATTAAAAAATTTTCTTGCATAAAACAGTATTTTCAAATACATTTTTTTAAAATGCAAAAAAAGACTTTCTGCATTAAAAATTTTTCTTGCAGAAAAGATGCTTCCAAACACTTGTTTAGTGGAAAGACCTTTTTTTCACCTCTTAAAAGTCTCTTTATGCCCTACGAAAGGGACACCCAAACAACATATTAATAATCAGCACCACAAAAATCTTTCACTTGTGCAAATGACACGACAATAAGGGTGCTCACGAGCCGAGTCAGCTCGTGAGTTTTTTCGGCTCGACTCGGCTCGATTCGAATTTTGGCTCGACTCGAGACCAGCTCGACTCGAGCTCGACTCGGCTCGACTTTTTTCGAGCTCGAGCTCGAGCTACCCAGTAACTCGACTCGGCTCGACCGGGAAAAAACTCGACTCGAGGACTCGAGAGTCAGCTCGACGAAAAGCTCGAGCTCGACTCGAATCAGCTCGAAAAATAGTAAATCAGAAATTCTCCATACCTCGTCGCCGGAGATTGCCGGAGGAGTGCCGGACAGGGGTAAAGGTGGGAGCTTTGGATGGTTATGGTCGTGAGCTCCTCCTCCGTCGCCGTCGAGCTTGAGCCCATGGCCGCCGTTGTCAAAAAAATTTGTTTTTGCCTCGAGCTCGAGCCCATGGCCGCCGTCGTCGTCGCCTGTCAGCCTCGCATCGCCGATCGCCGTCGACCTCGCCTTCTTCTGGTTCTGTTCCTCGCCGATCGCCGATCGCCGTCGACCTCGCCTTCTTCTGGTTCTGCTCCTCGCCGATCGCCGTCGTCGTCGCCTCGCCGATCGCCGTCGACCTCGCGATGATGCTGGTTCTGCTCCTCGCCTGTCAGCCTAGCCTCGCCGAGCCTCAAGCTCGAGCCCATGGCCACTGTGGTCGTCGCCCGTCGTCCTCTCTCCTTCAAGTGGCCACCGTCGTCCTCTCTCCGGCCGATTGGAGATGCTCGAGCCTGGAGCAGAGAGCTCTGCTCGACTGAAACAGAGCAGAGCTCGCCTGAAGTTTTTTTTAATTTTTTTCTTTCCTGAACCGAACCACTGAACTGGTCGGTTCAGGTTCAATTTCTCTCTTTTTTTTTTCTTTCATTGGCCTAAAACCCGTCGTAGCCATCTCATCCATCGAATCTCATTTGGACTCGTTTGACATGTTTCACTTTGGTGATCTGAATATACGGGATGTTGAATATACGGGCATGTCCTATGAGCCATGAATCTGAACACCCGTAGTTTAATTCCGCGCCCGTTTTCTCTTAAATAGACATCAACGGTTCATATCTTTTTTTGTACTTAATCTCAGCTCTTGGGTCACTTTGGCACTTCTAAACACGTGTAATAGCTTTAATTTTGTTGTTTTGCAGTTCGAGTATTTGAACTTATACAAAATAAAACATGTCCCAATTTAGTCTTTTAGGATGTAAATCAATGACTTAGATTTTTTATGCACATGATCTCAATGTTTTAAATAAATTAGGCTATTTAAGACCTGCCCGCGTATTCAAATGAGTTATTTGATTTCTCTGTGTTTATTTTCTCTGCATTTTTTTATTTATTATATTGTGTAGTAAATGCCTTCGTCGACCTCACCACGTTGTTCAGTTTTCACTAGTGCTCGAGCTTCTACTCGAGAACTGGATTGACTAGGGAACTGGATTGACCCGTGTTTGATATTAAGATGCAACATTAGTGAAGTTGATTAGCGGGGTATTTGTGTGATGAATAGAACACGCTTCCCTTGAATAGATGTTCTGAGCTCAAACCCCCACTCTGTTGGCCACCCACTCGGGATTATATCCTGATTTAATTGATGCGTATGATGGGTGGGCCTTGTATGCACCCAAGGGGATTGGCGGCGGGATGCAGTACTCGAAGAGATCAGTTTCCTTGCCCCTTCTAGTCGGGTTATAAGGACTTCGGCACCCCTCGTTTATAAAAAAAATTTATCAGTGAAGCCCCCTTCAAATATGTAATAAATATTTTTTTTGTACACAAAGAGTATAAAAATATTTGTAGGTCAACTGGTTAAAGTCTTGAGAATGCTCCTTTGTGTTTGGGTTCGAGTCCTACCAAAACCAATATGTTGATTTTTGCTTTAAGCCGGGCTCGAATTCGAGCTCGAGCCGAGCTTGAGTTATGGATCGAGCTCCAGCTCGCGAGCCCGAGCCGAGCCCGAGCTCGAGCTGTCAAACATTACAACGAGCCAAGCTCGAGTTGACAGATCTTGGGCTCGACTCGAGCCGAGTCGAGCTCAAGCCCAGTTTCTAAACCTCGAGCTCGAGTCGAGCTGAGCCAAAACTCGACTCGACTCGTGAGCAGCCCTACACGACAATATGGCTTGTGAATGGGAGACCAGTTTTCTCGTAGGAACCTTGCCAAAACACTTAACTGTATCTAGATTCCAGACCTGTAACTAGGATGACCAATCAGCCATAGGTTTACCTTATTTTTAATGATTATACACCATATATTTAATTTAATATTCTATTTTATTTTTTCAAAATAAATTTTATTCCCTCTGTCCAAAAACATTTGTCCATAAGTTTATTTAGGTTTTCTAATGAGGACAAATACTTTTGGA
The DNA here is from genome assembly GCA_039654745.1 of Houttuynia cordata. Lineage (NCBI taxonomy): Eukaryota > Viridiplantae > Streptophyta > Magnoliopsida > Piperales > Saururaceae > Houttuynia > Houttuynia cordata. The sequence continues at coordinate 28,660,319 of CM077507.1, read as the reverse complement.
CAGAGGGAGTAGTGCATTTTTAAAAGCCAAATCAGATGAGTATGGAACAGAGTGAGTAGCAGAGAACATTTTATTCTATATCTGTAAATTTTTTCCACTTATTAATACTAATAATTTTTAGAGAAATGTTTAAATGAGACCAGTCTCATGTGGCTTGCATGAGCCTGACTAATCTAGAGCCGCCAAGGCAAGGAAGTGATTCACACACACCTACCCTCTGATTTAACACCAGTCATCGGGTCAAAATCTAACAACTATATATGATTGGGCTCATGCAAACTACATAAGACCAGTCTCATTGTCTAATGTAAATTGCACTTTAATTCATATATGTTAACTATTTATTTTTATAATGTGGGGTGTCCGAGTCCTAAAGACATGACTAGAAGGGGTAGAGCAACTGACCTCTTAGAGCACCGTATCTTGCTGCCAATCCCCTCCGGCACATGCAAAGTCCACCCATCATACGCACCAGGTAAATCGGGATGTAATCCCTTGTGGGTGGCCAATAGAGTAGGAATTCGAAGCCAACACACCATTGGTTAATTCTTATATGTTAACTTGCAATATCCAGAGTGTAATCAAAATTCAAATTACTTTTAGGTTTCCTTAGGTTCAAACGTTGGTATACTAAAAAGCAGAAGGAGGCATTGACCAATGTGGAGCTGCACAAGCCATGTTGGACGACTAGGGAGTGGGTATATTCTATATGGTGGCCTGGAAATTATGGGAGGCCAGGAATGCAAAGTGGCTAGGGAAATACAGCCTCTCTGTTTCTGAAATTGTTGGTGAAGCTAAGGATTTGCTGGATGGATATGTGGCTTATAATTCAAGAGCATCTGAGGACACAGAAAGGAATGGGAGATGGTAGAAGCCCAGAGGAGGAGTGGTAAAGTTTTCTATTTCAACCAAAAAAATAAAAAGGAGGAAACGTGTTAATTGAGGAGAATCTCAAAAGCAAGTCATGTTTTAGAGTGCAATAACAAAATGTTTTTAAAAGTGCGATAATACAGCATTCAAATTTGCACTAAGTGGTTCTTTACAAGAGACAACGAGTGGTCAGGCCTCTTGATAAGTGGCCGTGGCCCATCAAATATTCTTTACTTAAAATGCAAATCCGAATTTGGAAATGCAAAGCTCTGTTGATTTCATCTTATCACGTCTTGTAGCTTTCAAATTGTCCATTTATAACAAAGACCAATAGAATTTGGAAATGCAAATCGCTGTCGATTTCATCTTATCGCCTCTTGTAATGGTCAAATTGTCAATTTGTTCCGAAGACAAATATTCCTCATTTTATCTAGCAAACAGAGTTGGCCATTTCTTATTGAGGGGTAGTCTAATATAGTGGAATCTTATCTCACAAACATAATCATACAGCAAATTCTTCTATAATGTCAAAGGGCCTTCCTCTATTTAAGGCATTGAAGCTCTTGTTGCCTTCAACACTCTCAACAAGCCAGACAACATGGGAGGTGGTGGAGGAGAAGAACAGATGGTAGATGCTGCAGTCGCAGCCGGAGCCGGTGAGCAGTTAAACCAAGAGAAGGTGATGGACGTGAGCCTCAAAGATCTCTCTAGAAAACTGGAAGAGTTTGCAAAGGCTAGAGACTGGGAACAATACCATAGTCCTAGAAATCTACTTCTTGCCATGGTAACTGAACTTCATCAAACTCTAGAAATTTGTGTCATCTTTCTTTAATCGTTTCTAATGAAAGGAGTTATGCCCCTTGTTTATTGTGCACGTTTTTTCTGTTGAAAAAAAGTTAATATGTGCCCTCACCCACGCCCACATGGGTGTCGGGAGCAGTCGGATTTTGATCCAATGGTGCACATTAATAAAGGGGGCGCGATTCAAGCCAACATACCCCCTTTGTTAGCTGGGGCTGTCAAACAAATTTGTTGGATCGAATTCGGACTGCCTACAGACACGTGAGCCGTGGCACACATTAACAGGGTTTATCTTTTTTCATTGTTTCATAGTGATTCTAATCTCCTGATGATAGGTTGGTGAAGTTGGGGAACTGTCGGAGATCTTCCAATGGAGGGGAGAGGTGGCAAGGGGCTTGCCAAACTGGAATGAATCAGACAAGGAACATTTGGGAGAGGAATTATCTGATGTTCTTCTTTATCTGATTAGGCTGGCAGATATATGTGGCATAGATCTTTCAGATGCTGCTTCCAGGAAGATTGTGAAAAATGGTATCAAATACCCAGCCAAGAGTTTCTAATATGTGCTCTCAAGTTTGGACTAATCTCATTTATGTGTTCTCCTCTTGCTGAAAGAGATACTGTGGCTCAATTTTTGTTCCAGAACCTTGAAAATAAAAAAGTTGTAAAAAGATTTCGACTGAATTGATTTTTAATTTTTATATTTTTGTCACAACAGATTCTAAGTTTATTCCATATTTAACATGTTTGATTAACAGTGGCAAAAAATTACGATTTTTTTTTAAAAAAGGAAAAAAACAACTTTTCCATTTGTTTCCCATCCTAATATGCATATTTTGAAATCTATGCTTTGTCTAAATTAATATTACTCATTTTAGAAGTTAGATTGTAAAAATATATGGTAAACACTAATTTTTTACCACTGATAATTTTTACACAATATCTCTGATATATCTCCGATATTTTGTCTATTTGGTCGACCGATATTTTACTAATATCCGATACGAAATTCCTTCAAACCGACCCAACATTGACCTGGGTCGGGTCGGGTCCTATCTCAGGTAGGGTCGGTTCTAAGATTTAAAAACCCGATTCTATCTCAGGTCGGGATAGGTTTGGCTTTAAAATACCCAAGAATCGACTCTACTGGCCTACCCGAGATATACCATTTAAAATCCTTATTTTTTAATATATATAAATTTTTTTTATTATTATAATTATATAAATTTTTTATTTTTTTATAATTATATTAATTATTTTATTAAAACTTCAGTTCCTATCTCAGGTTTTCGGGTATTGTGGGTTTTATCTTGGGTAGGGTCGGGTATAGCAAAGCCCGACCCAAGATGTAGCCCTATTTCCTTGTGGTTTTGCTTTGCTGCTACTATTGGTCCAAAAAGTTTCTTTTTATGTTTGTACTGGGCCTTAGATGTTATTTTTTTGGGGCAAGAGCTAGGTCTAAAGATTGAAACAAGAGTAACCCTCGGCCCAAGCTTCACTTGAACTCGAAATTGAAATTTCAAGCTCAAGCCTTATGCCTAAAACTCGGTTCGACTCGGCTTGTTAACACCCTTATTGCTACCTACTACATTAATAAAAATATATTTCCTCAGTTCCAAAAATATTATGTACATTTGAGAAAATTCTCATTTTTATTGGGCCATGAAGCCCACGAGGAAGTCACATGACTTCTTCTTCCTAACATCATGTCCAACGCTTATGCTCATTCACTAGCCAAGTTCAAGTCAATCCTTCTAAGTCTCTTCTAATTTTGGAAAGAGGAAGTCAAGTGATTTGGCAAAATATATACTCCCTCCGTTCCAAAATATTATATACATTTGAAAAAAAATTTATGTTTCAAAATACTGTGTACATTTTCCCTCATCACGTGACTTCATCTCTTCTCATTTCTTCTCTCATTTCCCTTTTCTGCCTTATTCGAACAACCACACCAGCTCATGTAAGCTTCAGTGGGCAAGCCATTGAGGGAGCTCCCTTGCCTGCAAAACTCGAAGCCATCGCCTCCCCCGTCGCGATGATGGCCACGTTGGTGGCGGAGTTGATGACCGGCAGGGAGAAGGTCACCACGTCAGCCAGTGCCTAGCTCGTGTCAGAGACTGCATAGATCCAGAGAGAGCCAATGTGGGCAAAAGGCCATTTGGCCATGGTCACCAGTAGTCGAGAAAAAGAAGAAAATTGAGAAGATGATGGAGAAGATAATTTCGACGATAGCGGTGACCGGAATCAAAACCTCTACCAGCAAATCCACGAGAAGCGCCGCTCCCATGGTGAACAATTGAGCTTCGCCCACCGGTTGCGCTTCCCATGAAGTGCCTGCCAAGGGACACCCGCGACGCCGACATCATCCTGACCATAAAAACACCGTCTTTGCCAAGTAGCCGGTGAGCTCCTCGCTACCGAACTGCGCCACGACCTCCTCGAGCAATGCTGAGGAGAGGGGCAAGAAGGATGTGATGAAGAAGATGCCGAAGGAGTGGTCAACGACGACGGTGAGGTGCATGCCTTTGTTGTAGATAGGGTGGGGGCGGCGGATGAGGAAATTGAGAAGGCCGACAAGGTGGAGGCTGATGAGAAGGGAGAGGAGGAGCCACCGGAGCTGGGGGGGGGGGGGGAGAGGAGAAGAAGACGGCGACGGGGATGGGGAACCAGAGGCAGCCGTTGGTGGAGATCTCGATGGCCGCGCGGGAGGAGCTGGAAGAGGTGGCGTCGACGGCGAGGGGGGGAAGAGATGAAAGGAGAAGAGGAATAAAAACACTTTTTTTTATCACGTGAATTTTTTGTGGGCCCCAGGATCCAATAAAAATAAGATTTTTTTGAAATGTACACACTATTTTGGAACGGAGGGAGTACAATATTTTGGAACAGTAAATATTTCTAAATGTAGATAATATTTTGAAACGAGGGAGTATTTCCTAGAGATAGATGAGCATAGAAGTAATAAAAAATATAGAGAATTTTCCGAGGGAAGGATGCAGCACATTCTAGCGCATAGTCCATACATACAAACTGTGAGGTGCATTACCTTGTGCAGTTGTGCATCGGCCATCCATCGTAACCGTTGATTGATGGCCGATGAAGCTCGGCGGAAAGTCCCCCTAATCGTTGTAATCATCAGCCTAATCAATTAGTAAGCCAGTTTTAACAAAGTAACCGTTGTAATCATCACCCTAATCGTCCCCAACACGCTCGCAGTACGCTCGATTGTTGCCAGGCCTACGTTCCTGTGCGAGCGCACGTCGTTTATCCCAATGGCCAATCGTGTCCGAGAAAGCCCGCGTTTTCCGCCCGCTCTCCGCGGTCTGCTCCAATTTGCAATAACTAAATCGAAATATAATCGTTCGAAGTTGGTCGGATTCCTTCGTCGTCTTCGGATTTCCGATTCCTTTCTGTGATCCGTGGAAATGAGTTTCGCATTTTCGAGTTCTTCAGCGCCGAAGATTGCGGCCGAGATCCGTGAATATCGGCTGCTCTTTGCATCCCTTTGATCTTAATTGCTCCGTTCAGGTTCGCTTTAGCCATCTGTTTCATGCAAATTTGATCTTTTTTCCGATTCTATTACTGGTTTGTGTTTGCAATCTGAATAGTGCTTGTGATTTTGTCAAAAATGAAAAAAAAAATTGCGGCTTCCTGTCGTGGCCATTGCGTTTTGGATGCTTGATACGTTACGATGAGGGGAGGATATGGAATTTCTGTTTTCTGCTCTACAATTGTTTTTTATTTCAAAGTTGAAACTTTATGTTGTTTCTTATTTGTGTTAGATTGCCAGCATTACATTGGATGTTAGAAATGGTAAGTGAGCGTGTAAACCAATGTGAATTTGAGTGAGAAAAACTTTACAATTAGGCAAAACAAAAAAGTAAGAAGACCTTGCTCTTCATAACACGGTTGTTGGATTTTTATTGGGTAGGTAGTTTTGTAACGTTGGGTTTTTTGCTGGGCTAGTATGTGGAGTAAGTGCCAATCCAGCCTTAGTCCGGCTGGTGGGGTCTCTCCGGTTGATGGGAAGGTCCAAGGATCGAGTCCCATTGGCGTACTGTGTGTAAGGGTGTGAGAGTATTTACCTATCAAGTTATGCGGAGTAAGAATATTCTGACTAAAACAGATGTTATAATTTGGATAGCATTTAAATTGGTGAAGTAGCATGATTGCGGTTTGTTGTGTTAAGGTTTCACGAATTCTTATGTGGAGAGCAACAGCTTGGGAGGTTGATGGCTACTATCCAATCAGGCCAGAATGTCAAGATGATGTTCCCAAGAACCGATTCAAGCCAAAGGTAGTTTCTTTTCCTTGCATTTTCTTCTCGGATTGGTTTCATGCTTTTTACGTTCTGCTAATGTACTTTGATATGAAATTTTCAGACCTTTTATCTTCTTTCTTAAAATTGCTATGTGCTTATCATGTTACAGCTTTAATCAGTAAATTTAACAACGAATTCCAGAATTTTTAAATAAGAACAAAATTTGGAGCAAAATCTGTAGTTTTTTTTTGGATCGGTGAGCAAAGTCTTTAGTTGTTGCGAGAGTTGTTCTTCTTTGTTTTTGCAGTTCATTTTATTCTTTGCGGACGTTGATTTGTCGCTTATACCAATTTTTTTGAAGATGCATACACCAATCTTGCTGTATTTTGAATTTTTTCCAATTAAAATAGGTTAGTGCATGTAGATATTGATACAAACTTAAAACTGCCATCAGTTTTATCGGTGTATGGGTTTTTTTTTCTGTTTTTGGGTGTTCAAGTCCTTGAATGACTGAAGGGTTCTTTTCAAGGTTCCTCATTATATCTTAATTGTTTGAGCTTGCTGATTCCTGTTGTTATTTATGTTTACTAGCTAATATATTTTCGCCGTTAGGTCCTTCCTTGATGTCTCATTTGATACTTCTCTCATATTCATTTGTTTGTCTTCTTATGATTCTAGTTTAGTTCTATTCACTTTCATCTTTATTTTTCTTGATTCATGTACGTTAAAGCTTGAGTCAGAAAGGACTTGATGCCAGTGGTATCTCTTCCCCTCTCTGACATGCCTTCATTTATTACTACAGGCTGGAAAGACCCTTAGTGCAAGAAAGTGGAACTCCGCTTTCTCTGAGGATGGGCGCCTGGATATAGCTAAAGTGCTGAGTAGAATCCAGCGAGGGGTAAGGAGCTGTTTTTGAGCTATTTTTTTAAGAAAAGGGATTTCGTTCTTAACCCTCCAATGGAAATTTCTTTGATAGCTAATTGTTGCCATCTAGGATTGGTAGTAAAGCCTTGTGTTTTTTTTTACTATCATGCACTGATGCATAAAATGGATGCTTAGAGCAACATCAGTAAAATCGTCTGTTCTTGCCTGTGAAGGTAATTCAAGTTATTGAGATTGATGTAAAAATTCGATATCCACTGGCCTTCATAGGTCTGATTTGTATTCTTTAGATTACACTGTGTAGCCTGTATCAGAAGTTTTCTTTAACACTTGATATTGTTCAGTGTAAGTAGCTATGAGATGATAGGCAAATAATCTTTACAAAAGGTTTAGGTGAATCAAACAATTAAGTACTTGTATTAAGTATCGTGCATTCTAATTTAGGGTGTCCACCCCTCAATAAAAGGACCAGTCTGGGAATTTTTGCTGGGATGCTATGATCCTCATAGCACTTATGGTGAGCGGAATGAGCTGAGGAGATGTCGCAGGTATTTGGCTTATCATTTGGATGATGGAATAGAGCTTATAAGATCTGATTTCCACCTTTACTTGTTTTTGTTTGAGTACATTAAAGACACCTATATGGTGTTTTAGGGAGAAATATGCAGCATGGAAAGCAGAGTGTCGTGCTTTGATGCCAATAATTGGTAGTGGAAAGATCATTACCACACCAATTGTTTCTGATGATGGCCAACCCATCGAAGATGCTTTTGAACATCAAGGCCAACTATCGTTGGAGCAGATGAGTAGATCTCCTCAAGATAAGAAAGTGATTCAATGGAAGCTTCTGTTGCATCAAATTGGTAATCTGTAAAAGTACTTTGTGCTGTGATTTTTATATTAATATATTTGCATAAAAAGAGTAGTAATAGAATTGTTTCTGCTAAACTACTGTGAAAATGTGCTTACTTTCATCTATGTAACTAAGCCGAGAGATCCATTTATTTCTTTACTTCTCTTTCTGTCTTGAGACATTTAACATGGTTTGATTACAATAATTTATATAAGAATTGGATTTTAGGTCTAGATGTAGTTCGCACAGACCGGTCTCTTGTGTTTTATGAAAACAAAGAAAATGACGCAAAGCTTTGGGATATTCTCTCAGTCTATGCCTGGACTGATGATGACATTGGTTACTGTCAAGGTAAATAACACCAGTCTATCTTTTGCCTAGTATGAACTTTTTTCTTTGCATATGCTAACTTCTCTTCTGATTTTAATTTTAGGAATGAACGATCTTTGCTCGCCAATGATAGTTCTTTTCGAAAATGAAGCAGATGCTTTTTGGTGTTTTGAACGCCTGATGCGAAGGCTGGTATGTTTTCCACCACTTCACTCCTTTCTTTGTATGATGAAGCATCTATAGTTGTAGCATTTGTATTGTTTGTAACCTTATGAGAACTTATTATCCTCAGTGACACTAATATTAAACAAAAATTTATGCTTCGGATTTTTCAAAGAGAGGGAATTTTCGATGCACAGCAAGTTCTGTTGGAGTCCAATCTCAACTGGCATCATTGGCGGCAATAATAAAAGCTCTTGATCCCAAGCTTCATGAACACTTAGGTTAGGCCTGTAATTTTGTGTATATAACTTTAATGCAATTGTTTTTGTGGGATTACTTTTTTATTACCTACTATTGTTACTAACACGGAAGGATGTATCGATGGTTGAATCAATGACTGATACGAGTATGCACCGATGATACTATGTGTGCACTTGAAACGGGTGTGAAGCCTTTTTGTTGAAGTATTATTATAATGCTTATCGTAAGCATATAATTTAGACATGCAAAAAGGTTTAAAAGGTTTAATTGAACATAGAACCATTTTCTCAGCCTTTTCTTAAGAACAAAATTAACCTGTAGAATGTTAAAGACATGATAATTGTGCTCGGAAATGAAGGTGTTATGAACTATTCCTTATTTAATTAGGAGTTTAGATGCTTTCCTGGTTTAGTTAGGAGTTTTTATTAATTCTCTTGTCTATTAAAGGTAGGTTCCTAAGTTTACTTGAATTATAGTTAGGTTATTCCTATTGAAAATAGAATAGTTTATGCTTATAAATATGAGTCTTTTGTTCTCAGAAATCAGTCATGAATATTCAGAAATAAAGTTAGATAGTTTAGTAGTTCTCTGTCTCTCTCTTGCTCTCTCTCCCCTTTCACCTACGTTGAGTCTTTTGTAGCCAACGGGCTACATCAGAAGGATAATTGTATTTTATCTATCCAAGTTTTATATGTGAGACAATTATAGCGTATAATTTTTGGATGAAGGGACTTGCATGTTGGGAATAAGCACACTTTACTTGAAAAAAATGCTAAGCGCCTATCACGTGTTTTGAACATGTGGGCCCAATGATCTGTAGAATGCTTAACTAGACAACTATAGCATATGATTTTTGGATGAAGGGACTTGCATGTTGGAAATGAACACAAACTTTACAGGCAAAAATGCTAAGTGCCTATCACGTGTTTACCTGTGGGCCCGATGTAGACTGTAGAACGCTAAAGTTAAACAAGTTAGTGAAGGACCATAGATGTAATGTAAATTCCATACCAAAAATATCAATTTTTAAATGGTTGAAGGTTAACAAATAAAAGTCCTGTCAAAAGTATGGTATATTTAGTAAGGACAACGCTATAAAGCGGACAGCCTCTTTGCTTTGAGCCTTGTTAAAGGCAAGAGTCTTTTTGAAACGAACTTCACCATGAACATGTGAATATTGGCCAAGACAGGAAGTTTGTAACGGTCCACATTGTGCATCAACTCCACACATGCATATAAATTGATATGGCCTTCTATCGTCACTAACTACTGTTTGTGATATCAGTTTCTATTGTGAGTTTAGAATTCTAATCCAGGCAGGCGTGCACTATATGCATCGTTCTTCTTACACAATTTTTTTTTCTGGAGTCACACAATCTCTTCTCCATTTAGTGTCATCTCTTTTGTCTAGGTCATATTGCATGCCTCTGATTCTATATAGATTTCCGCATAATTGTTACTCCCTGTGGTCACTTTTAATTGAGACAATTAGCAAAATATGCCTACCAAAATTAGATGATACCGTTCCTCAATTATTGACTGAACGGCAACGACGGCTGCCTGGTAGCGACCCTAGGTCGAGGTCGAGAGGCCTCTGTGATGAAAGGCACTCGTTCAGAATGTTAGGCTTTTACTGTGCACCTCACATCTCAATAAAATTGACCAATTATATGACAGTCTCAATTAAAAGTGACTGGAAGGAGTAGTTTCTATGAGCTGCCTAGTGTGGCAAATTTTATTGATGTAGGTGCAAGACTTGTCCCAAATTACTGAAAGTGGTGATTTGACATGTGATTGATTGCATTCTATTCTTTGATGATTTAAATAAGTCATTTTTTCCCCCCACAGATCAACCTGTAATCTAACTACAGATTTCCCTCTTTGTCCAACCATTGGGGCCAACGTACAATGTCAATTATATGCACATAAGAGCAGCTTTTGGGAAAATTATACAGGAGAAAGAACTCATACTGGTGAAATGAAAGTTAGTAAATTGGCAAAAAAGCAAGTGTAATTGTAATTTGTCCAATTTCAGTCACTGCAAAGGAGAAATAAAAGAAGAAGGCAGCAACACTTTGAAATTTATATTGAAGAAGAAGAATAATTCTGAATTTCAAAGAGTGTTATTTGGTGATTTTGTTTCTTAAGTATATATAAAATTTTATAATGTTGACCATTCTGCAAAATTTATTAATGAAATAATTATAGCAACATTAATTTGTTAGTTACTAGTATAAAAAGTTATCCCTGACAATGGTTGTTAATAGCTTAAGTCTGCTTGAGATTTTCCTTTTCATTGTGCCATATTCTATTTTATATAGTTAGATCAATATCCTGACAAACTTTTGATATTGCTTACTTTGATAGAAAATCTCGATGGAGGAGAATATTTGTTTGCGTTTCGGATGCTAATGGTACTATTTCGACGGGAGTTCTCTTTTGTCGATTCAATGTACCTCTGGGAGGTAGGCAACTATTCTGACATTAGGTATCTTATCTGTCTTATACTCCCTTTGTCCTGAAATACCTGCCACATCCTAAAAAAGTGATTACACTACTCACTTTTTTAGGATGTAGCAGGTATTTCAGGATGGAGGGAGCATTGGTTTTGACTTTTCTATATTTGTCTCAGTATTTTGAAGTTAAGGGAGTGTTGGTAAAATGCTTTGGGGCCACTAAGATTTTATATTTGAATCATTTTGTAGTTGATGTGGGCCATGGAATACAATCCAAATATATTTTCTTTGTATGAAGAATCACATACGACTAATGATGCAAGTGTGAGTGCCAAAAACAATGATAAAATGCTGAAGCAATATGGGAAATTTGAGAGGAAAAATGTAAAGACTGGAGCAATTGACCAACAAAGAGGCTTTTCTATCTTTCTCGTTGCTACAGTTCTTGAGACAAAGAATAAGAAATTGTTGAAAGAAGCAAAAGGGCTTGATGATGTCGTTAAGGTTCTCTCTCTCTCTCTCTCTCTCTCTCTCTCATTCATCTGCAATTTTTGACGTGTCTGTTGCCGTAAAACTTCTGTTCAGATTTTAAATGATATCACTGGGAACTTGGATGCAAAGAAGACATGCAATGATGCTTTGAAGCTACACAAGAAATATTTGAATAAGGTAAGTGGGTGATAGTCTCAAAGTTTAGACAGGCATTAAAGCAAGTTTAAGTGTGCAGTGGGTTGATTATGTATTTAATGTTCGCTCTGGTGGTTGAAAATTTTTGAACCTGGAAAATAGAAGTTCAATCTATAGCAAATGTGCTAATTTTATGCCAATCTATGCAGACAAGGAAGACATAGGCTTGATATATTTTTTAAACCATTCTCTGCAACTTCACACCAGGAGCATCAGGTATTACAGCTTTGACTTTGCTTTGGTGGTGTTCAGGTATTACACCAGAAGCATAAGCTCGTCATGCTTTTCCTTCTTCCCGTGAACCTGCTTCTGGAAAGTTCATTCTTGTTTAAAGACTATATGTAATCTCATTGAGCCATTTCTCTCCCTAAAAAAGTCAGTTACGTTCAAACACTAAATTTTAGAAAGAAGTTTCCAAGTGAACCATCATTGTTGGAATTGGTGCTTTAAGTGTGGTTCCCTTTGTCAATCAAATGTTTGAAAAAAATGCTCGAAGTGGCAATTGCTGATGAGAAATATCAACACAGTTTCCAGGCTAGTGCTTGTCTCCCCGTGTAAGAGATTGATCATTCCAAATTTCCAATTCAAAAATATTTTATAGCGGCCTTTTATTGGTGAACTGGTGATTTACAAATGGTTCATTCCCCTATTTCAAAAGTCAATCTTTTCTTCCTCTTGCGCCACGTTAAGGCATCGTTCTGCCCTTTTGGACTCTTAACTCTGGAGCTCAACTCAGCATGTATACAGGTCCCATGCTAATTACTTCAGTCTTTTCCCATTTTTTAGAAAAAATGTTTGCGACAAAGCACTGTAGGCAATGTTCATGGAAGGGTGACCACCAAGCTGGAGAGATCATTGGACATGAAATAGATCCAATGACCCGAATTGAGAATAAATGCCAATAAAATCTTCTTCACATGGAAGTGATAATTGTGGCAAATGCAGTCCTCTCAGCAAAGCAAAATGTTTCCAAGAAAGTGTTTGAAGTTTCAATTGCTGATAATTGTTTAATTTCACCAACCACTTTTCTCACATTTTTTTATTTAATGATGTGATCCTTGAACAATATGAGGAGGGAGTAAAGGACCCACAAAGACCGGGATGTCACCTACTATTACTATGACAGAAACCGAAGGAAGCTTTCCTTGATGTACAAACACGATAGCTGTTCCGTGCGTATGACTTACCTAACCACCCAACAGTTAAGTAAACATAAAGTGAAATATGTTTGGATAATTTAAATAAACGCACCCTATGTATGTTTTAGACCTGAAAAATTTTCATTCTAAGGGGCCGTTTGGGGCGTGATTAAAAGCAGATGGGATGTTTTGCTACACTGTAGCATCTGGGTATTTTATATATCCAGCTGAAACACCTAAGACGTGTTTCAGCTGGATGTAAAAATCCACATGGATGCTACAGTAGATATCAGAATCCAGTATGGATGTTTTGTAATAATCACGCCCCAAACGCCCCTAAGTTGTAAAAGGCACTTCTTTCACCTTGACGATTTTTCATCTTTCAGCAAACAAACGCACCCATAGTTCACAGAAGGAACTGTACCAACCTAATTTCTTCTAGCTTTTAATCCTGTAAAATAAACCAACTTGTAATTTTTAGAGGCCAGCGTGACTAAGGTCTAAGCCCATATAATTTATTGGAGGAATAATAGACCCGAGAAAAGAAAAGTAGAGCATTATATATGGTTTTTTCATAATGAATTAAGTTTAGTTCATTTTGCAAAACCAAATTGGAGTATTAGAACGGGATGGAGGGAATATAATTATACAATTAATACTTCATTCTCGGCTTATTGCTTTGTTATTTATGACGATGAACTCTTACTAATTTGTAAACTACTTATATAAATGAACAAAAAATATAATAGCAGACGAATACGATGAGAAATAAATAATGAATAAACTTCCACCTGCGGTTTTGCAGTGCTTTCTTCCCACCTGCGGTTAAAATTTCAGTATCTCTTTTATGATTCCATGCCTTTCGATATTGGAATTGAAGATAACTCAGTTTATTCCTATGAGGAAGAGATATTTTAGTCGCCTGGATCCATACATGGGTGGCTTTATTTGGAAAGACCATTTCTTTTAATTGCTAGTGAAGGAAAAATATGGTCTTTCCAAATTCAATCAAAGACAATCTACAAATACAAATCATTCCTAAAAGAAAACAGTTTTGTCATTTGCGATCTAAAGGGTGGGCGGATTTATTGTAGAATCTGTTAGATAGGATCAATTTCACCATTTACTATGTATGATTAAGGATGTAACCCACTCCCAAGACTAAGATTAGAGCGACGAAGTTCAGCTTGAAAATAACCTAAAGATAATCCACATACTGAAGACCTCACTGCATAGCTCAGTGTCTCTAAGATAGCTTCTTTCTAGAACCATGAGGCAGGTTGGTGGCATCAACGAACGTACCTAGACAAGTTCATGAACCACCCCATTTCGTGTCTAGATTCAAAAGGCATTTTAGACCCGTGACTTAGGTACCGTGCCGTGCATTTACCGGGTTCGCCCACTCAGATAGGTCGGTCTGACCCGGTGGCCGGCATTGATATCATCATCTCGTCAATCTAACCTCTACAGCTGCCTCTTAATAAATTACTCCCTTCGTTTCAAAATATTATGTACATTTGAAAATGTTTATGTTCTAAAATACTAATACATTTTACCAAATCACGCGACTTCCTCTTTCTAAAATTGAAGAAGAGAAGGATTGACTTAAACTTGATTTGTGAATAAGTATACGAGTTGGACGGGCTATTAGGGAGAATAAGTCATGTGATTTCCTTGTTGGCTTCACAGTCCAATAAAAATGGTAATTTTCTCGAATGTAGTTTCCATGGGTAAGTCACAAGAAGATTGCATGTCTATAGAATGCCAGAATTTTCCCACATAAACGATAACCTAACCCGGTTCAAAAATGTCGGTTCGACATTTTTTAATGACTTTCAAGTTCGTAGGTTGGCGAGGTTATAATTGTCATTTCAGGACCACTGAAATGATAAATGGAGGCTCCCTCCTCGGACATTTCTGCAACTTTGAAGCTGAATCAAGAGCTGTTTTTCCAGAGAAAGAATGGCAGAAAAGAGCAAGATTCTGATCATCGGAGGCACGGGTTATATCGGCAAATTCATCGTTCAGGCCAGCGCCAAGCTGGGCCATCCCACCTTCGCTCTCGTCCGGGAAAGCACCGCCACCGACCCGGCCAAGGCCGCCGTCGTTGAGGGATTCAAGGCCGCAGGGGTCACACTGGTCTATGTATGGATCGAGCTTCGTCTTTCTTTTGATCTATTTGATTGTCATTTTAGTCTTAGTGGAAGTGACGTTTGGATATGAAATTGGGTGGTGTGGGCAGGGGGATATATACGATCATGAGAGTCTGGTGAAGGCGATCAAGCAGGTGGATGTCGTCATCTCCACCGTCGGAACATTTCAGATTCCGGATCAGGTTAAGATCATCGCCGCCATCAAAGAAGCTGGAAATATCAAGGTCATTAGTTCTTTCTCTTTCTGTATGTGTACGTGAGATTAAATTATGAACATGTTTCTGAAAAGAGTCCCATTTATATGAGCGCGGGCTCATGCGCGTTGGCGTAAAGGAAATGATTTCTCGCATATTATTAATTCAGCTGAAACATGAAGCCATGGCACAAAGGGGTCACGTTTTGTTCATTGTAATATCTGGTTGTAACCTTGTTGATGATACTTTGATGGAGAGAATGATTCCTCTATTTCTTATATTATGACAATTTAAGTCTCTCGGCAAATAGGCAAAGAATTATGTGAAGAAAAAGCTATGTATGCTTTGCTTGTATATGATACTTAACTTCCTTCCATATTAATTTTGGATTTGGAAAAAAAAGGTTGTCTCTTATTGATTGTCCTGAAAACAGTGAGTTATGCCTCTTTGCTAGATCACTTAGCAGAATTCACAATATTTGTATAAATTCAAAGATTTTTGCAGGCTACAAAGGAAAAAAAAATGAATTGTTTGATTCCTGCTAATGATTGTATCCTCTTCATATGACTACAGAGATTCTTCCCATCAGAATTTGGCAATGATGTGGATCGCGTTCATGCTGTAGAGCCTGCTAAGTCAGCATTTGCAGCCAAGGTTCAAATCCGGCGGACGGTTGAGGCTGAAGGGATTCCATACACCTATGTCTCTTCAAATTTCTTTGCTGGGTATTTCCTCCCTACATTGGCCCAGGCTGAAGCCACTGCTCCTCCTAGAGACAAGGTTGTCATTCTAGGAGATGGAACCCCCAAAGGTGATTGATTACTAAATTATGGCTGTTCTGCAGAAAGATTGTAATACTTCGTTTAGATTCTCACAAGTATCATACTCCTGTGGATATGTGTAGCTGTCTTCAACAAGGAAGATGACATTGGCACTTTTACAATCAAAGCTGTGGATGACCCAAGGACTTTGAACAAGATTGTCTACATCAGGCCTCCTAAGAACACATTATCTTTCAATGAACTTGTCTCCCTGTGGGAGAAGAAGATTGGAAACACCCTTGAGAAGGTCTATGTCCCTGAAGATCAGCTTCTCAAGAACATTGAAGGTTAGTAACGTCTTGCTATATTCACCTTGATATCATGCCAATTCACCAATTATTGTCTTCTTAAATTCATATTTGAGAAGATCTATATCATGCAAATTCATATTTTTATAGCAAAATCATTTTGTAAGCAGATTAATGTTTTAAATTATCATAATCAAGTAGTGCATTTTCCCAACAATTTGAGTTGGGTGACATTGATCTTACTCATCGATTTTAACCTGTTTTGAGACAGCTCTTTTGTAAGAAATAGCATTAGTTGATCATTTTCGTTGTATCACTTCACTGCAGAGGCACCAATTCCTGTTAATATTATCTTGTCCATTGGTCACTCGGTTTTCGTCAAGGGAGACCACACCAACTTTGAAATAGAGCCATCATTTGGAGTGGAGGCGTCTGAGCTCTATCCTGATGTTAAGTACACCACTGTTGACGAATACCTTGACCAATTTGTCTGAAGAGTCATACTCGCTCTGGTGCCTGCATTTCTATTTTCGCTTGTGTGATTGCAATAAAAGATTATGAGAGTATTGTAGACATGGGAAGTATGTTACGTCTGTTTGTTCCCTAAATGTGATATCAATCTACCTCAGTTTATGAATGTGAGGCTGTAAGTTCAATGAAATATCCATTTGTCCTATGTCATGAGTATTTAGATATCAAAGCTCAGAATATTATAGAGGCCGCGGACTTTCTGGTATAATGATTTGCAAACTTAACTGAGCTTCTAGTTTGGACTATTCACATGGGTAAAGTTTTTTATGCGTCAAGACCGTGAATAGTCTATTTGGTTGCCTTACCAGTCAGCCATAGAATCGCCTGTTGAGTTTGTAGCATTAGAATTTAGGGTAGCATAGGAATTGCAGAAAGGTGGCATTGTTGATTTGGTGAAGCATTTTATTTTTTGAGTCTGACGTGCAACACACCTGTGGTGGACAAACTGTGATTAGGGTCTATTATATATGCTATATTACTATGTGCTTTGAGTCACTGGGGGAGTGACCAGGACAGTCCTCTTCACTATCTAGTAGTAGGTAAAGAGGAAAGGTTACGAAGGGATGAACCGTGGCTCATTTGGTTTGACGAAATGTAACAGCGACAAACAAAACAAAAGGACAAGTTATTCCACTTGTGCTACTACCCGTGCATGAATCTGCTTGAACTAATATCAAGAGATCCATGTCCCGCTTGCTTCCCATTCTTCTGCTATTGGGGTCCTGGACCTTGCCTGGTCTAATCGGGCGTTGACGTTTGACACTTAGGACGAAAACGTATCCCACAGGCCAGTAGCACGTAAAAATCCCAAAATATGGTCTTGACAAATTGGCAACTTGAGAGCGGTGACGTCGTCGAGCAACTTGCCCTCAGTAAAAAAGTAGAAGTTCGAAAGATTCCTCCCTCTTGTCAGAACGGGACCCACTTCTTGTCGTCAAAGTTGAAATATATGGATTCCACGAGGACGGATTCAGCCGCCCGCCATGGATCCCACATTTCTTCGTCCTTGTCGGTGGTGATGCCACCAACCCCACCAACAATACGCGTAAACCCGATGATGCAACACAAATAACGAGAAAAATGTTTTCCTCACCAAACTCCCTCACCTGGATAAAGCACAATGACTATCCGGAGGTGACAATGCCACAAAAAACGCTATTATTCGCCATTTGCACCTTCGCCGGTTAATCTTCTTATCCTACTGAACCGACGAATTTTCTATTATTCACTGGTTAACCGGTTCGATTCGAACTCATATAAACTAAGGGTGCGTTTGGAAGCAGAAAATAAAACAGGGTGAAAATTTTCAAGGGTGAAAATTTTCAAGGCTGGTAGCTGACGTATGTTTGGAAGTTGAAAATTAACATGGGTGACAGGTGACAAGTTTCACTCTGTTTGAAGATTTGCTGATTTCTGTTTGGGAGCATGAAAATTTATCAGACTGCTGTACGTTTGGGAAGCACTGTTAGAAACACCATGTCAGGGCATAAATATACCGAAAATATCCCTTGCTAATATATCAATTGCCTACCCATATCCCCAAAATATGGGGTAGGGTTCTGCGGCTAGCGACGCCGGATGGGAGCCTTGCTCATCGTGTAATCGATTATTCGTTATCCACATCACGCCGTGGGCATCTATCGTTGGTAGAATTACTCGATTGCGTTTTTCATCGAGTAATCGATTACTCGATTTATGTGCCCATCGTCTAGTCTGCTCTTGAAAACCCATCTCTATCGTGTAATCGGGATGTCGAAGTACTTGCTCAACGTGTAATCGGTTACTCGGTCTCCACCTCATCGCGTGGGCATCTATCGTGGTTTCGATTACTCGATCTTGGTGCTGATCGAGTAATCGATTACTCGGTATCGGAGGTTTTCTATTATTCGCTTTCGCGACCGCCACGTCAAACGTCTCATTGTCTGAGTGCCGTGTGCCCTTCATCGTGTCATTATGCATGGGTGCCGAGTAACTCAACGCACGTGTCAGAGTGCATGCCGGACCCGTCACCCCCGACGCCTACTTTCCCAAATTGCTCTCGCCCTTCACCCAATTATTAATACCCATTTCCGGAGCTTCATCGCCACTACGCAACTGCGACTACTCGGTTAGGTTTTCGCGATTCCACTTTCCGGCGACAGCGGGGTTCCATATTGCCAGCGGCAGAGATAGGCCTCCAGTCGATTTAAAGCCGGTCGATCTGCAGGGTATCCCTCCTCAGGGTGTCAGGTTATCGTCGAGCTGACCATTCCTCCAAAGACACATCCACCCACCGGTAAGATTTAAAAATCCGACATTTTTTTTTTCGTGTGTCCGATGGCACGATTGCGCTCGCATATCGTGTCACTGGATCCCGATGCTTTCAATATCGTAACCTGATTTCAAATCCTACTGGATGCGTTCCCAGACTAGATGAATCCACTACCAAATCCCACCCAAGAGAAGCGATCTTCCCAGTCCCCGAGGAAGTATAACGCGAGGCCAAGCCTTCGAACCCAGTGTACACCCGGCGCTCTCACCAAGTCTCTACAAGTTGCAGAGCGTTACCCACACTGCATGGACCTATTGAAAGAGACGGCTTTTCATTTGTTATTCGAAGGCCGTCATGTAGTTGTGGCTAGAAATTTGCTTGATGTGTTGTTGGACTGTTGGGATGAGCGTCTGATGGTGTTCAACATCAAGGGTAGAAGGTTAATCTTCACTGAGCAGGATGTTGCCCTCATCACTGGGTTACGGGCATCTGGTGAGATTGTTAATTGGAAATCCCCTGATGGTAAACTGCTGGCCCCGGAAGGCTCATTCTACCGTAAGTACTTCTCCACACGGAGACCGGATAGGCAATCCTTTGAAGAACTACTTGATAAATGTCTGCGGGGGGTAGCAGATCTTTCAGATGATGACATGGTTCGTATTATCGTCCTCCACATGTTTTCAACCACGCTCTTCACACAATCGTCAAGATCAGTCCCTACAAAACTATGCGACTATCTGGACCACCTCTCCCAACTGTCCAAGTATAATTGGCCGGGCGCCATCCATAAAATGCTTGTCTCAAAAATGTCACATTCATCTAGATGTTTGCACTCTAGATCTTCCGGAGAGACGAGTAATGGCGGGACTCTGGCAGGAGCCGCGTATGTCTTACAGGTGAGTCTTTATATTCAGCTTATAGTGTAATTGATAACTCGTTTCATGTAGATTTCGTCAAATCGAGTACTTGATGGTAGTGGATATCGTCCCCTGGATTACTCGATATGCATCTCTACCGTGTAATCGATTACTCGATGCTCGTGTATCATGACATGGGACCAATATGCATCTATACCTTGTAATCGATTACTCGATGCCGTGTAATCGATTACTCAATTGGTATGGATATCGTGTAGTCAATTACGCGGTAGGTTCCTCTATCGTGTAGTCAATTACTCGATAGTCTTGACTATCGCGTCCTCGATGACTTGGTATCATTGTATATATATATTAGTGGCTAATGATTTATGTTCTCATTCTGCAGATATGGTTCTTCGAGCACACAAATCTGTTTCAATCCACTATGGGTCCATGTAGTCCAAGAGTGAGAAGGTGGCCCAGAGCTGGGGTGCTGGTGGATGAAGCAAATAAGGGAATCCAATTCCATCACCGATTTCGACCGTATTACGTTCACATATTGGAGACGTTGGATGTCCAAACCGACGTCGTTGATGTCATATCCCCATTATCGGAAGAGTTATCTCTCATCCCCCTCCACCAACCTCAACCTCCGACGTCTCCGAGGTCGACACAGACGTCAACTGTCCACCATCATGTCACTTCCCTGCAGGGTGTTCTTAAGGGGATTAATTCCCTCCTTAATGTCGCCCTCGAACAGAGCGATATGATGGAAAGTCGAGGCTTCAGAGTCCCTCAGATTATTGAGGGTATTCAAAAAATGCAGGAGTGGAATCACTCAGTCAGAAGCCTAGTTGACAAACTGGGAGTTGCCGTACCAGAAGCTCCCCAGCAAGCACCCCAGAAGGTTCATCCGCATGGGCGTGTCGGCCGAAAGCGGCCACACCCCGTACGCGGTGAGTCGAGTCGGATGCCGTCAACAACAACTACGCTGCCAGCACATGCTCGTCATTCCCCCCCTGCGATGCCGGCCGAGTGGCCCGAAATGGACCAGCCGGATGTGTCACCCTGGCCTGAGGCAGAGCGGCCTCCAACCGAATCGCCTATATCTCCGGCCATTCCTACCCGGCACAAGGTGCCCGCCCACAAGACAACAAAATCAGGTAATTTCCCTATCACCCACCCGATATAATTCATCATATATATGCCAATCAAGTACTTAATTACTCGATAGATGTCTCCATCGTATAATTGATGACACGATAGATCTGTCAATCGTGTAATCGCTTGTACGATAGAGGTGCCCATCGTGTATTCGATTGCACGATGGCATGTCTATCGTAGTTGCACGTTATACATTCCTCTAAATGGGAATCCTCATGTCCGTCATTGCCTTTTGCATCTTTGTAGCATCTAGGGCACAGAGGACTCGCGTCGAGGCAGCGCCACCGTCGGTTATGCCAAAGTTTACGCGTGGGAATGCTCAACTTGTACATAGCTTCCTCCAAAAGTTACGCGCTGAGGTTGAAGACGAACCTACCCTCACTTCTGCCTTCCCACCCGCTCCTACGGTGCCGAAAGGTAAACGAAGGCGATTAGTTAAGGCCTTCCCGGATCGACCGACCCCTCGAGCAGCGGTGCGACCTGATGAGACCCGGCCGTCTGAAGAGAAGGGTGACAATACGCACCTTGGCAGAAAGGGAAAGGAGCAAGTAATGGAGGCTGAAACAGCAAAAGTTCGTCAGACGACAGACGTACCCACCGACTACGTGGGAACTAAGATATGCTTCGAAATGGATGTGTTGTCGCCTAAAGATCGAACGACGATTATGCACTGGATGAGGCACCCCAGGCAGAAGTATCCGAGTGATTCATTATACGATTACGACTACTTAAGTTTGCTGCGGACCGAGGAAATAAACTATACGCTACATGCACATGATGCTAATTTAATCGATGGCATTTCGTTGATCGTTATACTCGATGGTTGTTTTAATCAAATACATGCAGGTCATTGATGCGTTCTTTGAACTGCTCCAGAAGAGGCAACAGATGAACAGTGATGTATTGATGTATCCATACTGCTTCTTTGGAGGAATCATGGCCACTAAATATATTGAACTCGTAAGTGTGTGACCTCAACTTATTTTTACATGGTTTTGTCGGCAATCATCTAATATATATACTTCTCATTTCATATTTCATTCTTATGTAGGAGTTCATGCCCAAAGTTGATAATAAACAGCTTATAGATAAGTTGGTCAATAGTCTGCTGAAGGGAATCGACAGGAAAATGACGTATGCCTTCTTCCCAATTCACATAAATACCCATTACTGCTTGCTGATTCTACACTTTCCCACCCTACGGTGGCGCTTCTACAATCCTCTTACCGGCCATCCAGCGACGCATCCACACCATAAGCTGGCTGCCGATCGTGTAGTTGCCTGCCTGGGTAAGATCCTATCAACCCACTTCAAGATGAAGGGAGCTGACGGCTGGTTTATGTCCCAAATAAGGGATGCACCCTTCCAACGTAATTCCGCAGACTGCGGAATATACGTAATGATGTACGCAGCACAGTTGGCGCCGGGGGTCGTCAAACCAGTTTTTGATCAGACGGCAATAACAATGCTCTATCGGCCGATGATCGCGGCAGTCCTGTTAAGGGGAAGTATCGAGAGGGAATTTGACGACGTAGCAGCAGAAGGTTTACAGGACATTGCATTGGCCGCTAAAAGATCGTAGTGTACTAGAAAAAGCGAAACTACTGTACATAATGATATTAAAGTATCCGTAAGGCTATGTTCATTACTTTACATATAGACATTGCCATGTACCTACTGAGAGATTCATGTACATAATGATAGATTCATTTATTAATACTTTCCCTTACATGATTTGCAATTCCTTCAAATATATCGACCAATGGATGACTCGACAGAATAGCTTATCGTGAACACGATTGCTCGATATGCAAGGCAAGGACCACTGTCGTGCCTGAGATGACTCGACTAAAGAGCTTATCGTGACCTCGATTGCTCGATCTCGATCCAGGCAAGGACCACGATCATCACGTCGATGACTCGACTAAAGAGCTTAGCGTGGTTTCGATTGCTCGACTTGCTTGGGCAGGACCACTTCGTGCCGTATATGACTCGACTGATGTGCTTATCTTGACCTCGATTGCTCGATATGCATGGCAAGGAGATGTAAATGGCACACATTTACCATCGCCGACGTGGCTGACTCGCCGGTGGATCAGGGGGGATATCTAGGGAGTTCCCGATCTCATCCCCGATTCGATCTCGCAGCTGAACCATTACTCCATCATCTGGCCCCGACCATTCCCCGGCATGACTACTAGACAGATGATTGTCATTAGATGGTTCTTCAATCACTCGAAAAGCTTCATCTGTTTCGTACGCGGGCAGCAACCAATCTCTCATGTCAGAATCAGTGGCACTATTGTGTTGCTCGTGAATAAAGTTGTGCAACGCGGCACAAGCATACACAAACTTTCCTTGCATCTCAATTGGATAAGGGGGCATGTTTTCCATAATGTGCCAACGTTTTTTGAATGCCCCAAACGCACGCTCAATTATATTCCGGAGAGACGCATGTATGTAGTTGTACATCTCATGCCTTCCAGTTGGCCGTCGTTGTTGGAAAGAAGCAACATGATACCTGTGACCTTGCCCCTTGTAAGGACCGACGAGGAAACCTAGCTTGTTCGCATATCCTGCGTCAACCGCGTAGTACTTGCCCGATCGGTGGTCGTGGGAAAGCAGAATTTTTGTCTTCTAATACTGAGTCAAGAATTCGCTGATCATTGGGCGGACCCCTCCCACCCTGTGATGAAATAAGTGAAAACGCATGCTGAAATCGCACACACACATGACATTTTGTGTAGTCACCTTTTGTTTACCCCTATATGCATTTGACACATCTGACTTCACCTTCGCCATGACATGCGTGCCATCTATTGCCCCAACGCAATCTTTGAAATATGGATAAAATTTTCTATTATTCCGAATGTAAGATGGCATGTGCTCGAGTGGAACCATGGTGGAGATTCTAGCATGGAACCATTGCTATAACGTGGTGAACACCTTATACACATACCGATGTATGGTCTCTTCTGAGTGGGAAAATTCATGCCCCAACTTACGAACAGATGTACCGTGACCCATGAGCTGACAAAATATCATGAATTGTTGTTCAACAGATGCGCCTCGACTATCTTCCAGACCGGATGCTCTAGCCTATCTACATAATTCAACGAACGTCTGTTTGTTCATACGACAGACGTCCCCTGCACAATCGTCGACAGTATATAACATGTCACGTACCAACTCCTCTCCCCTGTGGCGATGTGGGTGAACAACATTACGAGATGGATGATTTGATAAATATTCCATAGGAATGGCACACTGATTAACTATTGCAGCATCCTCATCGTCGTCGCCAAAATACTTCCACCTCTAGAAAGTGAGAATAACGAAATGAACATACTACTGATTGACAAATAATAAATGTTAATACTGCTTAAATGAACATTAAAGCTTTGCTTACCATAGGGTCCATGGGTTCCCTAACCAGGAAGTATCAAACGATACTCGTGTAATCAAATGTAAATAAGCCTTCAGGTGTCTATCGTCAATGCGAGTACACGATAGCCTCCATTACCGTGGTCGGCGGAGGAAAGGTAGAAGACATATAAGTAAGTAACGAGGTGCACCTAGAAGATGTATATATAAGCATTCCCGGACTCACATGCAAACAGTACGAGAGAAGGCAATACTGACATGGAGAAACTCATTCACCACACACTCATGGCCTACATATAGGTCAGAGGAGTCACATGCATACAGTATCATAAAGGACAATAATCACATGGAGAATAGTTGGCAGGAAAAAAAAAATTTAGTTCACCCCACACGAAGTCCACAAATGCATAAAGTGGATAACATCTTATACAACAGTCATAAAATCACAAGTTTCTTGAAATCAATAGTGATGCATGCATCTAGATGGGTGGTGTCTTCCCATTCCACAGGTTCTTCAACCACTGCTCAGCAAAATATTCATCGTCTTCTAGGTGCAGCCACAATTGTCTATTAGTCTCCGACGAGAATAATGTTATTGCAAAACTGTACATTGGGTTAGATGGGTCATATCCAGGGAGACGGCGTAGTAAACGAAAACATTTGTTGATTTCATCAATCTGTGCTTACTTATCTGCGACCTTCACCTCGGACAGCTGCCGATCGTGCTTCTCGGCAAGCGCATTTCTTGCCATCATAGCGTCAGACTGCGACTGGAAGCCGGTAGATATTTCAGAAGAGGAGTAAGTCTTCCTCTTCGAAGTCTTACGCTGGGCACCAGGGGTAGGAGGGGTAGGCCTGAGGGGATCACTGGTGGCGTGTGGAGGCATCTGTAGGGGAGTTTGGGAAGCAGGAGAGTCGGCATTCGGAGGCTCCTACAAACCAGAACATGGATAATGTTATTATCACAAAAACTGTAAGACAGATACAAATAAATATCGATGACACGATACAAGCGGATGATGGGATAACAGTATCGATGTTTCATGTTTGTGCACCTGAGATAGGTTGCAAGTAGGACGTACTGAGGGGCCAGGGCCGATCGGGCTTGCTTGGATATCACTATCAAGGAGGTTAGAGAATGAACGAGGGTATGTGTTATCTCCCATATCCTCTCCCAAGTACTGATCAAATTCATTGGGTTGCATCCTAGGGTGGTCCTCATCAGTACCATGTGACTATCTGGTGGCAGCTGTGCACTGAGGGGCACCGCCTTTTTTGGCCTTCCATTATAAGCCTGACTTCCAGTAGCATGGTTGCCATCGAATATTATCGATAATAGACCCTCCATCTCTCTCGAGTATCCCCAATACTTCAATCTCATGGCCTTCGGGTGTCTCTGCGGCAGAAGGAGATGAGAGTTAGAATGGCAAGGAAACATCCTGTATCCGAGTTTCCAAGAAATTCAAAATTACGGTTACGGAATAAAATGTCAGACTATACGCACCTGTCTAAAAATCTTCCAAAAATCAGGATTTCTGGAGGTATATGTTTGGGTTGCTTCGTTATACACACAACCAGTGTAATCTGACATCCACTTCCATGCATTGTAGAGGTACCTAGTCTTGTCATAGTGACTGCGTATTTTTTCTTCATTCACAATTATACCCTTCTTCGCCAACTCTTGGCTTACATAGTTGATCTATACATGAAATATGCATTTTATTATCTCCTAAACTTATGTTTATGCTAGTGTTTGATTAGAATAACTACTACTTTAATATAGTTTTTGGTTTTTGTAGGAAACAAGAGTAATACACAGAAATGAGGTGAAAAGTAACTCGAATAGTTAAATTATCATAACTTCGTGTATAAATGTCGGATTGGACTGATTCAAGCTTCATGTTAAAGTTCAAGAAGTCAGCTTTCCAACGCCACCAACCACGCGCAATTCTGAGTTCGGGACACAAAGTTATAGCCATTTGAAGTTCATGAACAGTAACTACGATCGATCGGAAATCGTTGCGATCGATCGCCAGAGCCGTAAAAGCAGTGTATTAAAGGAAACGATCGATCGGAATAAAAACGATCGATCGTATCTACTGGAATTTTTCAATTGCGCAAGACAGTAACTACGATCTATCGGTATCATACGGCGTCGATCGGCCAGCGATCGATCGGAGGAAAATAACGAAGGAATAGCGATCGATCGGACAGCGAACGATCGTCAATACGGACGATCGATCGCCGTATGCGGCAAACCGGAATTAAGACCTATTTCGACTTGGATTTGGAAGGGGACTTCGTGGTTTCTCTTCACTATTATAAATAGGCCTTATGGGAGAACGTATTGGGCACCACATATTCAACCTAGAGAGCAATTTGAGACCTTGGAGGCTAGAGCAAAGGAAGATGAAGATGATGAAGATGAAGATGATGGATTCTCTTCCCATGCTTGGCTAAACTCCTATCCAAGGCGTAGATGAAGCCCAGTAATCTGGTTGTGTAGTTTCTTTTCTCTCATCTTATGTTTTTACTCTAGTTGGTGTATGAACCTTTGTTATGCAATTAAAGTTAATTCATTGAGTTTATTCTTTGTGCTTGAGAGAGACAAAAGTAGATTTTATAAATTTCAATCTGAAAGATGACTTGCATGTCTGAGAGGAATGTGAGTGTTCTGATTTGTTATATGTTAATAAAGTTTCATTGATTTATGCTTGAGAGAGATAGATCACAATTCCATATGCTTAATTGATTTATGTGTTACGTCTAAGAGGAGAGCACTATAATTTGAATTGACAGGTGTATGTCTGAGAGGAATACACCAGCCAATTGAAAATCTTTATTCAAAAGAGAGAGAGAGAGAGAGATGATACACTAGTTATTGTGGTGGATTCGAAGCCTTGGTCTTCTCCACATTGATTAAAACTCAGCTTAGTAGTTAAAGTTCATAGTTTTATTTAGATTAAACAAAAACTGCAACTTTCTTCTCTTGAATTTGGTAAAAGATTAATCCGTCCCTGAGGTTCGACAACCCTTATCAATACTCACCGTAGTACAATTGCCTTGTGCACTTGCAAGGGTTTATATTTAAACGATCAATAGTCGTATCCTCCGGGTTGAAGACCCTTACCCTTACGAAATCCCGCCATAAGTGCTTCGGCATACGATGCGATAAATGCATAGTGCTCTTCCTTGTTCCACTCAACCTGTTTGACATACTTGGATTTCTTGGCTGGGCTTGCCATCTATACCAAACAAGAAGAAGCATATGAGAAGAGAGATGTTGACGTAATCAAGTACTCGATTTATGTGTCTACCGTCTATCCGAGTATGAGTTCTCGCGCCAGCTACATCGTATAAGCGCGATAACCACATGGAAATCGAGTTATCGAGTAACCGGGTAGATGGAAGACACAGCTCGAGTAATGAGTACTCGAGTACTCGATATATCCATGGACCGAGTAATCGATTACTCGATAGTCATACACCTCACAACAACCACATAAATAATCGATTAATCGAGTAATCGGGTACACGGTAGACACATATATCGAGTAATCGAGTAATCGTTTTACTCGATATATGTGTGTACCGTGAACCCGATAACTCGATCTCGAGCCATCTATGTCGTATAATCACGATAACCACATGGAAATCGAGGAATCGAGTAATCGGGTATACGGAAGACAGATCGAGTAATCGAGTACTTGATCTATACATGTACCGTGGACCCGATTACTCGATCGTCATACACCTCACGATAATCACATGGAATCGAATAATCGAGTCATCGGGTACACGATAGACACATATATCGATTACTCGCTTTATGTGTGTACCGTGAACCCGATAACTCGATCTCGAGCCATCTACGGCGTATAATCACGATAACCACATGGAAATCGAGGAATCGAGTAATCAGGTATACGGAAGACAGATCGAGTAATCGAGTACTTGATCTATACATGTACCGTGGACCCGATTACTCGATCGTCATACACCTCACGATAATCACAGAGTATTCGAATAATCGAGTAATCGGGTACACGATAGACACATATATCGAGTAATCGAGTCCTCGATTAGTCGATTTCTGTATGTACCGTGACCCCGATTACAGATCTCGAGCCAGGGATCACGTTCCATGGATCTATCGAGTACTCTATTACTCGAATACTCGATTCCCCCGGTGGCTTATCGGGAGAGTCCGATCGGCTCGAAAAGAAGAAGTATTTGATTAATAAATAAGGAGATCGTGGAAGAGGTGAAAACAGAAGAAAGTAAAAACTGTTAAAATTGGCCTAAAATAAGCAGATCGACCGAAAATCGTTAAACGAAGAGGCAGTACATATGCATTCACCCGCATCATATTCCTTCCTCTAATCGTCAACGAATATGCATCAATATCCAATTAGCTCGCACATATGCTCATTCAGAGTAAATGTTATGGGAAAAATTACAGGGAGAAAGGCATACGCCATCGACAGATTCAAATTCAAAAATCAAAACTCCAGGGCCGTGTACTTACCGGGACGTCAATGAAAAGGGACGGTCTTCGATGACGGTGCGGTGGCAGGAGTTGCAAGAGGGAGGGGAAAATGGTTTATTGGGGGGTGGGGGAGTCACGTGAGAGACGATCGGAGGAAGATTGTCGAGGACGGGAGTGATGGCGGCTGGGATGAGAGTGAGCGATGAAAGGAAGGAGAAAGGAAAAAAACCCTAAAAAACGAGAGGGAGGGGCAGCCCATGATTTTTTCGTCAGGCTCCTTTCAGGGGTGAAAGGTGAAAATTTATCACCTTTCACCGTCAGGACCCACTATTCACCCTTTCAGCTAAACAAACACAAATCAGGTGATAGGTGAAAATTTTCACCTTTCACCGTCACCGACCATTTGTCACCCTTTCAGCTTCCAAACACTTTTCACCCTGAAAGGTGAAAATTTTTACCTTTCAGGGCTGAAATATTGGTTTTTCAGCTTTCCAAACGCCCTAAAAAACCGCCCCACCCCCGATTCCCTCCTTCCCTCTATGATGAGGGCCACAACACCCACTCCAGCGCGAACATCGGTGCACGTGTCACATCGGCGACCCAAACCCACACGCTGCTCACGTGCAGATTCCCTTCCCCCTCGCTTCGCATTTCTCTCGGCTTTCTCTCTCTAGATCTAGGTCCAGGCGAACGGAATTCTAACGGCGACGAAAGAGATGAATGGCGGAGGGGAGGCAACACCGCGGCCGCCTTCGCTGCCCATCAGGGAGGATTGCTGGACGGAGGACGAGACGGCGACGCTGATTGAGGCCTGGGGCGACCACTACCTCGAGCTTAGCCAGGGGAATCTCCGACAGAAGCACTGAGAGGTAAAGCAGAAGTAGATGATCGAGTTGGAGAAGCAGAGGATGGTGTTTGCCAAGGGCTTGGAGTACCAAATAATGCAACTTTTTGTGGATTCACAGGTATACATTGAGAAGGCGAAGCATGCCCGTCGCAATTCTGCGACGACAGGTGAGTTTGATGTGCCTTCTCCTTGTTCATTCTTCGCCAGTATCTCTACTTACAATTATGGTAAATAGTACTATGTGCTAATTAAAGATTAGTAAATTCTGTGCCTGTATTTGCTTGGTTTTAAGTTCTACTATGGGACTTCAATATTTGATTGGGTAATTTTAAGGGTTCGAAGATGGCGATTACCATGTTGTTGCTATGAACTCAAAGTGATGACAATATCTTTGAGAATTGTAGTAAGTGGAAGTATTTATAGGTGATATTTAAAGAGGTTGAAACTGAAAGAAGCCATTCATCCATTCATTGCAAGTAAAGTGGTATTGACATAGATTTGATTGTATTTTAGCTTACCGAATTTTCAATGATTTTTTCGGTCTTATCCGAATTTTGCTGAACTGAACTGAACTGAATCGATCCCTTTCCGAATAGCCCCCGAATTCGTACTTTGTGACACTGGGTAGGGCCCTAAAAATTTAGTTAAAGTTTTAATTTTTTTATTCAATCCTTTCTTCTTTTCTCTTGATGACGTTGCAAACCCTCCTTGATGATGACAGTGATGTGATGCTGATAATGAAAATTGGTGAGGATAGACGAACTCAATAACGAGAAAAATATTTTCCTCACCAAACTCCCTCACCAACGGCCATGAGGAGGTGGGGCCCTAAAAATTTAGGTATTGTAATTTTTTCTTTTATTCAGTTCTTTCTTCTTTTCTCTTGATGATGTGGCAAGCCCTCCTCGATGGTGATGGTGATGTGATGCTGATAATGAAGATTGGTGAGGCTAGACGAACTCAATAATGAGAAAAATGTTTTCCTCACCAAACTCCTAGGACAAAACACGAACAGCTAGGATGGCTAAACGAGCTGGGCTCGGGCGGCCTGCAACTGTTCATTAATAGCCCGAGCCTGCTAAGCATTAATGGTCACAGCCCGTCAGGATATAAACAGTCACGGGCTGTTTATTGGGCTACGAATATACTTGGTTTTTTAAGCTCTGTTGAGCCATTTGCCTCTTCTTCAGCCCTGTCCACCTTCACTTCAAGAGGCACCATCACCACAAGGAGCCCGATCTTTCTTGGGCTGGAGACCGGCGGCGATATCTGGGCGACAGCTCTTGCCGACCATGATGTGATTGTCGGAGTGCTGGACACTGGTATTTGGCTGGAGAGCCCGAGCTTTAATGACTGGGGCATGGCGGTCGTGCCAGCTAGGTGGAGGGGTGCCTGTGTGCTCGATCGGGGCTTCAATCGGAGCAACTGCAACCGAAAGATTGTCAGCGCTCGGATGTTCTATTGGGATTATGAGGCGGCCAACAGCACAATCAACAAGAAGGATGAGTTCAAGTCGCCCCGGGACCAGGGCGGGCTTGACTCGCACTGCAATGACGGTGACTGGAGTTCCTGTCCCCAGGCCAACCTTCTTGGATATGCTCGGGGGACAGCTAGGGGGATGGCGCCTAACACCCGGATTGCCTCCTACAAAGTGTGTTGGGCAGGCGGCTGCTTTAGCTCTGACATCCTCTCAGCTGTCGATCGGGCAGTGGCCGATGGTGTCGATGTGCTGTCAATATCGCCTGAGACAGCCTCTCGATAGCGGTGTTTGGTGCAATGGAGTTAGGAGTTTTTGTTTCTTGCTCCGCCTGCAACGGAGGGCAGGATCCCATCAACCTCACCAATGTGTTGCCGTGAATCACCACGATTGCGACTAGCACCATGGACAGGGACGTTACTGTGGTATCCAGTGGGCAAAACAATAGCATTGATGTCCAGAACATCGCTATTAGCGAGCTCAACTTTCCCTAGGAAGAACCTTTCGATCCCTGGGACCACCTTGATGCCCCCTGATCTGATCTTCGCTAGGGTGCCAATGTCTAGAACTGGGGTCTTGCCCACAACATTTTTAAGTTGCAGAGGACCCATTTCAGGCCGCATGAGGCCATACTTCTCCAACTTCCCAAGCACCAACCACGCCAGAATCAACGACATCTTGTCCACCAGCCATAAAGGAAGCAACTTCAATAGAAAAATCGCCGTCTCAAACATCAATTTGCCAAAAACCTGCCTTGGCAACACATGAACCTGTAATTCAAGAGTTACCCATTTCAGCTTATGACAGCAGGAGAAAAAAAGATGAGATTTTGATGTATGGGAAGTACTGACTGAGCTGCGAACGACCATGGAAGGGAAGGCATTGTGGTTGCAGAGGTCGAGAGAGAGCTCCATCCCGGAATTCCCACATCCAACGACTAGCACCTTCTTCCCCTGGTAGTCCTCCCCCGACTTGTACTCACTAGAATGCACCACCCGGCCGCCGAACCGGTTGAGCCCCTCAAACTCAGGGACCACCATCTCTGCATTCTCTCTAGTGGCGATGACGAGCCAGCGGCAAATGTACTCGGCGCTAGAGGCGGTGCGGAAGCGCCAAAGGCCTGAGATGGGGTCGAAGCGGGCGGAGATGACGCACTGGTTGAAGCGGGGGTTGACGCTGAAGCGGGCAGCGTAGGACTGTTATTCTCTTGTTCCTTCTTGGTTGCATCTTGGCTGTGTTATTGGCCCTGTAGTGGAGCCCGAGATCGGCTCACTTTGGGTGAGCCCGCTAATAGCCTGACCATTTATGGTTAAATGGGCTCGGGCTGGGCTGGTTTAGCGAGCCCTGATCTCGTTTACCAGCCCTACCAATGCCCATGCAGAGGTGGGACCCTAAAAATTTAAGTAAAATTGTGATTTTTTTATTCAGTCCTTTCTTTTTTTCTCTTGATAACGTGATAAGCCCTCCTTGATGGTGATGTGATGTTGGTAATGAAAATTAGCGTAGCCAGATGATCGTTTAAATATAAACCCTTGCAAGTGCACAAGGCAATTGTACTACGGCGAGTATAGAAAGGGTTGTCGAACCTCAGAGACGGTTAAATAATTTACCAAATTTAACAGAAAGTTGCAGTTTTTAATTACTCTAAGGATAGCAATGAACTTTAATTAAACAAATTGAGATTTAATCAATATGGAGAAGGCCAAGGCTTCAAATCCACCACAATAAACTAGTGTATCGTCTCTCTCTCTCTCTCTCTCTCTTTTGAATAAAGATTTCCAATTGGCTAGCATATTCCTCTCGGACATACACTTGTCAACTCAAAATATAGTGCTCTCCTCTCGGACGTAATACATCAAACGATTAAAACATGGAATTGTGATCTATCTCTCTTGAGTATAAAGTAATGAAACTTTATTGATACATAACACCTCAGTCTACTCACATTCCTCTCGGACATGCAAGTATTCTTCGGATTGAAACTCACAAGAATTCACTCTTGTCTCTCTCGAGTACAAAGAATAAACCTTAATGAATTAACAGTGATTATACAATAAAATCCATACACCAACTAGAGTAAACATAATATTAGAGAAAAGAGACTATACAACCAGATTATTGGGCTTCATCTATGCCTTGCAATGGAAGAGAATCCATCATCATGTTTTTCATCTTCTTCTTCTTCTCTCCTTTGTTCTAGCCTCCAAAATAGCTCAAGATCCCCCAAAACGTTCTCCCTTAAGGCTTATTTATATGTTTGAAGAGAAACCCCGAAGTCCTCTTCCAAATCCGAATCGAAATAGGCTTGATTTAGGTTTTCCACATAAACCGATCGATCGCACATATAGCCGATTGATCACTCACTTTCTTTCACAATTTTCTTCGTTGTCGCGCCGATCGTCCGTTAATTTTGTCATCCGATCGATCATTTCTATTCTCGATTGATCGTGTTTACTGTAATGTGCAAATCCAAAAACTCCAGTAGATACGATCGATCGTTTTGAATGTCGATCAATCGTTTCCTTCAGTAACACTGTTTTCGGCTCTGGCGATCAATCGTGTATGAAATGCCGATCGATCGTAGTTACTGTTCATAATTTTCAAACAGTTATAACTTTCTGCTCCGAACTCCGAATTACACGCAGTCAGTGGAGTTGGAAAGCTTACTTCTTGAAATTTAACATGAAGCTTGAATCAATCCAATCAGAGATATGCACACAAAGTTATGAAGATTTAACAATTAAAGTCACTTTTCACCTCATTTATGTATCTTACTCTTGTTTTCTACAAAAACCCAAAACTATATTAAAGTAGCACTAATTCTAATCAAACACTAACATACATAAGCTTAGGAGATAATAAAATGTATATTTCATCTATAAATCACTAGACGAACTCTAAAAAGGAGGGCAGAGTACGATGGATCACCTATCTATCCGGAATAGGGGCAAGACCATTCCACTTCTCATGTTTTTTACTTTTCGGCAACATCATTCCACTTTGCTTTGTACCAAGCGTGTGTTCACGAAAGTGAGAGCACTACCCAATTCTGATGTGGCTCGATGGAGATACGAGCATGGGTGGACATGGTCTATGCTTGACTTGACAATTTTGGTTCGATGAACTTGCCCACTATTACTCACCACATTCGGTATGCTAGTTCTACTTTACTTCTACTCCCACTACTTCTTTGCCAGCCAGGCTGCCCACATAGGTGGCATGTTTACAACATTCTTATCTGTTGCAAGTGCCTTATTTGGTGCCATGGTTCATGAAATCTCATATTATGCGTCAATTGATCACAGTTAGCATCATAGACATATCTTCTCATGACAACATCTAGTCAACTTATGCTCATTCACAAGATTATAATAATAGATTTGAATTTAATCATAGTTAGCATTGGAGGCGTATCTTCTCATGACAACATCCAATCAACTCATGCTCATCCACAAGATTATAATAATAGATTTGAATTTGCCAGACTTTCTCTGTTGTAACAAACATTCCTTACATAAACAACTCATTGTAATCTTTACATATGATAGCCCGGTATTCAAGGGATCATGATTTGTACACAATTCTATATAATAGTGGATTCACCCCACGTACAAGGTAGGAAGACTCAATTCTTTTATGGTATCAGAGCTTCAACATCTTGAGACCTTATTCTTCATGGCTTCCTCTTCTTCTTCTCAAACCTCTTCATCCTCCACCTCTCAAATCCTTGTCCTGAAAACCCCTCCTATGTTAGACTACTCCTCTTCTTCAAGGGGTGATCATTAATATTACTCACCACGAACCTCTGAAACTTGACAACACCAACTATTTACTCAGGAAGCCTCAGTTTCTTCCGGTGTTACTAAGCCAATACGTCCTAGGCTATGTGGATGACACTGTCATTGCACCACCCAAATTCCTTGCTGACTCCAATGGCATCCAAAGTTGGATCCAGGCGACCCTCTCTAATAGTGCTCTTGGGGCCTTGGGCACGTATGGGGGATTGACAACGCCTCCGCTCTTTGGTCCACCCTTGAGCAGATTTATGCTTCTACCTCTCAAACCCAAATTCTGTAACTCCGCTTCCAACTACAGACATTAAAGAATGGCTCTCTCATTATGACCAATTATCTGGAGAAAGCCAAACAATTGGCCGACCACCTTGCAGTGACCTCTCATCCCGTCAGCTCCACTAACCTGGTATTCTATATACTTGGCGACCTTGGGGCTGAGTATGAATCATTTGTGATGTCCATCACGTCCCACACCGACCCTTTGTTCCTTGA
Source organism: Houttuynia cordata (assembly GCA_039654745.1). Classification (NCBI taxonomy): domain Eukaryota; kingdom Viridiplantae; phylum Streptophyta; class Magnoliopsida; order Piperales; family Saururaceae; genus Houttuynia; species Houttuynia cordata. The sequence continues at coordinate 28,624,918 of CM077507.1, read as the reverse complement.
AGATCTTCACAGCCTACTCATCACACAAGTTCATCGGATGGAGTTGTCTTCACAACTCTCCAATCTAGACCTCTCTACCGCCAATGCAAATGTTGCCTCCTGCAATGCCAATGGTTCTGGCAATGGACGTGGTCGTTGGGTTGATATACACTTTAAATATGCATTTTATTATCTCCTACACTTATATTTATGTTAGTATTTTGATTAAATTTAGTGATACTTTAATATAGTTTTTGGTTTTTGTAGGAAAATGAGAGTAAGATGCAGAAATGTCGTGAAAAATGACTCCAATGTTAGAATCTTCATAAATTCGTGTGTATATATCTAATTGGACTGATTCAAGTTTCATTAAATTTCAAGAAGTCAGCTTTCCAACGCCACCGACTGCGCTCAATTCGGAGTTTGGAGAGAAAAGTTATGACCATTGAAAGATTGTGATGCAGAACATGAATAGTAACTGATCGATCGGCCAAATTTACGGAATCGATTGGCTGAGAAAAAAAACGAAATTTTTGTGATCAATCGGCACCTCTCTCTATCGATCGTATCTACTGGAGTTTACTGATGAACAGTAATTGATCGATCAGTGAACAGTGCCGATTGATCGCCGTATGCGAAAAATTGAAATAAGGCCTATTTTGACTCGGATTTGGAAGGGGATTTCATGGTTTTCCTTCACCCCGATATATATGCCTTAAGGGAGAACGTATTGGGCATTAGAAAATAGAGTTTTGAGTCACTTTGGAGACCTTAGAGGCTAGAGCAAAGGAGAGAAGAAGAAGAACATGATGATGAATTCTCTTCCAATGCGAGACTAAACTCTTTTCCAAGGCATAAATGAAGCCCAATAGACTGGTTGTGTAGTTTCTTTTCTCTCATCTTATGTTTACTCTACTTGGTGTATGACTCTTTATTATAAAATTAAAGTTAATTAATTGAAGTTTGTTCTTTGTACTCGAGAGAGACAAGAGTGAATTAATTAGATTTCAATCTGAAAGAGCACTTGCGTGTCCGAGAGGAACATGAGTAATTTGAAGTGTTATATACTAATAAAGTTTCATTGGTTTATACTCAATAGAGATAGATCACAATTCCATGTTTTAATCGTTTCATGTGTTACGTCCGAGAGGAGAGCACTATATTTTGAGTTGACAAGCGTATGTTTGAGAGGAATATGCTAGCCAATTGAAAATCTTTATTCAAAAGAGAGAGAGAGAGAAAAGATACACTAGTTTATTGCGGTGGATTCAAAGGCTTGGTCTTCTCCATATTGATTAAATCTAAGTTAGGTTAGCTAAAGTTCATTGCTTTCTTTAGATTAATTAAAAACTGCAACTTTCTCTTGAATTTGGTAAATTATTTAACCGTTCCTGTGGTTCGACAATGATCTACATATGAAATATGCATTTTATTATCTCCTAAACCTATGATTATGCTAGTGTTTGATTAGAATAACTACTACTTTAATATAATTTTTTGTTTTTTGTAGGAAACAAAAGTTATACATAGAAATGTGGTGAAAAGTAACTCAAATAGTTAAATTATCATAACTTCGTGTATAAATCTCGGATTGGACTAATTCAAGCTTCATGTTCAAGAAGTCAGCTTTCCAACGCCACCAACCACGCATAATTCGGAGTTTGGGGCAGAAAGTTATAGCCATTTTAAGATTGTGAACAGTAACAACGATCGATCGGCTATCAATGCGATCGATCGCCTCAGCCGCAAAAGCAGTGTATTGAAAGAAACGATCGATCGTATCTACTGGAATTTTTGATCCGCGCAAGACAGTAACTACGATTGATCGGTATTATACGGCATCGATCGGCAAAGCGATCGATCGGAGGAAAATAACGAAGGAACCCCTGTGGCTGGCTAGTAAGGCTGAGCATGGTTTTGGAATTCCTGTCTTGGGGCCTGGTTAAAGGCGGGCCCCTGGTTAGGTTGTTTCCAGGCGAAATTTGGATGATTTCGCCACCCCGGATTATAGGTATTTGAGTAGGGGTTATTGGCTCTAGGGTATCCTTGTGCAAAGTTGACATGCTCCTGTACAAGGTCTGGATACTGGGAGGCTGAGGGGCAGTCAACAATAGTGTGCATAGGGCTGGCACAGATGGCACAGGCATCTTGAGAGGTTGGGGTATAAGGTGGAGTCTGTGAGAAAAACCGGTCAAACCTCTCAGTAAGGGATGCCACTCGGTGTTCTAGGTTCGTGGTAGCTTTAACATCATACATGCCTCCCCTTGAGGCACTCCTGCCAGGCATATGGCCTTCCGATCTATAGAGGGGGGCACTGTGTAGAGAGTTTTCGCTCAGGTCCTCTAGTAGATCCCAAGCATCAACAGGGGTTTTCTTCATGAATGTGCCTCCACAGGAGGCGTCTATTAGGGTCTTATGCTGATCACACACACCCTCATGAAATCTTTGTACTAATTGCCACTTGGGCACATCATGGTGGGGACAGGACCGGAGTAAGGATTTCATCCTCTCCCATCTTTCATGGAATTGTTCATTAGGTATCTGGGTGAAAGTGATGATTTCATGGCGGATCTTATTGGTCCGCCCCACAGGAAAGTATTTCTTGAGGAATTCGGCTTAAAGTTCCTCCCAAGTGGAAATAGAGTTATGCTCAAGGGAGTACAGCCATTCCTTGGCCCTATCTTTTAAGGTGAAGGGGAACAGCCTAAGGCGCACCTGGTCATCAGATAGTATAAGTTTAAAGGTTGTGTTAACCTCTAGGAAATTTTGTAGGTGCCTATAGGGGTTCTCATTTAATTGGCCATGGTATGTGGGCAGCATCTTGATGATGTTTGGCTTAATTTCAAAATTAGCCACGGTTGCAGGAAGTAGGATACAGGAAGGGGAGGTGTAGGCAGTGGGACGGTAGTAGTCTTGCAGGGTACGGGCATGGGGCATTAGTGGATTCTGGTTTAGGCCATTCCTATCCCCAAGGTTCATGTTGTCCGCCATTTGATGGGTTTCAGGGATTGGTTTGCTAGGAGTTCTACAAATTCTATAGAGTCGCTCAGGATCAGGGTCAAAGGCCAGGTCGGGGTTCAGGGAACGACGACCATGCATGCACAATAAAAATCAAACAAAACCTGTGCAATCCTAATAGCGACAACTAGCAAGCATCAGTCCTAGATAGCAACAACTAGCAACCTAATAGCGACAACTAGCACGTCATGCAATCCCACAAAGAAAAGAAAAACACCAAGCACCCAAATTTACTCTAAAAGAAGGTTAAGAGAGTGCAAACAGTGGGAAGGGATGGCCCTTCCAACGATGACGAAAATCAGCGTCCTCTCTTAATCCTGCAAAAGAAGAAAAACTAAATTAAGCTACTGAAAGGAAATCTAAATTAGACTAAACTACTCTAAAACTAACTATGCTAAGAATTTAGTAAACTATTGAGCCGTCCCCGGCAACGGCGCCAAAAACTTGATCATTTAAAATTAAACCTTTGCAAGTGCACAAGGCAATTGTACTACGGTGAGTATTAATAAGGGTTGTCGAACCTCAGGGACGGTGAATACTTTACCAAATTCAAGAGAAAATAGCAGTGTTGATTTTAGACTAAGAAAGCAATGAACTTTAAACTAGACTAAGCTGAGATTTAATCAATAAGGAAAAGACCAAGGCTTCGAATCCACCACAATAACTAGTGTATCGTTTCTCTCTCTCTTTTGAATAAAGATTTCCAATTGGCTAGCATATTCCTCTCGGACATACACTTGTCAACTCAAAATATAGTGCTCTCCTCTCGGATGTAACACATAAAACAATTAAAACATGGAATTGTGATATATCTCTCTCGAGTATAAACCAATGAAATTTTATTGATATATAACACCTCAGTCTACTCACGTTCCTCTCGGATACGCAAGTATTCTTCGGATTGAAACTCACAAGGATTCACTCTTGTCTCTCTCGAGTACAAAGAACAAACCTTTATTGAATTAACGGTGATTACACAATAAAATCCATAAACCAACTAGAGTAAAAACATAAGATGAGAGAAAAGAAACTACACAACCAGATTATTGGGCTTCATCTACGCCTTGGATAGGAGTTTAGCCAAGCATGGGAAGAGAATCCATCATCTTCATCATCTTCTTCTTCCTTTGCTCTAGCCTCCAAGGGTTTCTCCAAGAGTTGAATATGTGTAGTAGTAGTCGTGCCCAAAACGTTCTCCCATAAGGCCTATTTATAATAGTGAAGAGAAAACACGAAGTTCCCTTCCAAATCCAAGTCGAAATAGGTCTTAATTCCGGTTTGCCGCATACGGCGATCGATCGTACGTATTGACGATCGTTCGCTACCCGATCGATCGCAATTCCTTCGTTATTTTACCCCGATCGATCGCTTTGCCGATCGACGCCGTATGATACCGATCGATCGTAGTTACTGTCTTGCGCAATTGAAAAATTCCAGTAGATACGATCGATCGTTTTTATGCCGATCGATCGTTTCCTTCAATACAGTGCTTTTGCGGCTCTGGCGATCGATCGCAGTGATTTCCGATCGATCGTAGTTACTGTTCATAAATTTCAAATGGCTATAACTTTGTGTCCCGAACTCCGAATTGTGGGTGGTTGGTGGCGTTGGAAAGCTGACTTCTTGAAATTTAACATGAAGATTGAATCAGTCCAATCCAATATTTGTAGACGAAGTTATGATAATTTAACCATTCGAGTTACTTTTCTCTTCATTTCTGTGTATTACTCTTGTTTCCTACAAAAACCAAAAACTATATTAAAGTAGTAGTTATTCTAATCAAACACTAGCATAATCATAAGCTTAGGAGATAATAAAATGCATATTTCATGTATAGATCAGCTGTTCACAAAAGTTGTCCACCAAAGGGTTGTTGGTGCTCTGTCAATTTCGATGGCACTGCTAGGATCTCTCTTAGACAGCCTCATCTGGTGGCGCTTTACCCACCACGAACACAAAGTTGGGGCAATTGCTTTGTGTAGCGGCTCATTATCTTCCTTAGTAGCTGAGGCCTAAGGGGTGAGAATATCTTCAGGCTCGTCTCCTAAATTGATGGGTGATGGGAGCTTGGTCAACTTCATTTTGTTCTTGGCTAAGGTTGGAGTCTACTTCAACCTTGACGGCTTGGACAAGGAATTATCCCTCCTTATTAGTTGGCTCTGGAGTATGATCGAATCCATCTTATGGATATGGATATGTAGCTTTCAGGCTTTTTATATAAAAAAAGGTTGGACTTTACTTCATCCAGCTAAATGGAGATGCTTACAATGTATTAAATTGATGGAGTCAACATGTAAGAAAAGACCCAAGATTTGAATAATGACAATGTCATGTAGAATTGGAAAAGAAAATGTTTGACAAAGTATTGGATAAGTATATCACTTACATTCATTAGTAGTTGCACATATTTTTTTAAAAAAGCAGATTCCCCTACATTGAGGAAATAAGTTGCACAACGTTAATAAAAAGTAGATCAACATGTAGAATATTTAACATGTGATGTAAACACTAAATTTATGGAAGTTGATCGGTTAGAATATTTAACATGTTTTGTACAACTTCCGGTAGTTTAGAAGATTCCCCTAGACGACAATATCCCTACTTCCATTAATTTGTTACAACTTCCATTGTTGATCGATGAATATTAAATACTCCAACTCCCTCCATTCAGAAATAGAGGGAAGATTTGGAAATTATAGTTAATGTTATTAACACTAATCACCTTTTTAAAATTCCCCCTCTGTTTCTGAGGGAGTATTCTACATGTGATTCCGTAAATTTTGAATTAGTTTTTATATATTTAATTTAGTGATGTAAAAAAAACTACTGGAAGTTGTACAAAACTAGAGAAATGCATTCCTTGTGGAATATTTAATGTTCATCGATCAACAATCTTGGAGTTTTAATTATCAAACTTTAAGTCCCTACTACCTTAGCAGAAGAAGATGACGACAACAACGATATCCTTACTAGCTCTGAACATCAACCGGCCAAACTTAAAAATTTATACTAATCCAGCTGAAAGGAGCTTCTAAAGAATGATAGTAAAAATTAGAAGGGGCTGACAAATCTACATGCGAAAAATCTCTCCATGCTCATGAACTCTTCTTGTTATGCATTTTCTTCTCTCGATTGAGATTTGATAACTGTATTCTTAGCTGCCATTTCCGCATCCATAATAGAAGATTTTCCTGCCATCATTTTCTCATGAACTCTTCTTGTTATTCATTTGCTTCTCTCGATTGAGATTGATAAGTGTATTCTTAGTTACCATTTCCGCATCCATAATAGAAGATTTTCCTGCCATCATTTTCTCCAGCACCTCTATCATTGTGGCGAGCTATGTAGATGTTCCGCCATTGGTCCCAATATCATTCTATGGACAATATGATTGAAGTATATATTATCCATGGAAATATCACACTTTATACCTTCCCCATGAAAATTGGATCTAAACTCTAATTGGTTCATGTCTTTATGGTTCTATCTCTTTAAGAAAATGGCATTTATGGGGATTGAGCATTTGGGCTTTATCACATGCAAGCAAGTTTAAAGACTAAAGAAAAATTATGGGGAGAGTGTGTCACAGCTTAGATATTCACAGCTGATAGGAAGTTTGAATTATCTAGCTAACAGCAGTAGACCGGATATATCCTATACTGTAGGAAGACTAAGTAGATACACTAAGAGCACAAATGAATCTCATTGGATTACCATTGAGAGAGTATTCAGATATCTGAAGGGAAGTGTAAATTAAGGTTTACATTATTCCGGGTTCCCTGTTGTATTAGAAGGATACAGTGATGCTAATTGGGTATCAGATTATGATGAAACAAAGACCACGAGTGGTTATGTGTTTACACTTGGTGGTGGGGCAGTTGCATGGAAATCTTCCAAGCAAACTGTAATAACAAGGTCTACTATGGATGCTGAGATAGTAGCACTTGATAAAACTGGAGGAATGGCAGAATGACTTAGGGATCTTTTAATAGATATACCCTGGTTGAATAAGTCAATTCCTGGAATATTGATTCACTGTGATAGCCAATCAGCACTTGATAAGGTTAAGAGTAAGAATCATAATAAGAGGTCCTCCAGACATATTGAACTAAGGTATAAAATCTTGCTCAAGTTGACTACCTCGGGAGTCATTACCTTAAGTTTCATACGATCAGCCGATAATTTGGCTGATTCGTTTACGAAAGGATTGTCAGCAGGGCAAGTCCTTAATTCATCTAGGGGAATGGAGCTGAAAGCCTATGATTAAGTCATCATTAGTAGCAACCCAATCTCTCTGCGTGGAGATCCTACAACGAAGATTCAATGGGTAACAACAAGCTAATGCGTGACTTGGAGAGCACTATTTAAATAAATTGTATGCCCATTCCCGTGTTAAGATGAGAGTGCTCTACTATATATGAAACAGGTTGACGAAAGTCTTAATGATGTCAAGGCCTAAATGGCAGGGTATTGTTATGCAGATTACCCTTGGAGACAGTCACCTATATGAGTGCCAGTGAGGTCACAGTTAAGGAGAACGAGGGTTTGTTCTCTAATGTGCAACTCATGAAAAGATACAAGGCGTATGGCTGTAAAACGCTACCCCGAATGATCTCGAAAAGGGAGTTACTCTAACTGTTAGGTTTTTCAAAGCTCTTGCTCTAAGGTTCAAGTTCAAGACTTAGTTCACTTCGAACTTGTGAGAGTGGCGGCTTACCAAACTAGGTGTAGGTTCAAACCCGCAAGGTACCTATCGCCGAAAACTTAGAGTACTATTGCTCAATGTCTAATTCATGTGTTGTTTGCATTCTAGTGTGTAGACTAGTTTAAAATCAAGTCCCATGCGGTACTCTAAGTTGGTTTTAAACCGAGAACACGATCGATCGGGCAAAATGATCGATCGCTAGACGATCGATCGTCATTGGTGATCGATCGTAGTCTCGGGTTTCATTTTGATTTTCGACAGGCCGAGATGACGATCGATCGTCGTGACAGTTTCGGGATTTTTTCTGCTATTTTAGCTTCCAAAAGTTGCATTTTTTCATCCCTCTTCTTCCCAACAGAGTCCTTTTATTATAAAGAGAACGAAAATTCTCATAGAAGGATAACAGAAGGGATCCAAACTCTTTCTTCTTCTCTCCAAATTCTTGGTCCATCATTGAGCAATAGAATCTTCTCTGATCGAGATCCAGTTAGTTTGATTTGTGTGCACCTTTAAACTGACGAAGTAGTTCGTTGTATCTCGGGAACAGAACATCTTTGATTGCCTGTGCACGGAGGGCGGTGTATCTGTTTCAAGGACAGTGCATAGCGTGTCTCGAACAGGGTTTTAATCTCTTCTACTCTCTCTGGTATTTTCATATAATAATTTGTCAATTAATTGTAAATAATTGGTAGTATTATTGCCCTCTTTTATGTGATAATCCCAACAATATCCACATTCATTTGCCTTTGAGGCATGGATAGAGGTCCCAAGTCCCCCACACGAGATGACTTGATGACCTGATGACAATGGCTCCTCATGCAGTGTGACATGCATATTAGGGCAAAGACTCTTCAAACAATGAATTGAATTTTCCCTGGAACAACCGAACAAGCATGGAAATGAATTATGCTGGTAGGTCAGGCACCCTTAGTGATATGTGAAGATCACGGAAGGCTAAAACTAAGAAATGAATCATTAGAAAATGAGTGATTACATCCATATCCTAATCCTAACACTCCCTGTGCATGACAACATTCATCAAACCTTAGCATGTGCACATAATTTAGGTGAAGACAATTGCCTGTGCCAGAACACAAATGGGAGAAACTACCGTGGTAAATAACTAACATTTCCCAATAGCTTAAGCTGCTTGGAAACAAGCTATTACTGAATTTGTTTCACATAACAACTCTTCCCTCCACACGTACATACAAGCATTAATCACAGCTTGGCATGTGAACATCACTAAGAAAGGACATCTACCAAACACAAATGGTGAAAATCACACGCCAAACGAATCTAGAACGTTGGCTTTGATTCCAGGTGAAATAACCAATGTTTCCTAAGAGGGCGTCTAGCGTGACCGAGTTTGAGGACCAGATTAAATGACCCCATTTAATCTGGTCCTCAAACTCGGTCACTAAAACATTTCCTGCTTCCTGATACGAAACAAGGAGTATGTTACAGCCTACAACCATTATGGTTGTAGTGCAAGAGATCCAACAGCTCCAAATAATAGGATTGCTCCCCAGTCTGGGTCCTCTCAAGCCTAATCCCAGCTCCTAATTCATTTTAATCTACATTACATCTATGCTACAGCCGTTACAGCTAGCCTCCTTGGCAAGGAATTCCGTATCGGATATCGGTATCGTATCGGTTGGCTTAAGAGACAAAATATCGGAGATATATCAGAGATATTTGTAAAAAAATATCGGTGGTCAAAAACTAGTTTTTACCGTATATTTTCATAATCTAGCTTCTAAAATGAGTTATACTAATTTAAACAAAGCATAGAATTTAAAATATGCATATTAGGATGGGAAACAAGTTGGAAAGTTACTTTTTTAAAAAAAAAAAATTCCAATTTTTTTTTCGAAAATATTTTTTTATTATAAAATAACGATATATCGGTCTCGGTTTCGGACCGATATATCGCCGATATTTGAAAAAAACCAAAAATCTGATATTTATTCGTCTCGTTTTATCGGATGGGCCCCGATATCGATATATTGGCTATATATCGCCGATATGGAATTCCATGCTCCCTTGTCACTTAAGCTGCTAGAAAGTAATTATCATATATCAGCATTAGAATACCAACAAGAGTCCCCTTTGCATGAGACATAGCTCACGTGCGTCTGTGTGAGTCGAGGCATCTCGAGCCGTCAGATTTTGACCTGACAACGGCCATCAAATCAGGGGTAGGTGGGTTTGAATCGCCCACTACCCCTAGAGCCGTTGGATCAAAATTCGCGCCTTCAGTGATTCGCCTCATACAAACGTGCATCAGCCGTGAGACACTGCAAGGGATGGTTGGGTTTAAACCTATCTGCTACCCAGTGACGAATGTAAGATTTTTAGGGATGGGGGTGCCATTTTGAAATGAGGGGTCAGATAATAGAATTAAGCCAACTTTAGTCCAAACCATTATTGAAAATATAGGGGTTCACTAAAAAGAAGGTACACACCTATGGAGGTCATCTGACCTCATCCCTTCCACGTAGGTCCGCCCTTGCTGCTGCCTGATTGGCCGCCATTACATTAAAATCCAACGGCTCGCGGCTGTGTATCATATAAACGGAACTCTAAATCTTAACCTAATTTCAAAATGCCGCTTCATTGGATGGAGAGTATTATATTTATAATTTATTATAATAAAAAAAGTTAGGCTAAAAGAGAAAGAAAAAGAAAACCGGGTCAAGAATGGCGACTCGCGGCGCAGACCTTGACAAAAACCAAGGCCATAATTGTCATTTCATAACTCCTTCTGATTCTACATAAACGGACAACGGTCTTGTTCCCATTCCAAGCTCCCCAGCCAACAGCTTTCAGCAGCCTTCAATCAAGCTTAGATTTGAAATTTTCAGCCAATTTTTGCTTTCAAATCCGATAGGAGAGGCAATTCAGTTGAGTTCATAGCTGTTTCAGAGAAGGAAATGGCGGAGAAGAGCAAGATTCTGATCATCGGAGGCACGGGCCATATCGGCAAGTTCGTCGTGCAGGCGAGCGCCAAGCTGGGCCATCCCACCTTCATCCTCGTCCGGGAGAGCACCGCAGCCGACCCGGGCAAGGCTGCAATGATTGACGGATTTAAGAATGCTGGAGTCACACTGCTCTATGTGTGTATCGGGTTTCTTCTGTCCTTTGATTCGTTTGATTGATAATTTCGATCGCAGGAAAAGTGACATTTATATATGAAATTTTGTGGTGTGGCAGGGTGATATGTACGATCATCAGAGTCTGTTGAAGGCGATCAAGCAGGTGGATGTCGTCATCTCCACCGTTGGGCACTTTCAGATTCCGGATCAGGGGAAGATCATCGCCGCCATCAAAGAAGCCGGACATATCAAGGTCTTTACTCTATCTCTCTCTCATGCATGCGTGTAGAATCAATTACCAGATCAATTACTTTAAATCAATTGCACTAGAGTAGCCTTGCTAGAAAAATATACTCACCTCCGTTCTGTTTCGGATGCTCCATCTGGAAAAGAGGACAATCCCGTTTTGGTTGCTTCATATGGCTAATTGAAGGAGATTTTGAACCTCTCCCTCCCCCCATTAGTTGGGGTTTCCATCATCCAATAATAATAAACATTTTTCCAGATGGAGCATCTAAAACAGGACGGAGGGAGTATAATTTATCTATCTATGAAATAGAATCGGAAAAGAGCAACTTGTGAGGTGTCTATAAAAGACTAGTTTTCTTTTATCTATTTATCGTAAACTAGCTGAAATATGAAGCTATGGCATTCGTATAAATGCCCAAATGGATGACGTTTTTCAATTTAAGAGAATTGATTCACTGCCAATAGATTTTTTTTTCAAAGAAAATTCTTTCGTAGAATTTAAAAGAGGAAACTATTCGTCTGTCTTTCATATTATGTTATGGCAATCTGAATTTTGCCCAAAATAAATTTGTGAAGGTTTTGTTCAAGAATTTTGCACTAGCTAAGAAAACAATAAGGCTAGGCCTCACTCTAGATTTTATGTAGATCACTTACATGTTGGTCATTAAAATACATTTGCAGCCCTTTTTGTGAAAAATGATTGATTCCTTGATTGAGATACCTAGGGCAAAATGGAGCAATCACGTTCTCACTAATCTCCTAGTAATGAAGTTTGCAACTGATCTGTGAGGATTTTGGTTCACTTCCTATGATTGCAGAGATTCTACCCATCAGAATTTGGAAATGATGTGGACCGCAACCATGCTGTAGAGCCTGCTAAGTCATTCTTCGCAGAAAAGGTTCAAATCCGCCGGGCTATCGAGGCTGCAGGGGTTCCATACACCATTGTCTCTGCAAACTCCATTTTTGTGCATTTCCTCCCTACATTGGCCCAGGCTGATGCCACTGCTCCTCCAAGAGACAAGGTTGTCATTCTAGGAGATGGAGTTCCCAAAGGTAAATTATCTAATTATCTCTGCTCATTCACTGAATTATCCCAGATTTGGAGCAAAAAATTACTCATTTATTGTTCTTAAATCCTCATGAATATCGTTAAAGGATAAGTTCCTCATGAATACCGTTCCTATATGAATATATACAGTTGTCTTTAACAACGAAGAAGACATTGGCACTTTTACCATCAAGTCTGTAGATGACCCAAGGGCTTTGAACAAGATTCTCTACATCAGGCCTTCTGCTAACACATACTCCTTCAATGACCTTGTGTCCCTGTGGGAGAAGAAGATTGGGAAGACCCTTGAGAGGATCTATGTCCCTGAAGAAAAGGTTCTCAAGGACATCGCAGGTCAGTGATGATTAGCTGATTGTTGATACGATTACTTCTTCACAATTTATTCATGCTAATTTGTCGATTTTATCTTATGTAGAGCATCTATTTGAATAAATAGATTACTAAATCTTTTCTATTCATTACAAAGACAAAAACATTTGCTGATCACTTAGTTGCTTTACATTGCTACAGAGGCATCTCTTCCGATTAATGCTTTCCTGTCCATTGCTCATGCGGATTTCATCAAAGGAGATCACACTTGTTTTGAGATAGAGCCATCATTCGGTGTGGAGGCTTCTGAGCTCTATCCTGATGTTAAGTACACCACTGTGAGCGAATACCTTGACCAATTTGTGTAGAGACTACAGAGTCAAGCTCACTTTGGTTCCGGATATAAAATTTTCTTTCGGGAAATATTAGCGATTGGCTGCAATACTGGTTTTGGAGATTATACTAGGCATACTTGGAAAGAACGTTGTATCAGCTTGTTCACAAAATTTAGAACTTTGTGATGTGAATGACGATATCAACTATATGAATGTATCTGAGTTTATGAATGTAAGGTTTCTATTTTATGTCTTAACATCTAGCATGTATTTATTTCCACGTGTTACACATCCAATGGACGACCTCTCTACTACGTGTCCCGTGGAACCTTTCCGCCGGATAACTTCTCCCTCAAGAGGAGTTTCGCTGGGAAAGCGTGAATTAACCACAAAGACTAGAAAGTGACTGCAAGTGTAGCAAAGGCGCTTGGCCCCAAAATATGCCTTCCAAAAAGGATTTTGTCCTAAATCAGCCAAACGCGGCTACAACGCTCTAGGAAAGGAGAAATTTTTCAGTGTAGTTACGATGCCAAATTGGCATGCTAGCGTGGTGTCGGTCACCAATCGTAGCTTGGTATTGTAACTACACTGAAAAATTTCTCGTAAGAAAGTGCCTTCCAAACGTGCCTTTAGTTTCTTGTGTGGAAGGAAGGCATTGCATAAAGAAAAAGTTTCGTGTTCTGTACTTGGATGCATCAAGTCAAAACTGAAGCGGTAATCAATGGGCCCTCAACAATGCTGACGCCCACTTCGAATTGCAAAAACCATCCCACAACCCAAGGCCCAACCCAACTGCCCAAGAGGGTGCCAGCCACTCACCGCTCCTTCCCGCCACAGCTTTGAATCGGAAAACGCTGCAATAGCTTCGGCTTCCCTTCCCTTTGCTGACACGCTCTCATTCGTCCCATCATACCAGAATTCCAATCATCCCTCCTTCCTTCTGATCCGATCGGACAGAAGATCGTCCCCATTCCTGTTGAGGTAATTAAGGTTCAATTATAATTCTCAAGTTCATCATCATCATACGGCTTATCCCAGCTACCACATTTGACTCTTATGGGAATCAAAATAATACAAAATTCATACAAAGAAATATAGTGGCAAGTTTTTATGCCAGATGCCCTTCCTGATGCAACCCTCCTAAGAGGGGGACAATGATAAAGAAGATTCAACATCATCATATTCATCATATACCTTTCTAAATATGTGGATTGGCTTCATGACATGATAGTAGCACATGAAATATTAATATAGTCATCTTCTATCACAAAGCTGGTAATAATGAAAATCAGTCTGCTTTTACATCGGAGCATGGCTTATAATTCTCAAGTTAATCATAGGATTTCAATTGATGCAATTGCATTTTGCAGTGGTGATTGGAAGTTGGGAACGAATCGGGCCTTGAAATGTTTGGTTGTGTGTGTGTGTGTGTGTTGGGTGATTTGTCTAGTTGAATCAGTGTTCTTTATTGTATTTGGCTTGCTGCTTAAGTAACAAGTCCCATGTGGTCGAACCCCGACTCCGTTGGTCACTCACCCTTGATTAAACTTCGATTTACCTGGTGCAAATGATGCATGGGCATTGTATGTATGCGGTGTGGGGTTGGTGGTGGGATACAATGCTCTGAGAGGCCGGTTGCACTTGCCCCTTGGCATGTTGCTGTTCGTGTTTCTAATGTCTCCCAAATGTTGCTCATTTTAGTTGAATCTTCTTTCGCAAAGTTTGTCTTTCGTCTCTCTTTAGTTTCACTTCTTATGTTCAACTTATGAATGTTAAGTACTACAGCTAGTACCTTACCTTGGATTAAATAGAATGATTCCATTTGATAGGTGTCCTATTATTATTGGGTCTAGTGGAAAAAGAGTTTACCATCAAAATGGGGGAGACTGTTTTTAGTCCTTCTTTGGGAGCAATGAAGCATGTAAGGAGTGAAGAAGGTCAAATGTTGACTAAGCCATTCTTGGATGTCTGTAAGCTTGTTCTACCTGTAATAGGTATGTTTTTTTACGTGAAGTTGAATTTTGATTCATGCATTTTACATCTTGATATTATATGCACTTTATGTCTACATTTCTTGCTTCTTTTAAACCATTGCAAGATGGAACTTTAGTGATTAAATCCAAGACGATGACTCTGCATCTACTTTGCATAGTCCTGTTATTATTCCTTTTTCTTATATAATTATTGTTTCTATTCGTTTACTTTGAGGAGATTTTGGATAGCTTTCTGATTTCTTCCTTTCTTTCTCTTTTCTTGGTTAATCTTGAGAAAAGTGTTCCTAATGCGCGCCCCAGGGCGAGGCCTTAAGAAAAAGCCTTGAAGGCAATATGCATGATGTGCGTACATGTCTCATGCTTCAGATACACCTTCAAGCTTCTAAGCGAGGTGTTCTCCATTTCTTGAAAAAACCTTTCTCTCACTTTTTTTGTTTGCTTATTCAGAACATTTTGTCTATTGTCTATTTTGTGTATTTTTTCTTTAAAATTTTAATTTATTTTTTTCACTTGGACACTTTTACAAAATATTTAAAAAAAGTAAGGCTTATGCCTCCCTTTTTTGGAGGTATAATGCATTGACACTCGCCTCACACCTTTTAAAGAATTGGTTTAATAGTGTTAGTAGGGAAGCATGGGATCCAGGAAGCTGTTTGCCAGGTCCTTAAACAATTCTCTTTCATTGATCAAAAGTCTTAACCAGAAATCATAATAACTTTCTTCCAAGTTTGACGCATAACTCCTAATATAATTTATATAATTTCCAATTTGATGATAATTTCATATTTTGATTTTCAACAATGACTATCGTGGAAAATTCATGTGGTATCTTTTTTTATTACTTATGTGGTATCTTCTTCAATTTTACTTGTGTGATACATGTTCCTTCTACTTCTCTTCAAACACGCATCTATATATTCTTAAATTAAGATTTTTTGACATTAGTGATTGAGGGAAGCTATGCTTTGTATTTTCAGATCAGTTTGGTCCAGCAATGGCACTTGTTAAGTCCGATGTTGGGGGTAATATATCAGTAAGAGCTCTTTCTAACTTAATCATGCCTCTCATAGAAGTTGGTGTCATAGTAATCTCTTTATAATTTGAAAATAGCATGCTGTTGAAGGACCAAATGCTTTAATTCATGTGCGAAGATGCAAGATATATGTTTCCTGGGCCCGTAGGAGATCATGCATTTCATGCTCTGCATCCTGTCCTCGTGTCCTCTTTGCGCACTCCATTCTAAGAAAATACTTATTAGACTACTTTTGAAATTGATTTCTTGTATATAATTATCCTCTCTCTTACTGTTATTGTGCATTTCACTAGCATTGATTGCACATAAAATCGTGTTGATTGTGATTAACTAGGATTGGAATATGATGCCAAAGTTGTATCAAATTTTCTTTAATAAGCTCTATCTGATATCACATGCATCCTGCTATCGTCCTTCTGCTTTCTTGTGTTTTATTTCCTTCATTTAGAAAGTACCTATGCGCATCTTTTCCAATTAGATTCCTTTTTTATCTTTGCAATATCCTCTGCTCTATACCTAGGTCGTCTCAGCTATGTCCTCTGAACAATCTCTCTTTATTTGTGTGATCATACTTATCTGATTCCTTCTTTTCTTTTTTGAGGATTGTTAGTTATTTTGATATCGGCCAGTACATGTTGTTTAAGCATTAAAAAGAGTGGAAAAAGTCTTGTGCCTTTTGAGAGAAGCAATGGCAAGATGATAGCCAGCAGCGCAATTGGATTAATAATTTTGCTGCATGATTGCTTGATGACATGCCTTTTTTACCAATCCAAGATAGTCATCAGTAATTTCTAGAACTAAAATGTGTTGTCCCTATTATTGTATTAATCTGCTGCGATAAACAAAAGAAACTCTTGCAGGAACCTGTTGCATGGGTAGTCAAGACCGTAAACGAGTTTTTAAACTTTGCTTGATGGATAAATGATTAATACAATCGAAGTGGGTATCTGCACTCCCAGTAGAGATGACTCCATAAGGCATCCTACTCAGTCCTATCTTTTATTAGGAACAAAGCATGTACTCACTAGTTTCTCGAGGTCTCTTTCTATAGCTTCAGGCAAAGATGTTTTTCTTGCATCCTCACTTACTGAGAGGGAATATTTCTGTGGCAAGAGTTTTCCTATAAGATGTTTATGTATTGCTAATGAAGTTGTTGGCTTCTTTGATCTTCCTAGTGCTTTGGTATATGACATTCGTCTGTGCATATCACGTTCATTACTTTCTGCTGCCTGTTGATTAATAACACGGTCCTTGATATATGAATGCTATTGAGTATCGATGCATAGTAACATCTAATTAATAGCGGTTATCTTGTACCGTATGAAGTTCTCGTATTACCATATGTGCTGATTGGTTTTTACTTTCCTGTTTCTATTAGAGATTAGAGTCAAAGTATTCTTCCAATCCGTCAGAATTCACTGTCCTCTACCGCATAATACAAACTGAAATTAAAGCTAAAACAGCAAAATCTTCTTCAAGCTGTACAAATGGTCTCTTGTGGCTTACAAGGTGAGGTTTTTGTATTTACAGTACATATGACAGTTTTCAAAATTGTTATGTTCCTATATGATTCGTCTCATTATTGGGTTGGTTAATCCTTTGATTTCAATGTAAATATTATTTACTATATGATTTTCTCAGGGCCTTCGACTTTTTGGTGGAATTGTTTCGCAACTTGCTTGGGCATCCTGATTGGACTATGTCACAAGTATACAATGAAGCCTACAATAATACTTTAAAGAAATTTCACGGCTGGCTTGCAAGTTCTAGCTTCACAGTAATCACACTTCGGCTCAGGCCTTTTTATTTCCTAGAATATATGGAGTTGAAATTTTCTAAATCTCTTTTGAAAGCATCCTAAATTTTGAGAGGCACTATTTGTTTGTTTTATAGGCTTATATACTAAACATGGGTTGTTTGAATGTTAGGTCGCCATGAAACTTGCACCTGATAGGAAGAAATTCTGGGAAGTGCTCGCAGGCACAGGGGATCTAAATGCAGATATGGCACAATTTTGTGCGACCTTTTCACCTCTTTTGGAGGAAAACCACAAGTTCTTGGTACTATTTCTTTCATTTCACTTTCTTATACCAGAACTTTGTTTTTCGGTGTCAAGTGTGAACTGGTATTTTTATGAATGTAAACAAACGTTTTACTCAATCTATTGCATGCATGTAGTTTAAGTGCATTATGAGGTTAGAGGAAAAGAAGATATCTTTATTCTGATTCCTTCATTTTTAAGTAATAAGATAGGGCCGTGTCTTCTTCTTAGTGACTCATTCCTGATTTGAGAACCAAGTAATAGTATCCATTTGCTAAAGGTAGACTTGATAAGTGTCAACTTTTCGGTCATTCACCATTTTCTTATTGTTGGTTGTACAGCATTATATAGGTACTCTGCGAACAAAGAAATTGTTTTGTTATCTGCATTTGTATTCATTTAATGACATTTTTTGTAGAAGCTCTGCCAAAGAGTTGATTTTTCTCACCGTGCTTATAATATCCCTGTACAGATTTGTAATATAATGACTTGTTCTTTTTATGTTGTGCTATGCAGAATAGTGTTGGTATGGATAATCTGAAAGCTTGATAAAGAGAACGGTTAACTCACCCGATGGTTCTGTTTGTATTTTCGTTTCCGACAATGTAATTGTGATACAAACGTAAAGTTATTTTGCTTATTCTCAACAACTGAATTTATTTAACTGCATTAATTTGAATTTTTTTTATCAAAATTAATAGTCATCAAAGCTATGTTTATAATTGCATACAACGATGGTGAGCATGTAATGCACACATTGTTCTAGAAAAATTGAACTTGTACATGATTTATGACTCACTCTATATAGAGATGAAGTTTAGTTTTTCTATTTCAACAATTTCACATAAATTTTTTCCATAAACTTGAGCGGCTCGTATGGTGAGGATGATGAATACTGACTAAATGAGCATGGCTGAATATGAATGATTTACAGAGGAACTTCCTTTAACCTCCATTCTTCCTACTGCACTTGAAACTAGAACATGGAAAGGCAATCCATAAAGCAAATTTCTCACTTTTGTCTAGAACCATATATGAAGTGAACTCTTGAGGCACTGGATCAGTAATTAATTGACATGAAATGCCTTTTTACGGTAATATAGTAGTTAATAATTTGGAAGGAAAAAAAATTAACATTTACCCGGCACATATTGGCCGCTGTGCGCCGGCGCACCATTAGATCTGTTGGCACACGGGCCCATCCCCGTAAGACAGCAGCTTACACAAATAAACATTTGTTCACAAATACGTCTTAGACAGGCTTTGCTAATCTGGGTCGTCAATTTAGATCAACAAAATATGGGTCGTCAAAACTTTGGCCGATCTCTAGTAGAATGGCACAATAGTAAACGTGACGTGATTCCTATACTCCCTCCGGTCACTTATAATTATAATAAGTACAGTTTTTTTCAAGTACACTAAAAAATTAGTTTATTTGAAAAAATTTATATCTATTAAAAGTGACTGGAGGGAGTCCTATTTTTTCTAAATCCATTCGTCCACATCACGTTTCAAAGAGACAAGTTTTTGTAAATGTAATTCTCCCTCCCGTCTTTTTTAATGGAAAACGATATTTGTACATCAGATTTCCTGCACATTTCAGTGTATGCCATGTAGAAAATCTGATGTAGGGCTATCACTGTCCTTTTTTAATAGATGCAATTGATTTTCAAGATAAATTTATTTGAATTCTTTTGAGAATCAATTGCAACTAGCAAAGAAGACCGGAGGGAGTAGTACAAAACAGATAATCCCTCCCGAAATATTATCACCTTAAAGTTTTCCAAAATGAATTAATTTAGAAAAAACTTTGATAATAAATTAGCTTATTTTGGAAACCTTGTGATTATAATAATTTCGGACAGAGGGAGTACAAATTTTCTGCTCCTCATGACAAATATGCAAAAACCATTTGAAAATCTGATGAGATGCCCTTGCAATAATACTCCTATATGTCTCCAGGTTATAGTCAATAAATTAACACTTCACCAATAACTGTTTGTTAATTAACAGTTGGACGTATACTTAATTCTTCCTCAAATTAAATGAATGCACCAAAATAAAAAAAATCTTAATTGAAACAAGGTTAGGAACTTAGGATATCATAAGAAACCCACCAAAATAACTCTTGGCAAGCCATCCTGCCTGACATCTGCCTTCTTTCACGCCAACTGTTTCTTACTTCCTTTCCAACTTCCGAAACAAAACCCCAACACTTCCACGCGCTATTTCAGTAAGAAATCACCCCCTTTTTTTATTAACAACAATGCCTATAAATGGCAATGCTTACTATAATGAAATTACGCCCAGGCTTCGGGGGTTTACCGCCAGAGTCCGGACTCGACTCTTCGCTCGTCGTCCAGCCTACCCCCGCTTAGATGCAGACAAAAAAGTCGTCAACTTTCTTCAATCTCCTCGGACGAACGACGAGTGGTTCCCATTTATGCAACACAACCCTTCACGTTGCCCCCTATATATAGTTTAAATAAAATCAATTTTATTTGGCTTATACGAGACCAGTTCAAGTAGTAATCCGTAACTATTAAATCTTGATCGGATAGATATAATGGTGAATGATGGTCACACTTACATTGTCATACTTCGGAATTTCAACTTCAATCAGAGTACGGAAGCCAGCCATAATGCCATGTTCTTGAGGCTAAAACCCCCGGCACGCGCCCGAACAGTTGAAACAACCGTCAATTACGCCATCTCAACAGGATGTGTAATCGACATTATCAAATTCAGTTATTCAGTTTCAAAGAAAGTATTATCAATATAAATGAAATGATCCTACTTAGTCTTATTATAGCTGATAATTCAAATAGTCAACAATATAAAACATCAAGTCTGCCGGACACATTGGCCGTCAAATTTATAAAATTCATCAAAAATAGATAAAGCAATAGATAATTCTCGAAATTCTTCAAAACGATCTGCAACACCTTCTTGTAACCGCAATCGTCCTAAATCATTCTTTTTTCACGCCTGCATAAGAGGATGCATAAGTACTTCATAGAAATACTCAGTAAGATGTAAAAATTTAATAAAAGTATGACAAACAACATGAAAAAATATATATTAAATGAACAAAGTAGCATTCAATAACCTCTGGACTGAACCTAATGTTTACTTCACCTGAGAGAGAAAGTCAGTTAACAACAATTCCCGACTTGCAAGTATAGGGAAGAATAACAATCAATATGACTCCGAACATAAAAAATATAGGGAGAAGATAATTAAATCATAATAACTCTAGGCATCCATAGTGCAAAGAAACTTGATTTCTGCTCGCTGATCTTACTACTCGCAAGTGGCTACTTACCAAAATCACCTTAGAGGTTCTCCTTTTGGAATCTGGCCACGCGCCTAGGATGCTGGCCCCATCAGTGCTTATGGACATAATGGGCGGAGACCACAGACCTTCTGTAATATCATGCAGTCTAAACGTATGTATATGCCTCCCTTCTGGCAGGAACTAGGCCGATGTCTCGCGACACTATACACTACTCCGTCTCGCATAGACCACATGACTTAACCCATTCGTCGCACCCACTCGTGAATCTTCATGAGTCACATCCCCTCATTGGCGTCTAGGTGGCCTTGGTACCCAATGCGTCTGGCGCCTAGTCTCCATCTGTTGAACGACGCACATATAACTTACCAATTATAGCATCTCACATTACTATGATCCAATCTAATAAATCATGATACTCAATCGAGTCTAAACTCTGTGTACTCATACCTTGGCGCCTGGCCCCACTCCGGCATCAGGTGTACTCAGCCTTTGGTGCCAGGCTAGCCTCATCGCCATGTTGAGCCCAACGCTGCCTAATTTGGTCGATCGATAACACAACTCATCATGCATTATACCAATCAATCAATATACCAAATCACAAATCATAAACAAAAATTTAATTAGGCAGCTAAACTTTCTTATTTTAGACCAATTTCCTAAAATAGCAGTTTTAGTAAATATACCAATTTTTTATGTGTTACATACCTACACGTATTTAATACTCGCCATCTGATTAGAATCTAACGACCCAAAAGATTATTTATATAAGCCGTCATGTCCAACCTCGGCTGGGGAGACTCTCTTCTTGGCCACGGTGACCCTTCAGCCTTTCATGAAGGGTAATTTTTGTTGCCATTGGTAATTATTGTTGCAAGGGTATTTTTGGAATAAAAATATATTACTTGGAGTGACGCTAGAATGACGTCACATGTTACAGATGGCAGGCTTAGCGGGAGAGCGGGTGTAGCATTTCTCACCATTAAAATTAGTAAAGAATGAATAAATTAGTATGAATATTGGCGCGTAGAGTGGCTGCAGGCTGGCTGCAGGCAGCTAGCCCAGAATTCGGAGGGCTTTGATGGCTTTGAGCCCTCCGCGCAGGCAAACAGGCAGCCCGTTGCATTCGCTGCTCCTTGTGGAGGGCTTTTGCCTGAACCGAATTCTGCGATTTCTGTTCTTCCTTTCTCTTCTTCTTCTTCTTCTTTCTTCTTCTTGTGTGTGTTCCCAGCTCTCTCTCTCTCTCTCTATCTCCCCTCCCCACGTCCTTCCCTTGCATGCCCCATGCAACGTGGTTCATTTCCGGGGCTTTCCCTGCTGCCTCCCTTCTTCGCTTCTTCTTTTATAAC
This sequence comes from Houttuynia cordata, assembly GCA_039654745.1. Taxonomy (NCBI): domain Eukaryota; kingdom Viridiplantae; phylum Streptophyta; class Magnoliopsida; order Piperales; family Saururaceae; genus Houttuynia; species Houttuynia cordata. The sequence continues at coordinate 28,602,441 of CM077507.1, read as the reverse complement.
AGCAGCTTGATTTGAGCTCATGAGGAGAACATATCTGGAGACGACTACACCATGTCAGTCAGATCAGATCGAGGCAGCAGCCATGGAAAATATTGTACCTTAGATAGGCAGGTTGAGGCCCCCCAGATCCTCCACCCCCCTGAAAAGTCCCTCTCTGAAGGTTGCCCTGCATTTTTTGTATATCTTTGTTTATATTTTTTTAACTCAGCCATTTCGTTTCACAATGCTCGTATGAGCCCGGAAGAGGGTAGGTTGATAGCCGAAGGCCCGAAACGGCTATAAAAACTAAGGATCTTGAAATATTTGTAGCTATTATTTTTTAAACTTTATTTTCCTTTTGAGCATTTTGGTATCAGGCAGAGAGAAAATGTGAAACATCCAAATCAGGTAGAGAACACAACAAATATTACCATCCGAGTAGTACAGTGTCATAATTCGTACGATCGACTCTTGTAGCAATGTCATAAAATTCAAAATTGTCAACTAGGTAAAATCCTTCTTTGTATTAATATGTACGCACAAATCCCTCTTTCTTGCTTTTTTTTTGTTAATAAGAATCTCGTATTCTTTAGGACCCGACTAGAAGGAGTAGGACAACAAGCCTCTTAGAGAACCGTTCCCCGCACATTTAAGCCCCTCCCATGATACGCACCGAGTAATTAAGGATATAATCTTAGTGGGTGGCCAACGGAATGGGGGCTCCAGCTTTCACCTCAATTTTGATCGTATGTAGTGAAGAATTGAAAATTAATCAATTTCTCGTTTTTATGTTTGGCAATTCAGGATCAGTGGGCTGGAGAAAGAATCCTTTGGTGGATGGTTATCGTCTTCCACTCCGAATGACGACCAAGATGAAGGGTCTCTTCAAAGGCTTCCACTACATCTCTCATATCTTTGGTATGTATCTCTCCATGGTAGCATTTTTTATTCGCCTCTATGATATATGCCCGGAGTTCTGCCTTCAAATGGGATTCGCCGATTATCAGACTCTGCGACGCACATGGATGTTTGTGTAGGCCACGATCTTGATGATCGACGACCCGTATTGATGGAGGATAGCTTGGCAGATGTCATGGAGGCGGATAGAAAATGCTTCCGTCTCTCTGTATGGTATCATTTTCCCCTTTTTTTTGGCAGGAAAAAAACCAGATCATTTCCCCCATTATAATAGACTGAATCAGGAGGCCTCTAACTTTGTGCAATTGATATTTCTTCCCTTGTTCTTTAGAGCCCAATTCAAAAGAGCGCGAGATGCAGATTGGATACCCAACGGACGTGAAGCATGTGGCCCACATAGGCTGGGACGGCCCATCCATGAGCACGCCAAGTTGGGTAAGATTCAGAATCTGATTTCAATCAAATTTTCCTTGTTTCAAATAAACTAGGAAATAGTTAATATACGCCACCTTGCATATTTGAAAATATGCACCCGGTGTATCTCAAGGTCAGATCGCAAGCTGTCTTGGGGAAGTTCGGGTCTGCTGACCGCTGATGAAGTTTCACCAGCCATCGATCATACGAAATTGACGCGGCGCACACGGGAAACGTATGCGCCGTCAATTGGGACAGGCGCGTACCAAACTTGTTTGCTCCATATGTCAAAGCCTTCCACCCAATGAAAAGCGCCCTGTGAACGTCGATGCACACACAGTGTGCTTATAAAATAGGACTCAATAAACAATATAACGTCTCTTCAAATTTGCACAGATGAAAGAGTTCAGGTCGGGACCAGAATATTCATCGGCACCGTTGAACAACACCGGAGAAGGGAAAGACCTTCCATCCCCAAATAGACGACCCTCAAGAGGTATGTCGATTCTAATGTCCAATTATAGTTCGGATGAGGATTTCATACAACACCCCCACTATACATAGACAGTAGATATTCACCGCTTGAAAATACACCGACGGTGGACATCCACGGACCGTGTAAAAGGGTGTGCTGGCTAAACCATGGGGTGGCAAACCAATCATCTCATGACAAAGGCTTGCAATTTCATGTTACACAACTTGCGTGGTATGATTTTTGGTTTTATTGTATCAGGTCAATATAGTGGCTCTCCGGTGAGGGACTTACCGGAGCTGCCAAGGCCGTCGAGGCGGCACCAGATGGCAGCATCAGGAGACTCACCCTCCGCGGAAGGGTCCGGGCAGTCATCAAGGCGCAACAAGTCGAAAGGGGACTCCGGAGATGTGCCTAGTCGCCAACGACGCCACCAAACCTCGAGGCTCAGTAACAATGGTTCCGACTCCCCCGCCAATGACTCTGGGGGATCCGGCAAGTCGTCTCGCCGGAGAAAGTCGAAGGGATCGTCTGGAGGTGGGTCTAGTGGCTCCTCTAGAAGAAGATCAAAAGCTCTGGCTGCTAACTACTCTGACCCAGACATGAAAAAGGATAGTGAGCCATACTTACCGGCCTTGAAGCCAACCATGGAAGAAGAGTAGAGGACAAAGAGAATGGTCATATATGGTTTGTATAATAATACACTCCGTATGCACATTAGTGTAATTTTCCAGTGTTAAAGAAGATTATGAAATCTTCTCAAGATAAAACATGAGAGAGAAAACTGTAAGGGAAGGTTTTACGCTTTTTCCCTTTATTTTTACATTAATTTTTTCCTTTAATTTGGTGGAGGAACCTATTCTTGTTGTGGCGAAATGGGTAATTGAAGACATCAAAAGAATAAGCAAAGATGATGAGTACCTACATATGGTTACAATGAAGCTCAAATCTGGTGTTGATAGAGGTGGAAAACCACTGGTCCACTTGAGACCTTAGCCACAAATTCTCAGGCTTGAGGATCTGAATATGGTTCACTCATGACAAGTAGACATATTTCATTTCAAAGTTGAAGTCTTATTCATATCTACTTATAGGGTTTCAGCTGCTATGGACAGTAGCACTTTGATATAACTCTTGTAATGATATAGCAGCTCCTACTGTATGTATGCTCCTTATTTATTGCTTCATGCACCATTTATATGCCCTGTCAATGTTCCAAAGGGTATCACCAAGGCTGAAGTATTGTGCACTAAGCATGTACAAAGTAGGAGATGGTTATATTACTGGAAGTCAGATTTTATGTTCTATGGATTTAAAGTGGCCTAACCTGGCAGACTCAGATTCAAGCTTGATAAAAGCTTTAATTTGTCAAATGTAAATAAAAAAACACAATCTTCTTCTTCTTCTTCTTCCCTTGATGTTTAAGTGGCAATTTAACAAGTCTTTCGAAAATTGCATAAATATACCACTCATATTTCAGTGGTGTACTGAAGATCAAATACGCTGGGGGGACTCACCAACTTCCTCATGTGTAATATCATAACTCTTTCAAACACTTTGTTAATGCAGACTTTAGTAACTTGGACCTAACTTTCCTCTATTTCTCGTATGAGCTCCCTTGACCACGATCAAAAGTTTGAAAATGCAAAGGTACATTCGCCTCACCTGTACTAATGTGCATAGCATTAGGGGCTGTTTGGATGCGAAATCTCATCAGGCAAGAATTCAAGTTCAAGCAAAATTGATCACTTTCAAATCTTAAGAAATCGGAAACCTTTTTTGGTAATGATTCGAGCAATTTAAAATTTGGAAATTAATGTAGCTAAATATAGATCATGTCCCAAAATCTCCTCGTAACATTTTGTTAAAATTTTGGCAAAATCTTCATTCTAGCCTAAAATTAGATTCGCATGTACGATGAAAGCCCACCCACATGGGCCCAAACATGGGGTGGCCACACCATTGACGTTTTGCATAGCATCGCTACAATTGCCGGTCGCTTTAGCAATGAGGGCGTCTAGCGTGGCCGATTTTCAATACCAGGGCCCCATGCAACGTGGGCCAGGGTCATTTAAACTGTTATTAAAAATCGGTCACCAAAATATTTCCCTTTAACAATAGCACTTTTATGCTATACTGCACTAAAACTTGCACGTGCCACAAAAGAAATCTGAATTTCTCATAAAAGGAACACCGTTTTTTTTATTGCTACCACAAAATTATTAGAGATATCAGAATTGATTCTTACCAAAACACCATCCATATCAAACCTTGGGGCTCTTGATAGTTGATTGAGAGATCCATTTGTTTAACGCCAAATTACATGACTAATCAGTCATTGGCACAAACTTAAAAATATTGGGAGGAACAAATTCAAAAAAAGAATATTAGGGGGAAACTTCAAATTAGCTTTCCCATCTTTTTACTGGGCCACTTCAAAAGGAAAGCCACTTTAGAAGGAAAACTTCCTAGCTGTGTCGCAGGCCGACTCTGCCTTGTTAGATTTTTTACTTTCTTAACAGCTCAAGCTTTAAAGAAACTTGATTATCTTATATATTTCAGATTATGGAAGGTCGTGGGTTCTTAGGCCCTGTTTGGTTAGGGATTTTAGAAGTAGAAAATCCAGATTTGTTTTTTGAAGTTAGGGTTGCAAAATAAGCTATTTGGTTGAGAAGAATATGATTCTTGGGAAGAATTTTGATGGCGGTGGCAGGATTTGTAATTGTCACAAAAGGACAAATGCAGTGATTAAACCTATTTTTTTTAAATGTCTCTGTTTTCTTGTGAAAATTACTGGATATGCCATTACAATAATTTAGCTTCTTTAAAAATCCAGCTCCTTAAAGGGCTGCCAAACAGAGCCTTAACAGTGGGTAGTCGTTCTAGATTGGAGAATGTTAGGATTGAAATCCAGGATTCCTCAATCCAAGATTGTAGAATAACATATTTTCAATCTTGTATGATATATTTAAAATATATGTTAGGATTTTCAGTGTTGGATTGCAAAAATTTTTAAAATTTTTAGTCATAGATTAGAAAATTTATGGGATTCAAATAATTATTAATCATATACTTAAAAAAGTACTTAACCAATCGAATCGATTACTGTTATTTGCTCATTCCACCAAGAGCGTTATGAGCTTATTGGTTTTAGCATCCGACCATTGCTCGTGATTTTGCCTCTTTTTTCCTTTCCCTTTGCCAGCTTAGTTTGCCATATCTATAATGTATAACATGCTAACATGTATGAATATTTATAAAAATAAATTATGAAATATGAATAATTAATATCAAAATGCTTAATTTTGTCACATAACTAGATAATATTTTACTATATATTCCCTCACTATGTTATGCCTTAATTTAAAAATTCATATGGCTATGCAAATTTAGATATACAGTCATGATTGCGGCAGATAGATGAGGCATTGTCGCCTAGTTTCTTTCCTCTTCTACCGCAATGTCTTTTTTTAGGATATGTCGCTTTTGTCGTGGTGGCGGCAGCAAAGGTCTCCGTCGTCTACACCTGCTACTGTCATCGCTCCTTAGAACTTAATTTTTTTCTTTGCAATCGTGGCTGCGGTCGCTGGCATGTTGTGAAGTTCGTTAGCATCTGGGGTCAGCCGTGGCGGCGGGCGAAAAGTCAGATGCATATCTGCTGCCGCCATGACATAGGATCCGTGTCGACGACACGTCCGGCCATCGGCCGGTGTATGACTATTGGTTCATGAATACTGAGAAGAGGGTCAAATGAAAAGAAGCCTTGGATTCTTCAATACCACCTCTTGAGGAGGTATTGAAAGTTGAAAACTCTATTTATATTTAAGACTAAAAAGTGGATTAAAATCTCCCCGCCTTAAAATTCTTTATAGTTTTAACTAACGGTGCATTAGTAATCTCGTATTATAAATATTTAACCACTAATGCATCACTCAAAATCTTTTGAAACTACTATCGTTGAATTAAAATTTTAGTATTACAAATCTTAATTGACTAACTTCATATTGAAAGTATTGAAAATCCATCCGTGTGGATTTTTCAATCTAGATTGACTACCCATGTTAGTGTCGCTAGTGGCGTTTAAAACTGGACGCTTCCGCGAAGGGACATTAGAATATATAATAAATAAATAAAAAATTTCTCTTGCCAGCTTTCTGGAAACTTTTATCTGACATGACTTTGCAGCAAAATAAATTCATACAAATTTTAAAACCAGCAGCCAAAGCATCTCAGACGAGAATGGCGATGGCTGGCCTTTACCGCCGAATCCTCCCCTCTCCTCCCGCAATCGAATTTGCCTCTTCTGAAGGAAAGGTGCTCCCTTGTTCTAAGATCACCATTTGCGTAATATTTTTCGACTTTTCTTGCTGAAAGATTGGAGCTTTACGGTGAAAACCGTGTTGTGATCATGTTATTGGTGATTTTGAATTGTGAGTGCAGCAACTCTTTGCAGAAGCCCTCGAGAGTGGGACTATGGAGGGCTTCTTTAAGCTGATATCTTACTTTCAGACCCAGTCTGAGCCTGCATACTGTGGACTGGCTAGTCTATCTATGGTTTTGAATGCTCTTGCCATTGACCCTGGCAGAAAATGGAAAGGTGAGGCTTTTCTTCCTTTTGCTGCTGATACCTCAAATTGAGTTAGAGGATTGAAAACATGGTTACTTCAGTTGCCGTCTCCATCCGAAAATTAGTAGTGACATTTGGTTTTCCGAAATGGACTGGCTTTTGTGCTGCAAACAGGTAATAAAATATGGAAATAATCTCAATTGATGTGACTAAAAAATTTGATGACTTAATGAAATGAATAATTTGCATTAATTGATTTTGGAAAACCCAATGTTACTACTAATTCCAAACGGAGGAAGTGTTCTTTTCATACATTGGCAACTTTAATTATGTTACTTCTTGATTGTAGGCCCTTGGAGGTGGTTTGATGAGTCTATGTTAGACTGTTGTGAGCCCTTGGAAAAAGTTAAAGCTCAAGGTATCACATTTGGGAAAGTTGCATGTTTGGCTCACTGTGCAGGCGCTAATGTGGAAGCTTTCCGGACAAACCAAACGACGATTGATGACTTCCGTAAGCATGTTATTGCCTGTGCGTCCTCTGGAGAACGTCATTTGATTACTTCATATCACAGGGGGCTATTTAAGCAGGTTATTTTCAAGGCCTTTTCATTAACTAATATTTGAGTATGTTCATCAAAGCCCTGCATAGCTTTCAGCTTACTGTTCACAAGAAGTAATGCATGCTGGTCACCTGGCAAGCTGTATAAGAATTGGGTTTTGCTATCTTCACCTATATAAATATGGAAAAAGATGACATAAACATGGTTTAGGCATATAGTTTTAGTACGCATTTTAAAAACTCTCGACGGAATTATTAACCAATTAGTTGTACAATTATCATAGCAGGCTTAAAACAAAAAAATTATCCAGCGGAAAAATTAAATACCTACTTATGGCAAAGGCCACATTGTCATAGCTTGTCAGACTAGTTGTTTTAGTGTCTGTCCAACGTATTATGTGTTTTGTTAAAAAATTGTGGAAGTCCCAATTTACTGTTCCACAATTACCATTCTCAGCGAATTTTGTGCCTTTCCAAGCAAGGTTACTTTAGCGGTTAGCCATTTGCCTCTCAAAGTTTGCATTTTACATCTTATACTAATCGGTTTCATTTCAAAGCTGTCTTGTTTTGACAAAAATATTTATTTAGGAGCATGCTCCTGCTTGTACGCTCTTTATTGAGATAAAGAGCTTCAACTGAATTTCTATTTGACCATGTCAGCTGAAATATCTGTTAGCTATTGTAAAGAAATGTTATTTTGCTTCATGGGAAGTAAAGAAACTGATATAGGAAAACGTGGAATGGCTAGCTATAGTTGAGTCTGGTGACTGAGTTTTATGTCTGACAGTTGATGGCTATGGTTAGGAAAGTTGCACATATGTGCTTTACAAACTATCTGATGGTCCTATTGACTGTTGCTGTCTTTGTTCATTCCTCATATAGTTGCCGTTTTTAGAAGAGCTTCAGTCTGTATTCTTTCTAATTGCTTTAATTATTTGAACTTTCATGACATGACGGAATGACTCTTCTTGGTCCAGACAGGAAGTGGTCATTTTTCACCAATTGGTGGGTACCATGCTGGACAAGACATGGCACTTATATTGGATGTGGCACGTTTCAAGTATCCTCCTCACTGGGTTCCACTTCGACTTCTGTGGGAAGCCATGAACACTATTGATGAAGCAACAGGACATCAGAGGGGGTACGTCTTGTTATTTCTTTTAGTAGGATCCTGCTTGTATTCCCCTGATGTTTGCCATTGATCTTCTTACTTTGAGAACATCATTGAAGAATTTTGTGACAGTGACTGAGTTTACATATTCTTGCGGACGTCCCGTTTTTGTTTTACACACTCATTCCTTTTATTTCTCAACACACTTAGTTAGGATCTCTTATTGGCATCATGATTTCACCTAGAGGCACACATCATTTTCAGCTTATTCCATCTATCAGGTGTCAGAGTCTCATCCTAATCGCAATTTGAATTTGTGTCGGTTAAACTGGAGAAATAAATTTTGTAAGATAAAACATTATGGCAAGGACTTCAGCAAGATGCCCTACTTGATGCAGCCCTTTAACGAGGATACCTGACGAATAACCCTGTAGTGAGATGCAACTATATGAAGATCTAGTGTTAATTAAGTGCTAATGTCACATTTACTTACAATTTTAGTGATTCATGACTTGATAGCTAGAGAAACATTTATATGGTTATGTTCCAATGCAAAGCTGGTATCATGATAACTAGTTTGACCTTACGAAGAAGATGAAAGTTTCAGTTACCAGTTGTTGACTACTTGTGAAGAGTGAATCAGAATGAAGTTCATGTTACATATAATTCCGACAATGTAATGATGATTCTTATCTTTCTGATGAACTGCAGCGTGATTGCTTAACTGTAGAAAATTCTTTTAGTATCAGAGTTTTATGTTGGAACAATCTGTTGTTTGTTTCTTTGACCATCTCACCTTCATTTGCCTTCAGATTTATGCTTATCTCAAGGATTCAGAAAGCATCATCTCTGCTATATACCCTGGTAAGTATTTTCCATTGGAGGATTCTTACTGTGTTTAATTGTGGTTAGTCTTATTTGATACTTGTGGTTGCATTGTTAATGCATGAAGCAAGTGGTTGGCATTGTTTTTTATTGTACAATAACTGAACAGCTCGACTTTAACTGCCAACAGAGCTGCAAGCATGAAAGTTGGGTCAGCACTGCCAGATTCTTGACTGAGGATGTACCATGCCTTTTAATGGCGGACGATATTAACAATGTTCAAAAAGTTCTTTCTGCTATTTTCACATCTCTACCCACTAGCGCGGAGGAGTTCATTAAGTGGGTTGCAGAAGTTCGGAGACAGGAAGAAGGTGCGGTGAGTTTAAGCAAAGAGGAAAAAGTGAGGCTTGATGCGAAGGTATCCCCCTGTGATTAAATGCATTTCCAGCTTTTTCTTCAACGTCTTCATATTTTTCCTCTAAATATTTAGATTTTCTTTTTGTAGGGAGAGCTGCTACAAAATGTGCATGAGACAGAACTCTATAAGCATGTGACTGAATGGTTGTCTTCTGCAAGTTTTTGTTGCAAAGGTGTCCCTTCTCCCTGTAAGAAGAACACATTAAAGGAAATTGGCGCTAGTGTTTGTTGTCAAGGGGCAGAGCTATTGGCAGGGAGTAAGGGTATGCCTGGAGTAAGTTTTTGCTGCAGGGAGACTTGTGTCCAATGCTTGAAGGCCAATGGTGACTCGCCAAAGACTCTCGTTTCAGGGACAGTAGTTAGAGGTACCAATGAGCAAGGGTTTGAAATGTTGGTTCCTGTGACTCAAATGGGGTCTGGATGCTCCAATGGGTGCATGGTGCGGCACCCAGCTAGTAATGATGTCCTAACCGTTCTACTTCTGGCTTTGCCACCACATGTTTGGTCTGGTATTAACGATCAGAAGCTCTTGGCTGAAATTCAAGAGCTTGTATTGATAGAGAAGCTTCCCCTTTTGCTTCAAGATGAGGTGCCTTTCTTCAACCGAAACGTTTCTTTTTATTTCGTACAGTAGCTTCTTTTTGTAAGTTCTCTGACAATATTCACCTTACTAACGTCGATTTCAGGTACTAAATTTGCGACGTCAACTGTTCTTTCTTATAAGATGTCAAGACAACAGGTTGGACGATGACCTTGGTGCAGCTTTACTTGGCTGACCGGTAATTATTTTATTCTTTAGCCCTTGTGCTGAGAAGGATTTGCTAATGGTTGGTATTTATGTGATTGTAAAGATAGGATACAATGTAAGATGTGAGATGCATATGCTAAAGAGATGTCACTTATAGAAAACGTGGAGCGAGCTGGTCATAGTGCTTCAACTATCGGTACCGGCTGACATTTATGAAAAGATGTTGAGTTGAATATTTGATTAAGTTGTAAGTAGTATAAAGATGAATTTATTCTAGATTGTCATTGCTACATGGTGCTAGGCTTTTGGAATGTTGACATAAAATGAGGCCTCGCCATTTTTTTTAATTGATTTAGGGGCCGTTTGGGGCGTGAAAAATCAGCTCCATCCACATTGAAAAATCCAGCTGGTTAGTGGATTTTTGGTAGTCTGGATTTTTCAATATGGATGGAGTTGATTTTTCACGCCCCCAAACGGCCCCTAGAGTTGTCTCGATTGAACAACTGTACTTATGCGACCCATGCAGGGCATGCCATCTTGTTTCATATCTAAACACCTCAAAGGGCTTTCAGAATTTTCAGCTTTTCTTGACGGAAGGGGCTTTAGCTTCATCTTTGATTTTAGAAAACGTTGCAGATGGTGAAGGGGTAACAAGGGTTAAAGTTATTTTCGCTTTCATGCATGTGTTTCATTTCAACAAGATGAAAACTGAAGCAGGAGGGAGGCGAGTGAGCCGTCTCTTTTGATCGAGCCATGCAGTTTCATCTCCAAAATTCTTGATGCAATATCTTGTGTGCTAGTGTTTGAATGCTGATGTTTGTATCTTTGTGATGATTTTGTTTCTTTTCTCAATTTTTGTGTAATTATTCCTAAATACAGTTTTCTTTAATGAACTAAAAATTTAGGTCATTTGAAGAAAACTGTATTTATTAAAGGTGACCGGAGGAAGTATTTTATTTATCAATTATTCTGGAAGTCTGTCAAAAGAAAGGGCTATGCTTCACCCTCGCCTGCTGGGTGCAGACTGCTGCCCGCTTACCCTGATATGTGGGCCTAACGTGCTAGCCCGCTTACCCTGATATGTGAGCATAACCTGCTAGCCCTTCACGTGCATGCAGGCCGTCATTGGCCATGCCCTTTCTACAGGGGTCTATCTAGCTTTTCAATACCAGATTAAAGGACAAGGCCACCAAAACATTTCCCTTTCCACAGGCCCCTAAACTCCATGCCGGGCCACACCACAAGCGTGTGCGGTATTACAGACAAATTCGAACAATTGCTAACCAAGGAATTCCGTATCGGATTTCGGTAAAATATCGGTCGGCCTAAGAGATAAAATTTCGGAGATATTTCGGAGATATTTGTAAAAAAATTTCGGTAGTTAAAAATTAATTTTTATCATATATTTTCACAAAAAATGAGTTATATTAATTTAGATAAAGCATAGATTTCAAAATATGCATAAAAATGCATATTAGGATTAGAAACAAGGGAAAAGTTGTTATTTTTTCCCTTTTTTTTAAAAAAAAAAATTTTTTTTTCCAAATTTTTTTTTTTGAAAATGTTTTTTTTTTTTGAAATAGCGAAATTTCGGTCCGAAACCGAAATTTCGCCGATATTATAAATTTTTTAAAAAACGATATTTTACCATTTCGATTTCTCGGGTGGGGCCCGAAATCGATATATCGGCGAAATTTCGCCGATATAGAATTCCTTGTTGCCAACATGTCATTTTCATTTAATTATAGAAGCTTACTGAGTATCTTGCCAAAAAACGTGTTATAGGGCAGGCTTCAGTATACAATTAGACACCCCTGGATGAAAAAAGTGCAGCCAAAAAGTTGGATTTATAAATTGCACTTTCCATGGTACAGTGACAAACTTTTTAAATCCATACGACATAGAGCATCAAATCATCAAAGAGATCAGAAAATGGCGGGCATTTCATCACATTTGGTGAAAGGCCAAACCTGAACACCTTTCATTTTCTTCCACTGGTATTCTATTTAGAGATGCCAAATAATGTAATTTGAGGTAAGAAATGATTCGTAATAGTTAGCAAAAGCATCCAAAGTCAATCAGATAAACTTTCCTCATCCAGGTGCCACAAAAATCCCATCATAATCTTTAGCAGAGTTGCTAGCTCCAGGAGGCAGCAAGCAATGATAGCATCGTATATGTCGTCCATGTTGAGCCGTCATGTAATCCCATCAACCAGATCTAGTGTCTTAAGTCGAGATGAGACATCGTGATTATCAAAACAGGTAACTGCTTAATTGTTAATTGCAACCATCTTGGAATAACTCTCACCAACTACATAATTAAAAACACTACCACAGCTATTCCTTATCTTTACCCAGAGCTCAGGTACGCTGAATAAATTCTTGCGTGGAAATTGGACAAGAACCAGGTGATTGACCACAAAAGATAATATGAATGGTAAACATCTGCACATACACTTAAATTACATGCTCAGAAAAATATGAAGCACACACCAAAGACTCCACCTCTTGAAGTAATGCCCTCATTTCGAGCCTCGTAATTTATCTTCCCGGTCAATCTCGTGTACAAAACTCCAACATATGCTGCATCAGATGGCCATAAGAGCTGGCGATGTGACAGTGTCTAAATCTGCAATAATTTAGACAGAGTTGTTTGCACTGTCAGAAGTATATTGCCTTCATTACAACACCAAATGTTCAGTGTTACACCCTAACACAGTGATAACCACAACTAAAACTAGCCACAAGAAGAATCCAAGGTTTCCTTAACCTATCGACAACTTCCTATATAAAAACCTAAATAGCAGGATACCAAAAAGGCTGCTGATTTGGTTGTTCTTTCCCAAACAAGGTGATCCCTTTGTTTATTTGTCGACTTGGCAACTATCCTAGATGTTGCATAAACAAAATCTAAAATACTTTCTAAGAAATTGCCATGTTGATCGCTCTACTCCAGAGAGAGGCGGCTGTTCCTCTACTTCTTTTGCCCAGTCCTGTTTCACTTGCATTGTATCATTCAAACTTACACCCAAATAAACATATATGGAGATAAACTGGACAAGTTAATCACAAAATGCTTTATAACTTGGGATAGTGAATAAAAATGGGTTTCACGTTGCACAACTGCTATCTTTGCAGGTACTATAGGGTTCTTGTATTGTCATCACCAATTTTACATTATTAAAGAAAAAACTGCTCATTAAACGAGCAAAAGGTATTTGGAAGAATATTCAAACATGCAGTTTTGAAAGCAGAGTCCTGAGCACCCCATTGGCCAGGGAAGAGCTGGACTACGAGATGCTTAACAAGGAATAGAGGATCTTGATATCGTTTTGTGCAAGTTGCTACATCAAGTAGAACCGTCTTGCCATTAGAGGAGCTTTACCTAATGCTTGTTGCCTTTAATTAACACGGTGACCCTCCTTATTTTTCACAATTATAATTGCCTTTACTTTCAATATCGCTTGAAAGTTATATAAATTTACTATAAAAAGAAATTATTGGCCAATGAAGAGCTGGTCATTGCAATGATTGTCAGGAAAGTATTGCCAGAGCGTCCTTTGCTATTAGAGTATCCAAAAGGTTTTTCTCCTGAAGAACCATTTCACCTATGTATTTCTTACTGTTTAAATTTCAATTGAGAGATTGCCAGAAGAGTATTAACAGAGAAAAAATTACTGGAACGGACCTAATGCTTAGCAGATATTACATTTACATTCCTACTAAACGAAGACTATGAAATAATAATGTAATGGGCTAAAGAAGCGTTAGTAAGAAAATTGCAAACTAACCATCAAGAACGAATCCACAAGTCTCCAAGCGCCAATGGTTTTTAATTTCTTGCATAGGCAGATTGTACCCGTGGAGGAGGTGCATGCACTGTTATTGGAAGAATCCACTCACCTTTTTCTCTCCCCTCTACAAGAAGAGGATGCTCATACCTACTAAATCACGTAGTTATTACAACAAAACAGATACAGAAGTATTCGCTGTTAAGTGAAGAATGTGAACAAATGACATGAAATCATCTTAGTACCTGGTCCAATCCACATTTTTGGGTGTGGTAAAAAACTCAAAACGGAGAGCCCACTGAACAGAAACACGGGGGGTTGAGAAGGACATGGGACCATCCATAGGGATCGAAAAGAGGAAGCTTGTCTGCAATATATCTGCAACAACCTCATGATGGTCGCTCTGTGTCTACAATTGGAATGAGAAACATAAGACGAGCAGAGTCAGAATTTGCAATAAAATTGGTATGCTGAAAAGCTCCAAGAAAGTGAAACACTGCTTGAAATCTGGATCAACCAATCCTATCTGCCATATGTGAATTTGTTCTTGCATCTATATTATCAATTAGGTGATTAATTTAGATTTATCTGTAAAGCTCATACAATTGTCCTGAAGATATTGTATAAGTCCACTCAATCATGCATCAGTGACAGCCTGAACATATGTTATATACCTTCGTAATTGTAGGACTGTCTTTCCGGGAATGATGGAGATATGGCCGGCTGATAGTTTCTGAAGTCTCCAAAATAATTGATACCTGGCAGTGTTATAACTGAAGTCAAGATAGTGTGATATAAGTCACAATATTTGGCCACATTTCTAACCCCAGGAACATGTAATATGCAAGCAGAAGGTTTTAATGACACCATGCATGAATATAAATTCTTTGCATGGAATCTGTGATTCTAGTCTACCAAGCAGGTGGAACCGAATCAAAACCAGCATTACCCAAATGATACAGATTCCCATGCAAGATAGAGCAATTCAGGAGATCATTCAGACCAGTTGTCATCAGAAGTCTAAAGGAATATCAGTAAATGAAGAACACTAATCACCTCAAGGCATCTTCTTCTCCCTTCTTCATGGAAAAAGGTGAGAGTACCACCAATCTATGGCCATTTAAAAAATTGAAAAAAAAAGGTCAGTTAATTGAGAAATAGCGAACATTATGCACTGGAATTCTGCTCCTGCTCACCATGTCACCAAAGTAATAAGTTGAATCGGAGTTTTTTGGGGAGAATCTCAGTAAAATTTGGTCGTCCATCCTAATATTGTAAGACCTTCCTCGAATGAAGCCTTCTGCTGCAGATAATTTTCTTACCAAATGAGTCAACCACGCAGAGCTGACCAACAGAAAACCCTAATTATTTGGATAGCTGTTCATTGGAATTTAAAAAAGAATAAAAAGCATAATTACATGTTGCAGAATCTATGATTCCAGTTGTGGAAGTCGTTCCTGGATCATCATTAGGTATATAATTGCTTGGACCATTTATCCGCTGGCTTGTTGATAACCCACTTAATGAAAGGTTGAGCCTTCTGTCTGGTGACACCGTATCTGCTTGCAGCCACATTCAATTATTTGGGGTCCATAATGTAGTCACAGAAGAACCAGGCAGATATGAATGAACCAGAAAATGTAGGAATATATCTTTACCCCCAATTGAGTCATATAAGACCTCGGTTGCTGACAACTGAGGAACTGATGTAAACGAAGAAAAGCTCAGACGCTCTCCTGAGTCCAGTACAGTATCTTTATTTGAAGGTCTTGGTGCATGTGCTACCAATGACAAAGAACTTCCTAATGCACGATCAAGATTTCCCTTAAAGAGATTGTATGATGAAACTGATGAAATTTCATCCCTGGAGCTGGCATAGCCTTCTTCAATTGCATCTTCTTCACTGGCTCTAACCTGCTATAGTTGATGCATGCATTAGACCAACAACAAACGAAACGAGACGTAAAAATTAACAAGCTCTATTAATAACTTCTATCATATATGACCCCATTACCCATTCAGAGTCACCTTCCTCTTTCCAGTATACGTCCATTTGAAGGGTTGTGAAAGGAAAAATTTCTGCCAGAATGCATGTAAAACTCCTTATCTCTACATGTAACAGATGAAAGCAGCAAAAAAAATGATAGTAACTCAATTTATATATTTAGAGCCAAAAAAGGTACCATCATCTTGACCTTCTGTCAGCAAACTACTTGTTTTTTGAGTTATCCATATTTGCAAAGGAATACGAACTTCCTGAAAGGTTTTAGTTTCAAATAACAACATCAATATTAGCAAATAAAATTCCCAGATAATTGAACTTTGACCAGCTAGTTGGTGAAAAAAACACAACAATCAGCAATGATGGAACACAGCTACTGATTTTATCAACTAAAACTTAAGATGAGAAATCACAACAATTTTCTGGCATACTGTAGCTTCTAATGTAAACCAACCAGTTGGATCAAATCCTTTGAGGGTACTCTATCAGAATGGCCATTTTCCAGCCAATGTCCTTGCAACGTACTTATAACATAGTACAGATAGCGCACAGTGCTTCCACGGTACGATGGTGGTATAGCATTTGGTAGCTCAGCTCGCACCAAATCTGCATATTTTGAAGTGATGAATTAAAGGTTCTCTCAGTAATAATGCTACAAGGATAGTAAAGCCAAACTAATTTCATACTATTAATTTATTGAGGCTGCCTAGCCGGCACTCTAGACTGCCTGCTGAAAGGGGTGAGCCGTTGGATATTCATCCACCGGCTGGCCCTTCGTCTTCTTCTTCTTCTTCTTCTTCTTCTTCTTCTGTTGTCCATTCCTTCCCTTCTCGAGCAGCCTCCTTTACCCTTTTTTGGGGGGTAATTAGCACCCTCCTTTACCCTTGTGAAGGCATTCAAATCACAAAGGGGTACTTAAACAGCACCTCCTCCCCCTCCCCCTTCCAATATTGGAAAAAAAAAACGCATGCAATTTGGACTGACCGATAAGACCTCCAGAACAATTGTCCTGCTCCTCCCGGTCTCCTCACCTGATGGAAATCAGGGACTGAGACATGCCCTCATCAATGCAGTGCTGCGGCTTCTCCCGGAAAGAGGGGAGGCTTGCCTACAGCTCACGAAATCTAACATGTGCTACCTCTAATTTTCTTTTCACATAACAAAAGGAAAGAGAGATTAATATAACATTGCTAGTATCAGATATACAAAAGTAGATATCACTTACATTTGGTTCTTAACAGTGACATCATGCAACAAGTGATAACTAATCATACCATAAAGAAAGGGAAATGATATTTGTACAGCAGATTCCTACACATTTTCCATACACAGCTGATGTGTATGGAAATGTGTAGAAATCTGCTGTAGGGTTATCACTGCCCATAAAGAAATGGCGTACAACAGAAATTGCAGATTCACACGCACACAGCTATAAAAATTCACAAAGAAAACAAAAGAAAAACAATTCAATGTTTTTTGGGATCCACTTTGTACAATGAAGAGATGTTATATGCAATTAATACAACTAACAAGAATCAGTACTACTGCATCCATTTCATAGATGAATTGGGGGGGGGGGGGGGGGGGGGGAGTCCCACATTTATTTTATTTTTTGCACGTAAGGACATATCCATAAATGGAGAGTTTAAATATATGGAAGCACATTGCACTGCCTCCAAATAATATAGGAAGGATTTATCTGGAGACAATCAAGCACAAGATACATATATATATATGCTATTTTGGTGAAGTTTTGTAGAGTTAACAAAGCCAACTTACATGTTTTGGTGCAACCTGGCGAAACTACTAGCTGTGAGATGACAAAAGGTGTTTTACAATCCAAAAGAATATGTTCACCTGTAATGTTCAAGAAAACTTTATTAGATGACAAAAAATAGAACAGTTAAAGATTTGAAAATTCGAAGTATTAAATAGAAATTCCAAATATAAGGGAAAAGAAAGATCTCTGATAAATGGCTAGAATTTGAGTTGACCACTCCGGATAGCTAACAAGAGACATACATGATGATAATAATGATGAAAATGATGATGATAATAAATATTGCACAATCAGATTCAGATATGCCATGTTTTTAAAATTGTACAATAAAGCTAGTACCCGGACAAAATACCTCTCTTTTGCCTTGATCCTGGCAATGGTGGCTGCTTTGCAAACCACTGGACATCCAATTTTTCAATTCCTTTGACTTCAAAAGTGAGGTTATCAACGAGCAATCGAAATCCTTCCTCAACAATATTTAGGTTGGAAATATCTATAGTCGCAATGACCAAATCACCGGGCCTGTAGACTTCTTTATCCATTTGTAGCTTCAGTGAAGGAGCTACCTTTTCAGAGAACTGATTGGTTTGCTTCTCATTATTGAAAAAGGATCCCAGTCCTCTAAAAAAAGGAATACCCTGAGACATCTCCTCGGCCAAAAGGGTACATCACGAAACTATTGTCAACATTTGAAAAAGACCAATCATCTTATATGCCCAGTCACACAAGAGCTTTACTTACAAGAACCCTGAACCACCATTATAGAGAATGATAGTCAAACCTACAGCTAGATGAATTATCTAAACATTAAAAAAACCATAAACCATAAACTACGAACTTACGCAATCCATTATAAATGAATATCGTATAACTTTTTTTGAATTGATGATGATATCCATAAACAAGAGAAAATATAAAAAAGCCTCAAGTTTAAGCAACAATCATAATTGAAAAGGACGTGATTAGCATGTAGTTTAAACACCAATCAGAAGTTACATAACCAGAAGACAGTCATGTCAAAACATAAAAAGATTAGACCCTATTACCTACATCGCCAATAGGGAGCGAGAAAAATTGAATTCCGTTAAAATTTCAACCATTACGAGAATAAAACCTTTTCAATGTAGTAAACACCTAGAGAATTTCCAATATAGTTTTAACGATTTAGCTGAAATTTTAGGTAAATAGCAATCTTCCTATTTCCCACCCCTACATCAGCACATCTTCCACGACATAAGCAAACACTACATCCATAATGGAGGACAGATGTAGAGAACCAAAAAATTGGACGCCAAATAGTTGATTCCAATTCACTCCAGTAATAATACCTCCACCAGGGGGAGAACCAACAAAATGTAAGAAAAATAGTTCGAAAGTAACCAAATTGAATACACACCATAGACATAAACAATCACATTTAACAACAAAATCGGCATTGATGTTGCACTACCTAGAAAATTATCAAAGTGATCGAAGAAAAACAAAATAATTGCCAACATACACCAGAGACTAGAACATCAATTACTCAACATATATATGAGCAATATGGGACCGAAAGAAGGATAGGAGAAACCAAGCAGAAAAAGAGAGACAGAATGGGGGGGTAGAAGGATGGAGGTGTGAGAAGGACAAATGTCAACGGACGGAGGACAGCGCGCTTACCGGCAGAGGGAAGGGCGACCGATGGGGCGGCGAACGGAGGAGAAGGCGGCAGCTCCGGCGAGGCTAGAGCTATGCTTCCGGGATCTGAGATCGAAGACTTGGAGAGTCGGGGGCCGAACCCGAACCAACCAACCGGTTCTGAGTAGTCGAACGAGAGAGTAGGGAGCAGATCCCAGCAGCGCGGAAAGGATCGTAGCGCTGGCGTTGGGGCCCAGAGCCCATTAGGTGCCCCCACCCTGCTGACAGAGCCGGGGAGAGAGGCAGTTCAGAGATGATTTGTGTTGCCAACATGGAAAACCATGTGTGAAAAATTGAAGCAAACACGAAAAAGGTAAAAATATTGCATGGGCAGCGACCTCCTTTTGAAAATTGTGATTTATAGGAAAAGTGCCCAGAGCCGATCGATCGCCTGAGGTGACTTTTGGATGGTTTTCACTGTGCTCGATTGATCGACCGAGGGGCTCCCAATTTATGCTGTTTACACGTTTTAAGCCATCGATCGATAACATGGGTTAGTGGGACACTTCTTCCAAATAGGGCTCTTCTATCTCTTTCTTCCGTATAAGAGTTTTTCCCAATTGCTCTCATCTTTTCTTCTCATCTCTCCACCGTCTTGATTGGTGCCCTTTGAGTCAAATTTATGTGTTGATTCTAGAGTTGGACAACACACCCTTCTCAGGTTTTAAATCTGATTCTCCACCAATGGATTATCCTTTAACGATTATTCGAGAGAGGTCCGTTGTATCTCTTGATCAATCACCGGTGTAGCCATGCACTAAGGCAACAAATAATCGTTCCACTACCTTAGATAATGTCTTATTCGGATGCTATTATTTCATATTTGGAGATTCAAATGACATATCTTTTATTATTTCTTTGTCTGATTCTCGTCAATTGATTGTCTATATCAATTATTTGGTAATCTTTACACATTATTTATCTATTAGTAGGTGGCTAAATGGATATATTCCAACAGCCCCCACTCTAGACTTATTACTTGATTAGTTGATTGACATGTTGATGGGGGTGCATCATGTTTTTTGAGAGATCCTAATTATGGATCACATATGAAGAAGTCTCCACCACAATTTGTCGAAGGCATTCTCCTTCTGGATGCTGTAGGAGTTGGCTTGAGTCGGTTTGCATAGATCTCCTCTTTTGAATCTAGTTCTGTGTATACTCTTTGTTAGAGAGAAAAAGTACTCCGAGTGAATTTGATTATAAATTTGGGACATATATGGAAACAAATGTGTTGCCCTCAATTTTAAAGCATGGATGCATTTGGGTGGCCCCCCTAGAAAGAAGGCGTGCCCGTGAGCCAAACTACAAGTGAAAACACAAAGACATCAACTATAGAAGAGACATACAACTTAGAAAACGGTCAATATTTACGAGTTTACAATAGAATGGAGCAAGTTCTATAGGACAAAAGAGTGTTGGGCACCAAAGATAAGTCATATAGATAAGTTGAATGTAGCCGAAATGAGAATGTTAAGGTGGATGAGTGGGATAACTAAGAGTGATAAGATTAAAAATTAATATATTCGTGAGAGTTTAAGGGTAGCTCATTTATAGGAGAAACTGAGGGAATGTAAGTTGTGTTGGTACGAGCATATGCAAAGAAGACCAATAAATGCCCATGTGAGAATATTAGAAGTGATGCATGTAAACGATGCTAAAAGAGGGAGAGGGAGACCTAAGAGAACTAAGAGAACTTGGATGAAGTTAATAAAAAAGAATTTGACTTTACTATCTCTTACAAAAGAGGTAGTCTAAAACAGGACTGAGCGGAGGAGTAAGATCCATGTCGCCAACCCCAAATAGTTGAAAAATACGGTACTTGATTATGATTATGATTACAATAGAAGGGAGCACATAGTGCCGCACTGCCGCCTCAAAGTAGGTAGTCAAAGGATTCAGCATGAATACCAAATAGGCAAGGAGGTCGAACTAGTGTGATCACTTACTTGAGTTGGTGGTAGGTGTAAACATGTAACAAGGTGAAGATCGATGGAAATGAGTAGGAAATTCTTGAACCAGGGGCAGACAATGAGGACAAAAGAGGAAGTGAATGCCTGGTGCAAATGTGGGCCCAGTTGGCCATTGCATAGTATACATGACGGGCCTAAACATCATAATTAAGAAATCGAAGCCATTAATAGTAGGAAGCAACAAGGAAACCCAATGAGCTTGCTAAGCAAGTGAAGGTAACATTTTTTTCCAAAAAAATAAATCCATAGAAATAACATCAATACAATTAGAGAAAGGCTAGCCTGCACTTTAGCGTTGGTACACTAGAGGGCAGGCAACCATTAGATCATGTGGGGTCCATTGATCTGACGGCTACCTCCCCTATAGCATACTAATGTTGTAGCACGAGTTAGCTTTTTCGTTACAATTAGGGCTACACAGGTCAGTTAATGAGAATGGCTGGTGCTTACCTTAAAACGTACTGTATTAGCGAACAGCGCAGGCTAGTATGACTCATAAATCATGGGCTGCCACCTGTTATATAGATCCCATGAGCCCACTGAAGGCTGGATCACCGGTGCAAGCGTGTTTGACTGCCTAGCTGCTGGCATACACGCAAGGCATTGAATAGTGATATGACGGTTGAAATACATTGACGTATATTTTGCCTATTAAAATTTAAGATTGGTTCCTTAGTACAAATTAGAAAGATATATTTAGCTATTATGACGCGGGAAAAGTTTAAATGAGATCACTCTTATATAGCTTATATGAGGCCAGTTCATATAACCGTTGGATCTTGATCGGATGGCTACAAGGGTAAGTGATGTTCACACTCACCTGCCTACTATCGGATAAGAATTTTACGACCCAAAGATTAGCATAATCTCATATAAACCGATCTCCTATGATTATTTCCTCATTACAAATTAGAAATACAATATTCTGAGTATGTTTTACCCTGATTTGGAGGTAGACCCATCATTTTAATGCTAACAAATGTGGCTACATAGAACAGGTCATGTGCACATGGGCCATGGCCATGGGACCACCAAACATAACAGCAGAGAGAAGACCAAAATACCAAATCGGCAGGATGGCCTCACTGGCAAGGCCCTGTACAATGTATAAAAAAAAGAGCAGTATATTCAACCAAATATGAGTATATTACACAGATCAAACTGTCTTCTTTCCTTTTCTCTTCGGTTTTGACACCAACATGCTCCATTTGCCCCCTTGGAGCTCGTGACCCGCTGCCAAAAGAGGGGAAAAGAGCCTTGTAATTTGTGAAGGAAAACCTGAAGAGTGCTAAAGGCCAGTCAAGCTGGCTGTGTCTGTATTGCACATGAGTTGCAGACTTCTGATATAGTAGTTTTATTTCCTTTATCAGAGCCAAATCAGCCCCGACTAAAAACATATCTGAATAAGCAAAATTAGGCATAGATTAAAGACACCACATGGTCCACATCCGACACCATGATGAATCCAGTCCCACATCTATTCAATATCGGATATTTTGGACAGGTAATAGTAATTAGTGAAACTAAGAATTGGCTTCAAGTGGTTAATTCACAAGTCCAAGAATTCCCAAACTCCATTTTGCCTTTCTTGCTTAAGTAAAAAGCAGTTAAAGACAAAGAAAATCGTTTCATAAAATTCCCCATATCACTAACCCATCCGGGCCATTGTATCAAACCAATGGATATCTTCATTCCATAGTATTTGTCCACATCTGAGAACATGCGGTATTTTACATGTCATGCAATAATACAAAAAATAGTAAAACACATTTGATAATTCAGGTAGTCAATTTATTATTATTTTTAAAATTGAAGGTTCTCTGAGTCCTTCCAAGTTAATTACCTAACTAGAAGGGGAAAAGGCAATAACCTCTTAGAGCATCCTATCAATGATTCAATATCATGCTCTAATCCCTTTTGGTTGCCAAATCTACTAATCCGTCCACGAACTTGTCGTATAACATGAAATAGAACAATTGAAAAAACAAACTTTGTCTCAAATTCAGACTACTATTTTGGGATACAGAGGAAGATTGAAGTGGCAGGCTCGGAAATTCTTCACTCAACCAGCTCTTTTTACACAATCTCTCTCTAAAGATGAGGAAAAAGCAGATCCATCTCACTCCAGACCAGCAAATAGAACAGGAGCAACAGCAGCAGCCCAGCTAGAGAGAGAAAGAGAAGGCGAAAGAGGAGAGAGAAAAGGGGGTAGGGCTGTGGTGGTGGACTGGCCGTGGACCCTGGACGACGCCTGTCTAGGTCTACCTCCCAGCGCCGGCGCTGCAAATCGGGCTCGTGATCTCGACCATCTTCAAGATCGTCCCGGAATCTCTGCTGCGTTCTTGATCTTTCCAAATTTCGAACTTCCATTTAAGGCATCCTGCAATTCAGGTAGTTCAGGCGATTTTTGCTAGGTCAATTTGTTGTTTTTGCCATATATGCTGCCTGGTTTCCAGTTCAGGACTAATCATGGCGAGCTGCTGAGTTTCTGTACTCAAAGAAGTGGCTCTTTCAGCTGCTTAAAGCTCGAATCTTGACATTACTAGGGTTTCTCTTGCAAAGATCCGAGATTCAGCAGTGGCGAGCTGCCGACGAAGTGAATCTGAAAATCAGTTGAATTTTTGGTTCATTTGCTGCTGGATTCGCGTCCTTTGGCATGGATTTTACAGAAAAGTCTGCTGATTTTTGCTGAATAAGTTTGGGACTTTAGCTTGTTTGAATCGTCAAGACCCATTTTAGCCTAAATTGGTTCAGTGGCAAGTTCTGGTGATGTAGGCTTCTGAAAGATAAGTTTTTAGATTTGAAAGAAGAGCAGAGGAAAATGGAGGATTTTTCGAAGTATGCCCACAGCCCAGCGCACCTAGCGGTGGTGCGCCGTGACCATGTTGCACTTCGCCGCATCGTTGCGGGCCTCCCCCGCCTCCCGAAAGCTGGTGAGGTAATTACTGAAGCTGAATCACTTGCGGCTGAGCTCCTGGCTGATGGGGTATCTGAGGCAATTGACCGCCGCGATGTGCCAGGGCGAGAGACACCGCTTCACCTGGCAGTTCGGTTGCGTGATGCTATATCTGCAGAGATTCTTATGGCAGCGGGGGCCGACTGGAGCCTCCAGAACGAGCAGGGCTGGAGCGCTCTGCAGGAGGCCGTGTGCACCAGGGAGGAGGCTATTGCCATGATCATAGCGCGCCACTATCAGCCTCTGGCTTGGGCCAAATGGTGCCGCAGGCTGCCGAGAATCGTGGCATCGGCGGCCAGGATTCGGGACTTCTATATGGAGATCACATTCCACTTTGAGAGCTCGGTTATCCCCTTTATTGGGCGAATTGCTCCCTCGGATACATACAGGATATGGAAGCAGGGAGCGAACCTCAGGGCTGACATGACACTGGCAGGGTTTGATGGTTTCAGAATACAGAGATCAGATCAAACCTTTCTGTTTCTCGGGGAGGGCTACATGGGAGGGAATGTGGAGTTGCCTCCCGGGTCTCTGGTTGTGCTTTCTCACAAGGAGAAGGAAGTTACAAATGCACTCGAGGGTGCGGGCGCTAGACCAACTGAGGCCGAGGTTGCTCATGAGGTTACCATGATGTCGCAGACAAATATGTATCGACCTGGGATTGATGTCACTCAGGCCGAGTTGGTTCCTCATCTGAATTGGCGGCGGCAGGAGAGGACGGAGTTGGTTGGGAATTGGAAAGCGAAGATATATGACATGCTTCATGTCATGGTCAGCGTGAAGTCTAGGAGGGTTCCTGGCGCAATGACGGATGAAGAGCTGTTTGGTGGGGATGATGGGGAAAGAATGGTTCATGGTAGGGAACAAGACGAGGCATATGATGGTGTCTTGACAGCGGAGGAGAAGTCACAATTGGATTCAGCTCTTCAAGTGGAGAATGGAGATGGACTCGGGGAAGATGAGGAAAATGGTCATGCTGAATTTCGAGATAATGGCCTGGAATGCCATCGTGAAAGCAGTGAAGCCAATGGTGTTTCTAAGGAGAAGAAGAGCTGGTTCGGTTGGAATAAGAGGAGTTCCAAGAATGGAGCTGGCGAGGAGGTTGACGATGCAAGATTTACGAAGAAGTTCTCAAGGTTGGCATCTGAAGATAGTAATAATAAGTTAGGGGATCAATATCAGGAAAATTTAGGAGATTCTGCAAGAGATGATCTCGGAGATGCTAAAAAGGGGAAAGAGAAAAGTAATAAGAAGAAGAAAAAGAGTGCGGCTGGTACGGAGCTTAAACATGAAAGTGAGTACAAGAAAGGTTTAAGACCTGTTCTGTGGTTGACACCAGACTTCCCTTTGAAAACAGAGGAGCTTTTGCCTTTGCTGGATATCTTAGCGAGCAAGGTTAAGGCTGTCAGACGACTCAGGGAGCTTTTAACTACTAAACTGCCTCAGAATACCTTTCCTGTGAAGGTAATTTTTATATGGATATGCTTTTCCCTTCAGGCTCTTGTTGCTTTTTGGTGTTCTCATCTGTACCTATGATCCGTATAAAAATAACTGCTACTTTTATTCTACTGAAAAGTATTGATATAAATGCACATCATTTATTGTTTTTGTTTATATTTCTAAGCTCAGATTGATAATCTCATCCCTTGAGTGCTCATTTACATCACGATACATTGTTAGTTTATACAGCACAACATGACACTTGTTAGGAGATTCTATTGGGGCGCTTTACAGTTTCTTCTCTTTATGGAAATTTATCACTCATTAGATTGTATTTTCTACTTGCCATGTCCCTTTTGGTAATGATGTATGTGTGAAATCTTGCTTGGGTTTCAAATGCTTTAAAATAAAGATGTCTAGCAAAGATGAGATGGTGAGGATAAATGCGAAGTTAAAAAAATTGAGTGATGATTATGTTTTTTTTTTTCCTAAATTCAACCCCAATTACTAATTGGGATGTGATCTTGTGGGATATTATCATTTTTGCCACTTTAAACTGCTCCAAACAATCGATAGCTGGGCATAGGAACTGCCCAAGAAGTATCTAACATAAATTGATGGAAGGAACATAGCTCTTTGTCAGAAATTGACCTTAACGTCAATTTATATTAGTTCTGAGTGCATACAATAGTAATATATGTATAACAACAGAACAAAATTATGTGGATATCGTCTTACTACGAGACATTAATATTACAGTGATCCATGCAATTTGAGAAAGTCATTATCTAATCCCTTCTTCATTCCTCACTTTAGCCCCCTCAACCCATCTCGGTTCATGAGAGGGGTTTGCTCAATATTGTTTCGACATGTTCCTCACTTTTGCTAATCATCTTTTGTGTTAATACTCAACTGAACAGTCCTACTTGTGATTACTTGTTTCAGATTGCAATCCCAATTGTTCCAACGATTCGGGTTCTTATCACATTTACAAAATTTGAAGAGCTCCAGTCACCATCAGAGGAATTCTCTACCCCTCTTTCAAGTCCTGTTCATTTTCAGGATCCCAAAGTCAAAGAATCGGAGCTGGGTTCTTCTGCCTCGTGGATTTCTTGGATGAGAGGGAGCCACATTCAATCCAGCGATGGCGAGAGTCGCTCTGGAAAGGATGACGTGGACCCCTTCCTCATTCCGTCAGATTATACATGGGTAGATGCAAATGAAAAGAAACGGCGAATGAAGGCAAAGAGAGCAAAGAGCAAGAAGGGTAAGAAGCAGCCAGCCAAAAGCTCAGAAGGTCACATACAGCTGAGTGATGATTTAGATGACTAAAATCTCACGAAACAATGAAGGTAATGACAATGGCTTTTGTGAAATCTGCGACTGGAAAAATGTGAACTGGTTTGTCGTGGAAATCCGATTTTTTTTTCTTATTCCTTTCTGTATGGTTGTTTACTCGTTTGATTTAGATGTGTGCGAGAGATTCAGCTAGCCTGACACCCGTGGTATTATTTTCATTTGAAATTTGAGCGGAACAGCATTTCATGGTTCCTCATTTTATGCAAAGAGGTTGCTGTATCACAAAGCTAATCTTGTCTTATAGTTCGGTCCTTCAATTGTTCATTTTTTTTTTAAACAGGTACTTTCCATTGTTCTCTTTGGCTGGCTGATAAGGAAAGCTGTTCTTTGAGTTGGGGGTTTGAGTGTAGTGGAGATATAATGCTTTAGAGCTGGAAGTGTAACTCATAGTCCTTTCTCAAAGGGAAACGATATTTGTACAGCAGATTCCTACACATTTTCCCTACACAGCTGATGTGTAGGGAAATGAGTGGGTGAACTGATGTGACCCCATATCAGTTCACCCACTCATTTCCATACACATCAGCTGTATAGGAATCTGCTGTAGGGTTATCACTGCCCTTTCTCAAATTCGATTTTATACCCTTTTTTTTTTTTTATTTTCTTTGATTTTATTCCCAGTGGTCTGGCAAGGCAAATCTGTCATCGGAAAGTTACTGCACTTGAACAATGGTCCCCAGGCAATCGGCCCCTGCATGGGCTTGGGAAGTATACCAACTAGAGGAGACTTTGCAGTCCACCTGGAGGATGTCCGCCATGATATCCTCCATTAATATGAGCCATCGATCGTCAGGATCATAGCGCATACGCTTCTATTGTGCATTCTATTGAGCAGGTGACAATAGAAGCATGTGCGCTGTCAATCATGATGATCGATGGCTCCCATCCGATGGAGGCAGACCAAAAATGCTTCCAACAAGTATGTTCGTCCATTGCAAACTTAGACAGTGATAATTTATGAACCTACATTGTAAAAGGTGTCCGGTATACATAAGACAAGTATCATATAGTTTGCATGAGCTGAGTCATTTCCAAGTTGTCAGATTTTGATCCGAAGGCTAGTATCAAACCAGTGGGTAGGTGAGTCTAAATCACCATTCGCTGTCAGATATTGAGATTACTTAAGTTCATGCAAGCCGCATGAGACCAGTCTCATTAAAATTTATCCCTTGTAAATACATCAAATTTCACACTAAGGGTCATGTTGCATACTCCTTATATATGGGATAAGTTTTATATATGAGATAAGTTTACATGAGACAATCTCAGGCAAGCTGCCTGCACCAAGTCACCGTCATATTTTGATCTGGGCAAGTGTGATTCATTCACACCTACCTGGCCCCTGATTTAGCAGCCACCGTCAGATTGAAATCCAGCGGCTAGATGTAACTTTGGCTCATGCAGCTTACATGAGACTTGTCTCATAATGTATTCTCTTGTTTACATTCTTTTTGGGAAAAGTTAAAATGCACCCCAGCTCACGCTTGATTGCATGTGCAAGGACATCAAGAGTCGCTGCATGTTAATAGATGGGTGAGCGGGCAATTTAAACCCACCCCCTTGCATTAATACATGCTGCGGGACTTCCTATGCCCCAACACACTCCAAAGCGTGTGAGTAGTGGTGCATACTAACGAGGTTTTGAGCCCAGATTGCCATATTACCTATTTTTTTCAGGCTAATGCTATATAACCTAGTTTCGGCACTTGATCTTTCCATGTTGCCCTCTTGAACCCTAAGTCTAAAGTATTATGTAATGTTTCAGGTTTTACACTTCAACAAATTATATCTCCTTTATTTTTATTTCATTTTCACCTTTTTTTCTTCCTTATTTTTAGCACTCTTATTATAATGATGATATTATAAGATGCTGAGATAATATCTAAAAAAATATAGCAAAATTTATGATAAATATCATGTGGTGTCTTAACATAGTTAGGTTATTATCATGATAAAAAAAGATGAGAAAAAATAAATAAGAACACAAAAAGAATAAGTAAAAACGGATAAGAGATGAGATAGTTATAAATCGTTGAAGTATGTCCCATAAAAAGTGTTATCATGTATTACTATCTATAATCGATTACTATCGTGTAATCGATTACATGATAACAATGTTATCGTGTAATTGTGTATACTATTATCGTGTACTCGGTTACACAATAACATTGCTATCGTGTACATACACGATACTATTGCAACCTCCAATTAATCATATTTCCTACATTTCTGATCCGTTTTTGCTCATTTTTTCGTTCTTCTTTATTTAGTACATTTTCTTATCATAATGATATCATAAGAATATTGAGATAATGTCTACAAAGATACAACAAAATCCACGATAAATAGTATGCAATATTCTAACATAGTTAGGCTATTATCATAACAAGAAGGAAACTAAAAATAAGGAAGAATGAAAAAATTTTTGGCAAAAATGGATTTAAAGAGAGATATAAACGTTAAAGGTTGTCCAAAAAATTTGCTATGCTATTGTGTAATCGAATATAACGTGTATTTGCATACACTATTACAGTATTTAATTAATCATATCTCATTCATTTTGGCATGGGGTGTCTCAACATTCTTATGATATCATCATTATAAGGAAGAACACTAAAAATAAAGGAAGAATGAAAAAAGGGCAAAAATGAATCAGAAATGAAAGAGATATAAATCGTTAAGGATATTGAGACACCCATGTGATTTATCGTGGATTTTGTTATATACTTTTAAATATTATCTCAAAATCTTTATGATATCATTATTATAAGAAAGAGCACTAAAAATAAAGAAGAACAAGAAAAAAGACAAAAACGGATAAAAAATGAGAGAGATATGATTAATTGAAGGTTATAATACTATCGTGTATGCAACTGCTATCGTGTAATCAAATACACGATAGGATGGCTATCATGTAATCAAATTTACAATAGCGTTCCCCGAATACACGATCACATTTTTTTGACAAGCTTTAACGATTCATATCTCTATCTAATTTTTGATCCGTTTTTGCCTATTTTTTTATTCCTTATTTTTAGTGCTCTTTCATGCCATGATGATAACTTAACTACGTTGGGATACCATATGTTATTTATCATGGATTTTATAATATTTTTTTAGAAATTATCTCAAGATCCTTATGATATAATCACGATAAGAAAGAGCAATAAAAATAAGAAATAACAAAAAAAGTAAAGCAAAAAAAAAATACAAATGAAGGAGATATGATTAATTGAAGGTTGTAGTAGTACACGATAACAACTGCTAATTGATATCATGTAATCGAGTACACGATAGTTACACGATAGCATTGCTATCATGTAAACAATTAACAATTACACAAATAACAATTTTTATGGGATATACTTCAACGATTTATATATATCTCATTTCTTATCTATTTTTACCCATTTTTTTGTATTTTTATTTATTTTTCCTCTTATTTCCTGTCATGATGATAACCTAACTATGTTCGGACACCGCATGCTATTTATCGTGGACTGTTATATTTTTTTAGATAATCTCAATATCCTTATGATATCATTATTATAAGAAAGACCACTTAAATAAGGAAAAACGAAAAAAAAGGGCGAAAACAACTAAAAGATATGATTCGTTGAAGTATAAAACCTGAAATGACTTAATATGAAAACGTTATAGAAAACTTTTAGAGTTAAGGTTCAAGAGGGCAAAATGGAAAGATCAGGTGCCAAAACCAAGTTATATGACATGAGCCTGAAAAATCCAGGTAATATAGAAATCCGGGCTCATTGGCCAGGTAATACGGAAAATCCTCCATACTAACAAGACTTATTCTTTTAGGAAATCTGTCCTTTTTTTGGCAACAAGGAAATCTGTCTTCACATAGAGTAATTTGTGAACTAGTTCAATAACAAAGATGAGGTGGAACATGCTTAGAAGCCTAATAGATATATCATTCATCTAACAACACTGCCAAAAATTAATAATGGTTTTTAACTCGGAAAATATAATAAGAAACTGCCTCGCACAATCTTAAGGGAAACTACTAACCTATGACGCACAAGGGACGACTACAAAAAAATAATTCGCCTTGCCACAAAACATCAACATAATATTAGCAAAATGCAATTCAAATAAATGGAGTATGTCCTCATTTCATGATTTTACAATCTCCTCTTCCAAACAGTCCTGCTTCAGACCTTAAAGGCACTGCTCATCTAAAAACGGGTACATCAAACCATGGAAGAGCAGTTTTACGGCCTTCTACAATATAAAACTATTTTGGGCTTGCCACTTCAAAAAAGGCTTCTAAATGAAAACAAAACCACTTAATTGCCAGTTGCAGATGCAACGAAAGATGATCTTTACTCCTCAACCTTGATCTTCTTTAATTTTTTTCCATCAGAATGTTTTGACGGCATCCCAAGAGAGGAAAGAGAAGACCGACCTGAGTCTTGAGTTAATTGATCCCTGGAAGATGACTGTCCAGCAAACTGCCTTTGCTTAGAACACTTTGCTAAAGCTCCACTCTCAAATGAAGCCCCACTGAAAATACCGGAGTCCCTTTGCTTGCCCCTGCTACTGCTTCGCGTGGCGATATGATGGGACATTTCATTCACAACATGGGAACTTTTTGTTCTACCACTCTTTGAAGAAGTCATAGAATGGTGACTGCCCTTCTTCGAAGACCCTATGATCAAAATTACACAATTAGATCCTAGTAGAAGAGAGTGTTCTACGGGAGAAAAAGGGCTCGACGAATTGTTCTCACCAGCAGACAGCTGACCGCTTAAACTTGTATGATTAGAACTCTTTGGTTTTTCCAGTTCACTTGGTTCTGGATAGCGAACTAAGGAGACCCGCCGGGAAATCTTTCCAACTGCAAAGCATGAACCGCTTTCAGTTAGCTAACTTTCTCACTTTGGTTAAAAACAAGATTCAACCACAATTTGACAGCTAACGTAATTTCTGATAATATCAACGTTGCGAATTCTGATTTTCTTCTAACCTTCTAATATTGACGCCCAAAATGGCTAAGCTATATAATAACAGGTAACCTACTAATATTATTGGCTGAAAATGCTAAGCCGTTAACAGGCAAATGAATACACTACTATCGTTACAGAAACTAGTCACGAAAGGTCGTGTGATTTTTCTGTGAAGTATTAGACATCATATATTCTAAATTAATGAAGTTCGTGCATTCAATATCCCCAAGCTTAGCTACGATAGAAAACAATCTTAGATGACGAAGGCTTGGAGCAAGTACTTTTTGTTTTCACCTCAGAAAACAAAGCAAACGTGGAAAGAAACAAGATAAATATTATCACTGTGATTTGTACATTTCGTATTTTCCAAATTTGAGAACCACAAAGAATGCAACTCAAGATGAAATTTTTTCTCTTGAAAATTTCTTTATCTATCAAAGTGACTTCATTTCTGCATACCGTGGATGTCACTTTTTTAAGTTCTAGAATCACATATGCACAACAACATCACACAGGTGCATAGAAATTGTGTCCGTTTCTGCTTTCTGTTTAGCTAAGCTCATCTTACATACAGATCAATGCTTTTTTAGTTAATAAAGATTTAAAGCAAGTAAGCTTGAGTCAATCCAGCAATCATTTCATTCAAAATACAAGCAAATTATAGAAATAACAAGCCAATACTAAGTTTCTAAGCAAATCACAAAGAGTACTAAAACAAAGCAAGAAAACATCAGTATGTACCAACTTTCGACTCTGATGCAGATGCTATCATAACATTGGCATCCGGTTCTTGAGCTGAAAAGCTGACAAACACATATGATTTCCCTGAGAAAAAGTCTATCATTAGTAAGGCTCAACAAGGTTTTTTTCGAATGAAACTCAAGCTCAATTTATGTAAAATATCAACTGTACAAAGATGTTTGGACACGAGTTACAATAAAAAGAACTTTTACAGACCCTCTGATCAAGACAGCTTCAATTACTCAAGATTATAAAATGTATACTTCACAAATAAATTATAGCAAAACCAACACTTCTTCTTTATATAATTTTCCTTGATTAATTTATAATAATCAAAGCATTTGTCCCATTTAAACTGTGACGTGGAAAACTATTCTTCATTATGTGGGAAATATAAGTTATGAATATCCTTATGTATCAGACAAAGCCTATATGTTTGTACTCAAAAAAGTTAAAAAGCCTATATATCTTTATTTTTTGGTACATACGAAGTTTATGTATCTTCATCATACCTGTAATTGTTTGACCTAATAGAGACTACAACTCATAGCAAATAAAGACGATGGGCGCCCTTTGGTACATACAAAGTTAAAAGGGATAAAGTTTCCATCTACGTATGGACAATGTCATAGGAAAGATTGCTGCTAAATCTCATGTTCTACGATGTTTAGCAGTAGTATTTATAGTTTCTTAAAACAAGTCTCCATCATGTGTTCTAATTCCTCAGTTAGCAATACCCAAAGAGCTGCAAACTTTGCAAAATGGGCATATAAAGGCTTTGCCTTTTATTGCAAAAAAAAAACTTATTTAGATTTCCTAGAGTACATTGAAGCTCGGTAGCAATTAGGAGTCTAAACAATGTTAATACTAAAAAATTTTGAGTCAGCAGAACGCATATAAAACAGCACACTGCTTGAGCATGTAGAACAGTTCTATTACATCAATTAAATTGATATTCCTCTTTCTTTCAGTCTTCCTCCTCTAACTCACTTTCTGTTTTTACTTTCGATCAGGGCCAGCTACCAACCCCTTTTAGCAAGAACAACAGCGTTTCCTCGGTGCTAAAATCTGCTTTTCAGTATTGTGACAAATTTAATAATTCAGCACCATTTACGCAGCCCTTAAATTCCAGGTTGTTCCAAGAGTTAACCAAAACCTGAAGGTCATTCATAGAAACTATGTTTTTTTTGCTGGTTTATAGTGGTCGCTATAATTTCTATACTTTAGCTTTTGTTGAG
Organism: Houttuynia cordata; assembly: GCA_039654745.1. Taxonomy (NCBI): domain Eukaryota; kingdom Viridiplantae; phylum Streptophyta; class Magnoliopsida; order Piperales; family Saururaceae; genus Houttuynia; species Houttuynia cordata. The sequence goes on along the minus strand of CM077507.1, from coordinate 28,568,499 downwards.
CTTCATTAAGATACCACTTCTCTATACCAAAGTCATGGCACTCAAGTACGGTAATACCAGAGACCAAGTCCCTATTCTAAAATCAATTCCATGACTAACTTGCTCCGATCATGTAAATTCTCCATCTTACCAGATGAACTCTCAAAACTGCCCAATTTTCCATCGCGGTGCAGCTTTAATGTAAGCTCTTTCCCCTGAAAATCATCAGGCTGCAACTGCAATCACCAACAATGTCAGGTAGATTGTCATCAGTATCTTTACTATCAGACAATTTTAACAAAAAAATGAAACTCGGTCATACAGAACCATAAAAGATACAGCTGATTATGCATTTCATCATTAAGCATAGAGAATTTTGGAATTTACCTGATCAGGCTGCCACTGTAAAAGCCAAAGCTCCGTAGAATCCGTCAAAGATATTCCGACCAGTGGATCCCTTCTATCCTCAATAAATTCGGGTGGAGGTTTGTACCTTTGAACAAAACATATATAGCCAAAACCAAATAAGCAACATGATGAAACTTTCTTCGGATAACTATATAAAGAAGACAAGGAAAAAGGAGAACAATGTGTTAGTTTTAGCAAACTTTGACACAACTGCAACTAGAAACTTCTTCATGCAAATTTCAAACTAACAACATACATTACAGAACATGACAAGTAAAGCAAAACGAACTGATTTGTGAATACAAAGTCAAGTGAAATATCACCATACCCCTTCTGAGATTCCATAGCACCTGACATTGGCTACAACCAGGAGTTCAAGATGATCTGAAGAAAAAAATTAGTGAGTTCTACTATAAATTCAGATGGGTAAACAGTGAGATGAGTACTACAACAGCTTTGCCACACGGCAAGGTCATAATTCAGCTAAAAAAAGAGTAAAAGTAACAGATCATTAATATTCTAGTAGCAAAACTCAGTCCACCAAAATGCAGAAAAATGTACATACAAAGACTAGAAAAACCGAGGCTAGATAAAAGAAAACCAAAGGTAAAAAGTGATTTTCCTGAAATTAACAAAACTCCTTTATTTTTGTGCCTTCGCAAAATAATTTCATCTTTTATGCCTACAATGACGTCAAAAGAACCAATTTTAATAAACCCAATCCAAAATTGAGTAGTGCAGTAGCTCCTCTGCAATACTCAATTCTTGAACAACTCTGTTTTTACTTTTTCAGTTTATGCTTACTAAAATCAGATTTGTAAGAGACATATATACAGACACAAAAGTGCTTATACCCTGTTTGGCACCATTTTCTTATTTGAATTTTTTTATAGCCAATACAGAATGCATTTAGAATTTTGTATCATATTCTGAAATTGCGATATTTTAGCTCTTGACCTGTTTGGCATAATTGCACTAATTTTCAGAATATATGAGATACCTGATCAATAGAATACTCCATAATTAAACAGGAACAAATCAAATCAAACAGTTTTATTAAAGCAACTAAACAAGGTACCAAGCAAAAATCGCATCCATAGCAACCCGCTATCAATCATTGGCAGTTAAATATCAGTAATATATACATCCCAACAACCACTATCTATGATTAGATAATTGTCACTCCCTTTTTTTAGCAACCCACCCATGAAAAAAATACAAGTTACAGAGCACTACCCATCCTTAATATCTGCTCGTTGTATCATTTACACCAAGCAGCTTCTCAAGAAGTAATCTGGACATGAATATCCAAACAGAGTGAATAAAGAAGCAACTTTAGAATTTACGCAGTCAATAATCTCAAAATACGAGTAATAGAAAAAAAATAAAAAAAACGCATGAAACGCAGGCCAAAACCAAATAGAGTTGAATTGAACTCAAATCTTAAAACATCTAAGATCATATATTACATATCACAACATCATTACATCACTTATCCCAGCTATCTGGGGTCGGCGGCATCTAAGATCATATATATCTAAAAAAAACATTATTTTTCAAATCCATAAAGAACGCAAAGAACAAAGTCCGTTTGATGAGCCAAAATTTTGAAAGAGAACGACGAAAGGAATCACCTTTCTGCTGCTTCTTCCTCTTCCGACACTCGAGGGCTCCAATTTCGGATAGGCGGCGGCGGGTTGGTACCTAACGAGATGGCCGCCGTCAGTGTCGGCGGTGGGGGCGGGGAGGAAGCGGCTGGGGCGGCGGGAAGAGAGTCGACGAGGGTTTTGGAATAGGGGGTTATCTGTAGTTTTCAATAAGTTAGGATGTTTCTAGTAATTTTACAAGTTTTTAGGGGTTTATATGTAAATTTCAATACGGTTTTGGAGTAAGGAGAGATAATGGGCTTACTGAATGGGCTGGGCCCAGTAAACAAGAAACTTGATGGTGATTGAGAGGCCCATTAAGCTGGTTTTTATTCTCCGGCCCGCGCGGGCGTTTGGAATTTGAAATTCGAAAAAATTCGAATCCCGCCAAATCCAGACCTCCTTCCGCTTTTTCTGGCATTGAACGAGCAAAACCCTCCGAAATTCTCTCTCCTCCTCCGACCAGAGTTCAGAGATTCGCGATGGCCACGATGCAGAGGCTCAAGGAGCGCGGCGGCGCCGGAGGCAAGATCACTGCGCTGCGGTCGCCCGACGCATTTGTAGAAAGATCACTAAAGAGCGGCTCCGGTGGAGGAGTAGGAAGCGGGAGAAAGGTCGCCGGGAAGGAAAATCCTAGATCGGTCTCCCGTGGAAGAGCTCCTATGTTGACCACTCAAAAGCGTGCCGTACTCCAGCACCCGATGCCTATTCAGCGGATTGATAAGGCGGTGGCGGCGGGATTTGGAAGTTCGCGTAAGGAGGGCGTCCGGTGGTCTGCTTCATCGGTGGTGACGAGAGGTAAAAGCCCTGATCCTTCCAAGTTTGCGCGGTTTCTTTCTGATATGCGGTCCGATCGGATGTCTTTGGGTGCTGGGTTCGATAAGCCAGTAATGGACGGGTCGTGTAGGGGGAAGGGTTTGAATGGATTTCGCGTAGAGAAGGGTCCGGAGAAGAGAGCTAGTCTGGGTTCGGGTTCGAGCGCGATGGAGGAGAAATTTGGGGTCAGTTCGAGGGTTTTGGAGTCTGCCAGGAACAGGACTTCTATAGAGCTGAAGTTGAAAGAAATGGTTAAGAGTGACTGTAGATATTTGAATTACAAAAAAGATAGGATTTTTACATATAATAATGAGCAGGGAGATGTGGAGACGGATGCAAATGGTCCTAAGAGTTCAGATAGTTCGAAGGACAAATTCTGTTTAGATGAGCTGGCTCCTTGTTTAACAGGAGTGAGTCAAAAGGATTTAAATGCCGCTACAAATTTGGAAGATGAGAAGCTTTTGGAGTCAAAACGGAAATGTTCAGGCAACAGTGACGTTGGTGGTGCTATGCTTGTTGCTGATGTCAATGGGAAACCTGCAAATGATGTTGGAAAGATAAGTGATATATCAGCTTCGAGTTCAGTTCAGGTTGCAGATAAAAGTAAAACATGTAGTGATGATGGGGTTTTGAGAGGTTTCAAGGATTCAGTTGGTACCCATTCAGACATTGAAGTTGCAGCCTACAAATCATTATCAAAAGTAGGGGGCACTCAGGATTTGAAGGAGAATGGGTACAGTGAAGCATCAGATCGGCCTGAAGGTAACAAATACCCCAGCAAACTACGTGAGAGACTTGCTTATCTTGAGGGGAGGGTCAGCAAAATCGCTTCCGAGATTAAACGAACTAAAGACATGTTGGATTTGAACAATCCCGAATCATCAAAACTTGTTCTGTCTGACATCCACGAAAAAATTAAGGGAAGTGAAAAGGTTGTTAATATTGTTGTTGTTGATAGTAACTGCAAGTTGAGAATGCCTGAAATTGCTTTAAATGGTGGTGTGCCGTTGGAGGATGAGGAAGCTAAGCAGAGTGAGCAGTCATGTGCAATAAAGCGGCCTGTAAATGGCATGAATCTAGAAGAACTGGAAATGAGATTTTATCCTCATCAGAAATTACTCAAGAGCCAAGGAAGAGTTGGCATTTTGGCTGAAAAAAAATGGACTAATGTTCAGGAATCTAGTGAAACATCACACCTTGTTGATCAACTGTTGGCTCCGACAGTTGAGAATCCTATTTCAGTAAAATTCCTGGCTTCTCTTGATGATAATCTATCAAAGATCAAAGTCAATGATAGTAAAAGTCAACTAGAATATACAATGAGGCAAGCGGCAGAATCAGGTACTTCTGAAGCCTGTGATAAACAATTTACTTTAAAGAATACAGAAATTGAAAAGTCTGGTGTAGATGAGAGCCTCAGAGCCAATGAAACACTTGCCGATTTTGATGAAGAGAACAGGATAGATATGTCATTTCAGGAGATGCCTCAGGATTCTTTATCAGATCAAATAATGGAGATAGGTTGCAAGTCTGCAACTGGTGGGTGGTTCGTTTCTGAGGGTGAATCCGTTCTTCTTGCTCACGGAGATGGTTCATGTACCTTCTACGACATAACAAACTCAGAGGTAAATGACTTTATTCTGAATGTAAATGTATATTTTGATCTTTTAGGTACTACGCTCAAACTTTATTACTTCATATATTTGTCCAATGTGCTATCAAAAATAACATTGAGTTTTTCATTTCCCATCATGTAAATCTCGCATTGCTTATGTGTATGATGTGACTATTTCTTGTGGTATCATGAGAAACGATTATATGAGAAGCAACTCTTGCATTATAGAAATTTTGAAAATGTATATTTGCAATCGTGTTCACAATTCACAATGATTGCATATGTATTAAAAATTTCACTTTTTGCTTTTACTTTAGAATTCTGTAGCAAGAGTTCATGTTCTTTTAACATATTTTTTTAGCCAGCTGTTCTTTGTATTGATTCTCTTTTTCATTTAACAGGGTAGTAGATATGTGTTTATTGATTGAAATTGAAAACATGTTAAAAACAATGTAACATCAAAGTTTTAAAAGGCATCAGCTGTGAGGTAAGGTATTTTACCCTAAAACAAGGCAGACCTTAAGCCTTGAGGAATGTTCTGTCTATTTTGATTCCATAATATTTCTCTTACAAAATATAAGTAGGATAAAAATTCATAAATAATATTGTTTCATAAGAAATTTAATCTAGAAAGTCGATGCCTAATTGATTTGTCATGTGTAAGCATTTAAAAGTTTTTTAAGTCTAAAATTCATGTGTTTTCTGGATCTTTGTGCATTAAATTAAGACTTTGAGGTGATAATATGACTCACCTTGAGGTGGATCTGTGTATTTAGATATGATCTTTGTGCATACACATTGTATTGGCATGTGCAACATATTGCTAATACTTGGTCTGATATTACACCTCCTTTTATGTGCCTTCTTTCTCCAGGAAAAGTCAGTGTATAAGCCCCCTCCAGGGCTGTCGTATAACATATGGGGTGACTGCTGGTTAATACGTGCTCCTGGTTCTGATGGTTGCTGTGGTAGATACGTTGTAGCAGCATCTGCCGGTAATACTTTAGATTCAGGCTTTTGCTCATGGGATTTTTACACAAAGGATATTCAAGCATTTCATGGGGAGGATGGCACAAGAACTTCTAATTATTCATCACGAACAGTGCTAGGCACCTTAGCTGATAGTGATATTCAAAGGAGTTCTCTGTTGCAAAATCTATCCCCTCAAAACCAACAATGTTGGTATAGACCATGTGGCCCTCTCATGATATGTACAGCAACCTGTCAAAAGTCTGTAAACATATATGACATTCGCGATGGTGAGTTTGTCATGAAGTGGGAAGTACAAAAGCCAGTGTTAACAATGGATTACTCGAGCCCTTTGCAGTGGAGAAGCAAAGGGAAGACTGTTATAGCCGAAACTGAAGGCATTAGTCTCTGGGACGTGAATTCGCTTAATCCACAGTCACTATTTACAGTGTCTTCAATGGGTAAAAAAATATCTGCCCTGCATGTTAATAACACGGATGGTGATTTAGGTGGTGGAGTTCGGCAAAGGTGAGATGTTTGGCAATCTACTGCCTTAAATTTACTTTGTACAGTCTTCTAGTTGTTCATGTTTCTTTAGCCTTTTCTTCAGTGCCTTAAATTTATGTCAAGTATTGTTTCATTGTTTAATGTTAGAAGGTTCATTGATGCCCAAGGGTGTCATCGAGTTGTATTTGAATTTTGAGCATGAATCGAGTTTTGCATACTATTTTATTTCTTATCACTATTCTTTTGGAAATGCAGGGTGAGTTCATCGGAGGCTGAAGGAAATGATGGTGTGTTTTCCACACAAGAAAATGTGAACATCTTAGACTTCCGTGTTCCTTCTGGTATTGGTTTGAAGATAAATAAGCATGGGACATCAAATAACTCTGCCATTTATTCTCGTGGAGATGCGATTCTCCTTGGTGGCACTGATCCTAAATTAGCAACAAAGAGAGGAATTCGCTCACATGTTCAACAATTTTCTCTTCGTGAAGGGAGGCTTCAGGCAACTTATGCTTTACCCGAGTCTGGTGCACACTCTTACCACTCATCTATAGCTCAAGTATGGGGAAATTCTCAATATGTCATGGGTATTTGTGGTTTGGGATTGTTTGTGTTTGACACATTCAAGGAAGGACTTTCTTCTTCCTCCATCTATCAAGGGGATGCTAGAGAAGTGTCAGAGGTCATTGGCCCGGATGACTTGTATTCCCCTTCCTTTGACTATTTGGCTTCTCGTGCCCTAATTATCTCAAGAGATCGTCCAGCTCTTTGGAGGTACTTGTAGTCATGTGCCATATTGTAGACTAGTATATATTATATATACATATATATATATACACACACACTTTTGTAAAATAATTTTGAGGTGAGGCCTGTGGTTTGTTCTGTTTCTCTAATCTATCTGAATACTGTTGATGCTCTTGTCAGATTTATCAAATACTACCATTGTACACAATTTTTATTTTGTGGTGCTAATGTTCACACAACTTGTTTATTATATGCCGTGTGCTACGGTTGCGGCCTAAAATCAGGGTTTTAGACAAGTACGTTGCTGGTGAATGTGTGGTTGCTATCTGCTCCTCTTATGGCCATGCAAATATGTGTTATTAATCTGTTTTACTGATACTGTAATGTAGGATAATAATATCTGTATACCTTTGCAAATATGATAATGGAATCGTTAGTAGAAGAGTTGATGATCGAATCAAGCGAAATACTTTGTCTTTAAGATAGAATTTGCCCTCCCTACGGTACTTAGGACTCTTGGGTGTTTGCCTCTTAGGATAAGACGATCAACCGCACACTGTAGGAGTACTCAGTGTGCAATGCTTTTACAATAAGAATAAAAATCGCGTCTATTTGTTAACGGTTATAAGAAAATAAATTGGACCCGTTTTAGTTGAACTAAAATAAATTAGAAACTAAACTAATTGAATTTATCTTAAAATAATATTATTTTGTTGACCCGACCTAAATTGGATGGCGGCGCATATGGGTTAGCCCACTTAGGTGTATGGGTCTAACATCTCTCTCCCCTATAAAAGTGGGGTGGCCCGAGGGTCTAACTTCAAAGGCTAAATTTGGGCTTTATATACCATCCACAATACTTCATTATGTGGATGTGGGACTATTCATTCCTTTACCCAATTCACTCATTCAAACTAAGTGGGTTATAATGCCTACTTCCAACAATATGCAATTCTGCAAATCAGTGCTGCATTTGCACAAGATTCATTAACGCTGAACGTGTGACCTTTCCTAATCCCTTCATTTATGCAGCTGGTAGATGTACTTAGGAAGTAGGCACAGGGTTTTACCAATATGTTGCTCTGTATTATTAATTGCGCCTTCTTTTTATGTGGATTGAGCAACTTCCCAACCAGTTTATATCCATTATTATTATTGATCATGTTTCTGACGGTTGTCCATGTGACTTTTCAGTCACTTTCGAACCAATTGCTGAAAAGGAAAAGTTAATAAAGCACGGGAAGTTCATTGGCAAGAGACTTTTGACACGCTTTTACTTGTTAACGGATGAACTTATGAAAATTGATCATTGGAAATGGATTTCAGTCACTTCATTTTCGGATGCTTTACTTAGTTTATATGCAATGTTTTACGTCACCAAAAAACTAGTATGTTGTATAACAAAATAGTAACAAAAATTAGTATGAGCTAATCTAACAAGGAATACTGCGCGTTCAGCCTACCCAGTTTATAAAGACTTCTTTGGTATTTTATCGCATGAATTGCCTCTGATACGAATGCCCCATTTCTTTTGGCAAAAAGTTAAAAAAGCAAGCAAAGCACTGACGATTCCTTGTCCTTGCCGACCCTACAGAAAATTCCCGATACAGTGGCACAGTGGCTTCCCTTTGTTTGCTAGACAGTGGTTTGATATCCATTATTGACAATCCTAGTGGGAGAGTTGGATGATTGAGATCGTTTGTACTCTGTGCAAGACTCCAACGGAGATACTATTTCCATTTCGGTGATGAGATCGTTTGCACACTTTGGACTTGTGTGCGAAGGACAATTCTTTAAGAAGTTGAATTTCATAGAATGCTGAGCTATTGATTTGTGGGGTTTAGAAGACAGTCGTGATTCTGAGCTATTTAAGAAGTAGTGCAGAGCATTTTTTTATGAAAAATAAATGTCCACAATATTTTTTATGAAGTTCCATCATATGTCCCATTAGTATGCTCCTGACACATGCCAGTTGATTTTGGGCCCACTAAAGTAAGATCAGGCTGTTTTTTAAGCTTATATTATTACAAAAGGCAGTTTTTTAATAACCCGCCCACCTTTTAAAATTTGAGTGCCGTTGGATCTCAACCTGATGGCACATATTGCTTGGGTGCTGCATTTGACATTTGACACTTGGTGTGTTAATGAATCTTGCAAGGGTGCTGCATTTGACATTTAAAACATACATCGGAGATAAATGGCCTCTATGTAAGGGTGTTCAAAATTCAAACCAACTCGAAAGCTTGACTCAACTCGTATTCAACTCAAGCTTAAATTTAGTCAAGCCAAGCTCAATCAGAGTACCTCTCTACGGCTCGACTCGATTCGAAGCTCGAAAAACACTAAAAATCATAATTTGTATATTATTTTTTTGTATCTACTTGTATATGTACACTCCATCAAATAAAAAAACACTAAAAATTATCATTTGTATATTATTTTTTCATATCTACATGTATATGTGCACTCTATGTATGGATTTCATGTCAATTAAGGCTCAAGTTTTATCATATCTTATGCCATTATTTTTTCATATACAATTACCTCAATCTTTGTGTTTGGAGGAGATTAGTTTATGTTTAATAAAAACACAAACCAATTAGAACACATGCATAAGAGTCTCCCCTTCTAGTATTCATAGTACAAAATGTGGATGTGAAAATCAAAATCAACTAAACTAAGCCGGCTTGTAGACTAAAGTGACTCGACTCAATTCGGCTTGAGCTCAGCTTGAACACTATATTAAAATTTTCAGCTCAAGCCGAATCAACTAAAGCTCAGCTCAACTCAGGTTCATTTACACAATAACACCCATACCTCTACAACCACTAAAGTGCTGGAAGGACCTCTCGCCTGTCCGAGGGAGATGTCCCACGTTCGAATTTTGAACTTTGGCACGTGGGGTTGGGGCTATAGAGTATAGACTAGCACTTTTCGACAAGAATAAGAAAGAGTATAGATTAGCAAGACTGCACACGCATTTAGCATACAAAAAATATGAAAACAAGTGGATTCTGGTGATTTTAAGTTGTCAGATGTGCACGTCAAGAAAAAAAAAGTTTGACAGAAGTGATTGCAAAACATTGACGTCCATAAAATTAAGGTCACAACCAAGCGGACACTTTGGGTTCTAGAGATTGTGAAGGGGCAAAGGAATTCTACAACAATTCATGGCTTATGCGACGAAAGAGTCTAGTTGACATGAGACTTGTCTCATGCAACTTTCATGAGCCAAGTCATCTCGAGCTGTCAAATTTTAATTTAACGGCGAGTATCGAATCAGTGGATAGGTGAGTGTAAATCACGACCCACCTTTGTAACTGTCAGATTACTTGGGCTCATGCAAAATCGGTCTCATTTAAACTTGTTTTATTTAGCTTATATGAGGCCAGTTTAAGTCATAGCTGTTGGATTGAGATCCAACAGTACTCCAAATAAGTATATGTATGCCCCTATATTAAAGAATACCGTTGGATTGAAATCCAACGGTCGAAATGGGTGGTCTCATGCATGGTCTCATATAAACTGTCTCAATTATTAGGTGTCTTTGGAACATTACTCCCCAACAGAGATAGGGAGCCATCGATCTCTGAACTCGATGGTGCACAAGCTTTGCATGTGTGCTAAGTTATTTGGTGCATAGAGGTTTAGGGTGTCATTGTCATTGTCATGTGGCAGATTCATGGGGGCTGGTCAAGTCCCTAAACCACCGTCCATTTACTTCATCTTTTCCCTTCCTCCTTCTTTTACCATGTGAACACACTCATACTAATAAAATATCGTGTGTATTATAAAAAAAGATATCATGTGCAGAAAGCATTATTTGAAGTTCGTATTGTGCAACTAAACCTTGAACCCTCATGCCTAGTTCATCTCCAATCAAGCGCGACTTTCCATCACTTACGCCATGAAATTAAGGTGCCGACACAACTCATAGTTGACAATAAAATTATTTAATAATATATAAAATTATATATAATAAATTATATTAGTACATTTCATAAATTTAATAGCCAATATTTTAAGCATTTTATTGAGTTTAAGTAAAGACTTCATAAAAAAACTTAAAATATTCTTTTCAACAAAAAAAAGATACTCTTGTTGTAATGAATTCAACCATTTTTTAATTACTTTTGGGAATAGTTTTTCATTTTTATAAAGAAATATAAAGGATAACCTTTTGCCACTATCTAACTAAGCCGTTGCAAATAATGAGATTGGTCAAAAATAAATTTTTATTTATAAAAAAAAAAAAGTTATATTTATTTTGCGACAAACTGGATAATCTGTTGCAAAAACTATCATTATTTACGACAAACCAAGGTCGTGGCAATGTATAGTGTTTTGCGACTAAATGGGTTGTTCGTTGCAAAAAATAGGCCACAGTCATTTGTCGCAAATATAATGGCCTTTTTTTTTGCAAGATCAGTTCCTCGCAAAAAGGTGGGTCTTTTGCAACAAACCTAAAAGTCGTCGCAAGATGGTATATTGTGCGACGGAAATGCCTCTGTCGCAAAAGTGTTCGTCGCAACAGCCTTGATTTGTTGAAGAAGGTGTTCAAACACCTAGTGATGGGAGGGAATCAAAGATACGCCCAACATAGTTAAACAGGTTTTTTTGGGGGGGAGGGGAGGGGGGAGAGGAATAAAGATTGGTTTTAAGGTTCAAAATACAGTCCAATATAGAATGCTATTTCCGCTCATGTGAGAGGAGCCCTAGATCAGGAAGATCAATGGATCACGCGCCTACCATGCACTTCCCACAAACAGTTTGAGGGCACAATAGGTGCGTGTGCGCCACTGATCTTTAGTATTGACAATTCCTGTCATGTGGGAGCAAATTCCACATTGCATGCTGGGCGGACTCATAAATTATTTCTCTACACTATGACACTCTTGAGTGTGCTAAACGTCTTTGTTTTTTTTTTCCAATCCATCTGGCTGGTAGCAAGACTTTTGTTTTGTCAAGTACAAATTGCCATTACTTTTGACAATTATTGTGGGACCTGCATGCCCGTTACTATCAGAACCTCTTCTTTTGTTGGGAAATTTCCATTAGACGAGATAAATCATGCAAAGCTTGCTACAACCAAAAGGGGTGCGGTTAGAAAATTGAGTTTCACCACTACAACCCAAACCATCAAATCCATAGTCATGAAGGGAAATCTTGCATGCATAATATCAAAAGGGACCACCTCCCCTGTGAGGTCCTCAAAACTCCAGCCTGACTTGAAAGGCCTTTGCTGCAATGCAACCATTCCAGAGCCACCAACGGATAACTCGCGCATTAAAATCATGTTTTTGTGGTTGGGCTAAGAGACAAAACTTGCAGCCAAGGTGGGAGGAGGGGGCCGGAAACGGGTTGGGGACTAGGACAAGGTGTTGGGGTGTGATTTGAACATCTGTAGGAAGAAGGAAGCAAAGAGACAAAATTGGATCAGCCGATAAATAGCCCACACGGCCGATCGATCGGACATCCTAACAAGTTTTTACAGTAGTGTTTTTTTAGAGTTTGCTTGTACTTTTTGTTCTTTCTTGACGGTAAGACAGTTTTGCCGAGCCACGCTAATTATTTGTGCTTGTTTGTTCGTCGTTTATTTTTCTTGTTGATTTCTCTGAAACATATTTTGCCACTCGATCCCAACAAAAGGAGGACATATAGATGGGAATGCAGGGGAATCCGGGCTTGGAGAGGCCATCGGCTAAGAGGGCGGAGGTGAAGTGGGTTGGCATAAGACGGAGGAGGCATGAGTGGGTGGGGGAGAATGGGAAAGATGACTACCATTTGTGCGCGGGGTGCATCGGGGTAGGAAAGGTGCCCACATCTGTCGTCGCATGCGTAGGATAGTAATTGCGTTATTTTTTTTACAGGAGAATGGTATTTCTATATCAATTTTTCTAGAGCTCTGACATACACACTCACCGCGTATCTTTCACTGAATGGAGCCAATGTATTTAATTATATAATTATATCTATTAGAGTTATTACTACATATAAAAATAAATATATCTTTTATTTATTATATATAAGATTATATATCTCTCTTTGTTGTATTTTAATACTCCCTCCGTTCTAAAATATTATGTATATTTGAAAAAATTCTTATTTTTATTCGACCATGAAGCCCGCAAAGAAATCACATGACTTCTTCTCCCTCGTAACCCGTCCAACTCATATACTCATTTATGAACTAAATTCAAGTCAATCCTTCCAAGTCTTCTCCAAATTTTGAAAAGAGGAAGTCATGTAATTTGACAAAATATACATAATATTTTAAAATATATATAATATTTAGAATAGAAGGAGTATTTAATTAATCATAATTAAAATCCTAACCTCTTTCTTTGTTCCTTCTTCTCTTTCTTAGTTTCTTCTCAATTTACAATATCTTTATGTGACGGTTGATATCTTGATCTGACGGCCTGCAGCATCTCAACACTTGTGAGATGGGTCACATAATAATAATTTGTTTCCAAACATGTTCACCAGTTCAACCTTGGAATCTGCCAACTTGACTGCTTTTGATCCCCATTAAATTATAGGTTTGATATGTGCCCCAGCTCCCGCACATTGGTGACCCATAACCAACATGTCAATATACGGACAGGCGGGCTTTAATCGCCCGTCCGCCAGCCACCCATCGTCGATTTCGATCCGACCACTACAACACGTAAGCCAAGGTGCATATGAACTATTTCTTGATGATAACCCGTTATTAAACTGCTTTACTAGTTCAACTTGGAATGCACCAACTTATTTTAAGACTTAAGAGTGCCCCAATCTCCTTTGAACTCTGCACTGGATCTTCCATATATTTAACAAGCAACTCTAGCTCTTGAGGATAGACGGATTTGGACTCCACAAGCAACGTGGGCTCTTCTAGCCGGCTGCCAACAAATCTTGGTTCCTTCTCGAGTTCTTTTTTCTATCACAACATCTTCCGTCCACGTTGAACCAGGAATTGTTATCTATAAATAAAGCTCAAAAGATACCGACCTCAAGCTGGAACCATTGGATTGATTGAGGCTTTGCTTGTGAGCAGAAAACGACCCTGTGGGGAGGCAAGCCAGAGGAAGCAAAGCCATGGAAGCAGCAGAGGCGAGGAGGAGAGAGCCTCACCCTCTTCTGAGGGGAGGAAGAAGGCAAGGGGGTTACAGTCATGGCTTCTCTCGATCTATGATGGAATCCCTCTCTTGCATCTGCGAAACCTTCATACCATCCTTGCCTGTTGATGACACTGTTGCAGGCAAGGAAGAGCTGCCCAGTAAAACCGTTCAGGCCTTCTTTCTGGCTTCTGGCTCTGAGAAACCTATCCCTGAAGAGGTATTTCAATCATCCTAAACGGTTAAATCTCATTCTTGTATGTTTTTTTCCTTTGATAATGAGGCGTGTTCGCGTCCTTACGACCCGCCTAGATGGGTCTGGCCTACCTTGAGCAAATCGGGATATAATCTTTGGTTGGTGGTGTCCAATGGAGTAGGAGTTCGAACTCAGGACCTTGGCTTTGATTTTTGTTATTATAGTTCATGGGTTCTTCTTTAAATGGATTTTGGATTCTAATGTGAGCAGGTTGCAGAGCGCTTGGCGCAGAGGGCTCTACCTGAGGCACTTTCAATGTTGAAGGTGATTCTGTGGCTTCTGTCAACCCGGCTGGGGACGCTTCTGGTTAGCCGATCTTCCTGTTTGAGCTGGAGATTTCCTTTCATTAGGAAGTTCAAAGAGATGTCTGTTGGAGAGAGAGAGGGGGTCTTGCAGAGATGGTCTGCAGAAAGGACTCTGGTCCCCCTGAGGCTGGCTTTTGTTTTGTTGAAAATCTTCAGCTTGTACATCTTCTTGACTATGGTAAGGGCCCTCTCTCTCTCTGCTAATTGCTACTTTTTACTAGCCTTTTAGGTTCCAGAGTGTTTATTTTTGGCAAAAGCTTTCAGAGTTTCATAACTGTATTTATTGCTTTGAAACAAATACTGCTTTTTGAGGATTGGATTATAGAACTATCAAAATCTGTACCTTTTTTTTGGTAAATTGAACATTAATTAGTTAAAGTAGTTTCCCAACAATTTAAGGTCGGTGGCAGCGGCGAGGATCTTACACTCATACATTAACTCTTTCTAATTTGAATTTTTTTTCATGCAGAGCGATGACAATTCAGAGAACATAGCATGGAAAGCAATGAACTACAACATAGAAGAAGATGAAGAACAAAAAAAGAAGTCACAGGAGGAGCGACCTCTGGAGAAAGGAATCGTAGAAACTGCTCAGCAAACAGATTCAACCCTTCTCCAAGCTCTCACCAACAAAGGTCTCAAAGTCACCGACGACCCCACCCAAAACCTCTATTGCATCGACTGCGACGTAGTCATTGTCGGCTCCGGTTCCGGAGGCGGCGTTGCAGCGGCCATCCTCGCCGGCTCTGGCCAGAAGGTCGTAGTGCTAGAGAAGGGAAACTACTTTACTTCCCAAGATTACTCTGCTCTAGAAGGCCCCTCCTTCAATGAAATGTACGAATTCGGTGGGATTTCCGCCACCGTCGACGGGAAGATCATGATCCTCGCCGGATCGACAGTCGGCGGCGGGTCTGCCGTCAACTGGTCGGCCTCCATTAAAACACCGGATTCTCTCTGCAAGGAGTGGGCAGAGGAGCAGAAGCTTCCACTCTTTGGCAGCTCCACCTACAGCGACGCCATGGACGCTGTATGTACCAGACTGGGAATTACATACAATTGTGAACAAGAGGGGTTTCAGAACCAAGTTTTGCGAAAAGGGTGCAACAATCTTGGCCTGAAAGTGGAGAACGTGCCGAGAAATAGCTCGGAGAAGCATTACTGTGGATTTTGCTGCTACGGTTGCCGGAAGGGGGAGAAGCGCGGGACGGACCGGACGTGGCTGGTCGATGCCGTTGACCATGGCGCAGTGATCTTGAGTGGGTGTAAAGCAGAGAGATTCATACTGGAAGAAAACGAAGGCCATCAGAAGAAGAAGAAGCTGAAGTGCATGGGAGTGGTGGCGAGGAGTATGAACAAGAAAGGTGTTACGAAAGAACTGCATGTACGAGCTAAAGTGACGATTTCCGCTTGTGGGTCGCTGGTGACTCCTCCTCTGATGTTGTCTAGCGGGCTCAAGAATCCTCATATAGGGAGGAACTTGCATCTCCACCCTGTTATAATAGCGTGGGGTTATTTTCCAGAGTCAGTGTCTGATCTTCAAGGGAAGAGGCATGAAGGTGGCATTCTTACATCCTTGCACAAAGTGAAGGATGGAACTATGATAGAAGCCACTTACATGGGGCCTGCAGGCTTTGCGACTCTGTTTCCATGGGTGTCCGGCCGGCAGATGAAGGATAGTCTGATGAAGTACGGCCGGACGGCTAGTTTGTTTGCATTGGTGAAGGATAGAGGGTCTGGAGAGGTGAGGAAAGAGGGGAGGATCAAGTATAACTTCAAAAGGTTGGATAGGGAGGATTTGAGGGAAGGCGTCAGGACGGCGCTGAGGATTCTGGTTGCCGCGGGGGCGGTGGAAGTCGGGACACATAGGAATGATGGGCAGAAGGTGAAGTGCAAGGGGCTGAGGGAGGAGGACTTGGAGGCGTTCTTGGACGAGGTTGCGGCGGTGGGCGGGCCGATGTCGGGGGAGGAGTACTGGACTATGTATGCCTCTGCTCATCAGATGGGGAGCTGCAGGATGGGAGCTAGTGAGGAGGAAGGTGGGGTTGATGAGAATGGGGAGAGTTGGGAAGCAGAGGGATTGTTTGTCTGTGATGCAAGTGTGTTGCCTGGTGCAGTTGGGGTTAATCCAATGATCACCATTCAGTCTGTTTCTTACTGTATCTCCAAGAAGATTGCGGAGTTCATGAAGAGAGGATGATTAGTTAAATTGCAGAGGAAGATGATTAATATACTTTGGAAATAATTGGAATTTGATTTTAGGCACCGTTGTTGGTTGGAGTCCTGTAACTTCTGATAACAAATTATCACTATTGATAATTGTCATAAATGTCAGACTGCTTTAATGGTCAATTAACCACATTTCCATCGTTTATCTTTGGAGAAATAGGCGGCCGTACTTCAACCTAACAAAATTGTCAGGCCTTTGAAGCATTAATTTCATCGTACCATAAGGCCTTGAACATTCCAAAGGTTCCAAAGGTATCCGTATAACAGAGGAAAGTTAGAGGTTTAATGCTATCATAAATAAGTGTAGCTATATCATTAAGATCAGAAAAAGCCAACAGCTTGGCATTGACTAAACTTTCAAATTGGTATTCTTTATATAATCACACAAAATGGGCTTATTTTAGAGCTGTCAAAAATCTAATTTTGATATTAAATACAAAAATAATACGAGCGGAGGATCTTCTCCAATAAAAGATGATCAAAATCAAACCAACGGTAGTACAAAATAACTAAGCTGTTGATGCTTTTACGGCCTTTTCTGCAGCATCATCCAGGTCTTCAGCCGTTATCAATGTGATCCCACTCTCCTGCACATCCAATATTCAAGTCAAAATGATGTACTTATCAGAACATCAACATACATCAAATTACTACATTTGACAGTGAAGGCAGCAGTTCAAAGAAAAAGGGGCAGCATGCCATGGACCGATATTGTTCTTACCTTGAGAATTCTCTTTCCTTGGTCAACATTGGTGCCTTCTAGACGAACAACTACTGGCACCTTAAGTTGAACCTAGCAAAACATCCAAAAAGGAGAATTGAGTTTCCGCCAGACTAAAAAGTGTTTAAATGGGACTGAATAAAAGGCAGAGGAAAGAGGAACAAATATGGTTAGATAATTATATAAATAAACATGAATGGTTCGTTACTGAAATTTGAGTAAATTTAGTAATCTATCTTAACACGCAGCATTTCACCAAGATTGACTCAAAAGTCGCAGCAATACTTTTTTTTTTATATAATTCCAGCCAATAGTTTCTGGATTCTCCTTAATAGAAAGGTAAGCATAAAGAGACATAATTATCAGTATGGAAAAAATGACTTAGAAAAAGAGACATAATTATCAGGAACTCAAGGAGAAGTGATAACATAGTCGTGAATGCAGGCTACAAAATGGGTAGCAGCTTTGGCAAAAATGTGCTTACCTGTTTGGCAGCATTCACGATGCCACTTGCTATCACATCACACTTCATGATTCCTCCAAAAATGTTCACCAGGATGGCTTTCACCTTCTCATCAGATGTTAATATTTTGAAGGCTTCCACCACCTTCATGATATTCCAAACCACAGATTAACCCAACATGTCTTCCAAAATACAAATTCGAACTTCGCAATAATCAGCATTTATGACCCAGAGATAGTCAAATACTTGAGCACAAGCAACTGGAAAACTTTTCCTTTAAATGAAATCTGAATCACCCACCTGGCCTTCGGATGCATTCCCACCAACATCTAGGAAATTAGCAGGTGTCCCTCCATGCAGCTTAATTATATCCATTGTAGCCATTGCAAGGCCTGCACCATTCACCATGCAGCCAATCTCCCCATCTAAACCAATATAGTTCAAATCAGCCTTGGCAGCATCAACCTGTCCACATGCAGAAAATTTGGTGAAAGTTTATGATTGTATCTTGTCAAAGGCAACCATCCTGATCCTGCTCTAGTCCCTAGGAAGAGTTATAGGCTCTAGTTGCCTAGAATAATTTCTGGAGGTCATGCCTAAATACATCTTTTGCGAAACGCAAATCAAACAGTCATGCATGTATCAGAATTTAAGGTGATCACCTATAGATCAAAGCCAATCACTTGGAACACCCAGGCCTTACCAAAATTATGTTCCAAATATTGTGAATAAAGAGTAATACATCTTATGTAAGCGTAAATTTCATTATCAAATTTACACCCATGGATGAACAAGGAATATCGAGTCATACCTCTCTGGGGTCCTCCTGTGATGTGTCACGAAGAGAAAATATTTCTTTCCGACGAAAGGCTGCATTGTCATCAAAGTTCAACTTTGCATCAGCAGCTATTAACTGGCTATCAGAAGTCTCCGCAATCGGGTTTATCTGACCATGATTATTACCAAAAGAATTAAAAACAGAAATTTAACTGACATCATATTCTTCAAACTTAAAATTAATCATAAAAATTTGACAAGTAGTCTTACAATACAAATTATCACGATCAGATTTCTCTAATTTATGATAAATAATTTACAAGTAAGATCACTATAAAAACTAGATCAGATGTTTATCATTTGAGATTAAGATTTTAACCTCCAGCATTGTGCAGTCACTTTCACAGAAAAGTTTGTACAACTTCTTCACTTGTTCAATACAGTCATTTCTATCAGCTTGTTTAGGAGCTAAGCCATCTACAACTTTAGCAGCATCTTCATCTGTTATACCTTTAAATACGTCAATCGAAACCTGATCATTTTGATAAGATATTCAATTAGCGCGTCCATAATCGGAATCAGAAGTTAATATAATAGTAAGAATACTATAACATCTCTCCCAAGGAACAGATGCGAAATGAAAATTTTGACTTCACATACGCGAGCAAAGAGAATAAAACCTTAATAATCATATCAGGAAACTTCTCTGCAAGGTCTTCAATGCTAGTTCCTCCTTTTCTACAAGCTATAATGAGCTGAAGAAACAGGTTGTGCAAAATCAAAAGCTGGAGCAAGTCGTACTTAATTGACAACTTGGATTTTCCAATAAAAACAAAGTCAAATCACTTCAAATAAGATATTGTCACATAGCATGTTTTACCAGTGACTTTAGTCACACAAACACCAAAATGCAGAAACATAGTTTAGAGAAACACTCTTTTTCACAGAAAACATATTCTAAACTATCTTGCCAAAAAAACCTTAACCAACATTGGTGGGCTAACCTTCCCAATAAGAAAATCCAACTGCACATAGATATAACTGCAAGGTGGAAGACTGGAAGTAACATGAAAATTTAAAAAATATGGCGTGTGATCCAGAAGGGGTCAATTACTAAATGTCCAGAAACATGTTTGCAGGCTAACCACTAATCAATCACAGGACCATATTTAACTTGTGCAATTTCCCAATGTCTTTAGGTGCATAACCATTTCGTTTCACATTACACAAAAGCTCTCCGCCAGAAGATTTAATTTTACATGTTTGACATCGCTTAAGTACAATCACATTATGCCAAACGACAAATCAATTGTAGCAGATGTAGTAAAAGAATAAAAAAGGAATAATGGAGAAGTAAAAATGCATACTGGACCAGCTGTTGTCCGGTCAAGGGTAATGGCAAAGTACATCTCATTCACAAGGGATAATTTTTCGCACAGGTATACCTGCAAAAAGGACATTGTATCGTGGACAACAAAGACATGATGAGAATAATTTTTCATATTTTAGTTACTAACAATCAATACAAGACACACTAACACAAAGTTTATGAAGCATATGTGATTATAATAATATAAAGGTTCACTAGACAATCAGTGACATAATATAGTGCCCATTGACTTAATTACTTCAAAAGCATATATACATCAAAATTAGAAGAATCTCTCACTTTGGCTTCAAGTAAAGCTTTTTTCTATGTCATAGGTCTTTCTTAAACATAAAGCCATGAGGCATCACAAGAGGGTCACTCCAAAACGAGCCATTGGATAATTTCGGTCTTAAATGCATAAAGTCAATATAAACTCAAGTAATCAGAAGGGTGGTCCAAACAGCAAAGTTAATGGCATTTCGTATGCTCCTAGTTTGAACGTTACTCTTTTCACCACTAAGCGTCTCAAATGGGACTCCTAATGAAATTAAAACTGGAGTTTCAACATATTTGGTTAGTAAAAAAATTGAAATATTAACTCGCAATCTTTTCAGATTTACATCCATAGTCATTATTAATCTTTCAAATCATGAATGATATCGTGAACACTTAATATGAGAATAAGGTCCAGGAAACAGTGGTTATATAGCTCATATGCAGTAAAAATTTTCATTAATAACAGAAATGCTTCATATAACTCTACCAAACATATTTTTGTAGACCAAAGATAAAAAAAATATTGTACTAAACCTTGCTAACAACTTTCCCTTGAGGTCCAGTCTGTTTGGTAACCAGTATCTGTCCAAGCATCTTTCCTGAAACCAGTAAAATCTGCAAAAATAAGTACACATTCTAATAGATGATCCTATTAAAGACCATATGATTTCCTTGACATTAACTTACACACACACACACACTCTCATAGAGGATGTTACTACAATGTGATGTACACCAGATAAGAACAAGAAAACACATTGCTAAAACACATCGACAGCCAAATCAGTTCTTATAAAAAAAAGACATAAAAGGAAAGTAACTAGACTAGACAGAGTTTATACCTGCTATTGATTCAACCTCCTCAGCCTTGACAATGTGGACTCCTCCTTTAAGCCCACTTTTGAAGGTTCCCAGTCCTCGTCCACCAGCGAGAATTTGACTCTTGACAACCAACTACACCAACAGTTGCACAAATTTAAAACATCTTGTTTACTGACACAATGCATGACATATTCTCCTGCTCACTAAACTACATAAAAAAACTCAGTTAGGAGTAAGAGGAAACAACCTCCTTCTCATTGGGGAAAACATCCTTAAGTGCCTTTTTCACTTCTTCCACAGAGGAAGCAGCAACTCCCTTTGGAACATTTACTCCAAACTTGCCCATCAACTCGGCACCCTAGATATAAAAGAATGTTTATTCAGTACATTTTCAATTGCAGTATAATGAGAAAATGTGATAGAAAACTGAAATTATGTATACTAATCCAGACAGTTAAATGACCTTTTTTTGTAAGATGGGTATAAAGTAGACAAATACATTAAGAAAAAGATTAATCTAACAATGGATCTCTAACTTCGTCTCAACGCCAAAGTTTTAGCTCGCATGGAGATTAGACTGACGATAATCAAATGCCTTTCCAAAACACAAAAAAAGCAAATAAGAACTCCACAAATTTCACACTTATTCATCGGGTCTTCCATTGTCGAGCCTTGGGAAGATGAGATCGATCATTTAACTAATTTTAGCAATTCCGGTTCGTGTTGAAGCAATTCACGTAGATCAAGCATTAGGGAAAAAGACGTCTACTTTATTTATGAAAGGCAATCAATGAAGCAATGACACCAATAATCTCAACAAACTACCATCTCAGATCAAACAGGGAGGCACAGACACAGAACAGAGATACAACAACATAAAAGAAAGAACTTCATTGTATAAAATGTAATCGAAAGGCGAAATGAACACGAAATCGAATCAAATTCTGCCAGAAAACATTAGCACAAGAAATCTGGAAAAGGACGGCCGGGGACCTGATACTCATGGATGTTGAGCCTCCGCAGCTGCTGCTGCTGCCACCTCCCGGCGACCGACAGAGTCCGGGAAACCAGCTTGTTCAGCATCCCCCTCGCCATCTCGCCACTGAACGATTCGCCGGAGAATCCCTCGGAAGACCTAATGGACGGGAAGCCGAAAATGGCGGGCGGAATCGCCACCGGCCGAGAAAAGAGCGCTTTTAGGGCAGCAACCGGGGCTGGCGTGCGAGGATGCCTCGACCAGACGACTTTCCGTTTGGCGGCGATGACTGCCCACTCTTATTGGTCTCCCGATGATGGGGCCCACTTTTTAATAGGGTCCACATTTTAGCCATAATTAGTGGTGATTAAGCTCAATCAAATTAGGCAAATGATGGTGGCACCCCCCCCCCCCCCCCCCCCCCCCCCAATTTAGCCACCCCACCCCACTCCGCCTATATATATTCACGTCACCCCACTTATACACCGTCCGTGTTAAGAGGGTGGGCAGGCTAAAACCGAGGGGTGCCGGACTAGTAATCCTAGGCTTTTGTTTCTAAAACTGTTATCGTCGGTGTTCTTGTTGTCACCGGTTCCGGAGGAGAAGGAAGGTGAGTAGGACTGAGGCGAAAGATGCTGATAGAGTTTTGGGGAATGGGGGATGTGGAAAAAAAATGGGGGAAGAATGGGGTACTGAGAAGGAAGATGAGAATATAATTTTTTTTTTTATTTTTGGGAATGCTCGAGCTTTCAGGGTCTAAATATCCATGTTCTTAACTATAAAATATCATGATCGATGTAGGGTGTACTGGTGTACAAATCTTATCAACAAAATAAAAATGTAGGGAGTACAAAATATAACTTGGCATATGTCAAAACATAAGAGTGCAAAATAGTCAAGTTTTAGGTATAACGATTTTTTTAAAATACTCAGTACACATTCTAGAAAAGTTAGAATAAGCTGAATGCACCTAGGAAGCATGGGTACTCTAAAAAGGGAGTCATACTTGTATCGTATCTGTATCATACTGGGGACCGTACCCATGTCCCTGTTAGACACGGGGTGCATATAGATGTTAAACTTACTGTTACTCTTCGTACTTTTGCAAATATGATGATGGAAATTCTTAATCGAAGTTTTGATGAGCAAATCAAGCAAATCGCTCTATCCTTAAGACAGAATTCACCTTCCTTAACGGTGTTTAAGATTTTTGGGCGTCTGCTTCCCAAGATAAGACGATCAACCACGTACTGTAGGAGCACATCTAACACAGTACATGCAGCGAACCACAGTATGCATGCTCTCACCGAAAAGATCAAAAGAAAGAAGATGTAAATCTAGAAATCTCTATATTGCAGAAACTGTTTTCCATGATTGTATTAGAAATCCTGCTGAAGACCCCCTTTCTCGTTTGAACGGATGTGTCTATTCATTAACACATTATTTAGAGAAAACAAACTGGACATGTTTTGGTTAATAGAAACCAAACCAAATAAATTAGAAAATTAAACAAAAAATAATTATCTTGTTGACCCAACCCAACCCGGTCACCCGGCTATACATGCGAACTGAACTGACCGATGCATCTAGGTCCAACATGTCTCCCCCACAAAAGTGGGTTGGCCTAAAGGCCTAACTTGAAAGGCTAAACTTGTGTCTTATATACCACCAATATCACCTTCTTCTAAGCGATGTGCGACTATTCACTCCTCCAACCAATTCACATGTGTGATTCTCATTTAAAACAAAGTGGGCTCGCCCACTTTTAAGATTAGATCCTACCTATATATCAGTCACCGACTATAAATTATTTCATTGAATCTTTATTAAGTAGTGTAAACATTAAACAAATGTAACAATTTCCATTGTAATTAAGTTTTTAACGCAAGAACTAACCTAAAATGTATAGGAAAAAAATATGTAAAATCATATCGTACTATAGCTATCTCCACGTATCATATCCCCTATCTTGATTATTTAAAAATTGTCGTCTCGTCGCACCCATATCTTATCATACCCGTGTCCTTTACCCGTATCCGTGCTTCATAAGCAGCTAAGAATTTGAATTGAAACATGTCTCTCTAGTCTATGTTTGGAAAACTTATATGATAGCACTCAAGAGAGATAGCACGTTACCCGTTGGTGTTGAATTGTACACAAATAGAACCTAAAATAGGATTGAAATCCACACGTCTGAGGCACAACGATTACACCGCTGACTTCGAAATAGATATTGCCACCCTCTCGTGCATGAGCTTTCTCCGACAATCTATTCCCAAGATACAACATACCAATTTGACAAGAGGTGCACTTCTTCTCGTCAAATTCGAACTAAAAAAAAAGAATCTGTTGCCTTTTTGAAAGAAAAATCACCGATAAAGAAGGAAGAGAAAAACCACGAGCAATTTGTGTTTTCTATATCATTTTTTTCGTATTTTTCCCCTTCATAATATATAGAATACCCAATTGGGTCCTTTTTGTAAAGAAAGAACGCAACTTTTCGAAGAAAACAACAAAAAACCGCACGAAGAAAACAGCAAAAAACCGCACGTAACCGCATAGGCGATCGATCGCCTTGGATGAATTTTTAGCGTTTTGCAAAAATCACAGTAGATACGATCGATCGCTTCACAGCCGATTCGCTAAGTGTGCCACAATGCGCTCATTCACCCATGCCACATGCTCACGCGTGTACGTGTGTACCTTCAGGTACACCAACGAATGTATACATCATTAATTGGGGAGAGTCTCCACAACCATAAGATATATAAAGAGGAAGACACATTCCTCATATATACCCTATTACACTTATGTGTGCTTCCTATGTGGGACTAAAGAAACCTCTCAATTAACTTAGCACAATATTTTCATTAAATTACTACTAATCTTATTTTAATCAATCATCAAAATGTGGGCCTAAGATGGGCCTTAAATGGAATTCAATTAGTGGGCTCACTCTACTAAATTAGTTTTGGATCTATCTACCCAAACTATAAACCATCTAACACATTTGGGCCCATCATCCCACAACAAAAACCCAACAGTCCACGCCATTATCCTTTCTTCGCAACTCGAACCAATGCTGTTGCAAAGAGACCTCCAGTCCACCACATATCACTCGAGTACAGAAAGGAATAATCTCGAACGCTTATCTTTACCAAGTATCCCTTACCTTTGATTGAATCAAGCCCGGCCCAAACTAAATATCCTTCGGCTCTATTCGTATGTGTTCATTTTTTGTCTTCTTGTAAGGTCCACGGGTACCCTCAAACAACAGAGGGTGGACTACAGGCTCATAACTGTACTCTCCTTCAAAGAAAGGCATACAAATCTTAGTTTTCCGGTGCACAGAAAGATGCCATCATTTCATCAATATAGAGTGTCCAAGGCCCCAAGTCACTCACTTTGTCCCAAGAACAGCTGAAGAAGGCATACTGAAATACCCCAAGTGGAGTATAAAGTCATTAACAAAAGCTGATAGTAGATCACCATCCGAACCTACCAAGAAGCATTTACCAGGCTTGTACTCTAGATTATGTTAAAAAAATTGTTCCCACAAAAGAATCAAAAGAAGAAAGAGTATAAAAACTCCTAATAGAGGTTTGGGTTGCCAAGTTTTATATTACATCGTGTAACTATTTTCTATCCTGTATTCAATGACAAATCAAGGCTATCGTGTATTCGATTACACGATAGTAACTATTTTTTTTGGGACAAACTTCAACGATTAATATCTATCTCATTTCATTTCTGATGCATTTTTGCAAATTTTTATTTCGTTGTTCCTTATTTTCCTCTTTTATATCATCATGATAGCCTAACTATGTTGGGACACTATATGCTATTTATCATAAATTTTATTGTATTTTTTAGATATTTCTCAAGATCATTATGATATCATTATGATAAAAAAGAGCACTACAAGTAAAGAAGAATGGAAAAATATGAGCGAAAACAGATCATAAATGAATGAGATAATGATTCATTAAAGTGTAAAACTTTAAACTAGTTGAAAACGTTATAGAAAATGTTTAGGGTTAGGGTTAAGGAGGGCAAAATGGGAAATATTAAGATCAGGTGCCGAAACTAGGTTATATGGGATGAGCCCGGAAAAACTAGGTGATATGGCAATCTAAGTTCATTAAGTAATATAGAAAAACCTCTTCTTTGCATGCACTACAACATAAATGGCCTTTAGCATCGCTAAAAGCACCTTGTTTGTCGTTAAAACTCTATTCCAACACCCTGTCATAGGTCCCAATGGGTTATACATGCTATTCAATTCCAACAAAAATTTTAAGACTTGCCGAATGATGCCAAACACTTGCATTCCTCGACTCTCCACACTGTTATGGCCCAACTAGCATGGGCAAAGGATGGCCTATTCCAATAGTAATTTCTGCCTTAGAGTCTACGTAAGTCTTTGTGATCTTTCCTACCAATTATAATTTCAGATTATGATATAAAACACCTAAAATACATATCAGCAACAATAATTTTAAAAAGCCATTCATAACTTTAAAACCATAAATATTCCAAAAGAATCCCAACTATATAGTAAAAAAAAATTACTTAATTTTTATTCTTATTCTTCACGATTAGATAATTATGTCGCTTTATAAGCAACTTGTGCACTTGCTATGGCATATCAAGCAGTTTAATGATAGGAGAAAGGTAATGTCCGGGTGACCGGAGAGAAGCTCTCTCCGGTCGCTTTGATTTTCATCCGTCAGATGAGATCCGACGGATGAAAATCACCACCCCCAAAAAAACCCTACCCCCCTCCCTCC
Source organism: Houttuynia cordata (assembly GCA_039654745.1). Taxonomy (NCBI): domain Eukaryota; kingdom Viridiplantae; phylum Streptophyta; class Magnoliopsida; order Piperales; family Saururaceae; genus Houttuynia; species Houttuynia cordata. Next base: position 28,541,728 of record CM077507.1, on the reverse strand, counting down.
CTCCCTCCGCTCGCCGCTCACTGCCACCCCCCGAACCCCGTCGCCACTCGCCGCTAACCAAGGGCCGGCCTTCTCATCGAAGCAAGGTATCATCTTTTTCTTTGATTGCTTTGAATTTCAGAAAAAATTACTTCTTTTTGTACTTATGATATGCTGTTATGGATAGTCTGTTTATGGTGCTTATGATATGCTGTAATGTAGTGAGATAGCCATTGTTGGGATCTTATGATAAGAATATATGCCTTCATTGGTTTCCTACATCTTTATTTATGTTTATCCACTAAAAAATGAGGAGTGCAAATTTATACAGTTAATTTTACCTATTATGCAAATTTATGAGAAGGAAAAAACGTTTGTAGTGGATAATACTCAGGTCATGTTTGTCTGGTTTATTGGAAGGAAAAAACTTTTGTAGGCTCCGGCGAAATGATGCGGCTTAGTTTAGGAGGGGCAATCGCAGTTTAAATTAATTTACATATATTGAGCTTTTTTACAGTAGATTTTTCATTACATTTTTTATCTCCTTCTTTGGTCTTATGATAAGAAGTCCTTGTCTTGTTCTGGATTTGATATTTTTGCTTGATGATTCAATCTAGTACTGAAAAGTTGTGCATTAAAAATTGTCCTTATGGTGAAGGTTTGTTTGCTCGGGTGAGAAATGGAAGCTGCAAATAGATGTGAAGAATCTAGAATGGGTTTAGATGGCAATGAAGAAAATGCATTTCATGAGAGTAATGGCATTAGTATGGGTGAGGACCACACTGATATGAGGATGGTACCATGTGAGGGGATGGAGTTTTCTTCTATGGAGGAGGCATATGGATTTTATAATGCATTTGCAAAAGTAAGAGGTTTTGGCATTATAAAAGACTCTTCAGTTAAATCTAAAAAAACTGGATCAATTTTCAAAAAGGCATTTGTGTGTTAAAAAGAAGGATCTAAGAGAACAAATGATTGTCGGTAAGCAGAAAAAGAGGTCTTGTGAAGATAGCAATGGAGGAAGGCTTAAGGGGTCTTGTGAGTTCTCTTACATAGATGTAATGCTTCACACACTTAACTCTATCCGCATTGTAGGTAGCACCCCAAGTAGTTGGCTTCAAATATTAAAGTTAGTAGATCTTATTATTAAATTTTCAAGTTTGAACACATCCTTCTTGTCGTATGTGCTAGTTGAACTGCAACAGAAGGTTCACCTGCTTAAGGCTACGAAAGAGGAAAGAGCAAAAATGGAAGAAACAATGTGAAAGTGGGTGTGATTCAGGAACCTTTTGAACCATCTCATATTTTCGCCAAAAGTATTTATTGGCGGTCCCAATTGTTGAAGTGTGCTCCTGCTAGCTTTCAAGATGCAGCTGTTTTTCTCAAAAGTTGATTTGACAAATACTCTGTTTGGCATTGGGAAATTGGCATGTTATGTTTAATTGAATTGGATGGGGATTCAGTTATAAATTTAAGAAGAGTTGGGGAGCAAATTAATTTTTTTCTTTGAAAGTGCATCATCTCTATTTCAATTTAACTTCTTGCTATCTTGGGGAATCATGAAGTATTTCAAATTAGATACAACTAGGCACCATCAACTGGGTTTTATGAAAATTCTTCTTGTGACTGACAAAAACCTGACGCCAAAGTAAAGAGAAACTTGTGAAAATACAGCCTACTTCGCTTCTGGAATGGTTAGTCAGATAGATGATAAAAATTGAAGTAGCATTGAAAGTATTAAATTGACAGCCATGGGAGCATTCAATAAGGTCTTCCTTCCCACGATGGTTGCATCCACCCCAAGAAAAAGAGTTGTTGCACTCTTTCATAAAAAACAAATGCAAAGTTTTTACAAAAGAGTTGTTGCTACCATCATTTAGACCACAAGTCTCTACAAACTTCTTCAAACATCTTGATACAGAGGGGTTGTTTAATAAGTCTCTACAAACTTGTGTCCATTTCAAGCACTTCACGAATTCACATACAGGATGAACAAAATCTACGTAACAAAATCTAAGTATTACATTCTTCTCACCCATCACCCTCTAAATATAACTAACATCAAGCATATTATCAAAAATATAAATAACATAGTGGTCCTAGTGTTATCCCTAATGCACTCTTCCACCACGGACGTTTGATTTCTTTGTTGATTAGGTATGTTGGAAAGAACTTGTGGATGAACTCTCGTACCAGTTGGAAGTTTTGGTGGCTTGTTCAACCACCTGAAGTACCCGCACCCTGCCTCCCCCTGCCAATACCAAATAAAGTATAAATATACATATACATATAACACTAGGACGAACTGAGGTTTGTAATAACTTACATAGCGATTCTGACATTTCAAAAAAGGCCTTCCAGGGTTTTCATCAGTATGAGAAACATAAAATGTCATGCGGTGGCTGAGACAACGAGGGCATAGTTCCCCCACTCTCATGCTATTACTACTAGATGCATCCATTTCTGAATATTGTTAAAATAATGCAGATCAATAGTTAGCAAATATAAAGATGACACAACAAATAATAAAAAAATGGTACATCAGGAAATTTCGTAGCCACCACTAAAAGAAAATGTTTTGAAAGATACATTTTCAAAATTTATACTCACTTGCAATTACGACACAACAAACAACATCAGTCAATGTTCCTCATAAAAGCCTGTTAGAAGGAGACAAACTTGTCAGGAAGATTTATGTATGGACTCGGACACCCCTTGTTAATAGAAAAGGAAATATGCATGCAATGTGTCATGTAGACATATATTCTAGGAAGGCTAATCTGTACAATCTATAAGATATGCCTAGTATATAAAATTTATACTCACTTGCGCGACTTTCTCGAAGAACTTATTCAAAGGCTGATTATTAGAGTGAAATATGTCAGAACATATCAAAATAAATCCATATTGTAAGAACCCTTACCTTAAAAACCGGTTTATTTTTGTTAAACGTGAATTATCGTGTGGTTTAAGCACTTTCAGATTAAATTCGGTTGATTTCGAAAATAAAAATGGTTTTCAAAGGTTTCAATCAAAAACAACTTCACATAAATGAGTTTTAAGTGATTTAGAATCAAATCTTAATTTTTGGAATTTTTTTTCTGATTTTTACCTATTTTCCCGAAAATTAGGGTTTGACGGGACCCCCGGCGGGCCCCGCCGACGAAATTGGGTTTTGTGACCAAAAAGCCCCAGACATTAAATAAAATCGTTATAAAAATTTTCAGAATTTTCTGAGCTTAATTTGGTATTAAAATCGTTAAATTACCCATTTTTAGCCAAAATTGCTCATTTTACCCCAGTTTTTACCTAGGTCTACCCCAAAACTTTCTATAAAAAGAAAAGGGTTGCGCCCTCCCCATTTTGGGAAAGATTTTTGGCTTGGAGCAGCAGCCTCTTTCCCCATTTCCAAAAGAGGAAAGGAGTTAAGATATGCTAATCTATGCTTAATCTTTCATTTTCATTTGATTTTCAATAATCTTTACTCAAAACCTTGATTTTCCAAATGATTTCAAAGCATTTGAAGGATAAAAATCTCTATTTTAATATGTATCTTCAAACCCTAAGCTTCAAATTTCATTTTTATATGATTAAAAGCCCTATATTTAAGGCCTATTTTGGGTTTTCAAGCTTAATCGCGATTAGTAGAGTATTAACAATGGATTTATATTTTCTTCAAGGTGATTAAGGTGTTGGACTTCGTGGTCATCCAAATCAAGGTAATGGGTTCTTTAATCTCAGCTTGGGTAGTGTAAATCTTGTTTTAATGAATGTATTTTGAAGGGGTTTATTCATTTTTAGGTCTCTAATGGTAAGATTAGTTTTCCTTAATCTCATGCTTTCTTTTCTTTGGGTTTTGATTTGTGATGGTCTAAATAGGATTTCTGAAAAGTTTGGTGTAATTTGGATATTGTTTGATGCTTCGATTTGATGTTTGAAGTTATGAAAATGGTGTTTCGGTTTAATTCTCGAAATGAGGATATACTGAGTGTTTTGGAATTATTGAACTTTACTGAGGTACATGGAATTGTTCTTTACTGTTTGCAATTACATATAACTTAGTAACTTTAAAAAAATTCCAATAAACTCAGTAATGCTCGAAAATTTACAGTTAAATGGGTTTTTGGAAATTTGGCATTTTTTTCCATGATTTACTTCACTTAATGACATGAGAAGTATATTATGAGTTAATGAGGCCACGTGATATGTAGAAATGATGATATAATACCTTATGTATGTTGGATTATAGAAAATAAATGTGAGTATGCTTGTAGGAATGTTGTCGAGTTCATGCAAGTAAAGTTATGTTTTTACGGTGGTTTTCACCATGATTTTGGGATTGTGACCAGTACTTAAACGAGTTTTCAACATATGAATATGACACTATGAGTTATGATAAGTATGAATCATGTGATTAGGATATGCATGACTACACACACGCATGGGGATTTACCATGAGATTGTAATTATACCTTGATTATGATGCATGTGGGAATGGGTTGAGAGCATGTTTCATGTGTTGGCACCCACGTAGGATTTGCTCACGTATGTATCCTGAGAGCATGCATCATGAATAAGATTTTACCGTGTCTTCATCGGTGTTGATCGATTGTATGCAATGAATGTAATTGCGTGCCGGATTAATCGATCGGAGAATTATCGAACTTGGTTGGTCCGAAAGGACACGTTTTCGATTTGGTCCTTTGTGGATCACGGATACTCCCCGGGTTGAGTTTGATGGATGATATGGGGGGCGTATTTCGTACTCGCCTTGCGGTTGATACTATTGAGATTAGTCGTACGGGACATGAGTATTCCCCGTGGTAGGCTTGTGCACCCCCTACCACATGTGTTCTAGGGTCCCGCGTAACCGGGATTCGGGCTCTCCCCTACCGCAGGAGACTACCCAGGGCGAACACACCTGTTCTAGTTTCGTTGTGTACGACTCGGGCACCCTTGGCCAGGGCTGTCCAGGGCGAACAGACTTTGGGGTACACGACACCCCCTTGTTTCCAGCGAGGAAACGAGACCATGATACGCCTTCTTAGGCTTGATTGTGTCCCAAAGATATTGTGCTTACTCCTTGATGGAGGCACTCACCATTGTATTGATGCATTATTATGAATGCTATGAATGATTGTGTATCATGTTGTATGAGATTCATACCACAAGAATGTATGTTTAGACAGTTTGTGGTTGAGATATTATTATTTGTATCGTCTTATGACGGGTATGCATGTTCAGTAGGTATGTTGATAAAATTCCATGGTATAAGATGTTGTGAGATGGACGTATGATTTAGACGGTATTATCACATGGATTACGTATATTATTTGATGAACTTTCATGCTTTGATGTTTCTTGTGGATTTCCGATGTGTCTTGAAAACCATTACTGAGTTTTATACTCACCCCTCTTCCTTGTTTTGTTTTGGGGCTGCGTGGTGCGACACGCAGACGCGCAGGATCCTCTCTTCAAGGAGCGACCAGAAGGGGTATGGGATTAGTTTGAGCATGATGATTAGTGTTGTGTTATCGTACTCTCTATTGTCATGAGATTACAGTAGATGTCGTGTTATATTTCAGACTGTTTAGACTTGTTATCCGAGCCGTGTGTATGGCTTCGGACTTTATCTAATTGTGGGTGTAAGACTTGTTGATATTCTAGACTTTATACCTCGTTGAATTTTTATTTGTTTACTCTTACACAAAGCGGCGCGAAACTTCGAAATTATGTTATCGCCCGTATATGGGTGTAAGTCTTCCGCTTTGTCCGACATAACGTCGCCCCCGCACATCATTCGGCCCATGAACCGGGTTCGGGTCGGGTCAAGCGGTGCGCGGGGCGTGACACATATTGTCAGGGGAAATTAGTTGGCCTTAGTGAAAGCTTCAGTTACTATTTGTCAATCCGTGGGGCATATCATTATAAGAGGCCCAACGAAGGCCATTCAACACCAAAATTTAAAAATCATAGTTGAAAACCCACAGGATCTACTAAGCTAGGCCAAAGACCCTCCCCCCTCCGAGAAAAAGAAGGATTAAAGAAAAGAACAACCAAACCTTCTCGTAACAACCAGAGCAGATCCATGTTTGCGCGGTATCGAAGATCTTATTTGTGAACAAGTTGTTGTAACACTAAACACAGAGCCAAAAAATAAGAAATACATTAAGTAGAAAAAAAGCAGGGCAAAGAACTCAAATGCTTGTTTAGCAAATAAACACCCAGGATATTATCTCATTGCTAAATGATTAGATAATAAACTGTTTGTTCTCTAAATAATTTAGAAAATATCCAAAATTAGATAAGAATATACCTTTTTCCAACCAGAAATATATTTGCAAGGCCTTCTTGCATTAAAACCACAGCTAGATCAGCACTTGCTGCAGGCTCTGTAGCTAGACACGAATTTTAGACAACTTATAAGAGAGGAAAATGCATGTATGGATAGTAGTGGATGACTCATAAGAGTCTCCATATTAATATGCAGTGAGAAGCAAGTGTTTCTGAAATTCAAAAAGAAGTAATTTTTTCTGAAATTCAAAGCAATAAAGGAAAAAGATGATACCTTGCTTCGATGAGAAGGGCGGCCGAGTGGCGACCGGCGACGGAGTGAGGATGGGGTGGCGGGGAGCGGGGAGGGAGTGACAGAGGGAGGTTCGGGAGGCGGCGGTGAGCGAGGAGGGAGGTTCGGGGGGCTGCGACGAGCGGGGGAGGGAGTGAGGGAGGTTCAGGGGCGGCGAGCGGGGAGGGAGTGAGGGAGGGATCGGGAGGGAGTGGGGGGGGGGGGGTAGGGTTTGGGGGGTGATTTTCATCCGTCGGATGAAAATCAAAGCGACCGGTGGCTACCGGCCCTCTTAATGATATATTCAAATTTCACATATCACCAAGAGACACCAACATATAGAATTCCCTACCTCCCAATATTAGGTTCTCATTCGTTTATCTGTTTTTTTTAAAAAACTTTGTTTAATGCTTTCCCTCTTAACAAACAAGTTTAGTAATTTAATAAGCCAAAATTGACCTCCATTTGGCTAAATTCGGAAACATATAAGGTTGAACTACGAGGTTTTTACTCTTCTCATTTCTTAAAATTGGTGGTAGATTACAAATACTAGAGTTTTTTCCATATTACCTGGCACCAACTTTCGTTTTCCCATATTACCTAGTTTTTCTAGTAAAATCCCATATGGCCAGGAATTGACACGAAAAGTACCCAAAATACCCTTAGGTTTAGGTATAAGCACCGTCGGAGAAGAAGGCGTTCTGTCCGGCATCTCCGCCCATATCATTGCCGGCGTCGGCGCCGTTCAAATCGAAAAAGGTAATCTTCGTGCTAAAAAGCGAGAAAACGAGCGGGATAAAGGGATTTTGCTGTAAGAGCATCGGGGAAGCTCTCCCAACTACAAAAATTAAGATCTACATGTAAAGAAACACATATAAAGATCACCCATTGGTGTTGGACCGCTTCTGGATATGAAATAAGAGGATAAAAATGGGCAAAAGCGTGAAATACTCGTCGGCGAGTAACAAGTTCAATTTATATATCTTTCTGTGATCCTAATGAAAGGGAAGAAGAAGAAAAATAAGGAAGAACACAAAAAAATGGGCAAAAACTGATGAAAAATGAGCGAGTTATCACATTTTAAAAATTCCTATTTTATCGTGTCGTCGAAGACACAAAAAATATCCAAGTTGTGTCTCCACTTGAATTGAGTCGTGTACACGACTTGAATATTTATCGTGTCTTCAACGACACGATAAAATGAGAATTTTTAAAATGTCATAACTCACTCATTTTTTATCCATTTTTGCACATTTTTGTTGCGTTCTTCCTTATTTTTCCTCCTCTTCCACCTCATTAAGATATATTAGGATAAAACGAGAAGAAAAAATAAGAAGAAAGTGGAAGCTCTTTGCCGAAAAGCTTCTATTTTTTCTTTTTTCTTATTCTTTCATCCTAATATATCTTCATGAAGTTGAAGAGGAGAAAAAATAAGGAAGAACGAAAAAAAAAGGGCAAAAACGGATAAAAATGAGCGAGTTATGACATTTTAAAAATTCTAGTAAAATCGTGTCTTGAAAGACACGACTTGCAGTATAAGAAGAAAGAAGACAGTGGAAGCTTCTTCTCCGAGTACCTCCTCAGATTCCGGGTAATATAGAAAAAGAAGAAAAACGCAGAGTGTGGGTGCTTATACCTAAACCTAAGGGTATTTTAGGTACTTTCTGGGTCGTACGGAAGAAAGAAAAAGATTCCGAGTGATATGAGAGACCGAAAGTTAGTGCCAGGTCATATGTAAAGAGCTCCAAATACTAGAACTCTAATCTAAAACTCTTTGAAATAGGTTAATTGGGGTCTGGGTCTGGTTGTGCGGGTTATGCATGCAAATACTGAGACCCAACCCTATTTAGCAATCCCTTACTGCTAAATGATGGAGAGACAAAAAACTTCCAATATTTGGAGTGATGCATTTTCTTAATTTATACTATTTCATAAATGTAAGAAGAAAAAAGATACACAAACTATTTTTACATGGAAAACCTAATTAAGAAAAACCGTGTAACCTTTTATAAAAGAAGAAGTAGAGCCACACGACCTTAATGCATTAGAAAGTCAAAATTATACTCCAATTCATCCTAAAATAGATGCTTTATCCTAAAATAGACAATACTAACCACTTTTTTAGGACGGAGAATTGGAGGGAGTATAAATTAGGTCAATTTTTTATTTCCGGATTCAATGTATTGAACTATTAAAATTGAAGTGCAAGGCGGGTTCATTCTTAATTATTCAATTTTATGTTTTCCCTCTCATCGTGGTGGTGCACAAAGGTTAGTGAATGGACTTCGATATATATAACTTGGACAATTAATATGAGACATAGAGAGTACAAAACACAACTTGAGATCTGTGAAAACGTAACATAATAATTGTCGCTGAAGAAGAAGCAGTGAGTAGAATTATATTCAATACTAGTCATGTTCTAAGAGCATCTCCAAGAGCGTTTGCCAACTCCTAGTTGACACTTCTAATGGCTTTTTTTTGGCAAACACGTTGGCAAATGCCCATCTCTAACAATCTTTCCTATTTACACGTGGATGGCAAATGCTTTTTTGGTTTCTCAAAAATAGCAAACCAAAAAGGCCTTTGCTATCCATTTTTTTATAATATTTTATTCAAAATAAGGCCTTAGCTATCCTTTTTTTACATTTGGCAAACATTGTTAGAGATGCTCTAATGCACCATAAATCTTCGTTAAAATACTTTGGTCTGATGATGGCATTTCAGTGTGATAAAGTTTGGGTACACCATTTTCCGGTTCTATTCTCGTCCACGCCAAGTTCTGTCATGTTGCATGGGCTACTGACAAAGTACGTGGAGATATCTATGTACTACATTATAATCAGGGGGGTTGGTTCATGGTAGTCGGTCATGCTAGACAAACTCTATGAAGAGGCTCACCCCATTTGAGCTTCACCGATGTCTATATGTTGCAGTATACAATGCAATAATTCAGCCAACTTCGGCCCACGACAAAGAAAGAGAATGCAGATGTCTCCCGAATCCCGTTTGTCACGGACTGTATCGCGCAATTCCTTGTTGCTAATGAATTAGATCACAGATTCACACTTGCCGGCTAGATACTACTGACATCTCTTAGTTGAATAACCTCCAAAATCTTCCGCTTAACACTGTTTTTCAATCATCAGAATCCAAGTCACGAAATGGTAGTGGAACTGCCTTCACTGCCTTCAAGTTGCCAACATTGTCCAAATGTTCATTCTCCAACCTGAGCAAGTACATGCCCACACTACTTCAGCCTTCACTTGTAACTACAATCGTAACATCAGTTCAATCTAAAATTCAATGCACTTAAAGTTCAAGAGTTCTAAAAAGTACCTGTAGAAGTTCCAATGCCCACGACGGACAATTTCCAGAGAAGCCAAGAGAAAATCAAGCAACACATGCTTCACTCTTCCAATGTCAAAAGGGAATACACTCACGATCCAAACGACTCTCAGGAGGATGTTCAAACCCTGCAAGTCGACAAACTGTTCAAAATTTGCCCACAATTCTAAGAACTAGCAGTGTGCAACTAAAGAACAGCTTACAACTTACAATAGAAAACCAGTAAATTTTCTTGTTCAGAACGAGTTCATCCCTCAGCCATCGGTTTCTTGATTTTTTTCTGAAAAGCCCCCAGTCTTCACAAAAATCCCAATATAGCTGATAGACAGTAGCCACCAGGAATGTAACTATAGAAAAGCTCCTCCACATTGGAGTCGGTCGTATAGCATATGTGAGTTTAGCCAGAGCTGCCAGGAGGGCGGATACGTACTTCCCTAAGTTGGCCAAGTTTTTGCGGTCTCCTTCGTTTAACCATTTCCTTCCACACTTCAATACAAGCGCAGGCACAATCAAGTTATAGTTTTTCATGCCTATTGGTATGCATAATATCATGTAAACGAGCCGAGCTTAGGCATGGCTCAGCTCAAGCTCTCGAATTTTCAAATTCGATTGTTTATAGTTCGAACCTTCTCGGCTAGAGCTCGGCTCGTTAATTATTCTCAAGCTTGAGTGCCTACTAGGCTCTCAAATCTCACAAATAGATGTATACATACCAATATATTTATCTTATATTTATATATCTATATCTATATATATTATATATACGAGAAAAGTTTAAATGAGATCACTCTCATATAACTTAATTATATGAGGCCAATTCAATTCGTAACCATTGGATCTTGATCTGACGGCTACAAACAACTACAAAATCACTCACTTACCCTATGATTTGACACACTCACCTACCCACTGATTTGATACCTACCCTCGGATCGGAATCTAAAGACCTAAAAAATTTACCTAATGCTCCTTATATGAGAACGATCTCATGCAAACCGTTCTCTCTCTCTCTCGAGCCGAGCTCGAGCTGGCTCACGAGCTTATTTGAACCGAGTCTGAACGAGCCGAGCTGAGTATCATTGCGTTTAGGCTCGGCTAGTTGTGGGCTGAGCCCGAGCCAAGCCAAAAGTGATGAGCTCGGGAGCCGGCTCGGCCCGTTTACACCTTTAACTCCAGTGATTTATAGTTTCTAAGATACCTGCATGGCACGCCAGTAATAGGGCATGAACGAGATGATGTAAGCAAGTTCTTTGTAAATCTTGTTCGAGGTGCAGATACGGTATTGCTGGGTCTTGAAACTTGCTGTTAGGTAATAGCATGCAGTGAATTCCATGTGTCTCAGTAAGGGGACCTGAATGCAAATTAAGAGAACGCGAGCATATATGAGATCCCAAAGATGGTAATCACAGTCAGTTTTGCAGTTTGGTTAGTTGATTTAAGCTGGAACTTCACCTGGCTGGTGAGCTGGTCAGCCATGTAGACGTCTACCATTGTCACCTGGCCGGAAATCAACATAGGGCAAGTCACAATCATTTTCATCTTTTCTATTTCAAATAAGGCACCACTCCAATCATCCGAATATGATAGGGATTATCAGTTACGTACCTTGTAGCAAGGAGAACATATGATGTTGCGTAGTGTTCGCAAAAAGTAATAACGACTTGACCGGTAAAACACATTGAATGGGCAGACGAGCATCACTATGAAAAACTGAAATTAAGGTAAAAAATTGTTATCTTTTATGCAATAAAGGTAGATCAATGGAAAGTAGGACGAATAGGGTTTTACCAATAAAAGAATTCCAGGAACGGCATCCACATTGCTGGATGAAAACCCTGTAGATCTTAGAAAAAGGTGAAGTACCATGGCGGCAACTACCATTGTAATACATGACGTGGCAATTAGAAAGGCATCTCTGTGCTTCAGCGCAGTGTTTGGAGAAAACTCAAAGATGAAATGGTAGTTGATCCGGTACTTCTTCCACATATAAAGGTTGCAACCATACATGAAGATATGTAGACTAATCAGAGCAAACATGCTGCATAAGGAAACAGATAGTTAATTGAGTAGAGCTGGTATCGTTTGGTAAGGAAGTATGAACTATAATCAATTTCTATAGAATATAATGTGGTATTTTATGTATTACTTAAATCAGATGATGTGCATAACAATTGCTTCGCTTCACTCTCCACGGATATGAAGCTTTTTGAACTTTTGTTTGGATAGAATTATGATGACTGTATAAGGAACTAGTGTAAGAATGATAACAAATTGGCCTAACTGTTTTTTGTTTTTCAGTGAATTAATTTTGGAAAAAAACAAACAAACTCGATATATAACTAAATTTCGCAGTTAAAATTGTTAGTTGGAATCACTTTTTTATAAACTTGATTGCAAACACTTGGAATTACATAAGAAACATATGAGTCCATTTCCCTAAAACTATAAAAGGATGAAAACACTAGATTCTTACTATTTGTTGCTTGACGAATGAGTACTCTTTGTTCCATTTTTCAATAAAAGTAGAAGCGAGAGGATTTGATTGCTTAATTAAGCAATCGCCAATTTAGTACCTGAAAATGGGGTAAACAGTTTCCATGTAACCTCCTTCTCTTGTGGGAGTTAACGTGCCATACAGGTTAGCCAAAAATGCATATACGCAAAACAGTGCTGCAAAGCTACCTGTAAACAGACCTGCACCAGAAAGGCGGGAATGTTCGCTGGTCAACATACTTAGGTCCAACTGATGAATGCAATTATCATGAGAGAGAGAGAGCGCTGACTTACCTACAAAGAAGGTAATTACATGAGATGGTTTGCGTTGGCGGGGTCTCAAAAATTGCATTGCCTTCTTCCTGTCATCGTCAGTGAAGTGCTTTGTGAAGATGGACTCAACTTCATCACCGAGTCTCAGAACCTGAAACAAGAAATCGCAATCTGTTAAATCAGCCAAAAAGCACGTTTACAGCTTTGAAGCCCAACTTAGGGTCCGTTTGGTTATGACTTTTAGAAGTAGTGAAGTTGGATTTTCAAAATGAAGTAGAATTGGTGTTTGGTTTGGAATTTAAGTAATGATGGCATGTGGTGTAATTTTCAAAAACTGACAGGGGCTGTTTTAAATCATGATGGCTCTGTTTCTGTGTTTTTTTTTTTGAAAGTACCATTGTCAGTTTTCAGAAATTACATCAATTGCCATTGCAAGAAGCTCATGTGACTTCTTTGGGGAAATCTCCTCAGGAGGAGATTTCCCCAAAGAAGCCAGGAGGAGATTTCCCCAAAGAAGCTGGATTCTAAAAGAATCCAGCTTCTTTGGGCCAACCAAACGGCCCTTAAGATGCGAAAATGCATGGTCAAAAGTCAAAGTAAACATCGTGGAGCTAAGAGGTTTGGACATGAGTTTTTCACAAATAGCAGCATGAAGACTCTCTCAAGTGTCAAAAAATGAATGAAGACACTACAGAGTTTCTCCGGTGCCTGAAGACTATTAGATAATTTTCTGAAGAGAGTGATGATTACTGTTTACCTTATCGGAACTGTTGAAATAGGATCTTGCCACAGCACTGTTGTACGTTTCATGAAAAACACATTGGTTAGACACCTGCAAAGTAGCAGTTAATCATAATATGCAGCTGCCTCCATAAAATTAAAAGATCTAAAGTTCTTTTGGTTGACTGTAATTGTGCTTAATTCCTTTTTTATTATGCTTACTAACAACAACAGGCACTCTATTTTACATATATTTCGAAAACAATTCCTGTCATTTTGTCACTGTTCTTTTAGTTGACTGCCCTTTTTGCCTTTTATGGATGGTTCAGTAGGAACTACCAAACCGTCCATAGCATTAGCCTCTGCTCCTGACCTCTTACAAAGTTCATATCCCGTGTGAGGCTCTCACATGTGAGTGGCCAATGACAGGTGCCGATGTATTAAAAGCATTGGTTTCCATTGTAATAAATGGGCACCTGTGATCTGCCACTCATATGTGAGGATGTGAAGACCTTACAAATTGGGTGAGTAGTTTACCATTGATGATGGTGATGATAAACTACTGCGAGAAAGAAAATATTTTGCAAAAGTAGAAAAGAGAAGAATTAATTACCTTATCAAACTTCTTAAGTATTTTCCTAAAGGCCGTCATATTTAACGAGCTGCAAAACAACATCAAGCTACTATCAGCATGCAACAGAAGTTTTCAATTCTCCTGATTAAAACAATAGACTACTATCTCATACTCCCTCGCCTGAAAAAGATAGGCAGTCTTGATAATTGAAATTTTTTAAGCCACAATTAACCCACAAGTAGGAAAAGTTTCCTGAGAGAAGCTTAATTCTACCTAATTTTTTGGACACATAAAAAAGGTAAAGATACTTATTTTCCTTGAGACAAGTAGAATCCTCCTTCACTAGCTAGCTGATAATGACTTGACGTTCCTTTTTCTATAGCTAACTTGTTACTTTTAAGCATGTCTGCATTTGAAAATGAGTTAGATTTATTGGACTAAAGTCTTGCTCTTCCCCTCTTTTCCATGTGTTTGGTCGTGGGGGAGCAAAGCTAGCCATGTAATAATGATGGACCCGTGCTTTTTTTTTCAAATGCAGACAATTTTTAATCAACGGAGGGAGTATAAACTATCTTCTAGATTAAGCTAACTGATGTGCAAATTAGTCTTTTGTCCTTACCTTCAGATTTTGATGTACATAATAACAAAAGAAGTAATGGAGAAGAAACAAGACCTGTATGTTTTCAACAGCCCTAGCCCTCTGTAGAGCTCCACGAAAGCCCCTCTTATCATCTTCTCCGCGTACTGAATCTTCTTCCGGGTAACATAATCCCCTCTAATCTCCTTCTTTGGATTGTCATTGCTCACCACGTCCTCCCACAGCTTCGACGTAAATGCCGCGATTGCACGCGTCGGCGTCGTGGCCGGAATTTTTATCCTCATCCCCGCCACCCTCGCCCTCCCCTTCTTCTTGATCACTTGCGACCACCTCGTCGAGTGCTCGCTGCTCCTCTCTGGCGACAATACAACGACATCGTCGTCATTGTCGGCCGGATAGTCCTCCGTAGCCGGATCGTCCGATGCCACTGTGCTCTCTGTTTCGGCCACCAAAACAGTTTCTACTTTAGTTTTGCATTAGTCGTAAATCATCCGTTATCTAGCATTGTAATTTTGTTGAGAAATATTTTCTCACCAGAATATTCAAGATCTCTTGAGATGGAAGAGGTGGACAGCGGCGATGGAGGATCATTTCTGCGACGATCGCGTAAGAATTGCTTCAGTTGCAGGAGTATCTGAAGCTGCGAATTCAAAACCTGGCCTCGCTCCACAAACTCGCCCTCCTTCGCCTTGTAAAACTCGTTCACTTTGCCGAGTTCCGCATTTAATCTCGCCCGAAACTCTTTTATCTTGTATCGCAAAATCGATAAACCAAATTAATCTCCAATTCGGCGCATTTCACCTCCAAATCTCATCCACAATCATAACGTACGTTCATCACCTACCTCGTCACCCGGTGAACTCAAATCAGACAAATCCTCTTCGTTCAACGCCTCCTCGTCATTTTCCCGTCTCTCCTCCTGCATTAACAATGCCAAGATCATCATTTCAACGAAAAGAATCCTGCAGGCGAATCGTATCGAGAAACCGGCAGGGGAAGGAAGAGTGACCTGCACGTCGAGAAAATCTGGATTGGTGGAGGGGACGGACAAACTCGACGTGATCGCACGGGCGAGGCGGCGGAGCGGGGAGAAGAGGCGGGAGCCGGGGGCGGCGACGGGGGAGGAGAGGGAGGCGGTGGAGAGACGGGAGCGCTTGATGCGCTTGACGTGCTTCTTGAGGAGCCAGTAGTTGACGAAGGCGTCCTTCCACTCGGGGATGAGCTGCGCCTCCAGCTCCTTTGAGAACTTCACCATTTCCTCCTCCGCCCAGAAAGTTCGTTACGCGCGAAACAGAAAAAGCGCAACAGCGGACACGAATGGGGAAGGGTTTTAAGGTTTGGAGTATTTATAGCGTGCGGGAGTGGGATTTTGTGCGCACTTTATTTTATTTTTTTTAGGGTGGTGTGCTTTCGGTAAATAGAAAATTTTCAGTCTAGATACTACAAACACACCTGGCTGAACTTAGATAGAGTTAATAAAAAAAATCTCTTACAAAAAAGGCAGCCCAAAGCAAACATGCATGGAAGAGTAAAATCTATATCAACGACCCAAAATAGTTGAGAAAATGCACTATTTAATTATGATTTTGAGATACGACACCATGCTGGCATGGTATCGATCATCAATCAACAAAAGACACGCAACCCCCTTGTGGCCCTTGCTAAACTCTTAAAACTGTCTGACAATGCTCCCATTTCAGTTGTTAGCTGGGGCCTAAACTCGTGTTATGTGTCTTTGTCTTATTGGTGATCAACACCACGCAAAGATGGCAGCTTGGTGTTGTATCGATACTGAAAAGTTTCTTGCTTGCCAGGGGTGGGTTTTTGGTGTTCAGGGTGGGGTTTGGTTGATTGTGTCTGTTGATTGTGTTGAAAGATTATGTAAACCGGAGGGATTGTACTTTACCCGTCTCTGTTGAATTATATTCCAATTGAACCTAAAATTACATATCAAAATCAAATCGTCTGAGGCACAGTGATTTGGCATTGCTGACCTTGAAATAGATATTGCCGCCCTCTTCGTGCATAGGCTTTCTCTGGCAATATGTTCCCAAGATATAACTAACCGGTCGTCGAATCGTGCACTCCGACAAGTCTAACCCGAACTCAGAGAATAAATAATTGTTGCTTTTGCGGAAGAAGAATCACAGAAGGAGGAGAGAAATCCAGAACGAACTATGTTCTGTCTGTATTATTTTTTGTTTACGGCAGCCATTTATATAAACCAGAATCCAACGGACTCCTTTCACCAAAGAAAACGAATGGGCACCCTTTCACAAAGGAGATGAATAAACACCCTCTCACAAAAGGAAATAAATTGGTACAACAGTCCAAAGTCTACCAAATTACCCATCTCACTGTTTGATCATAATCAACGACTCTTAAGTTCTAAAAATAATTGGTTGTTTGATAAAAAATCAAATGCTCTAGATGCACCACTAAAGCCCCACAATGCGCTAAGTGCGCCACTAAAGCGCCATAATGTGCCTATGTATACCTTTCGGCGCACCCACAAATGTGAACACCTTCATTTAAGGAGAGTCTACACCCATAAGATATACAAAGAGGAAGAAACCTTCCTCATATATACTCTATCACATTCATATGTGTTTCCTGCATGGGACTAAAAATATCTCCCGTCTTAAATTTTTTTTTCATTTCCCTCAAATAATAAAATTTAATGAAAATAAAATTCTTACTAATCATATTTCTATCAAGTAATAAAAGTGGGCTTAAGATGGGAATTCTATTAGTGGGCTTATACTACTAATCTACCCAAACCAAAACCCAACATTTACATTTGGGCCTATCAATCTAAACCAAAAACCCAACAAATTGGTGAAAGAACGGGTGAGATGAGAGAATATTTGGGTGGATTGAGAAACAGTGGTGTGGTGAAATTAAAAGGGTATGTGTTACAGCTGACAAGGAAGATTTGATGGCCCGTACTGGGAGATCGCACGAATTTGACAGCGATGGCTATGGGGTTCGGGAGATTATGATTATTAGTGATCTACCCTTATTAATCATTTTGCATGAATGAGGGGTTAGGAATTTAGTACCTGATGATTAGAGGGAGAACCAGTGTTTAGTGTTACAAATGCGGGAAAAAAGAGAGAGACAAGGTATTTGTGGCTTGCTGGTGAGATAGGTTTTCTTCCAGTCCCTTATGGCTAATGGTTATGGCCATGGAATGTCGTCTCGCCAATATATCGGCGATATATCAGTATCGGACCCCACCTGATACATTGAGACACTATAATATTATTTTTAAAAATTTTTCAAAATATCGGCGATATATCGGTTTCAGACCGATATATCAAATTTTTTTAAAAAAATGTTTATAAAAAAATTATGACTTTTTTTTAAAAAAGAAAAAAATAACTTTTCTGTTTGTTTCCCATCCTGGTTTTAAATTATATATGTATTTTTATGCATATTTTGAAATCTTACTTTGTCTAAATTAGTATCACTCATTTTGGAAGTTATATTGTGAATATACATGGTAAAAACTAGTTTTTGACCACCGATATTTTTTTACACAATATCTCTGATATTTTGTCTCTTTGGTTGATCGATATTTTACCGATATCTGATACGGCATTCCATCGTTATGGCTGAGGCTCATGCTTGCCTGATGAAGTTGCCCAGCCTAAACAAGTTGGCAACGTTTGTTCAAGGTTATTCACAGGTGCTACTGTAATTAATTAGTCATCATATCCTGGCCCTTTGGTGAATTTGATCACTCCTATCAAATACTCCCTCTGTCCTGTTTCATATGTTTTTTCTAAAAAAATGTTGATTTTTATTGGATAGTAGAAACCCCAACTAGGGAAGGAAGAGGTTTAAAATCCACTTAAATTGTCTAAAACAGGATGGATATATTTACTTTCCAACAGCTTCAAGCTTTCAACATGCTGAGTCAAGCGAATCAAGTGGTAAGTATTTTTTTTTGCTGTAAAGTACTGGCAAATGTTTTGATTAACTTTTCCCTTGATCATTTTCATGTTGCTGGTTCACCTCACCCTGAAGAGTTTATAGGAATTCTTCTTGCTGACTCTTGTCCTAATCTTCCTTTACTGATAGAATAATGTCTTTTGGTGAAAAAATAGTGTCAGTCTGTATAAAAAAATAGTGGCAATTATATTTTCGTCGTGCCAGTAGTCCTAAATGAATGATTAATAAAATAGTTATTCTAGCCAGTGCTGCAGGGCTGGCACTAGAGCTGCAGTGCCGGGTAAATTTTTCCTTAATAAAAGTATAATCATAATCTTAGTTGAGATTGCCTTTTCCTTAAAAAAAACAATTTGTCGGGCACAACCATACTAAATTCTTAACCAAAAATTGGTAAGCTTAATTTGATTTCTTACTGAAATAACTAATGTAAAATTGGAAAAAGTAATCATGATATGTGCCAGGGTTTTCCACATAAATCAATAGAAGTACGTTCTGATCTATGGCTTCCCTTTATCTAGCTGGCTGTATTTTAACATTTTAGAATGGACACAAATTTTGATTAGCCCGTAGCTGGAAGTTCCAAATTCTTTCTCAAACAAGATAATTACATTTCTTATGGGTACAAATTAAAGTGATTCGTACACCTAGTGGCAAACCTTCCCATTGTTTTATAGAATGATGCTTATATGAAAAACTGTCTATCATTACATGACTTGCACCATGACAATATTACCAACATCTATCTTCCATCTTTGTCTTCTATCCTACTATGAATGGTCCCACCTCCCACTGTGTGGTGAACCTCCTTCTTTACGTATCTACTTTTTCATGCATATAAGAGTACTAATGGGCGGTTTTTACGGTTAAAAGTAAAGGGGGTAGAATGGACAATTTTGTCTTGCACCAAAAACACCAATGAAGAACTTGTGAGAAGAAATTTTCAAACATGTTTTTTTTTTTCAAACATGTTCAAGCACCAATTAATGAACAATACGGACAACAAAAATAAGTGTTTATGTATTATATTCTGGATGCACGTGTTGGTTTGACTAGTCTATCAACAATGTAGAATTTTACGTTGTAGTATATTATGGAAAATCATACTACGCAGTCTCAAATTATATTCTGCATCAAAAGTTTGCACAATAGAATTTTACTTGAGTTAATTAATTGCTTTTTTCGGCAAATATGTGGGCTGACCGATTATTTTCCAAAAAAGAGAGAGAAAGGAATAGAAAAATGTGTCTTATATACGATAGCCAGAGTACAACTTTATAGTATTTGTTTTATAATTAACTTTATAGGAATATTATTTATTCAATCACTGCATTTTTAGAGAAAAAATTATTAGTTCTGCTTTGCCGCATTTTTTAAACTCCACTTCAGCGTATTTTTTTGAGACATAAACAAAACAAATTAGGTCACTTCTATTTCTTTGTGTTATCTGAGTCATCATCGTGTAACTGATGAATGTATCTGATTTTGACCTACGAGCACGCCAGAAAAGTTGGAGTCCAGTCAGTTCCACGTCTATGTGTAATATGCCATCTGCATTTTGGCTAACAGCCAACGATCAAGTGTAGGTAACTAGTTGATATTTCTATCACTTTCTAAGTTATGTTAGATTCCTTTAATAGTACAGTATTTTGCCTGATGAAGGCAAAGCATTCTGAATATCACTGGAGTCCAACTCAGGATGTAATGACCATTTACATGTACAAATTACAAAAGCAAAAAATGCTCCTAATCATAATAGGCAATTCTTCAGCTGCCACTCAAAAGAAAAGAAACATGGACTGATATTAGTAGCTGCAGAAAGCATGCTCGCTACTGAAAGTAATAGATGCTCTTTCCGCCTATATATATTAGAGCATTTACTTGTGCGTTGAAGCCGCCACTGTACTGCATTTTGTCTACGGTAGTGCGAACACGTATAAAGCTCAAGTTGACACTCGATATATAGAAACATATAAGCAATTCATTTACTGCCCATTTCTCATCAATAGCTAATTGATCCATTTATTATCGTGATGAGTGCCTAAACAATGGCTTTAAGCTTTATCATATGGGATAAAATATGCTGCTTGTTTTCTTGTATATAGGCATGCATGCCAATGCAAGCAAAGAGGGAGAAAAACAAGGAGATAAATTGCACTCTTCCAGCTCCCTTTTTGCACAAGGTAAGGCAAAAAGCTGGCATGAGATAGAAGCAACTTACGTACAGAGCATATTGCACCTTGACAAGTTGTAGTATTTATGAGTTTCCTAGCTATAAAAATGTTTGCCTTGTTCCAAGTTATGTTGCAAATGAGCAACGTGCATTTAGGCTAACCAGGGCATCAGAAAGAAAAAAGACAAAGAAAGCATCGCATATATATGCGTGGCAGCATGAGCTGTTTTAATTGATCTGAATTATTCCAATAGAAAAAAGAATGATCTATATTATGTTTCACGATAAGGATCATGCTAAGGAGTGGTCAGTCATGAGGTAAGAAAGTTCGACGCCCTGCGCCTCTCTTTTTTGAAATGACAGCTTATGGTTCACAGCCGTGGTTTGTTCTAAGATGGCTGGCAGCTATCATGGTGTACTGAAAGGCGCATTCATGGAATATATATATAGGTAGCTTTGTTTACACTTTTAGTCTAGACAGTGAAAAAGTTAGTAAGTGCTCGAGAACTATCTTTAGATATTCGAACTGGTTAGGAATTTTGTGGCTTTGGGAGGACGTCCAGTTATCCACAACCCTAAATGTAGTGCATATAGTTCATTAAAATAACAAATATATCTGGAACGCAAACTATGTTTGTTGTGTTAACCTTATTATATTCGCCAAAAAAAATGTTATAGTGTTATGTTTGTGTAACAAGTTACATGATAAATGTTCTCCCATTCGGTCTCCAGGTTTGGTTGAGAAGTCCTGATGCCAGGCACTACCTTATAGAACTTAGGTACTGTGGTTGTCAAGGAAATTAAACAAAAGGCTCTCCCTTTCATAGGCTACTAACTGTATAATATTTTACATCTTCTATTCTTATATATGGACGTTTGGATACCAAAATGGGGAGAAAGTATTAGGAACGCGGCGCGTGACTCATCACCAGTGGGTGATGGACACGACTCCCCTGCTTGTCATGATGGCCACAAGAGACCCATAAATTGGAAATCGTGTCTATCACCCATTGGTGATGAGCATGACTGTTCCCCTACGTGCCACGTACCTAATAATTTCTCCCAAAATGGGGGCCTCGTTTGCTCTCACTTTGCATTCGGCTCCCATTGGTTGTTTGGATACCAAATGGACGTTGAATAGAAAACTCCATGGAATGTTCCATTCCGTCCCTCATTCCGCGGAATGACTGAACTGCCAACATTTTCCCGTTCCGCATCCAAACCCATATGTTCATTCTGCCCACATTCAATGCAGGGGGTCCAACACAATATTTCATTCACATTCTGCCCGTTTGGAATCCAAACAGCCCAATCTCCAATTTGAGAGCTTTTTGTCTAGGGGGGGAACCTAATTTGGGTGCCTGCACTTCAACGGTCGACTATTTTGTCGCATCACACGTTGTCGGAAGCATAAAGGGAACTTAATTTATTTTCGGATGAGGAGCATTTTGTTTGACATACTATCATAACCATTCCAACAGCAAGAATAAGCAATCAATAATCATCTATTCGAACATAATCTCATTCACACGAGCATACCTCTTGACAAGGGATCCACCATCTCCAACAACCATATATAATCAAAGTAAATTCCAAAAGCATAGCAGTTGCCTTTTTTTTTTTTTTTTGGTGTTCAAGAGCCTAAAAAACATGCCCAAATCCCCAAGAAAGAGCCTTTTATAGTCCTTAAAGGAAGGCATACGTGCGGGTGCAAAACAGATTTATGTTCCTGAGTTGAAGGACACCTAAGGGTGTCGGTGTGACACGGGCGAAAACTTACGGGAGGTGTAACTTTGTCTCTCGAACTCGGAATTGTGCGCTCTTAATAATGTTGCGACCGAATTCTGAGAGTTTTTCAACCATATTCATCAATAAACTTTTCAATTCAAACACTAGGGATATTTTCAATTCCCTTTGTAATTTTGCCCAACACTTGACTCATGCCTAGTTTAAAAACCGGACCGGCCCGGTCGGTTTGACCTGGTTCGACCACCGGAGCTTGAGACTTTTTCGGTCCATGCCAGTTTTTAACCCCTCCCCCCATTCCGGTGGGAGCCAAGAGCCCCGCTGTCGGGCTCGGCAACACGCCGGGGGCCCTTGTCGAGCCAGAGGAGGGCCCTCGGCCCCCCGAATTTTTGAGAGTTTTTCAACCATATTCATCAATAAACTTTTCAATTTAAGCACTAGGGATATTTTCAATTCACTTTTTAATTTTGCCCAACACTTGACTCATGCCTCGTTTAAAAAATCGAACTGGCCTGGTCGGTTTGACCTGGTTCGATCGGAGCTAGAGACTTTTTTGGTCTGTGTCAGCTGGGTCAATTTGACCTGGCCGACCATAAATGTCTAACAAGTGAAGCACATAATCACATCGGCTAAAATTAAAACATATCAAACACATTTCAAATACTCCATCTATCACGCCCCGGATAAAGGGTTTTGCTCCTGACAACTCAAACTTCACTTTCCTCCCTCGGCAGTCTATATGTACATAGAACTTGGTCATCATGTCCATGCCTAAGATCACATTGAAGTCAATCATAGGTAGTAAGATCAAATCGACGTGCAACACATGCCCTTCAATCACCATAGGGATCTCCTCCACATACTCCTCCGCCCGCAAAGAGGACGAAGGCGTAGACACACGCAATAGCACATGCAACAGTTTAAAATCAACACCCATCTCATCAGCAAAACATGGGGAGATAAAAGAATGAGAAGCGCCAGTGTCAAACAATATTCTAGCATAGTGGGAGGCAATGAGGATCGTACCTTCCACCACACCTGAAGAGTTGGCCGCCTCCTGTGCCGAAATCGCAAAAACTCTTCCTCCACTAACTGGCACCTTCCCTCTAGCATCCGGCTGCCCCGTAGGTGGTCTCGCAGGTGGCATCGCCTGAGGTGCTCCCGGCTACCTAGAACTAGAATTAGGTGTCACCGGAGGCCGTCTCTGAGCACGGTTAGCTCTCTGAGGACACTCACTAGCATAGTGCCCCGTCTGCTAGCAACCGAAACAAGTCACATAAGCACGGCGGTCAAGAGGGTCCTGATCGTTTAAATATAAACCCTTGCAAGTGCACAAGGCAATTGTACTACGGCGAGTATTAAAGGGTTGTCGAACCTCAGGGACGGATTAATCTTTTACCAAATTCAAGAGAAGAAAAAGATGTAGTTTAATTAATTCTAAAGAAAGCAATGGACTTTATCTAATCTAACTGAGATTTAATCAATATGGAGAAGTATCAAGGCAGAGAATCCACCACTAGACATGCAATTACTACTCTCAATTATTATTAAGCATACATTGACATGATATGGTAATTCATGTTCTTGATCGGACACACGAATTAATAATGAATTCACTAACGTTCTTGATCGGACACGAAAGTTCATCCACTATTTTGTAATCAATCCTATCCTTGATCGGGCATAGAATCAATCACAACTCTATTATAATGCAATCAATACTATCCTTGATCGGGCATAAAATCAATCACAATATCTAATTTCATTCATAATCAATCAAGTCTATGATCAAGCACTCAAAAGAATACTCATGAAATCGCATTAAGCATAAATCATAATCAACTTTATAAAATTAAACTATCAAGAATAGCAATACACATCTAGGGCTTCATCAAGCCTTGACAAGGAATTTAGTTACACATAGAAAGGGAGAAAGGAAAAGCATGTTTATGTAGATCCATCGTCATGAATCCTTCTTTTTCTTTGCTCCAAAAGATCTCTTCTCTTGCTCCTCTCTAGCCTCCAATAAAGCTCTGGTTCTCCAAGGTTGAATACCCAAAACGTTCTCCCATAAGGCCTATTTATAATAGTGAACAGAAAACAGGAAGTCCCCTTCAAATCCAAGTCAAAATAGGTCTTATTTCGATTTTTCGTATACGGCGATCGATCGCTCCGATTGACGATAGTTCGCCATCCGATCGATCGCAATTCCTTCGTTATTTTACCCCGATCGATTGCTTTGCCGATGACGCCGTATGATACCGATCGATCGTAGTTACTGTCTTGCACGATTGAAAAATTCCAGTAGATACGATCGATCGTTTTTATGCCGATCGATCGTTTCCTTCAATATACTGCTTTTACGGCTCTAGCGATCGATCGCATTGATAGCCGATCGATCGTAGTTACTATTCATAAACTTCAAATGGCTATAACTTTCTGTCCTGAACTCCGAATTGTACGTGGTTGGTGGCGTTGGAAAGCTGACTTCTTGAACTTTAACATGAGACTTGAATCAGTCCAATCTGACTTTTGTAGACGAATTTATGATGATTTAACCATTTGAGTTACTTTTCACCTCATTTCTATGTATTACTCTTGTTTCCTACAAAAACCAAAAACTATATTAAAGTAGTAGTTATTTTAATCAAACACTAGCATAATCATAAGTTTAGGAGATAATAAAATGCATATTTTATGTATAGATCAGGTCCTGCTGCACCTACTGAGTGTTATGCCTCACATGATGGGCATCTCGCCGCTTATGGTATCGGCGGCTACGGTTATCCTCCGGCCTTGGCCTCTTAGGCTGCTGCTGCCCCTCTTCCTCATATACTCATCCGAATCACGCTCCACCACAATAGCCATCTCAAGCACTTCAGTGAGGGTCTTGTGCCTGAAGGGCACAACTTGACCTTTGATGAAAGGCCTCAAACCATCCTCAAACTTGCGCGCCCGTTCATACTCCACGAATCGGGTCTCATAGGCTAAGGCTGTCATCGATCCCTGCTGAAGGTTCATGAACTCCTTCTTCTCTTCCCGGACATGAAAAGGGAAATACTTGTCATTAAAGGCGGTCAAGAACTCCTCCCATGGAATGTCCTCTCGACCCTGGAACCTTTGGCGTTCCATCGACAACCACCATCTCTGCGCCTCACCCTCAAACGTGAAGACTGCAAGTCAGGTCTTCTCCACGTGTGGGCAACGACGGGCACTAAAGATCTTCTCCATATGGAGTCTCTAGTTATCAACCAGTGAAGCATCTAACCTGCCCTTGAAGCTAGGAGGGTTAAGCTTCTTGAATCCCTCAAGCGAGAGAGACTCATAACTGCTACCACTCGCGTGCTTCGCCTGGACCACCTGTGTCAACCCCTCAATCGCGGTCAACATGGCGTCCACTCTTGGGTCTTGAGCACCACGGTGGCTATTAGCGCCTACATGATTAGAGTCAGCCATCTACACAACAACTAGACATTAATCATGCAGTCTAATAACACAAAACAACACTACCACAAATCAACACACAAACAAGCACAATCAAGGCAAACAACCAAAGCACACAACTAACGAAAACCACATCGCTAGTTAGTCTAAACCTTGATTATCTCAGAACCCTTTAACCCATAAGACTTGTCCTTCACTCAATATTTACTATTGGACAAAAAGTTGCTCTGATACCAAAAACTTTGTCACGCCCTGGGCACTGCCCGATCTGATCAGAATCTGGTCCAATAGTCAAACCGGCACATGGGGGCGACGTTAAGGAGATATAGCGGAAGACTTATGCCCCTCATATGGCCGGTCTCACTAACAAAGTTATGCTAATAATTTTGAGCAAGAGTAAATAAGAGGAACAAAGGTAGAGTTTAACTCAAAATAATTCGACAAGTCATTAAACCCACAACTACAAACATGAGCCATCAAACCGGGCTCGAAACAAAGAGTCCACAAGTATTGGTCACAAGTCTCATCATACAATAATATAACAACTCAAAAGAGATAAACTAAACTAAGTCCAAGGCATCCACGCCTAATCCCACTCTCTCTACGATCGCTCCTCAATTAGAGGATCCTGTTCATCTGCGTGTCGCACCACGCATCCCCAAAACAAAACAACGAAAGAAGGGTGAGTATAAAACTCAGAAATGGGTTTAACTACAATCGACAATAATAAGAAATTATACGACATTATAACATAGCAGTAGATCTATAATCGACATGATTATCCCATTATCTAGTCATGCATTTATAACACATAAACCTGCATAACCATATCTCATTCACATACTCCCGTATCATGCATTCATAACACATAATGCTGCATAAAGATATCTCATTCTCATGCTTCCATCTTGATCAGGCATTCATATCTCATAAATTCACCATGCATGTCCAAAGTAATCAACACATGGTACAATCATACATTCATATCTCATAAATTCACCCTGCATGTCCAATATAACCATCACCTGGTACAATCATGCATTCATATCTCATAAATTCACCCTGTATGTCCAAAGTAATCAACATATGGTACAATCATGCATTCATATCTCATAAATTCACCCTGCATGTCCAATATAACCATCACCTGGTACAATCATGCATTCATATCTCATAAATTCACCCTGCATGTCCAAAGTAACCAACATATGGTACAATTATGCATAGCATCGCAATAAGCATATATTATCACAATGGTGAATGCTTCCATCAAGGAGTAACACAATATTGCCACGAAGGCGGGACACAATCAAGGCCACGAAGGCGTATCATGGTCCGGTTCCTACACAGGAACAAAGGGGGTTGTCAATCCCAACAAGCTGCTCGCCCTGGACAATCCTGGTCAAGAATGCCCGAATCTCACATAGAGAAACTAGAGCAGGTGTGTTTGCCCTGGGTAGTCTCCTGTGGTGGGAGAGAGCCCGAATCTCTTCACAGAAAAACTAGAATACGTGGTAGCTGGTGCACAAAAGTCTACCACCCGGGTGCCCAGTGTCTGGTTTTTGACATCTCAAATCTTCGCAAGGCGAGCCATCCCTTGCCCCCCCATATATCTCAATCAAACTCAACCCGGGGAGTGAACCTATTCCAGGAGGGAATGAAATCGAAAACATGTCCTTTCGGACCAACCAAGTTTCGATTAATCCATCGATCGATTAATCCGGCATACAATCTCACACATTGCATATAATCGATTAATTCCGTTTAAACAATAATAAAACTTTATCCATGAAGTCTGATACATAATGTATACTATCATGATGCATCCGTGAGCAATCCTACGTGGGTTCCAACACATGGAACGTGCTCCCAATCCATCCCCTCATGCATCATAATCAACTAAAATCTCATAATAGATTCCCATGTGTGTGTATACTCATGCATATTCTAATCACATGATTCATGCTTCAACATAAACTCATTGAGCAATATTTGCATGCTTAAATACCTTCCAAAAATAACGATTCCAAACCGACATCAAAGCAATTTCTATCATCAAGCTTAAATCCATCCATGTAGAGTTGAAGGCTTACTCCTACAAGCATGCTCTTTTACCATACAATAAACCATAATATGAATCAACTCAATTACTCATAAGCCATATGACCTACACATGAATTATGCATTTTATAAGCCCTTTAACTTATGTTTAGGTTGGTGTTTGATTAGAATTACTGGTACTTTAATGTAGTTTTTGATTTTTTTAGGAAACAAGAGCAAGATGCAGAAATGAGATAAAAAATAATTTTAATATTTGAATATTCATAACTTCGCTCACAGATCTCTGATTGGATTGATTAAAGCTCATGTTAAACTTCAAGAAGTCAGCTTTCCAACGCCACCGACCACGCACAATTCTGAGTTCAGAGTAAAAAGTTATGACCATTTGAAAATCGGGCTACAAAGACAAACCGAGAAAACGATTGATCGCGGGTCATCTCTTCCATTTTCAAATTTTTAAAAACTGAGACTCCATTAATACATCTTGAAAGCTTAATACATGCCTCAAATATTAACAAAAAACCATCAAACATTCCAGAACATGTCCACATATCATTTTAAGATGAAACCCCAAGAAATCATAGCAAAAGATTAATATTTATTAAATCTACCATTAGAGCCCTAAACAAGAACACACATTTAAGTAAAAACTATTAAAATAAATCATTCACTACCCAAAGCTGAGATTGAAGAACCCATTACCTTGATTTGATTAGAATGAACTTTCAATCACCTCCAACACCTTCCAAAAAGATATTTTTAAGTTAATACACTACTAATATCGATTTAGCTTTGAATACCAAAAGAAAACCTTAAATCTAGGGCTTTTGAAGCATAAAAACAAGATTTTGAAGATTAAGGCCTGGAGAAGAGATAAAACAGTGATTTTTATGCTTTCAAAATGGATTGAAACAATGGAGAAATCAAGATTAAGGAATGATTAAGAAAACTTTAAAGAAAATAAGCAAGGATTAAGCTAAATACCTTTAATCTTTTCCTTTTCAAGCAATGGGGAAAGAGCAATGTTTTAAAAGCCGGTTCGGTTGTTGACCCAGTTTGGTGACCGGGTTAGGCCAACCGGTTTGATCTGGTGGGTCGACCCGGCTTCAACCCGGCCGTTTCGTCCCTGAAAATGAACCGGGTCCGATTCAACTGGGTTCAACCGGTCGGCCGAACCAGGTTTTAAAACAATGGGAAAGAGGCTCCTAATCTCCCAGCCAAGCCTATTCCCAAATTGGGAAAGGACACAACACTTTCCTTTTATAGAAAAGGTTGGGGTAACCCTAAGTAAAATGTGGGGTAGAAATAGGGTTTTGGGCTAAAATTGAAAAATTTGACTATTTTAATCCGAAATTAAGTCCAGAAAATTCTAAAAAATTTTATAATAATTTTTTTAATGTCCGGGGCATTTTAGTCACAAAACCTAAATTTTGACAGCGGGGCCCGTAGGGGTCCTGTCAAACCTAATTGTTTTTAAAAATTGGTGAAAAATCAAAAAAATCCAAAAAATGCAGGTTTGATCCAAAATCACTTAAAACTCATGTTTGCGGAGTTGATTTTGCTTAAAATCTTTATAAACTCATTTATTTTTTGAAAAATAACCGAGTTAAATCGTAAAACTCTTAAACAACAAGATAGCCGATAATTAAAATTAAAATAAACCGGTTCAAAGGTGAGAGTCCTTACACCATCCGTTCTAAAATATTGTGTACATTTAAGAAAATTCTCATTTTTATTGGACCATGAAGTCCAAGGAAGTCACATGACTTCTTCTCCGTGATATCCGTCCAACTCATATGCTTGTTCACAATCCAAGTTCTAGTCAATCCTTCCAAGTCTCCTCCAATTTTAGAAAGAAGAAGTTTGTGATTTGGCCAAATATACATAGTATTTTGGAATGGAGGGAGTAGCATAATTCAGCCATTGAAGCACTTAACTTCCTTCTTTTATTCCATTAAGCAGTCTCCAAAAATCACCAAAATCAATTAGAAGCACTTCAATTCATCTATAAACACCTCTTGCTCATGCCTCTCATGCACCATAGAGGAAAGAACATTCCATTATAGAATAAGAGCCTACCTCAGCTAAAACCTTTGTCCTCCACGAGTTTTCCTCCTTGGCTTTCAAACCTTCGTTGAATCCTTCAAAGTTCAAAGTCCTTCCTCCGGCTGTGCTAATGAGCCGATCTGAATTGAGTTCTGGGCTGACTCGAGTTCGAAATTTTGTGACAAATTGAAGCTCGGTTCGAGTTCGATCGAACCTCTGGGCAACCGGCTCGAGTTCGGGTCGAGAGATTAGCTAGAAAATCGATTTGAACCAGCTCGAGCCCACCTATACACATGTAAATTGGGTATGGGCTCGAAGTTGGCCCTTATTCAGAAGCCCATCAGAAGCTCTGGTGAGTTATTTTGGAAGCCCATTAGGGAAGCCCAATGCAAGAGGCAGGCCCATTCAGGTTTTATATAGGCATGCTAAATCCTTAAGAATACATTTCTCTCCCCGATGTAGGACTATCATCATAACATGTATAAGATGAAACTTTGTCAAAATTCTGGCTGGGCCAAGACTTGAAACTTTGCATCTTGAAGGAAGAAAGCGGGTAGAGTCTCAGTTGATGTCATTGCTATGTCATTTTAATTATTTAATCTATATAGTAAATTGATGGAATGAAATAAGTTTGCACTCTATGATTTATGATACAACTAAGATCACTAAATAACTCTAAGCCATATACAATGAACATTATTTCTACATTATCAAGACATGAGACATGAGTTTCAGTTTTTGCTTTCAACATTCATGCTCTATTTCCCACATGGAAGCCTTTCCTTGTTAAAATAACATGCCACTCTCCAAATATGATCATCATGATAATGATATACAACAACTAGTGTTCACTTTAATACCTTATCAAGTATAACTATTCATGGTGCAATTGGAATGATGATGATTAGGGAGTAAACGGAATCAAGTAGCCCACATATATGGTGCAATATTAATGTCTTCTGAATGGAAGGACAAATGACGACTTCATTTTAATTTTGAGTAACCATATAGTCAGATTCGTGAGTAAAGTACTCGAGTTGACATGTAGTTTTTGCAACCAAAATGGAGTGTACAAAAGTTAAGCACAGGCATAAATGTTTATCTGCTACTATATATGCATGTGTATAATGATTGTAATAAGGGAAAAGTTTAAATGAGATCGCTCTCATATTACTTATATGAGGCAACTTTGAATCGTAGCCATTGGATCTTGATCTGATGGCTACAAATATCCATAATGATCTCACCCACTCCTTGATATGACACACTCACCCACCCACTGATTTGATATCCACCTTCCGATCGGAATCTAACGGCAATAAAGATTGGCCTCATACTCCTTATATGAGAACGATCTCATGTAAACTCATCATAATGACTTAGTGCTATATAATATTATATAGAGATGCAGTAATTATAAGGCATGCCGCAAAGAAAAATGTGACAGAAATACCAAATGCATGTATATGTATTGTATGCATGTTAAGTGTATATATAGTCCACAAAAAAAATATCTTGTTTCATGTGTAATACCTGAAAAATTAGTAAGTATTTTAAAACTAAAATTTGACCCTCTTAATGTTTGATTTGGTCGTATTTTACTTGGAATTCAAATCACCCAAGATTCTTTGATTTCTTATATTTGATATTTGTATTATAAAACTCTAATGTGTATGAGAAATTCTTATCTAGGGCTGAGCATGAAAGGTATGTATTGATTGTATGGTACTCCTTGGGTGAGTTGCTATTATTCGAAGTGTTTGGGTTGTCTTGTGATTCTATGCTACTCCAATGAGTGAGTTATGTATTGACCAAAGACTTTGATACTTCTATCTATACTCCATGAGAGAGTCTATATTGGTGAGAGATACCTTATGATCTTAGAGTGTTGTGACCTCTTTCCTTTGAGATATTGCTTATATTGATTACATGATTGTTTTCTTCCACTGGAGATCTCGCGAGACCCTCCCTATGGTGGATTCATAGTATGCTCAAATAAGCCATTGCTAGATCTTGCGAGGTCACTTATATTTATGAAATTGCGATTTCATACTGCCCGAAGGGAGGCACTATACGTACATTAGATTGTAGACATTACGGAAGGTCCTCAGTCTCCGCCCATCGTGTCCGTAAGCACTGGTGGGGCCAGCATCCTAGACGCATGGCAGGGTTCCAAAGAGAGGACCCCTAGGGTGGTTCTGGTATGTTATTTTAGTCACTTGCGAGCGACCAGGTTAGCGAGCAGAAATTGTAATTCCTTTCACTTTAGATGTCTAGAGCCTTTGATATGATTGTTATTCTCTCCTTACACATATGTTTGTTTGGAGCCCTTTTGATGTTTTCCTATACTTGCGAGTTGGAATTGTTGTTGACTAACCTTGCAGGTGTATAGACCTCGGTTCAGTTGAGATGTTGTGGGATGTTCACAGTCCTTTGTTATTCTTATTCTCTTCATACTGCTTGTTTTAATTCAGTGGGTTTTTACATCCTACTGAGTGTTTCTATGAAATACTCATGCATCCTCTGATGTAGGCGCAA
The DNA here is from genome assembly GCA_039654745.1 of Houttuynia cordata. Lineage (NCBI taxonomy): Eukaryota > Viridiplantae > Streptophyta > Magnoliopsida > Piperales > Saururaceae > Houttuynia > Houttuynia cordata. The sequence goes on along the minus strand of CM077507.1, from coordinate 28,509,216 downwards.
ATGAAAAGTGAGATCAGGAAGTACAGTAGTGGAAAGGCAGATTGCAGGCGCCGAGAAGAGTTTAAAGATTATTTAGTTATTTGTTTTGCTTTTATTGATGCTTATGACATTATTGGCAATTGTGTGCCATAAACTTATAGGTTTATTTTATTTGACTTTCTTAAATGGATTATTATTAAGTATATTCATTTCATAGTATTCATTGATGTCTATTATTGTATTACACTAATTGCGGGCATAATCGGTTACACGTCTTTTTGAGATGATTGTAATCGGTTGGAAAATCGACCGTTCGGTCGCGTGCCCAGAATCTCTACCTCGAAATGTATTCCATTGATTGGCTTCCGCACTCCGATCGAGGTATGGGATTTCGGGGCGTGACATCATGTCTACATAATACCAGAAATATACAGAGATTAGAATATATAGTGAAATATAAGTATATATACATATACATGCAAAGTGTTATCGATAATTCTTCAAACCGAGTCGAACTTCTAAACGAGTACGAGCCGAACCGAATCAAACAGGAGCATGTTCGAGATTGATTTGTTTAGTTTCGAACTCCAGCCGAACTGAACCGAGCTGTCATCGAATCGAGCTGAACAGGCTTAGCTCATCAAGCTGACTTGGTTCGTTAGCACCCAAGGTGGTACCGTATCTAAATTAAAAATATATATATTTTTCTTGTTATCACATTTTTATGAAGGCATCTGTAGTGTAGTGGTTAAAGTTAATACCTTTAAGCAATAGGTAGCCGGTTCAAAACCAGACAACTAATCTTTATTTTTTGTGTCATTCTTGTCTGCTAAAAATAATGAATAAAAGTAATTTTAAGTTTGTAGTTGTAATTTTTATAAGGTTTAGGAGAAAAAAATATGGTAATACATTACCAAAAATATATTTAAAATTTATATAAATAATTTTTTATTAGCCGTGTTGTATCCTACTTTTTAGGAAAATAGCGTGTCTCCGTGTCCGTATTGTGTCGCCGTATTCGTATCTGTACTTCCTAGGCTCATACCTACTGACAACCTACAATTTTTCCAATTTTATTTCTTTTCTTTTCCAACTATTCAATTCCACTTAATTCTAAGTACTCCTCTTCTTTATAAATTTTTGACCATTACAGCTACCAACAATTTATATCCTTTAAATAGTTGTTCCTAAACAGGATGCATATATCTTCGCATAATTACCTAAGCACTAAGTGAGGATAAATAAAGGGCCGTTTAGGGCGTGATTATGAGCAAATATCTACAGTGGATTTTCCAGATCCACTGTAGCATCCATATTTTTTCCCTATCCAGCTGAAACACGACCTTAGATGCTACGGTGTAGCAAAACATCTATTATGGATGTTTTACTTTTAGGGGCCGTTTGGGGCGTGATAAAGCCAAAACATCTAGTGTGGATTTTGGATGTCCACTGTAGCATCCATGTTTTTTCCAACATCAAGCTGAAACACGTCCTGAGGTGTTTGAAAAAAGTTGGATGCTACAGTATAGCAAAACATCCACCCCAAATGGCCCTTTAATCACGCCACAAACGGCCCCTAAGTCATACACAGGTTCACATTTTTATGAGATAAAACCATGTAGCAAATACATTCTTTCAGTTTACGCAAAGAATGATAAACCATGTTGATTCAAATCATCAGACAACACCGTGTTTCCATCTTTCGAATTACATGTCCTCCACCCAAAGCGACATCATCAGAATAAACCATTATCCATCTCTCTGTTTCCACCATCCATCGAAGTACATTCCACAATAACATTCAAATCAACATAATGAGCAAAGCCTTTCCAATTCATATTTGAGTCACTTCTCCACCTGGAATGGGTGAGTAATTGAATTTTTCAAATGCTACATACAGTTTGATCTTATGTCAGGATATCATAAATGTGTAAGTTATAATTGCATGGCTTTAACAAAATTTGGGACTTGAACATTGGTGCCAGTAGTTACACTTTGCTGAGTTTTCATTTCTCTGTGCATAGTAACATATAGATTCTTTCCTTTCCTAGTTATATATGCCTTCGATGTTAAAATTAGTTTTCCTTTATTGCAATTATAAGTTGTATTTTGTGCTTATAAGATGATCAGTTCATACTATTGCATATCTAGGTAGAATCCCATAGATGAATGGCATGAGTGCTCAAAGTTTTATGCCACAAAAGTTATTTGGGATGGTTATATTAATGTGTTAGTCTCAGGTGAATATCGGTTCATATTATAGATGTTGCTATTTGCCCTTAGTTGATCTTACTAAGTCACAGTTTAATCTGCCAGCTGAATCAAGTGCCCTGCCTTGATGTGGAATGGTTTTTCCGCAGTATCATAATGCTAAGAACTTAGTTATGAACAGTATGTATGCAGTAGTGCCCTAATTATCTAGTGGAAATGCTGATCTTATTTCAGTGGACAATTATAAATTACTTTCAACTTTTTTGTGTTATAGATGTTGAACTTTTTTCTATCTTCTTGTCAAATTGTGCTTGTTTAATTTCTAATCTAGCTCTTGTTTGTAATTTCCGTTTGTTATAAATAATTGCTTACTGCTACTGTCTTAAGGATGAGATATGTGTACCTTTGTAAAGATGAAAAATCGTTAGAAGAAATTGATGATCGAATCAAGCGAAGCACTTTGTCCTTAAGACAGAATGCACCCTCCCTACGGTGCTTAGGACTCGTGGGCGTCTGTCTCCCAGGATAAGACGATCAACTACGTACTGTAGGAGCACTCCAAACAGCACGCGCAGCGAACCACAAATGTGTAATGCTTTAACAGAATGAAAAGAAGAGGAAGGAGATGAAGTGCAGGAAAAATTCGTACAAAAAAATCCGTTTTCTCAAGCTTTATAGAAATTCCATTAAAGCCCGTTGAAACCCTTTCCCATTAAACGGATGCGTTTGTTCGTTAACGGTCATAAAAATAAACCGGACCCATTTTGGTTGAACCAAAATAAATTAGAAAATCAAACCAATTAAATTTGTCCCAAAATAATATTATCTTGTTGACCAACCTAACCCGACCCCGGCCGCCCGAACGGCGGCGCGCGTGTGGGTTAGCCAACCTAGGTGCATGTGTCCAACATCTCTCTCCCCCCACAAAAGTGGGGTGGCCCTTGGGCCTAACTTCAAAGGCCAACTTTGGATCTTATATATTATCCACAACACCTCCTTGGTATGGATGTAGAACTATTCATCCTTCACCCAATTCACTCATTCATATCTATAGTAAGTGGGTTTTAATATGGGTTTTAACTCCCTCTTTAACACCCACTTCTAACACTGTTTAATCCGAATACTCAATTCATATTCTGCACATGTTTTACGATTCGTTCCTTGGACTCTTAGGCACACATGGTAGTACCAGTAAAATTAATTAGCATCTGTTGAGTTGCAGGCAACTCCGTGATAGGCCAATCCAAATTATGAAATAAAAAGAGTCCATCTAGCCTGACCCATTTTCAGTACCAGATTAAAGGACCAAGGGCCTTGGTCCTTTAATCTGGTACTGAAAATGGGTCACCAAAACATTTCCCAAATAAAAAGGAAAAGAGTAACTTGATGATCTAGAAATTTAATTTTTTGCAGTTGAAAACTTTTTTGTTATTGTTAGGATGAGGCACCCAGTATTTGCTAGATTAATAGGAATGACTAATTTTTATGGGGCTGACACATGGATTGCAATTTATGACTGGAGACACTTTCAACATGTGTTCTTGACACCTATATCTAATTTCTGTGGGGACTGGGGGAAATAGATTTCCTTTTTTTGCTTTTATATAACATCTATTTACTTTGCTAATCGCCCAATGTGAATGTGAACTGGGAAGGTCTCTCTTTCTACACATCTGTGAAAACTTTGACGGCAACATTTTGAGGGCTTTGGGGAGCTAGACGAAGGTATAATTAGAAGCTGGCTAATTTGCTTTTCATGCAGTTATATTTACCTTCAAATTATTCAATCTCTTTCCTTTCTGTCAATATTGCCTTTTCAGGTTACGGGCATAAGGTGAAAGGCATTGTTCAAGGAGCTTTATTTCGAGAAGCTGGTTTGGATAGTGGGTGCTGGGACACGCTGGGGATGTTAAGTTGAGGGTTTATATTGTATGTGAGATGAAGAATACTGCTAACATCTATTGACAATTCGATATGATTTAGATATTGTCACTGCTTTGACGTATAATAGAATAGATGTCTAGTTACATTTATACCAGTGAGTAAAATGTTTAACTACTTCATCCATCCAAAAATTGAGGTCTCATTGCCAAAATGAGGTAAATTTATCGGTATGGTGGGACCCACAAAAGTTGGCCTCCCCTTACCTGCACATATCATCCGACCTTTTAACTATTTTCCCATTTTACCATTATACTCACTTATTTTCACTAGACTCCAAGCAAGACGATAGTATAATGGTACATGATTGTTAGAATATCACATGAAGTTATTTATCATGGATCTCAAAATTTTCAAAAGTGCCTGAATTTTTTGGACGAATGGAGTATTTTTCTTGACATTTTCCAATCTGAAAAGTCTTTTACCTTCACTGACCACCAATAAATTGTTATCAATAATCTTCTTACTGCCACTTACTGTTACTGGCTTAAGGATGAGATATGTGTACCTTTGCAAAGACGAAAAATCGTTATAAGAAATTGATGATCGAATCAAGCAAAACACTTTGTCCTTAAAACAGAATGCGCCCTTAGGACTCGTGGACGTCTGCCTCCCAGGATAAGACGATCAACCACGTACTGTAGGAGCACTCTAAACAGCACGCGCAGCGAACCACAAATGTGTAATGCTTTCACAGAAGAGAGGAGAAAGGAGGAAGATGAAGTGCATGCAAAACCATTACAGAAAAACCCATTTTCTCAAGCTTTATAGAAATCCCCGTTAAAGCCCGTTGAAAACACACCCTTTCATGTTAAACGGACGCGTCCGTCTGTTAACGGTCATAAGAAAATAAACCGGACCCATTTTGGTTGAACCAAAATAAATTAGTAAATCAAACCAATTGAATTTGTCCAAAAATAATATTATCTTGTTGATCCAACCCAACCTAACCCGACCCGACCCGACCCGGCCGGCCGGCCGGACGGCGGCGCACGCGTGTGTGTGGGCTAGCCCTCCTAGGTGCATGGGTCCAACATCTCTCTCCTCCACAAAAGTGGGGTGGCCCTTGGGCCTAACTTCAAAGGCCAACCTTGGACCTTATATACCATCAACAATACCTCCTTGGTGTGGATGTGGGACTATTCATCCTTCACCTAATTCACTCATTCATATCAATAGTAAGTGGGTTTTAATATGGGTTATTATGCCCACTTCTAACAATCCTCCACATGAATGAGAATTGGCTGGATAACTATGCAAAACAATGTAGAAAACTTGTGAAAGCAAATATGAGAAGATCATGCATGGGAGAACAGGTAGCTTTCGGCTTTGAACCTTCCCTTGTGAAGACTATCGGATTACTGGCTAATCAGTGAACGTGATGTCTTGAACTGTTCAGCCGTTTGTGTAAACCAAGACAATAGAAGTCACACAATCACTTCTCAGACACATTGTGGTTCTCATGACTTTGTTCATTTTGGCCCCGAACCAACACCTGATTTTCATGAGTGCTCTAGAAGATTTAGCCTTAAAATCCTCATAGAAGTGGCCCCTTCACACTCATATAGGTGATTTCCATTAGGAGCATCCTGCAATACCCCACTCGAACTAAGTCAAGCTATAAGAACCATTAAAAGCAAAGCTTATGCTGATTCTTTCAGCAGGCATCACTATCTCATCATAGGAATGAGAATGAGATTTTATCTCAATAGTGATTCCCCTTGAATCCCCCACAATTCGGTTGTCCCTTTTGAACCTAGATCGTGGGATCTCCAGTCAACTAGGTTGGGTTGCCATTATGGTGATTCTTAATGTATAGGCTTCAAGCCCATTCCCCTCGATGAATTGCTCACTTGTTTCTTTGGTCAAACCCTTTGTAAGCTAATCCACAATATTTTCTTTTGACCTAACATACTCAATGGAAATTATTCCACTAGAGAGCAATTGTTTTATGGTATTATGCCTTCCGACGTATATGTCGAGACTTACCATTATACAAGTTACTTTGTGCTCTTCCTATAGCAGATTGACTATCACAATAGATACATATAGGTGGCACAGGTTTCCCCCACATTGGAATATCTTCTAAAAAATGACGAAGCCACTCAGCCTCTTCGTCTGCTTTATCAAGTGCAATGAATTTTGATTCCATTGTGGATCTTGCAATGCACGTTTGTTTAGAAGATTTCCAAGACACTGCTGCACCTCCAAGAGTAAAGACATATCCACTTGTGGATTTGGAGTCTCTTGTATCAGATATCCAATTTGCATCACAGTACCCCTCTAGTCCTACTGGATACCTTGTATAGTGCAGTCCATAGTTTAAGGTATATCTTAGATATCTAAGAACCCTGACTAGAGCCTTCCAGTGATCTTCCCCTGGATTGCTATTATATCTACTCAGTTTACTTACTGAGTATGCAATGTCCGGTCTCGTACAATTCATGAGGTACATGAGACTTCCAATAATTTGTGAATATTGGAGTTGTGATATGCTCTCACCCGTGTTTTTGCTTAAATGCAATGTCACATCCACAAGTGTTATCGCTGGACGATTATCATTCTCATTAAATTTGTCTAGGATTTTTGTAATGTAATGAGATTGAGATAACACATATCCATCAGATGTTCTAGTGATTTTCATCCCTAGTATAACAAACACCCATATCCTTCATGTCAAACTGTTTGTTTAACATCCTTTTAGTAGCTTGATGATATTATCATTGCTACTAATAATGAGCATATCATCCACATAAAGGCATACAATAACATAGCCTTCAGGTCTAGCTTTGACATAAACACATTTGTCACATTCATTGATTTTGAATCCATTTGACATCATCATTTTGTCAAATTTTCCATGCCATTGCTTAGGTGCTTGTTTAAGCCCATAAAGAGATTTAATAAGTCTGCACACTTTGTTTTCTTGACCTAGTACAACAAACCCTTCAGGTTGTTGCATATATATTTCCTCATTCAAGTCACCATTCAAGAATGCTATTTTTACATCAATTTGATGTATTTCAAGATTATACAAAGCAGCCATAGTAATTAACATCCTAATGGAAGTTATTCTTGTGACTGGTGAATATGTATCAAAATAATCTTGACCTTCCTTTTGCTTGTATCCTTTGATAACAAGTCTTGCTTTATATTTGTCAATTGATCCATCAGCCTTCATCTTCCTCTTGAAGATCCACTTGTATCCGAGAGGTTTACTCCCTGGTGGTAGATTTGCCAACTCCCAAGTATGATTTTGCATAATGGATTCAATTTCACTATTTACAGCCTCTTTCCAATATTGTGCTTCAGGAGAGGACATGGCTTCCTTAAAGCTTTGAGGCTCATTTTCTAACAAATAATTTAGAAAATCTGGACCAAAGGATTTTGATGTTTTAACACGTATACTACATCTAGGTTCATCATCTTCTCCCTCTTGGTCTTCACTATTGTCCGTTGCAACATCCAAAGTTCCTTTAAGAGAACTTTCATTTTGTGTAGAATTCCAAGGAAAAATATGTTCAATAAATGAAGCATTCCTAGATTCAATCATAGTATTGACATTTACATCAGGAATATCTGATTTATGAACAAGAAAGCGATATACACTGCTATTATTGGCATAGCCAATGAATACGCAATCAATGGTCTTTGGTCCAATTTTAATCCTCTTGGTATTAGGGACCGCCACTTTTACTAGACAACCCCACACTTTTAAGAAGTTGTAGGAAGGCTTTCGACCTTTTCATAACTCATATGGTGTCTGCAAGGTTTTCTTATGAGGTATTTTGTTGAGAATATAATTGGCTGTGAAAGCAAAGCTTCCCCCCATATGTTCTGAGGTAACCCAGAACTGATTAACATGGCATTCATCATTTCTTTTAAAGTTCTATTTTTCCGTTCAGCAACTTCATTTTGTTGTGGTGAATAAGGTGTCATTGTTTGGTGTATAATACCATGTTGTGAACAGAATTCACCAAAAGGTGATTCATATTCCCCACCTCTATCACTTCTTAGAACTTTTATTTTCTTGCCAAGTTGATTCTCAACCTCTGTTTTATATAACATAAACATGTTTATAGCCTCATCTTTACTTCTCAGCAAGTATACATAACAATAATGAGTGCAATCGTCAATAAATGTAATAAAGTACTTTTTACCTCCTCTTGTTTGAACAAGTTTTAAATCACATACTGTTGTGAATGTCATGCACACGTAGGATGAATATCGCTGGATTCTATGATTAGGATTAGTTTCCCTTTTCGTATCAATTAGTGATTGTCATAAAGGCCATGATTGGATGTAATCATGGCCTATTATGTCGTCATAGTGACGTTTCTCTAATTAGATGTAATAATGTCCTAAGATGTCGTCATAATGACGTCATATCATGTCGTTATTATGTCATCTAGAGTCTTCTATATGAGGGGCTCTTCGTCCTCCTTTAGGACTTATGCAATAAGAAAACATTATTTCCTCTACCTCCTTTTCTTCTTCCTTTCCCCTGCCGTCAAGGTATTCCTTGTGACCCTATCGGGTTACAACACTGGTATCAGAGCAGTTCCGATCTGCGGAGCCTCATGCCTCCTCGCAAGCAGCCAACCATGGCCGCGGGGACGTCCTCTGAGCAAGAACAGGCACACGATGTTGCAAGCCCGAAGGCTGATCCTGACCCCACACAAGCAACCTTGGTTTCTGTGTTATTGGGGATTCAAGAGCAATTAAATGTGATGAATGTGGCGCACGAGGAAGAGAGGACCAGGTGGGCAGCGCGAGAGGCCATGCACACTGGCCCCAATGCTACCCCGCCACCACCAAAACAAGGGGGCTCTCAACCGGTAGGTGGTTCTCTGCTAGGCCAACCCTTTGGCCATCCTGGTTCTCAAGGCATTCCCATTGGGTCAATCCACGTTGAGATGGAAGCAGGTCACACGGGCCAGGGAACACAAGGCACAGAAGGTGCTCGAGGAAATGGCTCAATGACTGTAAGAACACGCAATATCCAGCGTGAGATGGAGGAGGACTGGGAAGAGTTCTCTGGGTTCCGCGGAGGACAGCGGAACAGCGCTGAACCCAGATTGGCTCGACTGCAGTTTCCTAGGTACAGTGGAGAGGATGATCCAGTCGAATGGCTATACAAGGCTGATAAATTCTTTGCCTACCAGGGAACCTATTCTGACGAAGAACGACTTCGGGTTGCTGCCTTTCACTTGGACGGCGATGCATCAGTTTGGTTTAGAGCCTTCGAAAAAGAGGTTCGTCGGCCAACATGGGTCTCCTTTTCTGACGAGCTATGCATCCAATTTGGTCCAAATGAATTCCAGGACTTTAATGAGATGCTCTCTACTCTGCGTCAGACTACCACGGTGAGAGCATATTACTCTGATTTTATGAAAATTGCCAATCGTTTACCGGACTGGCCAATGGCTGCACTCGTGGGAACATTCAAACGGGGCTTGAAGCCAGAAATTGCTGATGAGATGCGACACTTCCCCTGCCAGACTATGCGGGAAGTGGTGCGTCATGCACGTATTGAAGAAGAAAAGTTGGCCCGTCAACGACGAGGGGGTCGTGGAGGGCTGCCTCTGAGGACGTACACTGGCCAGAACCCTGTCTTAGCCCCAGCGCCTGGCCCAGGTCCCAGCCGACAGACTTTGCCAGGAACCCCGCTAGGCTCTCCAGCCACTCCTGTTCGCCATCCGCCCAGATGGAGGAGCGGCGGGTGAAAGGACTTTGCTATCGGTGTGATGAAAAGTTCGTCCCGGGCCATCGCTGTTCTGTCAAGGGAAGTCTACTCATTGAAGAAGTGGAAGACGCAGGAGTGGATGACCCAGAAGAGAGTGCCGGACTCTATGACCATGTTTAGCCGGAGATCTCTGTCCATGCTTTTTCGGGTACCTTTACCCCCAGGACCATGCGTGTTCAGGGTCAGCTGAAACGCCAACAGGTCGCAGTACTCATCGATAGTGGGTCAACACATAACTTCATCAATGACAAGGTGGCGCAACGCCTGGGGTGCTATGTCTCCGAGTCCAAACCCTTTGATGTCTTGATTGGGGATGGCAACCACCTTCGCAGCATGGGGGTGTGTTCTCAGATCGAGCTAAGGATCCAAGGGCACTCGTTCGTCACTGATTTGTTCCTTCTACCCACGAAGGGTGCAAATGTGGTGCTGGGTGTACAGTGGTTACAAGACCTGGGAGATGTGATATGGAATTTCAGGGATCTAACTATGGATTTTGAAGTGGATGGCCAGCGCATACGCCTTCACGGGGCACAGCCAGGCACTTTGCATACAGCGCAGGCGGTGAGTTCCCTTTTCAAGTTCGCACCTCAAGGTTATTTATTACAGCAGCACGCACTTATGGATGTGGATCAACCGCCCTTGGCCACAGCCATGCTTGACTTCCTTAATTAGCATGCCGACATTTTCACTGAGCCGTCGGGTCTGCCACCAGCCAGAAGCCATGACCATTCTATTCCTATCGCACCTGGGGCCCCGCCGGCCAATGTGCGCCCCTATCGCTATCCCCATGTGCAGAAGGCAGAAATTGAGAAATTAGTTCAAGAAATGTTGCAGTCGGGTATCATACGCCCCAGTACCAGTTCTTTTTCGTCACCAGTCCTGTTGGTGCATAAAAAAGACGGATCTTGGCGCTTCTGTGTCGACTACCGGGCACTTAATGCTATCACAGTAAAAGATAAGTACCCCATTCCCGTAATAGAGGAGCTCCTTGATGAATTGGCAGGGGCGGCGGTGTTTAGTAAACTCGATCTACGCTCTGGTTACCATCAAATCCGTATGCAGCCGCATGATGTCCATAAGACAGCCTTCCGGACTCATGACGGCCATTATGAGTTTCTAGTCATGCCTTTTGGCCTGACCAATGCGCCATCCACATTCCAAAGCCTGATGAATGACTTGTTTCGCCCATACCTCCGCCGGTTCGTGCTAATATTCTTCGATGACATATTGATATATAGCTCGTCCTGGGAGGAACATCTTGACCATCTCAGGTCAGTTTTTGCTATTCTGAGGGCTAACACACTTTTCTTGAAACGTTCGAAGTGCTCTTTTGGCAGCGCGCAGGTCGACTATTTGGGCCACATTATCTCCTCTCAAGGGGTGGCCACGGATCTATCCAAGGTGGAGACCATGCGGTCATGGCCCACGCCCACTTGTGTGAAGTCTCTCCGGGGGTTCTTGGGCCTAGCCGACTATTATCGTCGGTTCATTGAGCGCTATGGGCTAATTGCTAGGCCGCTTACATCATTGCTCAAAAAGGGTGCATTTGTATGGTCGGATGAAGCCCAAACTGCATTTGATATATTGAAAAAAGCAATGGTACAGACACCGGTATTGGTTCTCCCTGATTTCTCTCTACCTTTTGTGGTTGAGACGGATGCGTCGGATTTGGGCCTGGGTGCGGTCCTACTCCAACAAGAGCGCCCGATCGCCTTTTACAGCAAGGCACTGTCGGGCCGGTCCTTATCTTTATCGGCGTACGAAAAGGAGATGTTGGCCATTGTGCACGCCGTCTCTAAGTGGCGGCCTTATCTGTTGGGCCGACGATTTCTTATTCGGAACCGACCACCAACCTCTTAAATATTTTTTGGAGCAGCGCGTTTCAACTCCGTCTCAACAACGCTGGGTGAGTAAGCTACTGGGTTACGATTATGAGGTGGTCTACAAGAAGGGCATTGATAATACGGTGGCTGATGCTTTATCGTGCCGGCCCCAAGAAGGTGCCTGCCTCGCACTCTCCGTCCCTTGTTGCCTGTTTATTCCAGACTTGCAAGCGGCATATGTGGCAGATCCTCCTACCCAGGAACTGATTGGTCGTATTCAGAGCGACCCCTCTGCGGCACCCCCCTTCGACTGGCGCGACCAGTTATTATTTTGGAAAGATCGACTTTGGGTGCCGGATGTGGGAGACTTGAGACAAGGGGTTATTGCTCATTTCCATGATACTCCGATTGCTGGGCATGAAGGTACGTTTCGAACCTTCAAACGGGTCAGCCAAAGTTTTTTGTGGGTCGGTTTGAGGAAAGCAGTGCATGCCTATGTGGCCGCCTGTGACACGTGCCAGCGAGCCAAAGCATCGTCTACTTCTCCCACGGGCCTTCTACAGCCCCTTCCCATTCCGAACAAGGTGTGGGATGACGTCTCCATGGATTTCATTGAGGCTTTACCAGCAGTGGGGGGCAAGACGGTGATAATGGTGGTGGTTGACCGTCTCTCTAAATATGCCCATTTTTGTGCCCTAAGTCATCCGTACTCCACCCGTACTGTTGCTGAACTCTATGTGCGTGAAGTGGCGAAGTTGCATGGTATGCCACGTACTATTGTATCTGATAGAGATCGGGTCTTCATCTCCCAGTTTTGGCGGGAATTCTTTAAGTTGCAGGGAACAGAACTTCACATGAGCACGGCCTACCACCCCCAGACAGATGGCCAAACGGAAGTGGAGAATCGGTGCCTTGAGCAGTACTTACGCTGTTTTGTGGGGGATCAACCCCGTCGTTGGCTCTCATTGCTACCTTGGGCAGAATGGTCGTACAACACGGCATATCACACACGTGCAGGCTTTACACCGTTTGAGATTGTCTACGGCCGGCCCCCTCCATCTATCCTATCTTATGTTCCTCATCGTTCTTCCATCGCCGAGGTGGATTATATGTTACAGACTCGTGATGAGGTGCTTCGTAAGTTGAAATTCAATTTAGCGTCCGCCCAGAACCGGATGAAACAACTGTACGACAAACGGCGTTCGGACAAAGAGTTCCAGGTGGGTGATATGGTTTATCTGTCAGTTCTTCCCCAGTGCCAAACTTCTTTGCATAGGGCTGACCAGAAGTTGGCACCTCGATTTCATGGGCCATATCCCATAGCAGCACGGGTGGGCCCAGTGGCGTATCGTCTTTCTCTGCCTGCCAAGTCCTTGGTGCACCCTGTATTCCACGTCTCTCGCCTCCGTCGCTTTGTGGGGGACCCTCACTTGATTGCTGGTTCTGCGCCTCCTCCTCTCATGGGTCCGGCTGAATCTGATGAGCCAGTACCAGCTTCGGTTATTGACACACGTCGCGTGCGTCGCGCTGGGCATATTGTGACGCAGGTGCTCGTGGCATGGCAGGGCAAACCGTTGGAGGATGCTGAGTGGCTGCTTGAGGATGAATTTATGCATTGGTTTCCATCTTGGTCGCATTGAGGACAATGCGTTAGCGGAAGCGTGGTGGAGTGTTGTGAATGTCATGCACACGTAGGATGAATATCGCTGGATTCTATGATTAGGATTGGTTTCCCTTTTCGTATCAATTAGTGATTGTAATAAAGGCCATGATTGGATGTAATCATGGCCTATTATGTCGTCATAGTGACGTTTCTCTAATTAGATGTAATAATGTCCTAAGATGTCGTCATAATAACGTCATATCATGTCGTCATTATGTCATCTAGAGTCTTCTATATAAGGGGGTCTTCCTCCTCCTTTAGGACTTATGCAATAAGAAAACATTATTTCCTCTACCTCCTTTTCTTCTTCCTTTCCCCTGCCGTTAAGGCATTCCTTGTGACCCTATCGGGTTACAACACATACATCGCTGTGAATTAACTTAAGAGGGTCAGTACATCTCTCAATACTTTTGAATGATTTCCTTATTAATTTAGATTCCACACAAGTTTCACATTTATGATTAGAGTCAATACTAAATTTAGGCAGATATTCCATATTAATCAATCTACGTAAAACATCATAATTAACATGTCCTAATCTACCATGTCACACATCACATTACTCAATCATATAAGAGGAAGAAGCATTCTCATTAATATTAAAAGCAGCAGGTACAATATTTAATACATTGAACTTGAAAAACCCTTCATTCAGATACCCTTTTCCCACATATATCCCACCCTTAGTCAAAACAAATTTGTCAGACTCAAATACCAATTTGAAGTCATTCTTGCTCAGTAATGATCCAGACAGTAAATTCTTTTGAATTTCTGGCACATGCATCACATTGTTGAGCGTGAGTTGCTTGCCCGAAGTCATCTTGAGCATGGTCTTTCCAATTCCTTCAACCTTCGCAGTAGAAGAGTTGCCCATAAATAGTTGTTCCCCATTTTCCACGGAGTGATAAGTGGAGAACATCTTCCTGTTTGAGCACACGTGACGGGTAGCCCCAGTATCCACCCACCACTCTCTATCGTTAGTGACTATATTCACTTCCGAAATCACAGCGGAAAGGTTGATGTCATGCACATTGGTGGAGAGATTCTCCATTTCGGTCATGTGGGCTTGTGCCTTCTTCTTCTTGAAACCATCTTGTTTCTTCCGTTTGCGACAATCCTTAGCCTTGTGGCCCACCTTGTCACACACATAGCACTTGCCCTTGAACCTGGTGTTGTTGGAGTCATTGTTTAACTGACCTCCATGATGCTTCCTCTTTTTGTTAGTGAAGTCATTGCTTTTATGCCCTTGTTCCACAACATTGACTTTGGCTTCCATTCCATGACCCCCTGTTTTCTTTTCAGAAGAACGGTTGTCCTTTTCAATCCTTAACCTCACAATCAGATCTTCCAAGTTCATCTCATTTCTCTTATGCTTTAAGTAGTTCTTCAAACCCTTCCAGGATGGTGGTAGTTTTTCAATTATTGCTGCCACCTGGAAAGACTCACTTAAAGTCATGTCTTCTGCATGAATTTCATGCAGGATAACTTGGAGATCTTGAACTTGATTGATCACAGTCTTAGAGTCCACCATTTTGAAGTCCAAAAATTTGCCGACCACGAATTTCTTCGTTCCAGCATCTTCAGTTTTGTACTTCTTGACTAATGACTCCCACAGTGCCTTAGCACTTGTCATCGAACTATACACATTATATAATGTGTTGTCCAACCCGTTAAGGATGTAATTACGGCATAAGAAATATGCATGTTTCCATGCATCTACTGCCGCAACAGCCATTTTGTCTTCCCGTTTCTCCTCAGTGAGAACGGGGACTTCCTCTTTAAGAAATCTGGCCAAATTCAGCGTGGTAAGTGATCTATATATAAAATATGCATTTTATTATCTCATAAACTTATGATTATGCTAGTGTTTGATTAGAATAACTACTACTTTAATATAGTTTTTGGTTTTTGTAGGAAATAAGAGTAATACACAGAAATGAGGAGAAAAGTAGCTCAAATGATTAAATCATCATAACTTCGTGTACAAAAGTTGGATTGGGCTGATTCAAGTTTCATGTTAAAGTTCAAGAAGTCAATTTTCCAACGCCACCAACCACACACAATTCGGAGTTCGGGACAGAAAGTTATAGCTATTTGAAGTTTATGAACAGTAACTACGATCGATCGTCTATCAATGCGATCGATCGCCAAATTAAGCCGCAAAAGCACTGTATTGAAGGAAACGATCGATCAGCATAAAAACGATCGATCGTATCTACTGGAATTTTTCAATCATGCAAGACAGTAACTACGATCGATCGGTATCATACGGCATCGATCACCAAAGCGATCGATCGGGGTAAAATAACGAAGGAATTGCGATCGATCGGCCAGCGAACGATCGTCAATACGGAGCGATCGATCGCCGTATGCGGCAAACTGAAATAAGACCTATTTCGACTTGGATTTGGAAGGGGACTTCGTGGTTTCTCTTCACTATTATAAATAGGCCTTATGGGAGAACGTTTTGGGCACCACATATTCAACTCTTGGAGAAACCCTTGGAGGCTAGAGCAAAGGAGAGAAGATGATGAAGATGAAGATGATGGATTCTCTTCCAATGCGAGGCTAAACACCTTTCCAAGGCGTAGATGAAGCCCAATAATCTGGTTGTGTAGTTTCTTTTCTCTCATCTTATGTTTTTACTCTAGTTGGTGTATGGATTTTATTGTGTAATCACCGTTAATTCAATAAAGATTTGTTCTTTGTACTCGAGAGAGACAAGAGTGAATTCTTGTGAATTTCAATCCGAAGAATACTAGCGTATCCGAGAGGAACGTGAGTAGACTGAGGTGTTATATATCAATAAAATTTCATTGGTTTATACTCGAGAGAGATAGATCACAATTCCATATTTTAATTGTTTTATGTGTTACATCCGAGAGGAGAACACTATATTTTGAATTGACAAGTGTATGTCCGAGAGGAATATGCTAGCCAATTGGAAATCTTTATTTAAAAGAGAGAGAGAAACGATACACTAGTTTATTGTGGTGGATTCGAAGCCTTGGTCTTCTCCACATTGATTAAATCTCAGCGTAGTTTAGTTTAAAGTTCATTGCTTTCTTAGTCTAAAATCAACACTGCTATTTTCTCTTGAATTTGGTAAAGTATTCACCGTCCCTGAGGTTCGACAACCCTTATTAATACTCACCGTAGTACAATTGGCTTGCGCACTTGCAAGGGTTTAATTTTAAACGATCAGTAAGATAGAACAATATTTTCTGTTGCCATCTCTTGAAATCCACACCACTGAACTTTTCTGGTTTCTCCCTTTTGACTTGAACAGGAGCATTCACCAGAGTGGGAATAAGTATGGTACCCTCAGTAGCCATTTCTGTAACTTTACAAATCACAGAAGATTATCTCAGTAATAGCACAGTAATTAGAGAACAAATTACAGAACAGTACAGTAAATAAAATTACAGTACAGCATAGAACATTCTGTTTTAAGATTGTTATCAAAATATCTTACTGCCACTTACTGTTACTGGCTTAAGGATGAGATATGTGTACCTTTGCAAAGACGAAAAATCGTTAGAAGAAATTGATGATCGAATCAAGCGAAACACTTTGTCCTTAAGACAGAATGCGCCCTCCCTACGGTGCTTAGGACTCGTGGGCGTCTGCCTCCCAGGATAAGACGATCAACCACGTACTGTAGGAGCACTCCAAACAGCACGTTCAGCGAACCACAAATGTGTAATGCTTTCACAGAAGAGAGGAGAAAGGAGGAAGATGAAGTGCATGCAAAACCGTTACAGAAAAATCCGTCCTTTCCCATCGGACCCATTTTGGTTGAACCAAAATAAATTAGTAAACTAAACTAATTGAATTTGTCCCAAAATAATATTATCTTATTGACCCAACCCGACCCGGCCGGACGGACGGCGGTGGTGCGCGTGTGTGGGTTAGCCCTCCTAGGTACATGGGTCCAACATCTCTCTCCCCCACAAAAGTGGGGTGGCCCTTGGGCCTAACTTCAAAGGCCAACCTTGGACCTTATATACCATCCATAACACCTCCTTGGTGTAGATGTGGGACTATTCATCCTTCACCCAATTCACTCATTCATATCAATAGTAAGTGGGTTTTAATATGGATTATACCCACTTCTAACATAAATTTCCAAGCAGTTATCCAATTACATCCCTAAACTGCACCGACTTTCATTTACAATTACAGTGTTAACAACTTTACTTTCGCCTCTATCCGCATGGAGACACAGACAAATGAAACATGGCTTTAGTAATGCTGCAGTTGGTAATTTGACAATGGTTGAAAAACCCATAGAAAAGAAAAGAAACATGTGCTTGGCTAATTGCTCATGACAAAAAAAACTTGCCGTTTTGAACATTATGCGAGCAAATAGAGAAATGAGATTATTTTGGAGCCAATCACCGGGCCCTCATTATCCAAGGTTTGCCGGTCGGTCTCGTGAAAGGTGTCGGGTGCCTTTCCATGCAGCTATGTAAGAAAAGACCATGGCGTTTCTCTCACTCTACTGTATCTAAAGGGTGATAATAATTGGCCAGCAGAGAAAACAAACAATTGAGACCATTTCCAACAACAATGTATCAATAATTGAGCTAGTAAGCCCAGAATTCATCATTCCTTTAAAAGCAGTACAAGTAACTAGAGCCAGACTGAGTATACCTTTTGAGTCAGTAGTGGTCAGGAATCAAGATGCAGGTCTTCCTCTTTCTATTGCTTCTGGTATACCTGTGCTCTTTGGAGGGCATCTCCAGCTCCTTTTTAGTTGATCGCAGTCAGTTTCCCAAGGAATTTCTGTTTGGAACTGCAACATCTTCTTACCAGGTAGATTTCCTTTTGCATTATCATTTTGCTGTCAAATGCAGATGACCCTTTTGCTAATTTACATGTTACTGGTGTTTGAATGGCTGGATTCTGTTTTTAGAGGTGTCAAAGAGAGATGGATACTCTCTTGCTTTAAGAATTGCAATACAGATATATAAATGTATCATGCACTCACTTGATCTCCTTCTGGGTAATGTTTATTTTTAGATTGAAGGAGCCTATTTGCAAGGAAATAAAAGTTTGAGCAACTGGGATGTTTTCACTCGCGTGCCAGGTGAAAAAACCCATTAAAACATAACAATAAACTTACTCCTCTTGTTTATGTACTAATTGCAATGGTTCATAAGAACGTCGAAAAACTCTCTATCAACTATGCTTTCAGGTACAATAAAGGATGGGAGCAATGGAGACGTTGCGGATGACCATTATTACCGTTACCTGGTATAATTCTGGAAGCAAACCAAGTCATATAGATAGTGAATAGGGTTCTTCCGTTCTATCCTATTAGGAATATTTTCTCCTAATTTTGAATTTTCGACTGTTGTTAACAAAAAAAAGGAGATTGCAAAGTTTTGATTTTTTTTAATAACATTTTTTGACAAAGTTAGAAGTAAAAACCGTTCCTCACCTTGACCTATCATATGACTTAAGCCAGTCGTCATCCTTTAGTTGCTCAATCAAGTCGTAATCCTAGGAATTTATTGTACGATTTGTATGAAGTGCTAATTGTTTGGACTGCTGCATGCAGAAAGACATCGAGTTGATGCATTCACTTGGAGTGAACTCCTACAGATTCTCTATATCATGGGCCAGGATCCTACCACGTCGGTCCTACTAACTACTTCAATGATTTCTCCAATTATCATCATCTTGATTTGAATGAAATAATCTGTTCTTGTTTGCAGGAGGCAGGTTTGGGGATATAAATCCTGTTGGGATTAATTTCTACAATAGCCTTATAGATGCCCTTTTGCAAAAAGGTAGCTTCAGGACACTTACAATCATAAAAACAGCTATAGAGAAGTATACTGTATACATATAAATAGGTACACATACATCAAAAGCTTGACAAACATATAAATAGGTCAGCATACATCAAATTCTCAACAATATCAATGTAAAACTATCTAATCACAACTACGCAACAGGAATAGAACCGTTTGTCACATTGAACCACTTTGACATTCCTCAAGAGCTTGAAGAAAGATATGGCGCATGGTTGGATTCACAAATACGGTAATAAGTTTCGTTCTCTTCATATCCTGGTTGCTTATTGATGGTAGTGGATACTTGATATATATTGTCCATCTCGTTGCACCATGAAATGACACTTCAATCATTTGGATATGTGATTCTTTGTATGACATGAATAAATTCTAGGCAGGACTTCCAGCATTTTGCAGAAGTTTGTTTCAAGTCATTTGGAGATCGAGTCAAGTACTGGGTCACCATCAATGAGCCAAACATTATGGTAAAATTTGGTTACTTGAGTGGGAAGTATCCTCCTGGCCATTGTTCTGAACCATTTGGCAAGTGTACAGCTGGTGACTCTACTGTTGAGCCTTATATTGCAGGGCACAACCTGCTGTTGGCCCATGCAGCTGCAACCAACGCCTACAGGATAAAATATCAGGTATGAACTCATATTTTAAGTAAGTTTAGTCTTAGGATATGACCTCTAGATGACAATATCCGCATGGGAATTTATTGACTTTCAGAAGAAACAAGGAGGTTCTGTTGGGGTTGTGATAAATTGCGCCTGGTATGAGCCCTTAAGAAGCACTCCTGCCGATCACTTAGCAGCTCAGAGAGTTTTGGCTTCCCAGGTTGCTTGGTAACTTCACTAACGAGATTATCTACCAATTTTTTCTAATGGTCCTTGGATTTTTAGTAGACAATCACAACTCAGAAAACTTTTTTCTGCATACTGTGTTTGAAGGTTTTTGGATCCTATATTTCACGGCGATTATCCAGCTGAAATGCGGCAAATTTTGGGTCCCAGACTTCCAACGTTTTCCCAAAAAGAGCAGAACTTATTACATAAAAAGTTAGACTTTATTGGGATCAATCACTACTCAACTCTTTATGCACAAGATTGCATACACTCTGCATGCAACATTGATTCGCTTGAAGGAGATATGCTCGTTTTTCGAACAGGCGAAAGAGATGGACTTCCCATCGGAGCTGCGGTATATGAGAAGATGAAGTGTGCATTAACTCTCTAACTATCTCATTGTCCTTTAACCTTTCTCATTTCTGTTGAATTATTTGGATGCAGACTTCAATGCCAAACTATTACGTAGTCCCATATGGCATGCAAAGAATTGTCACATATGTGAAAGAAAAATACAATAATACACCCATGTACATTACAGAAAATGGTAAGGCTAAAACACTTGAAGAAGCAGATGTAAATTGGCATGCGACTGAACTAGAGGTCTAAAACGTGAACTATTGCTGCAGGCTATGCGCAAAGGGGTGGTGCAGATGTTTCAAATGCTCAGCTGCTAAATGACACTGACAGAGTAGACTTTCTGCGTGGCCATTTGGTTTTTTTAAACTCTGCTATGAGGTAACTGAATTAAATACAGGTATCAGATGTCTTTGTGATGGTATTGATGGCTGAGCTAATGGAGGGAATGGATAAATGCAGGGAAGGAGCAGATGTGAGGGGCTACTTTGCCTGGTCTCTTCTTGACAACTTCGAATGGGTGCTAGGCTACACGCAACGGTTTGGACTATTTTATGTGGACTTCCAAACCATGGATAGGATCCCAAAGCTATCCGCACTCTGGTACAGAAGCTTCTTAAAGGGGAGAACAAATCTTGTGAAGTTGAGAAATGGAGCCTCCAGTTCTACTCATTTTGGTGATGTGAAGAAACTGCAGGATGATATGTGAGTAAGTTTTGATGAGATTCTTAGTTGCATAGCCTATATAACAGAGTGCTGATGCCTCTAATAGTGCGTGTACACAAGAGCTGTCAGTAGAGGTTTATTCAGCTATATAATATGTAATTTTCACGATATGGTCAAATTGAGTGCTTAGACAAACAACAATTTAAATTCTTGTGCTGCAAAAATGATATTGTAGATATCACAATTTTTATGTTAATTTTCACCTGCTTCATGAGTTGAGGACTAATGTAGCCAAATGAAACTTACACATCTTAAGTTATGGTTTTAACTGGGCATTCTACATCTTTCTGTTGAAACTATAGACGTATTTTTCTTGGAAAAGATGGACTCATCAATTTAAGATCTTGCTCCGCTCCCACACCATAAGGTAGCAAAAGGTAAGTTTCACCTGCTTCATGAATTGTGGCTTATCCAAATGCTTTTTATACACCTCTGCAAACTTTGTAGTTTCTACTAGGAATCTGAAGTGCTCCCCAACAACCAAAGGTTAAGGAGTTAAGTTTACTATTCTGCATTTTTTATCAGTTAATTTAGCCTAATACTCAAATAAACTTTGTATCCTTTTAACCATTCAAAATCAGTGTAGCTTCTAATAAACAAATACAAGCCCGAATTTATTAGCAAAATTTAATATATCTAACGTGAAGTGTAATAAAACGGACATAAATTTTTATGTTTTCCATGAGTGAATGCTTTCTATTTAGTTAGTAGCTATAAACCATTAGGTCCTTTAGTTGATCTAACAGAAGTTAAACCGAAAATGTAGCTAGAAGTTTCAATGTAAAGGACATTAAAGGCGTCAATGCATTCAGAGGTTTATGTCAGTTACATACCAATTTAGCTATAAAATGGCAAATAACTCATGAGGAAGGCTTCAAAGCCAAGAAGCCCACCGTGATCAAACTAAAAAAAGAAGGAAAAGAAGCTAGGCCCCTCCTTCCATCATTCAGCAATATGGCCATTAGGTTATTCCTGATTCTTTCTCTACCGCTCTTCATCTCTCCAGCCATGAGCCAGGCCCCTGAGCCCACCTCACTAGGGCACCGCCCCCCTCCAAACTTATGTCTAATTGAATGCAGTGCACTCAGAGACATGGGCACAAGCTGCTTATTGGAGTGCAGTAAGCGCGGCTTCACCGGCGGTTTCTGCAAACCAAAATCCATAGGCCCCTATCCGCTAAAAATCTGTTGCTGCTTCGATTCTTGAATCATGGCTCTTAACTAGTGAACATCCATGGAAGTGGACTCCTCTGATTTCAAGTTAAATTAGGCGAAAAAAGCGAAATTACACAACCAAGCTATGCATGCTTCACTTGTGAATAAGTGGCATTGAGATTGGGTCCATCTCAATTTAGACATTGTAATGTACAAGGTTTTTGTTACGTTCTCCCAAAAAAGATGACCATGTTGGCCAGGACCCTTTTTATCTATATGTTAGGCCTATACCTGTCAGGAACATTTCCTTTTGAGGCAGTTAGTCCTGAGCTAAAATTTCTTTATTAGTTAACATAAAAATTTCTTTAGGCAGTTAAAATGCATTGACTAATCCCCCGGGATAGGTCTCCACTGCAAGCGTGAGTTTTGAGTGGCGTATTAAATGGAAGAAAAAATGTTTTTATCATTAAATTAGTAATTGGACCTTAACAATCAAAGATGCATACTCCCTGTCACTTTTAATAGATATAATTTTTTTTAAAATATATTAAAAAATTAATTCATTCGAAAAAAATTGTATCTATTAAAATTAACTATAAGGAGTAATAAATGTTAAGTAATTTACGGACCATATGAATTTTTTATAAAAAAACTCTATACTCCCTTTGGTCACTTTAATTGAGACACTCAACAAAAACATGGGTGCCAAAATTAGATGACACGCTTCCCCAATTATACGAGGTCTACGCGATAAAGGTGATTCCTACCCCCACATCTTTTAGGGCAGTGATAACCCTATAGTAGATTCCTACACATTTCCATACACAGCTGATGTGTATGGAAATGAATATGGAAATGAATGGGTGAACTGATGTGGGGTAATGGAAAATGTGTAAGAATCTACTATACAAATATCATTTCCCCATCTTTTATATTGACGGTATCAATTAAAAAATCAAGTGACAAGAGGGAGTTATTAAATTAACACGCGTCGCTTATCCAGAGCACAACCAGACTTGTAACGGTAGTCGAACGACCAGCTAATCCAGATCTCCCACCATTTGCTCCTCCGCCGAAAATGAGAGAATGGGCGAAAACCCTGGTTCGCACAAATTCAATCTCTTCCTTTCTTCTCCTTCCAAATGCCAAGAAGCTCACACCGCCTAGGGTTGTCCTTTGATCCATATCTCGTGATTTCCTGTCTTTGGTCTCTCAAGTGAGTGTAGCATTAGACTGTCTAGCAATTCCCTAAGATTGACTTGATTTAAGCGTTCTGGGTCTTTATGCTGTCAAGTTGTTGTGTGAATTTGACTTCTTTTGCATCACTTGTCAAATGTGTTTTCTTTTTCGAACGAGCGCTGAATTCTTTCTGGATGTGCTGAAGTTGGCACATTGCGGAAATGTTAGGGTTATGAGTAATTTTAGGGGAATGCTTGTGGTTGGTGTTGTAGGATCTAGAGTTTTAGATTTTTTTTCGTGTTGTTAGTCCTGGAAATTGAGTTGTTTCAACTAAAACTATTGAATATGTTTTTGATAAAAATGAAAGTGTGAAGCTAGTTTAGTTTTGTGAACTGAGTTATCATTGATAGTCTAACTTCATTTGCTTGTCTGAGAAATGCCTTTTTTTATTTGTTTCTGCAAGAAGATGCAGAACGCTAGTCAGTTCTTTCGCTGAAAGGTTTTCTGGGTTTTCTCTTGCCGACTGTTTTATTCGAGTTCGTGTAAGTGTAAATGTGTTGACTGTAATGTCGATATGTTGGTTGAATTGCGTTAGTTATTTAGGTAGTACCATGTGATTTTATTTCTGCAAGTTGCACTGTCAGCACCTTCATCCAGTTAGGCTCTGTTTCTTTTCTTAATGATGTTATTTTATGAATGCAGCCTTAGTCGGCTGGTTGGATCTCTTTTGATTGTGGGAGAGGTCTCAGGGTCAAATTGCATTGGTGGTGTGCATGGGTGCGTGAGTCTTACCAATTACTCCCACCATCCAATGAAGCTTGTTTAGATTTGAAAACAGACGGGTCCAACATTACATGGCTGGGTTTGCTGTCTCAAGACCAAAAACACAGGGAGAGGGAGAGAAACTTTGTTTTTTTATACGCGCCTAAGAGTCCAATAAATTGCACCCATCGTGTAATGCAGACGAGCTTCATAGTACAGAGGGAGTACGAACTATAAATTTTGAGCAAATTTAGAAGAAAATGTGTTTATTTTTCTTTGCGCTGTCCAATACATTAGACAATTTCATGTTCTTAGTGCAGATGTGAGTTTCTGTAGTCCGTTGTTATAAATGCTTCTTTCTTTTCTCAGACAGCAACACACAATGAGTTAGCAAAGGTGCTTTGCTTTTTCTCAAATGGCGGAGTGGATTGCTGGACCATCATGCGCTAGTCTGCAGCTTCATAGAACGCATTATAAGACAAAACGTCTCTTGACTGAATATACTTGTTATAGCTTGCATCACAGGTACTTCTCCTGATGTTAGTGCCATTTTGCATCTTTCAACCTCGTACGTATAAAGAACTGTGATATTTGAACCTATTTTTATTTATTCTAACTGTTGAACTAAAGGAGTTAACAAGATCATATAATTCATGAGGCCAATCCATGGAGTGACTTGCACATTTAAATCTAGGAGGCAAATATTATGAATTAGTGATGCCTTCTTGTGGAAATTCGATAGGATTTGTTTATTCATTGGTTGGTTTGTACTCTGTAGTCTTTAGTACAACTAATTTAATTGATCGGCATATTAATGTCAGCTGCTGAATAATGTTCTCATTCTGTTTTTTGTGGCTGAAGAAGGCGAGTATCCATTATGTCTCGGCCAAATCTGTTTTCTGAGCACAAAGCAGGTCAGCTTGGTGTCTTTTGGACAGCTTTTAAAAGGACTCTATACAATCGTCAGTCTCCTGTACATTGTTGCCACTTTGCAACATTGTTAAACATTAACAGTGCAGCATCGCCAGAGTGGGCCTTGGCCATGGATCAAGTACTTCTTATGGTCAGTGTAGCCTTTGCATATATGGCTGGAGTAATACCCATGAAAGGATCTTATAATGCTAGAAGAAATATCAAATATGAAGGAGTCAGACCAGGTTCTAGTTCTTCTGGTAGGTAAGGGTAAGCACTTTTAGATATTGTGAGGAATTGTTGGGTTTTTTGTATATGCAATTGTCCTTAATAACACAAAATGCTCTTTCCTGAATATATGTCTCTTTGCATATTGGTAGTGTTGTGAAGAACGGAAACATGTCAAACTCAAAATATATCTGGGATGAAGTGGAAGAGAAACTTCGTGATGCCTTAAATGTTATTGCACTTAATGTTGCTTTGGATAAGAGTGACGTTGAATTGGAAAATTGTGGAAGGAATCATCCTTTGAGTTTAAGTGCCATTGACGAGAGCCCTAGGCTACGGTTACTATGGGCTACTTTGGAGCAACTAAAAAATAAGGTATGGTTGATGCTTATTCTTCTAGCCCATTGTCTTACTTATATTGTGGTGTAACCTGTCATCCTATACATGGAATAATTCAGAAAATTTAAACTGATACTGGCACTGATAGAGTATGCCTGTGGATGTTCCTTAACTCATCTTTCTTTGAAATAGAAATCTTGTGCGTTGCCCCACCAAATTTTGGATAGAGGACGTCTGACCATCTTGTAGTCTAAATGTCATGAGTACAATAGAATTAATGTACGGGCATGTTATCAATTTTGAGATGATTCTGGTACTAGTAAAAAGAAGTTAACATAATTTATAACAACGGTCTCATGGTGAATTATCCTTTCCCTCTCCTCTTTACATGCTTCCTTGGTGTAATTTTTTACATCGACAGCTCTTTCTGTTTATCTTTCTCCAAGCTGAGACTTGAGAAATCATTTTTGTACTAGTTTCTCCTTCTGTTGATTTGTTTTTTTATAACGACTTATGGTTTTAGTAATCTTTTGTAGTATTCTTTTTTTTTATGAAGGTGTCTATAGTCCAGTGGTTAGGGTTAGTATTATTAAGCAATGGGTAGCGGGTTCGAATCTCGACAAACGCATCATTATATTTGATGTATGCTTTTTGTAGATGATGTAGTTTTAATTGATAAGAATAAAGTAGGTTTGAATGTGAAACTGGAATTGTGAAGGGATGCTCTAGAATCAAAAGGTTTTAAAATAAGTAAGACTAAGACAGAGTGCATGGATTTTAATTTTAAGGAAGGTAGAACTATAGGTAGAGCCTTAGTGGGAATAGATGGGCAAAAAAGTGTAAGGTGTGATCAATTCCGTTACTTAGGATCCATTATCCATAAAAAATTGGGATATTAATAGTGATGTGGTGCATTGGATAAATGCGGGGTGGGTAAAGTGGAGGGCAACCTCGGGAGAGTTGTGTGATAGGTGTGTTCTAAAAAGGCTTAAAGGTAAGTTCTATAGGACAACCATTAGGCTTGCAATACTCTATGGAGCGGAGTGCTGGGCATCAAAGAGAAGTCAAATAAGTTGAATGTAGTCGAAATGAGAATGTTAAGGTGGATGAATGGGATAACTAGGAGAGATAGGATTAGAAATGATTATATTCGTGAGAGTTTAGGGGTAGCTCTTTTAGGGGAGAAGCTGAGGGAATGTAGGTTGCGTTAGTATGGGGCATATGCAAAGAAGACCAATAGATGCCCGTGTGAGAAGAAGATTAGAAGTAATGTATGTAAATGATGCTAAAAAAGGGAGAGGGAGACCTAAGAGAACTTGGATGGAGTTAATAAAAAAGGATTTGACTTTACTATCTCTTACAAAATAGGTAGCCCAAAATGGGCTTGAATGGAGGAGTAAGATCCATGTCGCCGACCCCAAATAGTTGGGAAAATGCGCTACTTGATTATGATTTATGATATGGTTTTAGTAATCTTTTTAAAATCATTTTAGCTAACATGTCACTTTCCTTGGCAGGTTCATGGCATTGCAGGGGTATATGAAACTGATGACATAGATGCTTGGTTGAGTGTTACATCAGAAATTATTCGTAATTCTATTCAGCCAATCTACTTAACTTGGCTGGAAGGGGAACTTAGTAGGGAAACCCTAGAGCATGATAAGGTATAATTAATGCTTGTTCAATGATTTTTAATGAAAAAGATGCTTGCTTATGCTTTATTATTCTTTTTTTTTCTGGAAATTACTGAATGAAAAAAGAAATTTAACTTTTCAGGCTCTTGTGGAGAGATTGTTTGCAAGAGTAGAAGGAGATGAATCTATCGTAGGCAACATAAGGAACTTGGGAAAAGAAGACCTTTATGCAGAATTGCTATTCTTACTTAGATTTGGTGATCTCAGGTCAGTGCTTGCACCTTTTTGGCTGTATTCTAAAGGTTTTGTTTTGGTCTCAATTATGTTCCATTGACGTTGGCTTGATACATATTCATTTAACATATACTACATCTTTTTTTTCAAGGCATGAAATGCTTGTGACTATGGTGTGGAAGCACCTATACTTTCAGATGCTATAACCTTTTGCATAACCTACTCTATCTTCTGCAATTTCAATATGTCATCAAACACGACAAGTAGAATCAATTTGACCCAAGGTCATGAAAAGTTGAGTTCTTCAGCTGTTTTAACGATAAGCTGCCAGTAGATGTAGTACACTCCATTTCTTGTCTCGTGATCTGGTTTGCTCACTTGTTTGGATGCCCATCTGAACCCTAGAGCTTCTTCAATTTAATAGTCTATTCACCTCTTTTAGTTATTGCCCATGTTTATGTTGCTGAGGACTATATATTTGCCCAAGCTTTGTCAGCTAACCATTAGGTATAACAACTAAGCAATGGGAGAAAAATGGGTGTTGGAGAGGCCGTGGAATCATAATGATTTTGCCAATGAGATATTTACAAGAAAGCTTCAATCTTGAAGAAAAGCCTTCTCCTGTACCTAAACTTCGAGAATTTTAACTAAAGGAA
Organism: Houttuynia cordata; assembly: GCA_039654745.1. Classification (NCBI taxonomy): domain Eukaryota; kingdom Viridiplantae; phylum Streptophyta; class Magnoliopsida; order Piperales; family Saururaceae; genus Houttuynia; species Houttuynia cordata. Next base: position 28,481,020 of record CM077507.1, on the reverse strand, counting down.
ACATACCCTCATCCGACCAATCTTGAAGTATTCTACCGTTCTAGCAACTTGTAAAACTACTAATTTCCTTTTAAGCTTATTTATGTATTCTGAAAATCTGAAAAACGACCGCCTCAACGAAAGCTTCAATGTAAATGGAGTATAGTTCTCGGTAAAGCAGCCACTGTGGAGGATCACTTCTGTTAAAGCAGCAATTGTATGAGGGGAATGCCTTGAGGAAACAACGCATATACAATTGCTAGCTTAGGAAATCAGTTATTATACTTGGTTCTAAACGCTTAAAAAATTAGTGTTGGTGCAGAAATGTTCATTATTTATTAAATAGTGGGCATAGGCTTGTTATATCGGATCACCATAAAAGATTGAAGAAGTGTTAATCAAGCTTAAGTGTGCATTCTTGGTAAAGTTTTAAATATTTTTTTATGTTTGAAATTTTTTATCTGAGCCTTGCAGGCTAGAAAAACTCTTAAATCAAAATCAGTTCTCTATCTTACCTTTGAACAAAATTGAGACTTTTGGGAAATACTTAGACAAGTCACGAAATTGTTTTAAATCCTATTCATCTTCTCTTCCTTGGATCAAGAACTTATCCTGTGCCGGTAAACCTTCTTAGAAGGATCCATGCAAATTATTATCTGGTCTCCACTCTTTGATGGTACAAATTATAATTATCTGAATTTAGAAGGAAGGATGCAGATATATATTGATCCTTTTATGGAGCATGATGAAGGTGGCTAAAAGCCTCCAAGGCTTCTACAATTGCTGTTCAATAAGGAAAAAGTTTCAAGCACAATGGGTTCAACATGAAAATGATCTGCCCTACTTCATAGGAGATATGTGATTCGTGACAGCAATTAAGATGAGACTGAATAAGTAAAGGACTTTAACAGTAATCTCCCATAATAAATATGTATGCACTTTTAGATTTGTTTACTTGGATTTCCCACTTGATCTGGTTTGGAAAATCTTACATGCTTCATTAAGGAGCTTTAGACCTAAGGTGACACAGTCGAGGTGGGAAAAGCCTTATTGTTTTTTTGACAGGTGGAGGTTAAAGATTTGCCATTGGATATCATGTCGTGTCCTTCATAACCCATGAGATGGTTATAGAAGAAGATGATGATTAGAAGTCTAGAAAGAATGTGACTTAGAACCAAGGTTATGAGTAAGAAGAGTATTCTTAAGAAGGATTTCAAGATATTGAACTTATCACTTGGAAGTTCACTAAATGTTGAATTAGAGTATGAAGTTCACAAGAGAAAGAGGAGCAAGAAGAAAGGAAGGAGGCAACAGGGAAAATGGAGAATAAGGGTGCGTTTGGAAGCTGAAAAAACCCATCTAAATGAATAAAAAACGCATCGTTGAAGTTTATCTTATTAAAAAGTTATCGTGCAATCAATTACACGATAACCAGTGGTATCATGTAATCGATTACATGATAGCGTAGTTATCGTGTAATCCAACGCACGATAACCAGTGCTATGTGTTGGATTACACGATATGCTATCATGCGTTGGATTACACGATACAGTAAGCTATCGTGTAATCGATTACACTATAAAATATGCTATTGTGTAATCGGTTACACGATCGCACACTAGATCGTGTAATTCCCCCATTAAAATGGAACAAATTTCGACAGTTCATCTCTTTCATTTTTAGTCCATTTTTGAGCATTTTTTTTATTCTTCCGTATTTTTTATGCTCTTTCTGATCATCATGATATCCTAATAACCTTAATATTTTATTAAAAAAATCCCACAAAATTCACAATAAATAGTACATGGTGGCTCAACGTCTTTATGATATCATCATTATAAGAAATAACACTAAAAATGAGGAAGAATGAAGAAAAAGGGCCAAAACGGATCAGAAATGAGTAAGAAACGCATCATTGAAGTTTGTCCCATTAAAAAGCTATCGTGTAATCGATTACAGGATCGATAACTAGGCTATCGTGCATTGAATTACACGATAGCTCGACTATCGTGGAATCAATTACACGATACAATGAGCTATCGTGGAATCGGTTACACGAATCGTGTAATCGATTACAGGATCGATAACTAGGCTATCGTGCATTGAATTACACGATAGCTCGATTATCGTGGAATCAATTACACGATATAGTGAGCTATCGTGGAATCGGTTACACGATACGATGAGCTATCGCGTAATCGATTACACTATAAAGTGTGCTATCGTGTAATCGATTACACGATAGCATACTTGATCGTGTAATTCCCCATTAAAATGGGGTAAACTTCAACAATTCATATCTCCCTCATTTTTAGTCCGTTTTCGGACATTTTTTTTTGTTCTTATTTTTATGCTCTTTCTGATCATCATGATATCCTAATAACCTTGATATTTTATTAAAAAAATTCCACAAAATCCACAATAAATAGTACATGGTGGCTCAACGTCTTTATGATATCATCATTATAAGAAATAACATTAAAAAATGAGGAAAAATAAAAAAAGGGCCAAAACGGATAAGAAATGAGTAAGAAATGCATCATTGAAGTTTGTCCCATTAAAAAGCCATCGTGTAATCAATTACATGATACCCGAAGATGACGAATATTCATTTCCAAACACACATCAGTGTGATTTATTTTCAGTTCCCAGACATATTTCACCTTTCACAAATCAGGCCTGAAAATTTTCACCCTCACGCCTGATTACTTTGAGGTTCCTAAACGGGTTGTCACCAATCAGAAAACCTCAGCGTAATTATTTTCAGGCTGATATAAATTTTCAACCTTTCACCTATCAACATTCAAACGCACCCACCCTAAATATTAAAAATATTTGCTTGTATGATATTACTCAATTATTAGTAGCATAGTCTTATGTATTAGGGGTAGTATAGTAAATTTTCGTATTTATTCTTATTTTGTCATTGATCAGTCCTCACCAAAGTGAAAGGAAGAGTCTTTTTGCCTTGGTTAGGGGCCCTAAGTCTATTTAAAGGCTGCTCGATCCCTTTTGTATTTTTCAGTCTTCGCTATTGTTTTATTAAGTTCTTTTTCCTCTGAACAAGCCCTAATTCTATAAAAAATAATACAGTGAAGTTCAATCCTATAGATACAAAAAATTTGAAGAGATTGACAAAATGATGCAAATGAAGAGGGAAAAATTAGATGGAGTAGCTCAACCACTGATAGTTAGAAATGTCAATTAGTCAGCTACATGGAGCTTTTTATGCAAGAAAAACTCATGAATTAGTCTAACTTCCTTGTCAACCTGTGTGACTTGTTGGCTATAATCATTTGTGTATATTCTCTTGGATTGTTAAGAAAAAACCCACTAGGTTATGGAAATGAGTAAACGTCTGATTGTTGTGGGAGAAAATATCTCCCGAATGAAGTGTCCTGCATAACACTACTTATTACAACAATGTTATTGTTGAGCATTAATCAGAGGTGGCTTCTTTCAAATGCGGGCAGAAAAATTCAATCAGAATTAAATAGTCATATGTAATTTCATTGGCCGAACCATATAGGGAATTGAAGAATCACTTGATAGAATGTATAAATGCCTCTTATTCATATTTACATGTCAGATAGTGGTCAGCAAATAAGTATTTGCTTAAGCTTGTGAATGAATGGTCTTGGGGACATTGTTATCAATCTATTTGATATCGTCTCTACAAATTGGCCATCTAATTTCATTTTTCTGTTCACTCCCTTCTTGGCGGATAATGTTGATGGTTATTTTTCTGTGTATGATCATTATTTATTTATTTTACAACTTACAGTTACACTTGCTATCTGTACTTGTCTGATAGCATTTGGTGATATAGATAGCATGGGTTGTGTCATGCCATCATGGATGATAATTAGGGAAAAAGTTAATTTTCCATTAGTTTTCCGAGTCTGAGAGGATATTCTTGGAAACTTTTCGAGGCAATTACATGTACTAGCAATGGGAATTTTTTTAATAGATATTGTTTTTTGCATAAATCTTACCCTCTCTACTTTCTTCAGGCATATTTGCTCGTATTTATTGTCGTGTTGTCTTTTAGAGTGTAATTTATGACCCCAGACCCTTTCCCCTTCCCAGAGCTAGGTCTGCCTGCAAATATGACAGTAAATTGCTGAGACAACATGGAGTTGACATCTTAGAAGATCTGGTGGTTTCTTTGGCAGATGGAATTGCTAGCATGTACTTAAAGATCATTTCCATTGATAGTAACATGTGTGCTGAGATGAACAACATGGGTTTAGTAGTTTGCTCCCTGTCAACAAGAGCACTTCAAAGACTACGAAATGAGGTATTATATCTCTTGCTTCTTATTTGGGTCGTCTTCATGCTTTTCTCCATGTGATTTGCTTCCATGTTAATGTAGCGTATCTCTCAACCCTTTTTATATTGATATGCACTTTGGAACTATACACTGATTGCTGCTTTTTCCTTTTTCTGAAGTTTGTTGATCAAAATGGCATACCATTCTGAGGTTGTAAACATACCTCTTTGAGTATGCAGTTACATAGCTTGTGTTCATGAGATTTATTTTACTTGGGACTGGTGGGTGTTTCTTATGCATGGTTCATGCCATGAATAGCCATGTCTACATAGTGTTTCTAGTGTAGAAGGTTTCTAACTCTTGACTGGTCTGGTTTTTATATAATGACTAATTTTCCTTGTGGTAGGTATCATTTAAGCGGTGGCTGTATCAGAACATTGAGTCTGTCGTGTCAATGTACGAGGACCGCTTTGACCTCTTTTCTCTTCAAACTAAACCAGTGGTGAACTCAGACTCCATGCCGATGAAAAATTTTACTTGGTGGAAGAAACTGACATGTCAGCAGGCTGCAGTGACATCTCCTCTGCGCTATGTGCTGATCACCCAATTTCCCCTACCTGTGAAAAGGACAATGGAGTTGAGGGCCTTGTCTGGATGGTGCGTTTCTTGATTTAAGCTAATGAGCTTAGATACATATTACAAATGCATCTCTTGCTGCATGCAATTGTCATTCGTGTTTTTTTGTTTTGTGTATATGCTTTCTGGTATCCTTTCTGATATGTTAGGTCTTGCTGTTAGGATTGGAAGCAAGTTGATGCCTGGACTAAACCTTGTGTTGATTGTTCCATGTTATGTCAAATTGCATGGAATAAATTAAATGTATTCAAAATGATCATTGCGAAATTAATTTGTATTAAAATAATGATTATGTTTCGTACTGAATATAGCATATTTAATGTTTGTAATAATGTCTGTTTATGCTCAATAGAATCGATTGGGGCTTTTTGTTTTGCAGGAGGTACTACTTCAGTTTATTTCTGGAGTTTGCTGACATTGCAATGCCAATGGTTAGAGCCGTTTCTTCTAAGGTTAGCAGTGCTGTTTCCTTCTTTCTGACTTGCTTAATTGGAAGGTCATTAGGACTTATATATACAGGGATCAGGCAAGCTTTGGGATGGAAATGAGTCCCAATTTTTTCTTGGGAGTTATTATTGTCCAGTCAGAAAATTTCTTAGTGGGTTTGAAAGCAACATGTATGATTCTTTTGATGAACTGCTGTTATTTTTGGCAAAAAGTAGAGGCAGGGACAAGGTTTGGGATCAATATCTCATCCTAATACAACCACAAATTTTGTAGAGCGATTATTGATGTTTAAACATGTAAAAAGTGCATCTGTTTTTGTCTATTGCTATTGCATATCAAGTTTACTGCTTATAGGGTGTTGTTATTTTTAAAATTTTGAAAGCGAAGGGAAATAGAAGCTGCTTCAGTGGAAGGATTGCTTCTCCCTCACCACTTAAATAGTTGAGATAGCCAAGCTACGGGCACTGGTGATGTGTTCCCATAAGGTTGGCTACAAGAACACGTCCTAACCACTTTTTATTCCTGCTCAAGTGACATGAGCTGTCACTTGAGCAGTTCCTCTCGTGGTGATGTGATCAAATGATCGGCCAGCTGTGAGAATGACCGTTTTCTAGCATCGAAGGAAAGGTTTTGGCAAATTGAGCATTCTTTTTTAAGTGATTTTACTTTTTATGATGGATGTCTGGGACCCATTTATGATCTCTGTTATCGGACAATTGGGGCTGTAGTCGGGGCAGTTTATTCCGCACTTTGGTTCAGAACAGAATATGTTCATACTGTTCAGTAGCTTCACTGGAAGAATCATCATTTGCTTGTCTGAAGACGGGAGTTCCAATGACTCTCCATGGAGAGTATTTTGTGCTTTGCTGCATAACTGAATTTAGTGTACTGTCCATTCGTTTTTTTTTAAGAAGCGCCTTTTGTCTGATGTTTGAGAGTGTTAAATTCGAAGGCAAGCCTCCTCACTAGCTTTTAATGAGCTAGATCTGCGCATAGCATTTACGGTAAACAAGGAAACTCAATAGATAACTCATGAGAGCTTGAAGAGATAGAAATGAGTTTAGAAGGGAAGTAACGAGCACTGGAAGATACCGAAACCTTTAATATTTTCAGACTTGTCAAAAACAGAATTACTGGGATGTTACAGTCGTATGTTAAACCGTAATGCATATCAAGTTTTAGCTAGTCATATTTTCATCTTAATGCTATTTGCACCTTCATTGCACGTGTGCTACGGCATTTATCCTCATATCAGTGGGGTATTCTTAACAATGTCATGCCTTTAAACCCAACATGTTTGCTGAAGTGCATTGCTAGCTATCTGTGATAGGGAATGCACCCAGTATCTCTCAATTGTTAGAAGCCTTTTATGTGATGATTGCATAAGGCTTCTTGGTTTATAACTTTTGGCAAAATGATACATGGTAAATAGACTCACACGTTTGCATGTATTCGTTACCCTTTTTTTTTATTGCAGATCGCATTAATCATATTTTATGCGGTGGAACACTGGTTATGGGAACGTAATCTGAGAAAATGACAGGCACATACATACATTTTTCATGAATTGAGATGGGAAAAGCTCATTTCCTAAGATCCGCTGACATGTTAATCAAGAACCTTTTCATGCACCACGTTTCGTGGCACCCACTCCTTTCCCGAAAGCAGGCATCCCCACTTGGGAGTGCCTCCTTTTAGTCAAAATGGTTTAGCCATAAATTGTAAATCTACAGATAATTGGCTTATCATTAAAGTAACCAACATAAACACGTGGTGGGGCAACAAGGTCTGACACTCTAATCTGGGGTAAGTATTTTTTTGTTCTTTTCAGTTTTTGTTTGATTGTGTTGTAGGACAAGATTTTATAAAAAGAAAAATAAGAAATTTAGAGGGAAAATGGGAATAAAGAAAGGGGATAAACTTCTTGAATCACCACTGAAAGGCGCTACTGGAATCACAATCAGACAACACCGGAATTACTGCTGGGGCTTGTTGGATTTAACACTAATGAAAGTCTCTATCAACAGAGAACGAATATCACTTTTTTTTTCTGAAATCATCGGTTGTTTATTTATTAAACTGAGGCCTTTTAAATAGGCTTACAATAAAACTTTAATAGGAAATAAAACATAGATTTAGGATTCCTCTTAAACATAGAGAACCAAATCAAATCTATCATAAATCAAATAAAATATTCTCTAAATTAAATCTATCATAAATCAAATAAAATATTCTCTAAATTAAATATATCATAATTGAAATAAAGTATTCTCCAAAATTAAATCTATCATAACTAAAATAAAATATTTTATAAATCAAATCCATCATCAATGATAATCTTTACTAAATAAAATCACCAAAAAAATTTTAATGGGGCCCACTATGCCTCCACATCATTCTCCCAAGGTGGGAGATACTCATCTCCAGCGAGTATGGCTCAAGTGCTAATGGAAATAGTCGGGGCTGTCCAGAACAGAAACAAATATGCCATATTATTTGGAAAAGCACATGGGTGGGAGTTATCAAACAAAAACATGTTGTTGGAGAAGCATATGGCTGGGAAGTGGGTTGGTCACAACTAGGAAGTCAATGACCGACAAGCATAAAGCTCATGACAACTTTGTTCATTGGGCAGAACTCCACATTAGTGTTATGTTGATAGACTTCGAAAGCTGAGAACTTCAAAACTAGTTGTAGAATCCACGACTTGAAAGGAAAAGTGTGCAACTTGAAGGAAGCGGGTTGCTTTTTGCCCGTCAAAAGTTGCAACACTGAATCTAGCTTAAAACTCGACTCTTTGTGCTCAATAATGGGCTTTGTCATTTGAGGAAGAGTCACAAGTTTCGGCATAGCATTTGGTTCCATGATAAATGGAGATGCTTCTTAGCACAATTTTTTTATCTATAATGACAACATGAACCAGTGGGGTGGGAAGAAGTAGAACTACGTACGTCTTTTGGTTGTGTGTGCTCCGTGTCTCTATTAGTCGTCAATTACAATTCTCCCTTTGCTGGCAACTTTTGCATTTCAGTGGCATGTTCATCATAGAGTTGTGGCAGTAGGCTGGGTGGTGATGGAACCAGTGAAACTACAATGGTTGGTGTTGTTTCTTTGGAGGCTTAATTTTGGCACGCTTGTGAACTAAATTTGGCATTCACGTCTTCTAATTGACGAAGTATAGCTTCCATGAAGGGATGGAGATGAACTGGCTGGTGCAGGTTATTTGATGGGCCACCAAGTTGATGGATGACAAAATTCTACGAGAAAAAAAATAAAAAATTTGGAGGGAAAATATGGATAAAAAAAGGGAATAAATTTCTGGAATCACCATCGAAAGGCACTGCAAAAATCACCATCGGGGCTCGTTGGATTCAACACCAACGAAGGTCTCCATCAACAGAGAAAGAATATTATTTTTTCTGAAATCATCGGTTATTTATTCATTAAAATGAGACCTTTTAAATAGGCTTACAATAAAATTTTAATAGGAAATAAAACATAGATTTAAGATTCCTCTTAAACATTGAGAACTAAATCAAATCTATCTTAAATCAATTAAAATATTTTTCAAATCAAATATATCATAATTAAAATAAAGAGGCCCGGTAGCCTCCGAGCGCCCAGAGAGGGACCTCTCTCCTGGCGCCCGAGGCTCAACCGTCGGATCTCATCCTACGGTTGAGCCCTCTCCCCCACCCCTCTCTCCCTCCCTCTCCCCCTCTCCCCCTCTCCCTCTGTCTCGACGGGGCGCCAGCAGCCCCGGCATCGCCCCGCTGCCCCTCTCCTCCTCCCCCTCTCTCCCTCTGGCACGACGGGGCGCCTGCCACCCCTGCGCCGCCCCGGTGACCCCCGCCCACTCCCCCCCCCCCCCCCCCTTTGGCGATCCCCTTCCTCTCTCCCCCCTCCCTCTGGCACCATCCCTCTCCCACCACGGTGACCCCCCTCCTGCCGTCTCCTCTGGCTCGACGGGGGGCCCTCGCCATGGCAGAGGAGACGGCGGGAGGGGGGTCACCGTGGTGGTAGGGCGGCGAGGCAAAAGAAGGGGGTCGCCGGGGCATCCGCAAGCGCAGCGAGCAGATCCCACCTCGACGCCGTCGTCGCCTGCCTCGACACCCTGCTCCAGCAACAAGTCATCGACGACTACGGCCTCGAGGTTTCCGTCAGCCTCCCCCACCCCGCGACGGGGCTAGAGGGAGGGGGAGAGAGGAAGAGGGAGAGGGAAGGGGGTTGTCGAGGCGGCGGGGGCGTCGCCGTGGGGGAGTGGGAGGGGGTCACCGGGGCGTCGCCGGGGTGGCGGGCCTGAGGGGGAGAGGGAGGGAGTAGGAGAGGGGGAGCCTCAACTGTCGGATCTCATCCGACGGTTGAGATGAGGGCGCCCGGAGATAACCTTCTCTCCAGGCGCCCGAAGGATACCTTTCTCCTAAAATAAAATATTTTCTAAATCAAATCTATCGTAACTGAAATAAAATATTTTCTAAATTAAATCCATCATCAATGATAATCTTTACTAAATAAAATCACTAAAAATAAATACGAAAAATACTTCTGATGGGGCACTCTATGGCTCTGCATCAGATTGGCTCTGCATCAGATTGATAGGCTTCTTCACATTGAAATGCCAGGAACACAATGCATGAATGTGGTTTGTTTTACCCTATGATGCGTAACTTCTTGTTCAACAAGAAATAATGGTTGTTGGAAATCGAGTGCATTAGCATTTTGATCAATTTTTGGAACCTTAACTATCCCAAGATGTGATGACTCAAGAAATTAGGCATCTAATTCAGTTCAATCTGCTGAAATTATTGGAAGTTAAATTCCGTGGGAAACACCTCAGCTTGTGATTCACGCTGGATCTGGAAAAAACATGAATGCTACAGTAGACGTTCATATTTTGGCTTTTTCACGCCCCAAATGGCCCCTAAATTTGCAATTTTGTCTCGAGAAGAACTGCATCAGAGCGGTGCAACTCTACGTTTATATGTGGGAAAATAGCTAACCTAGGCTTTCCCCATCATTACATCTAACCTAAGATACCGAGATTAATTACATTACATCTGCGTCTTATTATTCAATAAGGTAATCACATCGTTTTCATGTCCTTGTCATTTGTCACTCATCATATTGTCTTTTGAATTTTTTTCCCCAAATCCAGCAACTTTTTTGCACTGCTCACGGCTTTTTGTTTCTGACATTTGACTAATCTCCCCTTTCGCCGCCTTCATGGGGTTTTGCAAATTTTGACTGTATATACATTTATTTGATGGGATTTGGTCACCAACACCATGTGAGAAGTTCAACTATAATGAGGCAATTTTCTGTGTATTCCAGTAACGCAACATCATGTTATGTTCATAAGGACATGGAGCAGGCAGGAAGTAACTTTTGTGCTTGGCAAGACACAGCCAGTCGCTATTCTTCTGCTTCCTGGATCATCATTCTATCATTCTGACGTTAAATATTCGAATTCAAGATATAATTTGCGCCAGAAATACTAAGATATGATTATGGAATGCATATGGACAGAAATCATCATTTCAATCCCACGGCGATGCCTTTGTCTTCAAAGAAAAATGTTCTATACGGAAAGCTAGGCAGCCGACGGACTTTCATTTGTGCACTCTCTCAAGGGTCTTGAAAAGATGTGAATTAAGATAAATTCCTGGGACAAAAGATGTTTTTTTATCCTAAGACTTTGGATTTCAAAGGGAACCTCTGTTCGATTCACATTATCACATATGAATGGATGGTGAAGGATTTTTCCCTCTTAATCCTAAAATGTCCCTGAAGTGGGAATATAGAATAAGAGAATCTGCTCTGGAGTGATACAATAACTCGATTCCTTGTGCTGTGGCCCAGGGCTATGTTCTTTTCAGGTCGGTTACTTTCCCAAGTTTCAAGCCCTTTGCAGTGACTATCTTTAACTTCATGAAGAAAGAGCACATACTTGAGACTTGATCAATGTTTATAATAATCTACCGCAGTATACATATAGCAGAAGGGACTGCAGTCTGAAGGGTTGAAGACACAAACAAGTCACTGGATGAATAAAGTGTGAGATAAGTCTTATATTTCCATAGCTAAAGTTGTCTTCTAAAAGATGGTTAGGTGATACACAATGGAAACAAATTTAGAATGAAGAACTCAAGGTACCTAGTCGGCTAGTCCATCAAGATAAGGTATATCTGGTGATATATACCTGATGATGAAGGCTTGAATAGAGGGTTATGTTTCTTTTTTTTAAATACATGAATAGAGGCTTATGCTGACTATATTTCACAAGGTATCTATAACTTTTATCAATAATAAAACTAGTGCATTTGTATAGCATGAGGATCAAACAAATCAAATTCTTTCTACAGAAAAACATATCGAAATTGGCATATTTTTCAAAGAAATTTTTTGCAAGTCGTACAATTGATCAAAGATAAATACTTGAAATGTACCTTTCTCTGTCTTTCAATGGCAAGCGAATTATGGGGTTAATGGGGACCACTGCACACCCCACCATGGAGACAAGACGAGTCCTTTCACGAGAGAAGTAGCCCAACCAAGAATAGGATGCTTTACTTTTAGTAAATTTTCAAGAAACGCCATTGTTTTCTACTTAAGTTTCCCAAGTCAAAGAAGAAGACGTTTCTTTTAGCAAACCGGCCAAGCAAAAATAAAAAGCCACCACCACCACCACCCTCCTCCTCGATCACACCTTTACCTTTCAACCATATTATTCTTTCTTCACCATATTACAAGAAGAGACTTCCTCTCTCTCTCTCTCTCTCTCTCTCTCTCTCGTTTTGAATTACACCACTGATCACCTTGCTCTACCACCATTCCAGGTTCCAAATAAGTCTCACCTCAGAACTACAAAGTGGGGGTACTTGGTAACTTCTCCACCATAATTCTCTTCTTGTTTAATCTCTCATGATAAAAATGTCCATTTCATGCCTAGGGGTGTTTTTTTTCACAGACCATATATGGTTCTAATCACTGATAATTGACCATATTCTCTTGCTTTTGCATAAGGCCTTCTCCTTCGAAGTGGTGCAACTAGTTCATGGATATTGTTCTCTTGTGGAGTCTTGGGGGTGCAACTGGTTTATAGATCTCTGCATGGCTGGTACACATGATGAAAGTTGTGCAGCCAAGATCCAGGCCTCCGTGCGCTTAGCAATCTTACTTTTCCTCCTCCTTGCAAGCCCAACTGTTCAGTTGAAGACCTCCATGACCTCCTTCTCCTACAGAAGGCTGCTTCTCCCTCCTTTCACTTCCCAGAAACGCACCACGGCTGATCATCAGTTTGAAGCTGACGCCCATGAAGTCCCCAGTGGTCCCAATCCAATCTCCAACAGGTAGCAAATGTTACCACTATATATGGAGATCATCATCATTGTTATTGCCTTTGCTTCAGCCACCATCTGGATCCTCTATTCGTAATTTTCTTCCTGAAGTGTATAGGAAAAATGTTCTTGTTTTCCTGGTTGTTTAATTTGGATGTGTTACATATGTAGGCGATTGGGAGAGTGTTGTTTGCTGGTGTTGTTTAAGAGATGCAAAGAGACATCTAGTGTAGAAGGCCTGTTTTTTTTATGGTGATCATTTACTACATGGTATATTAAGATACTTGTTATACATATTTATACTTATTGATGAAACCCCTTGGCAAGTTCATAGTTTTCATGAATTTGATGAACTATTAGACAAGGAGGTAGATTGCCATAAAGACAAGAAAACTTTGTTGGAACAAATACTAAAAGGGTCAAGTTCTTTAATGATGCAGATATGTGATAACCACGTTTCCCAAAAGCTTGAGCTATTAAAAATGAAAATCTTATTTTTGACATGCAAGTGTCCTAAATGCCTTCAACTAGATTAGAAGTCAAAACCTGGTGCTGCAATACCATATAGACTAGCACGTGAAGAAGATAACCAATTTCTTCAAACCTCAAGTTGTTAGTAAATGAGAAATGTATTTAATTACTTATATTCCTCCACCCATTGTTTCATAATCAAGTCAAGGAGAATTTTTTCAAGATGAGGCAGACCATTTTATGCAATTTGATGCCCTAGTGATGCTATTGTTGGGAAATAAAGACGTTGATCTCCTTGCACGTGAAGAAGGGTTACCTAATAGACTAGCACGAGAACACAAAGTAAGACAAAAGATACAAGAATTTACGTGGTTCGGCAATATGCCTATGTCCACGGGTCCACACAAATTCACTATACTTTCAGAGAGATTATAGAGGAGAATACAAGATACTCTAAATAAGTTGAAGCTCTTGCAAATTACACTTCAATAGAGATCTCTCTCAGGGTTAAAGACTCCTCCTTTTGAGCCCTAGAATCTTCTGCTCTCAAATTAGGTTATACAATACATCGGAGAAAAGAAAACCTTATATAGGATGCCCAAAAAATGTGATGCCACGTCACCTTTGTAACATAAGCGGGTGGACACTCTTCTGTCCAGTATTGAAATCCCGTCGGATGGTAGTGGTTGATATCACTTTGGCTCCGGTCAACTTGATGCACTTCTATCTCCTTTGTCGTAGCACACCGGTCGACCGCGAATCTCCGGTCTACCGTAAGTGCCGTTGTCTTCTCCGGAATTAACATACCTGGTCGACCGCCAATAGCTATGGTCGACCATTGAGCACTTTGTCCATGCGTCTTTCTCTTGGGCAGTCTTCCATATACAACAGCTACAAGTAAAAGTAATTAAAGAGTTCTTTTTGGAATGAGACAGAAAAATTTTGTATTTAATTAGCTCTAAGTAGCTATTTTTTTTAGATGATGATTTCCAACATGGGATATTAATGTTCTTCTTATGAGTACAAATTATTCTACTTATTCATGAAACCCCTTGGCGAATTCATAGTTTTCATGAACATAATTAAAAGTTACTCCATTAACTATCAGATATGGAGGTAGATTGCACTAAAGACAAGAAAACGATTGTTTGAACAAATGGTAAAAGGGTCAAGTTCTTTTATGATACAACTATGATATGTAATATAACCATATTTACCAAGAGTTCGAGCTGTAAGAAAATGGAAATTTTATACATTGATATTTGAACACCCCATCATGTACGTGTAAGCGTCCATCAAGTTCGACATGTATATAATAACTGATGTATAAATGCACTTAACTATATTAGAACCCAAAACCTCCCATGACCTGGCTTTTTAACAGATAATTAAGTTTCCCACAAACTCGAGCTATTAGTAAATTGAAATTATTTATTTATTCATATTACTCCACCCATTGCTTCATAATTAAGTCAAAGAGAATTTATTTTTGAGATGAGGCAGACCACATCACAATTCGGTGCCGTTTGTCATTCAGGGATTCTAATGATGCCACATGTAAAGTTAATTAAAGGGACTTTTTTTGGCATGAGAAAAAGAGAAATTTTGTGCTTAGCTCAAAGTAGCGCTTCTTTTTAGAGTATTTGGTTCCTTTATTGGCTTTCATGAATTCAAGGTAAGGGCCTGAGGAAGAAAGAGCTGGTCATCTGACCACCTTCTTCTCAAGGGTGTCAGATCTGAGCATGATGACCTTTTGATTGGTTGGCCATTTCATTTCGTTTATGTTAGAAAACAATGGATGTTGCTTTTGTCTTTTGGTAGGCGATTCCAGATTCTCCCAGTTCTGCTAACGATGCTCATCATTTTGTAATAATAATGTGAAACAAAAAGTTTTCATGATATCGCTAACACACTGTTCTCAGATGTAGATGTCAGTGGGGTCCTACCCAGATTGATAAAATCTGCACCATGACCAGAGACATCTGAAACCTCTAGCTTTCCTCTTGTTTTCATCTTCTTTCCAAGCTAGCATCCAGTTTCCAACGTCTATTATGTTCACTCTAACTTATTTCTTTTGTAGTAATTTTACAATATATCAATGAATCGAAGTGAATGCCACTGATTCTTGTTATGGCTTCAATCAACTTGTTCTCTTTGATTTTCCAAGTAACGAGCGGCAAACCAATTTTAACAACAAAAGCATAATACTAGCTTTCAGCATGTTTTTCTATAAATCGGGTCTTATTAATGACAAGACTGGTTATGCCTACCTTGCAACATGGCTGTCTTTAGCTTTCAGCATGTTTTTCAATAAATTTGATCTTATTAATGACAAGACTGGTTATGCCTACCTTGCAACATGGCTGGCTTTAGCTTTCAGCATGTTTTTCAATAAATTTGATCTTATTAATGACAAGACTGGTTATGCCTACCTTGCAACATGGATGGCTTTAGTTAGTACCTTTATGTGGTATACTTTGCTCAACGAAAATGATAATGCTACGCATAGTTTGTACACCAACCTCATATACCCGAGCTTTTATCAGACAATATTGGGCACGCATATACGCATTTGGCATACAAATTCGGTGTACATTTATCAGTATATCTTTGCGCAGAGAGCAAAGCTTAGCTAATAGGTTGACCAGAGGCACTGAGGCAGGATTAGGAGTAATGTGAAAGTCCTACACTTGATCTTAATTTGCATGTGCTTGGTATGGGTCCAAGAGAGTGGTGGCAAGAAACGGTGACGAGGTATGAAAGATACAAGTCTTCGGAAATAACCAAGCAATATAAGAGAAAGACGTTGATGTTGATTGATGCTTCTTTCTCTTTATCAGATGCCAGATGGGTCTGCCAAAGTTTGAGATTTCCACTTTGATATATAGCTATAAAATGAGTATCATCGATGCCTCTTATTTTAGTTGTGGACATGCTAAGATAAAACTAAAAAAATCATTTAGCTTGAGCTGTCAGGGAAACCAATATTCTACAGCCTTTGTTGCTGACTTGCTGTATTACATTTCCTGGTCACTCAGTCTTCCATTTATAGGGTGCATTTGGAAAGCTGAAAAACTAATATTTCAGCTCCGAAAGGTGAAAAACTAATATTTCAGGGTGAAAACTGTTTGGAAGCTGAAAGGGTGAAAAATGGTCGGTGACGGTGATAGGTGAAAATTTTCACTCTTTCACCTTTCAGGCCTGAAAAGTGTCTGTTTGCTGAAAGGCCGAAAATTGGCCCTGACAGGTGAAAGGTGATAATTTTTCACATTTCACCCTGAAAGACTGATTCTCACCAAAGTGAGAATCAGGCTGACGAATCGATTGTCGCACATCTTCAACGAAAAAAAATCAACTATCTCTATGAGGTTCGTCCCCCCGGTGAGTACCCCTACCCCGATGGTGCCCCATTGAGCTGAGAGAGTTTGTGCCCCCCCGTCTCCGCCGCCGCTCGTTGAGTCCCCCTCCACCCCGGTCGCCGCCGCCCCATTGAGCTGAGGGAACCCGTGCCCACCCCTCCTAGGCAACTGCTCGGGTCGTCCAAAGCCGGTCACCCCGGTATTTGCCCTGATGCCTCCGCCGCCGCACCGTTAAGCCGAGGGACCCCCCGTCATATTTCTATCATTTTTAGTCTATTTTTCGACATTTTTTCATCATTATAAGAAAGAACACTAAAAATGAGGAAGAATGAAAAAAAAAAGGGGCCAAAACGGATCAGAAATGAGTAAGATACGCATCGTTGAAGTTTGTCCCATAAAAAAATTTTCGCATAATCGATTACTCGATAGCCAGTACTATAGTGTAACCAGTTACTCGATAGCCAGTACTATCGTGTAACTGGTTACTCGATAACCAATTTTATAGTGTAACCAGTTACTCGATAGGCAGTACTATAGTGTAACCAGTTACTCGATAGCCAGTACTATCGTGTAGCCAGTACTATCGTGTAACCAGTTACTCGATAGGCAGTAGTGTAACTAGTTACTCGATAGCCAGTACTATCGTGTAACCAGTTACTCAATAGCCAGTACTATCGTGTAACCAGTTACTTGATAGCCAGTACTATAGTGTAACCAGTTACTTGATAGCCAGTACTATCGTGTAACCAGTTATTCGATAGCCAGTATTATTATGTAAACTTCAACAGTTAATATCTCCCTCATTTTTAGTCCATTTTTGGCAAAAAATTTTTTGTTATTCCTTATTTTTTATGCTCTTTCTAATGATCATGATATCCTAATGACCTTGATATTTTATTTAAAAAATCTAACAAAATCCACCATAAATAGTACGTGGTGGCTCAACATCTTTATAATATCATCATTATAAGAAAGAACACTAAAAATGAGGAAGAATGAAAAAAAAAATAGGCCAAAACGGATCAAAAATGAGTATGAAACGCATCATTGAAGTTTGTCCCATTAAAAAGTTATCGTGTAATCGATTACATGTTAGCTCTTCATGTCGTGCAATCGATTATATGATACCCAAAGCTGACGAAGATTCCTATCAGCGTGATTTATTTTTAGTTCCCAAACATATTTCACCCTTCACAAATTAGGCCTGAAAATTTTCACCCTGACGCCTTATTACTTTCAGCTTCCAAACGAGTCGTCACCAATCAGGAAAAAACACCCTTGATTATTTTCAGGCTGACATAAATTTTCACCTTTCACCTATCTGCTTCCAAACGCACCCATAGTTTCACATGATCAGTGAAAACCCTCATGAGATAACTGTTAAGTGTTACCCCCAAACCAAGTTCCCTATAAGCTCGAGCTATTAGGACATGTATGTCTTTATTGATTATTTATTTTTTGTTCTAACTCCCCCCTCATGTACAAGTGGCAATCAAGCTGCTAGCACATAGAACACAATTGGGTTATAAATGACTCCAACGAGACTCGAACACAACGCTACCACGTGAGATAACCAAGATTACTAACAGCTCGAGTTGTTAGGACATGCAAAAATTTAATTGATTTATTTTATATTCTAACACCTTATATCCATCCATACTTGGTACTTTATCGTTTTTGTTCTTAAGATTGCCTTAAACACCCATTGATTAAAAAACTGGAGAGCTCACTTCAACTCAAATGGCCAAGGAGTGAGAGCCTCTTGTAGCGAAAGAAAGAAAAGTGATACATTATGGGCCCTCTTACAGGTGGGCTGGCTGAAATAGAGTGTGGTCAACTACTCAACTGCTCACCCAGATTACAATGGACCCAAGCAAGACCCCATAGTCATGGGCCTCATGGGGTCTAAGAGCCCATTGAGAGTGCGGATAGCCTGAGCTGCAGCTCAAGGCTGGGTTTGAGCTGTAGCTTCACCTGTCCGTCAGATCATCATCTAACGACTACACGACATTCTCCCGGGTTAGTGGTTAACCAGAGGTGAACCGCCGCACCCTTCATCACAAGCTGCTGACCAGCTCGACTCCGGCACCGGCGACGGCCCTTCTCCGGCCTCCGCCCGGCACCGGCGTCGTCGTCATGGGCTGTTAGGCAGTGCGGATGAAGCTTTTCTTCATCCTTTAAAGCTTAAACCCTCTTAAAGCCACAAACTTTGGCCGGTTCTGCTGCCTCTGCCACTTCACTTCCTCAAATGGCGTCAAGATTTCGCAGTTTCAGACATTTCTACAAGCTCCTTCCTCAGCTCGCCTACTCCGGTGATCTCTCCTCTCCTCTCTTCTGCTTTGATCTTAATGCCAAAAAGTTTTAGATTTTAGTAATATATCAACCCCTACATTCTCAAATCTCCGGTCATGTTTTTTTTTTTTCCAAAATTATTGTGTATTTGCTTGTTAGGGGCATTGGTTCATCAAAGGCGAGGTCTTTATTCTCTCTCTCATGGCTATGGTCGGGATATACTGGTCAAAATGGATGGAAGCGTGGCCGAAAGGCGCTGTCTTGTTCGCTGGTAAGTAGTTGGTGGAGCTTTGTTATGTGTTTAGATTGATGATTATTCTTGTGGGCTTGGTGAAATTGTTGAATTAGGTTGTGTGGGAATTGGTTGTTCTGGGTAGATTGGGATTTGCACTTAGTGGCTTAGTGCATTGCATGGTGTTGCTTGTTAAAAATTGTTCTAATTTACGAATAACAGTTTTTGTGCAGGTGTTCAACAATGTTGGAGGCTGAGGATGAGTCACATTCTCAAGGTGATTTTTTGGCATTTTTCGAGTCAGCACTCAAGGAGCCTGAAGGTGATGTCTTTATCTCTGCGGTGCAGTACAAAATGGTGGTAGGAGTTACTTGTTGCCGAAGATGAAAGGCAGTTAATAAAATGGAAATGCACAAATACCCACCTACCTTGGAAGTATTTTTTACATGTAAACAAGATATTTTTTTCTTTTCTACACATAACTACTGGAATCCATGAACCAACTTCTATTCTTGTGAAGAGCGCTTTATAGATAGGGCCCTTTTGTATGGAATGCGCTGTTTATAAGTCTAGAATATATAATATAAAATTGAAAATATTTAAGCACGTACTAAAAATATGAACCTCTTATATTCAAGTAGTGTCATATAATGACATGCGAGTATGTATCATATAAAAGTTGTGAATGTGAATGACCTAAACATTATAGAACCCTTTCCTTGTAGTATTCAGCCCTTCTGTCAATCTGCCCATACTTTCTCACTTCAATAAGTTGAATATGGAGAAGCATGGACCTAAATATTATAGAATCTCATCCTTGTAGTATTCAAGTTACCCCTTAAGTCAATCTGCCCATACTTTCTCACTTCAATAAGTTGAATATGGAGAAGCATGGACCTAAATATTATAGAATCTCATCCTTGTAGTATTCAAGTTACCCCTTATGCCAATCTGCCCATACTTCCTCACTTCAATAAGTTGAACATGGAGAAGCATGGATCAATATTACTAGTTGATATAAGTAGGTTGAACAAGGAAGGGAACTACACCTGTTTTTAAGTGTTCTATTGCGATAACTCATTGCTATTGTTTTTGTTTAGCTCGTTGTCAACCTCAAATTGTACTCAAAATCCATCGGAACAAATTGTGAAAGTAGTTATTTTACTTACGCTAAATTAGTACTAGATGGAAACTAAGTGGACCAGAAGTTCAGACATATTCTTAAGAAGGCATGAAGCAAGTCTATATACATGAGGCAATAGGCTATAGGCTCAGGAACATTGAATCCTAAATATGAGAAATGGAAAATGGTTAAATAAGAAAAGAGTGAAAATATAATAAGTACCAGTAGAAAAGTAATTAAACAAAACATTCGAAGCTGGAGAAAAACCAATTGTGTAGGCACTCTCAAGCTTTTCTTAATACCTCAGCTATTAGGTGTGTCTTGAGGCCCGCCTGAAAAAGGCCTTTTGAAACAGCATTCAGATATTTTAGTTGCAAAAGAAAGAATGACATCATGATCACCCTCTCATTTTAACCCTGTGAGAGAGCCGTCTTGATGTTCTTGTCATTTAGCCACTAAGCAATATGATTTGGCAGTTCAATTGGTCTACTTAGGTGTTTATCGGGATAAAACGCGTTTAAAATGGGAAAAACACGTTTTCCCGTTTTAAACGCGGAGTTTTACGGCTAAGTGGCTGAAACGCGTAAAAAGCGTTTTATACGCGTTTTAAACGCGTTTTTGGTCACATAGCTCTCGGCCGCCAGAAGCCGGCGATCTCTAGGATCGACGGTGCACACGGGAGGACAATGCGCTAAGCCGTTTGGAGTGTGAAACAACACTCAACGTGGGAGTGGGAGTATAATCCCACGGCGTCTGCCAGCCACACCCTAATGTTTTCTCCCTCGAGATGGATAGCGTAGAGTTGCATATTGAGGAACTATGCGCTCGAATGATCAACGGCTCTAAATTTGGAGCTGGGTTTCAAACTTTAACCTCTTTTGGCTCACTTAGTTTAGGCTAGTACCTAACCTTTTTTTTTGTGTTTTTTATAGTAAAACCTTCTTGTTACTACTCCCACTATCCAACAAAGCCTGTCCACATTTGAAAAAAAAAATGGATATCATCACTTGCTGAATTTCCTCTCATAAATTTAACCCCCTTTCAAATGCAGACAGGTTTATTGCATGGAGGGAGTATAAAATGATGTGGGTATATAGTTTGTAAATTGTGTTTGAGCTCTATTCGAAGTGGGGCAAGTTGAGCCGAGTGTTTGACGAATCGAGCACTTTCGAACTTGACTCAAGTTTGGTTTGAGTCGAACTTAATTTTGGAGCCAGCTCTGCTCGATGATCCAATTGAACTCATTAACACCTCCAGCTGCAAGCTCGTGCATAAGAAACTTCACTTAGGCTCCAATGATTTTTAGTTTGTCATCGAAATACATCCTTTTTTTTTGTTGATGGGACCTGTAATACAACCTAATTAGTATAAATTGTGCATCAGTATAAATTATTTTTCATCTCAATTCAAGGTGAAATCAATTTGAGCTGAGATGCGTTTGAACTCGGATCAAACAATTACAAGCTTGAGTCCAGTCTTGGTTGAGCCGAGCACTCTTAGGAGTTAGCTTTGCTCAACCACCAAACTCGGCTCATTAACACCTCTAGTTGCAATAGGTGAAGGGTGAGACTTTTCAGCACCCTAGTTTTTCTTAGTAACACTACATGCTTAGTAGAATCCAAAATTTTTTAACAACAACAGCTGAGTAACACCACACTATTCTCATTCGCGATGTCATCGATAGAACTCCGCTGTCAGATATTGAGGATCCTGATAGTTGAACCCTGCTGTCAAATATATAACTGTGGATCCTTATTGCTAGATCGAACTCAAGCCTAGATTTTTGTCAATCGACATCTACTCTCAAAATGTTACATTAGGGGGTTACCAAGCATGCTAGAAAGCATGACTTTTTCCAACCCGCTCCCCTGTATCAACAAGAACCACAGGATCGCAAACTGACCACCCACGGCCTCTCAGCACATTATTTTTCAACAACACACGGCCTCAGCACAAGTCGATGAGTACTTGCCGGGGCTCACGTGGGGCCCTGGTTTTCGATGCGAGCGTGACCTGCGTTACGGCCGCTTGCATCAAGCTCGCATCGATGACATGGGCCCGCGCTATCTCAGAGAGCGTCGCAAGCAGCGAGCGAGCGGCTTTGGCATTTTCGCCGTAGGTTTTCTTGAGAAGACCCTTGGCAAATCGCCCAGAAGGGTGCAAATTCCCAGCGTTTGGAGGATCATCAATCAATCATGGCGTTCGCTTCTCGCCTCCTCGCCCGATCCAAACAGGTTCATCTTCTTCCCATTCTCTCTCTTTTCTTCTTATCATTATTCGATTCGATTCTAATCGGATGTGAACCTTGGAAGTCTCTCTAATTCAACTTTTAGGCTCGGACATGTTGGCAACGCGTCGCATCCCGTCCCCTGTGATTATGCCTATTGATTGCATTTCTCTGATCATTCGATTTCTCTGAACTAATTTGTGGTTTCATGATTATTCTTTTCTTTTGGGATAACCAGTGTGTTGCAATGTTGGAAATGAAAAGTTTAGGATATTTTGGGTGGTTTGGGAGTTTTCCTTGTTACAAACTCTTTTGCAGCTGGGTCGGCGTGTTTGTTTGAATTGAAAATGTGCAATTCTTTTGGGAAAATCAAGTGTATAGGAATGTCAGAATTGAAAATTTAGTATTTTTGGGTGGATGGGGAGTTTGCCTTGTCACAAACTGGTTTGCAGCTGGGTTGGCGTGTTTGTTTGAAGTAAAAATGTGCAATTTTTTCTGTAGGATAAAAGAGAGAAGTTGTGCAATGCTTTCCTTAATTTGGGTAGGTTTTGCGATTTGAATAGGTTGTGTTGTGAAGTTTCTTTCATAACCTTTTTTTCAGGCTATTCTCTAAACTTAGCGTTGCTTTCCTTGTTGCGGGTTAGCATTGTTTCCTTTAGGAAAGGTCGGGCCTTACTCCAATCGCAATGCACACAGTAGCTCGGCTTGATAGTTTGTTGAGTTCTTACTTGATAGTCCCTTCAGACCTAGGAAGCACGGATACAGCAAAATCGCTGCCGTATCCATATCGGATAGTATCGGACACGGATACGGCAGCGACACGGCTGCCTGTGTGTCCTGCCATATCCGACAAAGTATATAATTTTCTCTCACGCTTGAATTAATATGAAAGGCGTTTGTAGTCCAACGGTTAGGGTAATTGCTTTTCTAAGCAATAGGCCGGGCTTCGAGTCCAGGCAAATGCATAATTATTTTTTTGTGTGGCATTCTTGCCGGCTAGAAATTATGAACAAAAAATAATTTTTCAATCACAAGTTTGTAGTTGTAAGTTTTACAAGGTTTAAAGGAAAAAATGTGGTGCTACAATACCAAAAATACATTTAAAATTTATAGAAATAATTTTTTAGTAGCCGTGTTGTATCCTACTTTTTAGGAAAATGCCATGTCCCTGTGTCTGTTTGTGTCATATCATGTCGCCGTATTCGTATCCATGCTTCCTAGCTTCAGACTCACACAAGCTCTCTCAAACAACTGGAAATGACCTTTGGTAAAAAGTGATAAGGAATCAGGATGACTATCACGGTTAAAAGTTGGAGTATCGAGATAGTGGAATGGTGGATTGGATAGTGGGATTTGGTTCAGGATAATCCTGAAGCGTACTGGCATATTTTGGGATATCATCGAAGTGATTGAAATTAATTAAACTTGGCATTTCCGTCATAATTGGGCTCCATGCAAATGTGTTTGCTAATCGATCTTGATGATAGCGTATATGTTGTATTTGGTCACATCATCCAAATGATTTTGGAGTTATGGGTTTGCATATGTATATACTTTCGGAACGCTTATGTATCATATGTGTTTTGTCAGTACATATAGACAAATTTACAAATTTTGTAAGGAATATGTTTCAGGTCTTTAATGTAATTTAATATAGCTGCATGTTTTATTACATGATTATTTCTGTCATCTTCTTTGGTCAATTCTAGGTTTGTAGTTTTATCTCTGCTATAAGTTTTCATTGTGCATGCCTTCCTGTTAATATTTTTTTTTAAACTGCAAACCTTTCTAGCAAGTTAGTAAGAAATGTAACTGTTTTTGGAGAAAATTTTTAAATACTGCTTAGCCTTCTATCTACTTTATTAAAAGTGGATAGGGAGAAAAATATTTGTATTTTCTGAGGAAAAAAACAAAAGAAAAAATACTCTGTGACTGAAGATGTTAACCACTTTATCTTACTGGTATTTCAGTTTCGTTTTAAGTTTCTATACATGCTTTTCATTTCTGGCTGTTAAGTTTAATTTTTCTGCATGTATCTTGTTCAGATTTTTTTAAGGTAAATTTTGATAGTTGTGTCTTATTATTTGTCTACCTTGTGGTTTTGCAGTTGTATTCTGGTCATGCCATTGTGCAACGTGAACATGTTATTCCAGCTCGGTTCTTTTCGAAAGAAGCTGCTAGACCTGCCCTTAAAGGCGATGGTGAATTATTTATCATGTTTTTTTGTTTAAGATTTTCATCTAATCGGTAATTTCTATGTAACTGTAACTTAGGATTAATATTTGTTAAAGGCTGTTAGAACATTGCACCCAACATATCTATTCTTCATTTTAAATTGTTGCATTATTGGAGGTCTACACTTGAGTCTCTATTGAATATTTATTATTATCTTTCTATATAGTAGTGAAACACGCACATGAAAAGATTTTAAGAACACAAAAGAATTTAAGAAATTGAATTTTTACATTAGTTTTTTAATTGTCCTTTTGATTTAATATTTTCCCAATTGGTGCTTGGAAATGTTTGGAATTTTTTGCATATGTCAAAATCACCGCAAGTTTTATGTCAAGGGTAGTTTTGGAACACAACATAAAATTGTCTGTTCCACCTCCTTTTCTTTAAACATTTGTTTAAGTACCTAGTGTTAGTTGGGGCATGATTATTTTTGTAATTGCGGATTCTGTGACTGACGATGGCATATTTCTGTTGTTTGGAAGAGATGCTGAAGAGTATCTTCTTTGATGTCAAGAAAAAATTTGAAACGGCTATTGGAGTTCTTAAGAAGGAAAAGATCACCATAGACCCAGAGGATCCTGCTGCAGTATCCCACTTTTCAAAGGTCTTGAAGACTGTAAGGGAAAAGTATGAAGCTGCAGGCAGTCATAACCCTTTTCAATTTCTGTAGTTATATAAAGTATGCTACCTATCTGCTGCTTCTCACATCTGAATTTTTGTTGTCTTTTTTGCAGGGCGGACCTATTTTCAGAATCTCAGCGTATACAGTACACAATTCAGACCCGAACACAAGGCATTCTAGATGCTCGAACATATTTGCAGACATTGAAGGAGATAAGAATTAAGTATGCACGACCATGGTGTTTGTTGTGTAGAATTTTCCTGGTTTTCTTTCATTGCAATGTGCACCATGCTGGCTTGTGTTTGCTCTGTGATGCTAGATATTGTATGCAAAATTTGGATGAATTTGTGGTGACACTGACTGTTGACCTGTTCCGGTGTTTGGTTTTATCAATAGGAGGGGTCTTACTGATGACCTTGGTGCGGAGGCTATGATGATGGAGGCTTTGGAAAAAGTTGAGAAAGAGCTTAAGAAGCCACTAATGCGAAATGACAAGAAGGGAATGGCTCTTCTCATGGCTGAATTCGACAAGATCAACAAGAAGTTAGTATCAATTAGTATAATTCTGAGTATTTCTAATTTTTATTTGCGAGTTTCTTGTGGGGTCTCTTGGTTGCCTAGCCCCCTTGAAGGAGAAGCCTCTCCGTAATACTCTGTCATCTTCCTTCTTTTTATAATGAAATTATTTAATTATTACAAAAAAAAACTCGAATATTTGTAGTAATTGTTGTAGTTTTTTCTTGAATCACCACTTCAATGCTCTTTATTATCACACCATCTAATATTCTGGCCTATCTTTGGATAGCGTTTGGTTCCTCAAGTTGGATACCCTTGGGTGTTCTAGTGATTCGGACGGCTTTTTCATTTTCATTTACTTTATGTTGAGCTTATTTATTTGTGGATTGTTGAGCTCATATACTTCAATGACCAAACCGATATGACAGCAGTGGTAGTTGATATAAATGTAAGACTATTTATCATCTAAGTACTGTGTTTATCTTCTTGAGGTTGACATCAAGAATGACAAAATCACATATGATTGACTTTGGAAATCAGGCTTGGAATAAAGAAGGAAGATCTGCCCAAGTACGAAGAAGAGCTGGAGAATAAAATTTCGAAGGCACAATTAGAGGAGATTAAGAAGGATGCTCTTGAAGCCATGGAAACACAGAAGAAAAGGTGAGTGGTACTAATTGGTGCATTGAATTTATTTTGGAGTGAAATTTCTTACTCTCGTTCTTGTAAATCTTTTTCAGGGAAGAGTTCAAGGATGAAGAGATGGTTGATGTGAAGTCATTGGACATCAGAAATTTCCTTTGAGACTGATTTGAATCGTATGTGAATTGCATTTGCAGCTTTGGTTGTAGGTTACACTTGATGTTATTTGTCATCTCATCCGAAATTTTATGGAGTCTAAAAAGCATTCACAAGCGGAATTGTGTTTGTGACACTGTTTTCCTTATGTGAGAATAATTATAACAATTGGCAAGGTTAGTGCGGATCGTGCCAAGTAGCAACAAATGATTATTACGCTGTTTTTTTTTATAATTATGACTATTACGCTGTTGAATCTCGTTATTGTCATGTGTGTTGAGGATCTTTTGTTGGTGACATCTTGACATTAGTTGTGTACTCCCATGACTGGACAAAACTATAATCCGTAATGCCGTTCTCTGTACCTTTTTATAAGGGCTGCTGCCTTTTAGACGTTCTATATACCCCTCCGTTCGGAATTATTATTCGAAAAGCAGACTGATTGAAGAAATTCTCAACAGGTGTCTAGCCACTTTCGATGGCCAATACAAAGCATTTGGTCCAGCTCCTAAGTCCTAACTACTCTCAACAATAATTATCACGCCCTTTTTGTTAGGTTACAAAGCAACTTTTTTAAAACTAGACATTGACCCATTTATGTTTTTTCTGGTACAATGATTCATTTATCTTTGAAAATCCCCACTAAACCTCTGATTTTAACAAATGCTTACAAAGAAAAACGCACCTGCTCGCCTTTTAATGTTACATTGAATTAAAAACTGAGATATAAAAGTAAGCTCTCTAAAATATAGAAGTTCTATTTGTCATAGCATGTTCTTTCAACTTGTTACCTGTTTTCGTAAGTTTAATCTTATTATTTACAAGTTACAACTATATAACACATGAACATGACAAGGGCCCTAATTGTTTATGTTGAGGAATATGCTCATCTAAGAAGATGTCAAGGGACATGATTATAAATTTAGAAATACAAGAGTGTTTGTACCACCTTCCAAAGGTGAGGGTGTACAATTGGAAATACTTCCCTTTTTTGGAGAAAAAAACTATCACGTCCATTTGCGCGTCCTTTGTCTGTCCATGCAGGGAGTGGTGAGAGAATAGGAGAGGAAGCCTGAAATCGTGGCAACAATAACTCAATGGAGGCTTCCTACTTCTCCTCCAGCCCTCTCTCTTGTATTCACGTCCTCATCCCTCCTCCTCTTCTTCCTCTCAACACCTTCCAAACTTCTCCATTCTCTTTCCTCCTCTCATTCACTTACATCCTAACCTGCCTCCAAGCTCTTCCTGCATTTGTCCCTACTTAGTTTGTCTAGCCTTCCTCTCATTCTCAGCCACGGGCATCTATCTCAAAAGCCATGAGCTGCTTCCCGTGTTTCAGGCAGGCGAGGAGATCCGATGGCCGCACCCGAGAGCGAGCCTTAGACCCTACATTGTACCAGGCTGCACCCTCCCCGTCCTATGGTGAGTTATATATATGAAGGCGGCGTTGCACCACCTGTTTCTCCATTCCTAAGAACACATCGCCGGATATTCATGCAATCTATGAACAGTTTAGTTTATCTCTATACTCTTTTCATATGAAAAGAAATAGGTGATGCTTGTTTTTAACTTTCTACCATTTGATGGCTAATGAGAACATCTGGACCAGCTGCGCGATCATAAATAAGTCAATGCAATCATAAGTTTGTCTCCTCTAGTATATGACTTTATAACATTTGGTGCATACATGTAACATGAAAGTTTTGTCTCCTATATCTGTTAGGATCTTACCATTCTCGACTGTTTTTAGTTCTTTAGATCCTGATTTTTATTATGTTAACATTGCAGAGAAGCCAAAACATAAGGCTAGCGGAGAAGGGGATGCCAAGAAAGATGTTAATAACAAAAACATAGCTGCACAAAGTTTCACCTTCCGTGAGCTAGCGGCGGCCACGAAAAACTTCCGGCAGGAATGCTTGCTTGGAGAAGGAGGTTTTGGCAGAGTTTATAAAGGATGCCTTGAGAGTAATGGGCTGGTAAAAAAACTAAGCTTTCCATTGCACATTAGATGTATGTTTTGGTGTTCTTAAATTTATGATTACCAAAATTGTCTTGCTTCCGAGCAGCTTGTGGCCGTGAAGCAGCTTGACAGAAATGGGTTGCAAGGAAACAGAGAGTTTCTGGTTGAAGTTCTGATGCTTAGCCTTCTACACCATCAAAATCTTGTCAATCTCATTGGCTACTGTGCAGATGGTGATCAAAGGCTTCTGGTTTATGAGTTCATGCCATTGGGCTCCTTGGAAGATCATCTGCTTGGTATGCATTTACTGGTTGTATACATTCCACATTTCGCTACTAAAACCTGCTATTTATAATTAAAAAGTTTATGCCACAATCATTAGGCAATAATTGAACACTAAAGATGCAGTACTACATAATAGGCTTTTCTGATATGCAATACCACATAAAAGAATGCAATAGCTTTTCTCTTATTTCTTTAAATCAAAGCCACCATGATTTTTGACTGTTATGAAATGGGTTCTTCTGTTTTGCCTCAAAAGGTTATCTCTTAGAGAGTACCAACTGAGAAATATTAGTAGATCACATTTCTTTTTGCAGAACTTCAACCAGGCCAGAAACCGCTTGATTGGTTTGCTAGAATGAAGATAGCAACAGGAGCAGCCAGAGGCTTAGAATATTTGCATGATAAGGCCAACCCACCTGTTATTTACCGTGACTTGAAATCATCCAACATTCTTTTGGACAAAGAATTCAATCCGAAATTATCTGACTTTGGACTTGCTAAACTGGGACCGGTGGGAGACAAGTTGCATGTTTCTTCAAGAGTCATGGGAACCTATGGCTATTGTGCACCTGAATATGCAAGAACCGGTCAGCTCACACTCAAATCGGATGTCTACAGCTTCGGAGTAGTTCTATTAGAGCTAATCACTGGTAAAAGGGCCATTGACACCACCAGACGCAATGAAGAACAAAATTTAGTCACTTGGGTATTTCTTTTTCATTGTTCATCTGTTTATAACTTCAATTCTCGTCTCATTTTTATCTAATGGCATCTGATCAGCTTTCTGAGTCAAATTCGATACACATAATATCAACTGATTTTATTTGTTCTTAGATAAATCACATAATGCTGTATTAATTAAAAAAGATATCTTAGTTGAAGACCTATATTAGTTTCAAAAAGAATGTAATAGTAGCACAAATATTTACCAAAGGATGATATTTTTTTACGCGCTACATATAGATTGTTTTCCTATATGGCTCTATTTTGAGGCTGACAACCCGAAAGTCCAATTCAACTGGACTGAAGCAGTTCTGGAGCCAAGCTTAACTCTTAGAAACATTGGCCATTTGCACTGATTTTTTCTTGATGAACAGGCCCAACCAATATTCAAGGACCCAAAGAGGTTCCCAGAGTTGGCTGATCCGCTTTTGAAGGGGAAATTCCCTGTGAGGGGACTAAATCAAGCAGTTGGAGTTGCTGCAATGTGCCTCCAGGAAGAAGCTACTGTCCGTCCTTTGATCACCGATGTAGTTACTGCTCTGAGTTTCCTTGCAATAGAAGAGCCTACTGGCAATGAGAGGCCATCTGCTTCACATGCTCATCAATCACCAACCCACCATTCACCTTCTAAACAGAAAATCCATGCTAATGATAGTCGTGGATGGCTTTTTGAAGGAGAAAGTGCAGAGGAGCGAAAGAGAGCCATCGCCGAGGCCAAGGAGTGGGGTTCAAGCTCAAGAGGCATGAGGTCTTACAGAGGTGATGAGAGTAGAGATGGTAGTGAGGAAGAAAATGAAAGAGAATATTATAGAAAGTGATGGTGAAGATATTTTAGAAGGTCAGTTGTAATTGTAGCATTTTTCTCGTCAGCATCATTAGTTTTGTGCTAAACCATTTTTTTGTACATGGGCAATTCAGGATATTGGACACCTTACTCTAAATTCATTCATCAATGTTATTAATGCGTTGCAGAACTTCAGGATTTGGGCCAAATGGTTTTCACTCTAAAAATCATTTGTATACATTACAGAAGCTTTCTCCCCACTGTACTCGTTACCATCCTGCATTATGTGGCTACTGTTAAATTTCAAGTCTTTTTGCTTGTTACTGTTCTAACACATACCATCCAACTTAACCGATCACTGACCTTTGCACTCTCTGGTGGCAGCTTATTTTTTACCTAAAAACAAATTCCGTCAAGTAGAGTAGGGTTGTTTTGGGCATTACTCATTAGCATCCTCATCTACTAAGTGCTAATTTGAGATCTATTTGCAAAAAACCAATTGGTTAGGTCTTTGCATAAAATAAACTGGTTAGAGTCTAAGTATGCTGGCTAACACAAGTCATGAAACATAAAGAAATAATCTAAAAAAATGATAATGGCAATACCTCAATTTACAAAAAGAAAATCTACAGCTACACCGAGATAAAGAGAAAGCTATAGAATATTAATGTTGCAGTAACACGGTATTGATATTAATAGTAACAGAAAAAAAGCTCCTCAGTCATGAGTTTCAAATGAAGTTTTCCGTTAACTCTTCTTGTATGGATGGTCACCTAACTGGTCATAGGCCCCTTAAGAGTTTCTAATATGCTACAAACTGATCCATTGTAAAATTGGATAAAGAACTGCAAGCAGCCTCCAATCAGCTCAAACTTTTGTTCTTCTATTTAATCATCTCAATAAATTCATTGGTGAATTTGTATAATTCACTTACCTCGGTTCCTATTATTATAATGGTTATCTCTTATTGTGTTTTAGAAAAGTGCTAGTTGTACAAGGCAATGTTATCACTTCTACATCAACAGAACCTCCTCCAATTTTAATCTCTAAACTTTTAACCAACCAGTCTAGAAAGAACAGCTGCCTCTGAGTTTGCTTAAACTATCTTAAAAATGTAAGGGAAACGATAAGTCTGATTTGCAAATAGCTGATAATTTCTCTAAATGATGAGTTAGCTTCCAGAAACAATTTGATAAGGGGAATTTTACAACGTACAAGTACAGAGTTCCAGGGTAATACTCGTCACCAAACAAACTGTGCAATATTCTACAGATGCAAAGAAACTTTTGCCTTAGAATCCTTATCCTTAAATACATGGCATCTCAAAATGATGTTGAATGCTAATGAAGAACAAGCAACCCCAAGGATTGCTTAATCTCCATCAATCCCATTACGGCTGTTGTAAGCCAAACAAAAAAGATTTATAGGCTTTTCTACTGGGGGATAATAACAAGATCACATTCCTAATCATAGAGGCAAAACAACTAGGTAAACCCTCTCACTAGCCATGCTTGCCTGCCCACAGTGGTGGTTCCCACGCCTTCACATACATCATTGCAGTCAACTTCATCTCTGTCAACCCCCTCCATATCGCAGCCCCACCAACCCCCTCCATAAACACTAGTTTACGGACTCGGTTTACACAAGAAGCTGTGCGTTTGGAAGTTGAAAAAAATCAATTTTTCAGGGTAAAAAATCTGTGTTTCAAGTGTGAAAGACGTGAAATGCGTTTGGAAGGTGATGGCGAAAATTGTATCGAATTCTCGTCATTAACACAATTTTCACCTTTCACCCTGTAATATGTGAAAAACTTGAAATACACAATGGTGAGCATCAGCCATGACAAGAATATTTTACAGCTCAAAGTCATTTATTGCAATCAGCTCTCCTTTCAATGTGATCAGGTCTTAAGGATTTCTGACATTTTTGTTATAAAAAGAATTTTATTCCCTTCGTCCAGAATTATTATCACCATAAGGTTTTTCAAAATAAACTAATTAGTGATAATACTTGCGAATGCATGGAGTAATAATATTTCATGCTCTCATGTAAAAGCAAACTAGTTTTTATTGAATATTAATTGAAGTAATTAATATTCAATCATTAGAGTCACGTTTCACCGTAATTTTGCATTTTACTCTTGTTTCCTACAAAAACCAAAAACTATATTAAAGTAGTAGTAATTCTAATCTAACACTAGCATAAACATAAGTTTAAGAGATAATAAAATGCATATTTTATGTGTAGATCATTGTACATGAAATATTAATATAGTCACCTTCCATCATAAAGCTAGTAACATAAATTTCACGAAGTCAGCTTTCCAACGCCACTAACTGTTCGCAATTCGGAGTTCTGAGTAAAAAGTTATGATCATTTAGCACGCGAAAGAGACACAATTAAAGAGAAGAATCGTCAAGATGAGATTGGACGGATGAGATCGATACAACGGGATTTTTATTTAATAAAGAAAAAAAAGAAAAGAAAAAGGTTTCGGTTCGGTTCAGCGGGTCAACGGTTTGATTCAAGAAAAAGAAAAAAAAAACAGAACGACCCGAGCCGAAGCTCGGGCCGTCTAGAACAGAGCAACGCTTGAGCTCTACTCGAGCGCCCGCATGGGCTGAGCTCTGGTGGAGATGGACCAACGATGAACGGCGATGGCTGAGCTCCTTGGGACGACGGCGACGGTGACGGTGGAATCATGACGACGAGGCTCGACGAGCGGGAAAACAGACAGCGTGCTCAATCGGGAAAGAAAAGAAAATAGTCCACTTTGATTTGAAAAGTGCCGAATTTGGAATAGGATTCGATTTCAGTTTGGAATAAGAATCGTCTGTGAGAATTGGGGTTGGAATCGCCTATAAAAACAGAACTTGATAAAGATGATTTCTGGCCAAAAAAAGGACTGGTTTTTGGAGGAAAAATAGAGAGCTTTTGGGAGAGATTTTCGCCGGAATCCGGTGCTGTTCCGCCAGAAGAGAGAGAAGGAGAAGAAGGCGGAAGAGGAAGGAGTGGCCAGAGAAGAGGAGGAAGAAAAGTGGCGTTTTAGGCTGATATACAAAACCGATATAGTGCTATAGTACCCGTGCTAGTTGGAGAAGATGATGAAACCCCAAGTTGTGAACAATGATTTTTTGCTACAGTGGTGCTATAGTGCTTTTCCGGTGAATAGTGCAAAATGACTCCGACAAATTAGCAGCATTCTCTTCGTCCGATGGCCGGCTAAATCCTTGTCCAAGGCATAGATGAAACCCGAGTAAATTAGTTGTATCATTTTCTTTATCTCATCTTAACTTTTACCTTAATTGGTGTATGGATCTTATTATACAATCACTGTTAATTTATTAATGTTTATTCTATATACTCGAGAGAGGCTAGAGTGAATTCTTGTGAGTTTCAATCCGAGGAATACTTGCGTGTCCGAGAGGAATGTAAAGACTGAGGTGTTATAAAGGAATAAAGTTTCATTGATTTATACTTGAGAGAGATAGATCACAGTTCTATATTTTAATTGCTTATATGTTACATCCGAGAGGAGAGCACAATATTTTGAATTGACAAGTATATGTCCGAGAGGAATATGCTAGCCAATTAGGAATTTATTCAAAAGAGAGAGACGATAAACTGGTTTATTGTGTGGTGGATTCGAAGCCTTTACACTTCTCCATATTAGTATAACTTGTTTAGTTAGTTAAAGTTTATTGCTTTCTTAGATTAAATCAAACTATAACTTTTCTTTCACTTGAATTTGGTAAATCATTAATTTGTCCCTGAGGTTTGGCAACCCTTTTATACTCACTGTAGTACAATTGCCTTGTGTACTTGCAAGGGTTTTAATTTTAAACGATCATGCAACTAGCATGTCATGAAGCCAATCCATATATTTGGAAAGGTGTATGATGAATATGATGACTTGAATTTTTTTATCATTGTCCCCTTTTTTACATGGTTGCATCAGGAAGGGTATTTGACGTAAAAATTTGTCACTATGTTTCTTTGTATGGATTTTGTACTATTTTGATTCCGATAAGAGCCAAATGTGGTATATAATCTATGCCACCGACCCCAGATAGTTGGGATAAGGTGTATGATGATGGGATAAGGTCTATGATGATGATGAATTCCGGACAGAGGGAGTAATATTTTCTCTTGATTGTTATTTTGCTTTCTTTGGTAGTTAGATTTTCAAAGGTGGTGGAGCTAATAAGCGTGTGTTGCTGGATGTCATGGCCCAGTTCACCATTGAGATGTCTCCAGACATTACCTATGCCGCCTATCGTCCTACAGATTCGCCCTCAGGCATTTGGTCTAGACTTCATCCCAGCCGAGATGACTGTTAAGATGGATAATTACGTGATTAGTACCCACACTGCCTAACTACAACCCCAGTGGACCCAGGGCCCAAGAATGCGGGGGTTCAATAACTTGCTAAATGATCAAGTGGTTCACGATGTAAGCATCGGCAGGGCCAACTGTGGTAGGATCCCACAGGGGATGGGTGGATGGAGGTGGAGTTGGGGGAGTTTTATAACAACGGTAGGGTGGGGAAGGAGGTGGAAGCTAGTCTCAAGGAGATCAATAGTGGGGGGTTGAAGAGGGGGCTCATTGTTCATGGAGTTGAGATTAGGCCCAAGGCCAAGTCTGGAGATGGGCCCAAAGAAATTGGGTCAAGCTCTAATTGTTCTTGAACCTTTTTTTCCCACAACAGTTTCTTCAATTCCTAGTTGGTTGTTATACGAAATGGTTTAGTCATTTATATGTTGATATAATTTTCCTTGTTACATGGTTTTATCATAATCATAATCATAATCAAGTAGTACATTTTTTTCAACTATTTTGGGTCAGCTTTATGGATCTTATGCTTTTATTCAAGCATGTTTTGTGCAACTCTTTTGTAAGAGATAGTAAAGTCATATCTTTTTTTATCAACTTTATCCAACTTCTTTTAGGTCTTCATCTCCCTCTTTTGACATCATCTACATACATACTTTTTAATTTTTTCCTTCTTTGCATATGCCTATACCAGCGCAACCTACATTCTTTCAGTTTCTCCCTTAAAAGAATTATTCATAAACTCATACAAATATATTTATTTCTATTCCTATATCTTCTATTTATCCCGCATGGTTTGTCGATTGAACTCACGAATAGATTAACCCTGTTGGGGTTCATTTATCACATCTTGAAAAGCTCAAGAATGAGGTTGCGCTGAGTCAGGGTTAAGATATCCACATAGGCGGGCTGACCCACCAGAATAAAAAGTTCCATAGTTGCATAGATGGGTAAATCACGTAGATATGGTCCTAGTGAGGTTTGGCCACATTTGGTTGAGTGGGACAAGGTTGGATAAAAAGTCAACCTGGAATCAATGGATAGAATTTGATGATGTTAAATAGATGGGACCGACATATATTTGAATGGCTTAATTTTATTTTCCCTCATCATAAGAGTGTGAATGTCTAAGTCCCAAGCGGTCGCATAGTATAATACACCTATAATATCAAAATTCCAATTTCCATCATGTTGAAACTTGAAAGTGAGTTTAAAATTTTAAGGGAGCCAATGGAGAGTGGTGACAAAAGCAAGGGAAAGAGAGGGACTTGGGCAGAGAGATTAGTGAGAAATTTGCTTGTTCGTTTGGGTAGGGAGAATAAACTCCTCTCTTTACGGGAGATAAGTGGGGTGGTCTCTTAAGTAAATGGGTCTAAAAATACGCAACTGTTATAAAATTTAAAGACAAACTCTTTTTCCCAAGTTCAAATAAATAGAAAAAAGTAGTATATTAATGGGTAAGTCGAAGGAGGTGGTGGCAGACGAGGAGCAGGCCGGCAGGAGCAAAAAAAATAAGGATCAACAAAAATAAGTTGTTTGGCCAAGTTAAATTTCGAACTTGCAGCCACAAGATTGCATTTTTCGCACATTTAATTTTCCTTGGATTCAATGTTGTTTCCACGTGAACATCAGACGGATGAATTAATAAATGGGGGTAACGAAAGTTTGGATAACAACAAACGGGGTTTGAATAAGAGGGCGTCTAACATGACCGATTTTGGGGACTAGATTGCTGGGGATCTGCAATTGTGCATGCCATCCCCATGCACAATTGCAGGGGCCCATGCCAACGTGGCATGGGGTCCTGCAATCTGGTCCCCAAAATCAGTCAGTAAAACATTTTCCTTTGAATAATGCCGGCGCAGTGGAAAATGAGAGCTCAAGTTTTCAAGTTTCCACCACAATTTGTGTTGTGTCACATGAGCATCGCTGCAAGAGACAAGGAGATTGACACGACTATCCGCTAGTTAATTATAAGGATAAGGCATAAGCCGATTAATGCTAGGCATAAATAAAAAGAGAACTATAATGAGTAAACTTATAAGTATAAACTTCATTATAATTGTCTTTATACCTATAAGTATACTTATACTTATTCATTCCATGCGCATAATGCTACATTCATTATACTTATGCTTATGATTAATACCTAAGTGTGTGTAATACTAATAGTTGTACTTAATATCTAAGTATCTGTATATTTATAAATATATGCTCGAGAGATGTAGTAACTTAGGTACTCTCACTATGAAGATTGACTTGACAAATTGATCTCCGCATGCTATAAGCAGAGCTTATTAAAAAGCTCAGAGCAGAGGCACTGGATTGCATAGAACTGCTCGTCTTGAAGAAAAAGATCGACGATGTTGTTTCATTGCACCAGGAGTCCCCTCCGCCCAACACCCTAGTAAGGTTTTATAGCATTCAAGGAATGACGGAAGGAGAAAGCAGAGGACGATAAGGAGTAAGGAGAGGTCTCTTCATCTACTAAAGTAGAGTAGTATCACAAAGTTGTATTACATAGATTTCCTTTTGGTGTTTTTATAGTATCAGTCTTTAGTTTTTTATTTTAAATCAGGGTAACAAGAGAATACCGAATGCTTCTAATCATCCGGTTATAAATGACGTGTCATTGTCTGAAATTAATATCATTAAGCTTAGATAGGTATGGTCGTAAAAGAGACTTATACGTATTATTTACAATTAATATAAGACTTCCAGCAAGCGGATCGGTTAGCACCAGTATCAAAATAGATCCGCTCGTACACATAATGGAGATTCATGGGAGGGGGACATACACCTTACCTCCACCTTGTGTCAATGGGTGTTGCATAGTTGAAATTACACTTTTCAAAAAACGTGTGACGCAATGTATGCACCTAAGGCATATAAACGCATCCAATATATTTTTGTTAAAAAAATTGCAAAATACATGAAGTTTTTTTGGGTAAATTGCACTAACCCCTATAATTTATAATGAAATTACACTTAAGCCCTATGAGTTACAAAAATATGTACTTAATCTCTATGCAACTTATTATTAAAAAATTAAGACAACTTTACCCCAATATGACTTTTAGTTTTTACTGATTATTAAGGTTTAATGATAACCATAAAGCTATGACAAATAATTAATTTTTCTAAAAAGGGGGAAGGCAAGGGCAGAGCGTTGTCTATTAAGGAATATGTTCTATCGCCATCACCTTTGTCATGGCAAAAAGAGAGGCATAGCGAAGAGAGAACGCATGTGAAGAGAGTCCATCACCTTTGTCTTGGCAAAAAGAGGGGCATAGTGAAGAGAGAACGCATGTGAGTTTATTAGAAAAGAAGATGGATAAATTTATCTTTCTTTATAAGTTAGAGGTATTAAGTACATATTTTCACAAGATATATTAAGTCTCCCTCAGTTTCAAAATACTATGTACATTTAGAAATATTCAATGTTCAAAAAAATTATGTATATTTCGCCAAATCACCTGACTTCCTATTTCCAAGGAGACCTAGAAGGATTGACTTGAACTTAGTTCGCGAATGAGCATACGGAGAGTTGGACGGGATATCATGGCCAAGAAATCACGTAACTTCCTGGTCCAATAAAAATTAGAATTTTCTAAAATGTACACAATTTTTGAACGGAGGGGGTAATACATGAGGTCAATACAATTTACCATTTTTTTTTGTCCAAAAGCCATGACACGGGACTTCGGAAAGGAAGTCAGTCAACCTGGAACTTAGATCAGTTAGAACTAGGGCTGCTCACGAGCCGAGTCGAGTCGAGTTTTGACTCAGCTCGACTCGAGCTCGATATTTAGATTTAGGGCTCGAGCTCGACTCGGCTCGAGTCGAGCTGCCAAATCTTGGCTCGACTCGAGCTCGTTCTCGAGTTTGACAGCTCGAGCTCGGGCTCGGCTCGAGCTCGCGAGCCGGAGCTCGAGCCAGAACTTAAGCTCGAGCTCGCCGGCAAAGGAGTTATGAAAATCAAATCTGCGTTGCAAAAGCTTTTTACCCAGTCTTGCTACATGGTACGAAAATTGAAAGAGTTTTGCTTCTAATGCACATGATAAAAGTTTCATTTGTGTTTCACACCCAGGAGAAATCAGTTGACCCCAAACTTTGAAATGGAAAGAATGCATAAAAAACTTTCTTAAATGTTGATGCACTTTAATTTTCTTAAATGGAAAACTAAATGGTATACCTGGTGACATCATTTTTTTCCCCAAAATCAGCAGCAGTTGGAGAAAGCCCTTCAATGCCGCCATCGTAACTCACTACAGGATCTCCATCCATGACTACGATGTAGATGTCCCCATTTCCAGAGACAGCAAATGCCAACAATGCCAGAACTACCAACCTAAGCAATATTGTCATACTTTTCTCTTCTGTCACCTGCTGCAACCTCAGTGGGATTGTCCAACTGCATATGAGTTTTAGAGAAATAAGCTTACTTCCATTTTTCTGCAAAAAACCTTGATGAATTCACCTAAAAGTTGGTATTGTTCAAACTATAAATGACAGTAATTAACTACCAACTTCCTGAAGACCTTCTTATCAGCCAAAACACTTTCCACCATACTAAAAGCTAGGGAAAAAATTGTGTTTCAGGTGGGAAATAAAATTGAAAGTTTTAATGTCAGCCATTGAAATTAGAGGTAGAAATTCATAAAATTAGACTTTAAATACCCATGTATCGATAAAAGCAGTTCTTAATGTTTTCCCTCTAAAATGAAGCTGATTATGGAGAAAAAACTGAATGCAAGGTATATGACAAACGCAGTGACAAAATTATCAAAACTTATGTAAATATTGCAAGTAGAAATCACTGCTTTTGACATAACAAACTTTGAGATAGGCAGTACAAGCAAGATTTAACATGCCAAATCAATTGCTCAATCTCCCAAATGTCCGGACACTAGACACTAACATTAAGAACTACGAGTAAAAGATATGAACTCACAAGAAAGAGGAAGATGAGCTAAACCCACAAAAACTCAAATGTATCAGGCATTTTATCACCAAAAGAGAAACAACCAATTCAACTAGAGAAGGCACAGCAATTCACATTACTTCAGCAGCTCAAACTCATAAAGAGGGCATGCAGGCAGTGTTATTAAAAGCAATAACTGAATATTCAAGATGCTTAAATCATATACCAAGAGCCAAAAATGACAGCACAATCTCGTTTTTAACAGAGGTCTGGAGCAACAATAGATATCTGGGAAGACTGATATAATCGAAGGTGGACTGAGTTGGAGCACTGAACATGCAGGAAAAAGAGAAAGGAAACAATGAAGATACAGCCTATGCTGCCCAGGATCCTACCAGGTGGACTTAGTTCAAGGAGCATTGAACATCCGGTACTAATGAGGAAGGAAACAATGAAGATACAGCCTATGTTGCCCATTATCCTACCAGGTTGTCACATAATAATCATGTATTCTAAAAAATTAGCTAAATTTCCTCAACAAGTGAGGAAAGCATATTGGTGTAAATTTGGCCCAATGGTGGCAGGAGTCATCCTAAAACATCTGGAGTACCATTTACCATAAATTAATATAATACCACTTTGAGCACCATAAAAGAATTATCTATCAGCAAGTGAACCCATCTTCAAGTGCGAAAATAAACTTTTTGACACCAGAGCAAGATGCCTATAACCGCATTATCACTCAAAGGGTGCTCAAACTGACAAAGATGAATGAACAAAATGTATGCAAATTACCTTCTTATCATGTGAAATTGCTTTAGTGCAGTCTGCTTCAGCTTGCTGAAAGCTGCACAAAATAAGAAAATAGTTTGGAAAATTCAGCAACACAAGCTAGCTATGCGAATTAAAATCAAGACATAAATAACAAGAAAATACCATCCAAGCTCCAAATAAGTAGCTGCTCTGTTGCAGTAATATGTGCCATTTTCTCCATTGAGTTTGATGGCTTCCGTGTAGAAATTGACCGCCTTATTCCACTGCCTTCCCTTAAAAGCAGCGTTCCCCTGAAAAGGAAAATCTTATAACCACGATGCACTATATGCATAATCAATCTTCTGTCACTGAACATTTAGCATGGGCAAAAGATATACTTTCTCTTTCAGAAGTTCCGAAGTAGCCAGGTCTCCATCAGAATCAGGCACAGGTAACGAATTGGAGGCAACACTCACTTGTTCTTGGAGTGATGAATAAATGTCCAAGACAGTGTCAAGAAGAAACCTATCTGCTCCATGTGCCGCAATAAATGATACAGATATTCATTGTGGAGCCTGGGTAGAAACCACTTGCTCCATTGTGAGATATAATGACCGGTATTATATAGCATAGGTATCTTTTAAAATCATTAATTAGTTCAACTTGAAGTTAAGCACTTTTAGAAATTCATTGTGAGAAAGACTTCAAAATGTAAAAATATGGGATGTATAATGAAGATGAAAATTTTGCACAAATTATAATTTAAAGTCCCCTGTAATTCACGTTTTGCATGGTTGAGTTCCTCTAATAAAACTTGCAAAATACGTGTCTTGATAGGTATACAGTAAACAATGTCTGCAAGATTAAAACCTAAATTTGCTAGTTATCCTTGGTCGATTTTTCAACTTAAGTCTATCATACTACATTTCTTGGGTAAATTATCTGTCATTCAAATTAGTTCTATGTTTCTCTGAAGTCTAAATGTGTGCCACATAACTATCAGAATAATGTGGTGTATAATTAGATGTTTAGACTTTAGACCATAATTACTAGGCTACGATATGGCCATATGGGTATGCCAAGAAAATAGAATATGGAAATGGTCACTAAAAAGATAAAAAAAACATGATTTCCACAGAACATGATTTCCACAGAAGATCGAAACAACCCAAAAATGGGAGAAATCAGGAGGAAAAAAAATAGAAATTTGGAGAAGCGTGAGACGAGGTCTCATGCTCTTCAAATACCGATCATGTATAGAAAAAAAATAGAAGAAGAAGAAGAAGAAGAGAAATCTGTGGCGGGTACCTTGCGTAGTCGGTGGCGGGAACTGGCTGCCAGCGTGAGACGAGGGGATCGGCCGCCGGCGGCGAGAGAGGAAGGGCGGTGCCGGAGGAGGGACGAGTGGGGCGGTGCCGGAGGAGGGACGAGGGACGAGTCGAGTCGAGTCGAGTGGATCGGCCGCCGGCGTAAGAGAGGAGGGGTGAGAGAGAGGGTTTTTTTTTTCATTTATATACTGGCCTCGAGTCGAGTCGAGTTGTGCCGAGTCGAGTCGGATCGAGTTGTGCCGAGTCGAGCTCTTTCGAATCGAGTCGAGTCGAGTTACAGTCTGACTCGAGCTCGAGCTCGAATCGAGTCGAGCTGGTCTCGAGTCGAGCCAAAAGTCGAGTCGAGCCGAGTCGAGCTGGAAAAATTCGCGAGCTGACTCGGCTCGTGAGCAGGCTTAGTTAGAACGGAAGTGAAAGATAGAGAGGACGCAAATGGAGGGAGACTTGTCCGTGTTGCCAGAGAGCTGCGTCTCTCACGCACTCTCCCTCACCTCCCCTCGAGACGCCTGCCGAGCAGCCACCGTCTCCACCACCTTCCGATCGGCCTTGGAGTCGGACGCTGTCTGGGATAAGTTTCTGCCGCCTGACTACCTGGATATCCTCTCCAGATCAGTTTCTCCGGTGGAGTTCACGTCCAAGAGAGGTCTCTACTTTCGCCTATGCAATCCAGTCCTACTTGATCATGGTAAACTGGTAAGCACCTTCATCGATCAGCCATCTGTACATTAGAAGTAGTGGAATTAAGACTTGCTTTGTGATGATTTAAATGGGTGATTCTTTTGTGGTAGAGCTTCTCTTTGGACAAATCGAGTGGTAAGAAATGTTACATGTTGCCGGCAAGAGAGCTGCTGATTGTCTGGGCAGACATTCCCAAGTATTGGAGGTGGATTGCCTTCCGCGCCT
The DNA here is from genome assembly GCA_039654745.1 of Houttuynia cordata. Classification (NCBI taxonomy): domain Eukaryota; kingdom Viridiplantae; phylum Streptophyta; class Magnoliopsida; order Piperales; family Saururaceae; genus Houttuynia; species Houttuynia cordata. Next base: position 28,438,481 of record CM077507.1, on the reverse strand, counting down.
CCAGGTCTACCTGTTCTCTCTCTCTCTCTCTCTCTCTCTCTCTCCTATGAGTTTGCTTGATTCTTCTGCACATTTGGGCAGCTTAGCTAATTGGGTTTGAAAGTGTCATTGGGTTGCTAATTCTATATTCATCAGGTCTTTTTTGGTAATGTGTATCAAGTTGATAGTAGATTACACTTTTTGTTGACAAGAGAAGCTGGATCCCAGCATGATCATCATATGCGTTATCCCAGGGGTCGCAATAATGGGTTCTATACCTGACTCGTGTGAGGAAGGGTGGTATTAATTTTTACGGAAAACATAGTGGACAACGCAACCATCTGAGGAGGGGACAATGAGATGGGACAATGAGATGAATGCTCAACATCATCTTCATCACATGCCTTCCCAATTACGTGGATTGGCTTCGGAAAGTGATGGTTGCACATAAAATATTAATATGGTTATCTTCCATCACAAATTAAGCTGGTAATATAGAAAACCAGTTTGCTTTTACATAGAAGCATGGCAATATAAGAGAATTCGGAGTGGATGATGGAATTTCCCACTGATTTATTTTCCAACCTGCTTTAATTCTCTGGTTTGGCTTTTCATTATGAATTTATTTCAGTTCATTTTGAAAATTCACACTGGACTATTAATGTGGGATGGAGGGAGTATTAACAAGTAATGGCTGCTCAAGTTTCTAGTATTCTCATACCAGTGGGAGACTGGGAGGACTCTAATTGTACCATTCATAAAGGCACAATTACAATTGATTTTGTTGGCTGAAATGGATACTTCATTTTAGTCAGTTGTATTTAGTCAGTTGTAGTAGCAAGCTAAATCATCTTAATCCATCCCCCCCCCCCCCGTAGGCGATTTGATCTGTTGTGTTATTTGTATAAGATGATAGCAAAAACTTCAATAGCCTTTGATTGATATCCCCTGCATTAACAGATTCCAAGAGGCTGCAGAACTCCTGGGTGTCTGCTGGTTGGAGATACATGGGAAGATCAACACTGCCATGCTGTCACCAAGAACAAAATACGTTGCTTGTCTCGTCCTCAAATTTGTGGAAGGAGCTTCAGGACTCGACCAACCCCCGGCCGAGCTGTCGATTGCAATAAGAGGAAATGTGCACAAAAGTAAAGGTTACTTGCTTGTCGATGACAAAGAACGGCAGCGGCAACTAGATTTGCTGCAGCAGCTAAGAGAGAAGTCGGCGTTCTTACGGCAAGAGATCAAGAGGGTCAGGAAGCCGCTGGAAGATGTTCAGGTTCCACGCATTAGAGATGATGGATGGATGGAGATTCAGCTGGGAGAATTCTTCACTCTTGGAGTGGATGACGGGGAAGTTGAGATGAGTTTTGTGGAGGTCAAAGGGAGAAACTTGAAGAAAGGTATGATCCTTGAAGGCATTGAGATCAGACCTAAACAGCACCTCTTATGTTAAATTGTCTTCCCAAGTTATTACGAAGTGTGTACCTGAGACTGTATGTAACTTTTTGCTGTTTATAAAAAAGGATAAATGTGATTTAGTATCTGGTGTATAGATTGAGAAATACGAATCACTGCTACATTGACATGAATACAATACGTGATCTCTATTGTAACAATTGGAAAGCATAGAAAGCTAAATCAGCTGTCATTATTTTAGTGATGACAATGTGTTTAAAGACTAAGAAGAGGCTAATCCTTATTTGGTCAGTATAAAGACCAAACTAGTCCTTCATCATGTCTTGCAAAAGGTCATTATCATTCCGAGGCCTAGAGGGCGCAGGCAAATCTTCAGAGACTCCATCATCAGCAGATGAGGTTGATGGTTTCGTAATGAGGCCTTGTTCACCTGTTGCCTCAAGCGCAGCTCTCTCTTTTGCTTTTTTGGCCCTCTCGAACACCTCATCCTGCATCAATCATTTAAGATCAATTAGACATGAAGTGAAATGATCATGTTGAATGTTTGAATCCAGCAGTTGAAGAAAAAATTGAGAATGAAAGGTGGTAATCGAGTGAGACTTGCTCCATCTAAATTTTACAGATAGATCATACAGTGATAAAGTTCATATAAACAAGAAAATATTCACAATGCAAACATGATTTTATTAGAGAAGTTTGCTGTTTACCCTCCATGCACGAGTATTGGCAACCCGTGCAAATCAGTCAAAGAGACCAATGAGCTAGTGTAAAGACTATAACCAACTTTTATTACATGATGACTCTCACCACCTTTTCTAATTGTTCAAAACACTTAGCCCAGTGTCAAGGTGCAAGTCATAAATTCATCAGGAGGGTGCACCTGTAATTTCTAGCTATATGGTACCATGTTCAGCGATCTAATTGCATAGCACCTAGCAGAAGCTGACCTCCACATCTTACTCGAAATTTTCTCTGGGCTGCCCTAGGAGCTGATCGGCCAATAAGAAAAGAGACACTCCAATAAATATGGATAATGCCCTTCCATTTTTCATTTGAAATAGGGAAAGCTTTCACCTGAAAACTGTCAGAAACTTACGGTAATCCTTTAAGAATCAGCCTGAATAAAAGGCTGATGGTGTGCTTGATGAGTAGTGCCTAAAGCACAGGTTATGCCAAAAATTCATGGGCTTTTTCAATTAAAGGTTTATTCTCAACCCGCAAGCCTCAGGTCATGGGAGACAAATGGCCAGTGATAGGGTTAATAGGATTTCATTTTCTCAATAGTGGAAAGTGCCCAAATAATTTCTTCTTGTTGGAGCATCTCATGTATTTGAATGAACTGATACACTAGAAGCTAAACAGGAAATATCAAAATTATTCATTCATTTCCGTCAAAGAATCACATACTTGAAGTGTGACTTAGCGGAACTTGAGTAAAACCAACCAACAATACTTGTCTGACTAAATTTTCCAATTTCTTGCGTACTATATTGAACTATAGCATCTGCAGGGTCAAAGTGAATTAGAACTCAAAAGTTAAATATATTTCTACTTCAAAAAGTTAATGGGCCTACCTGAAGATCATACAGCTGCTTTCTTTGTTCAGCTTGCAGGCGCCCTAAGGCACTTACAAATTCTCCAACTGTAGACTCTATACGTTCAGTAACTGTTTCTGCAAAAGCCTTTCCCAAGAAAAAAGCATCTAAAACAGCCTTGCTGTCTATGTTCCCTACAAAACAAACCAGATTTCAGTACCCAGAGGAAAGAATAGGAGGAACTCTTCAAAGCATGTTCACAAAAAACATGAAAAGTATAACACAACGTCTAGGAGTGTTCTCCATTAGAAAATTCTCCACTTATATCTATCATGTTTGTATGTTCTATAAGCAACTCCAAAATGGAACTCCAATGTGCAACCGTAAAGGAGAATGCCTAAAGTTATGTGCTTCAGGCCACTGTAAACAATAATTTTCAATGCCTGGTGTTTCAAAAGACTATCTAGACATTTTAGTAAGTATTTGCTGGAGCAGGTTAATCAAGCTGTATGGCTCATCATCGACGAAAAACATTACACACTTTTGAAGTTGGTTGAAGATAGAATACTTCCTCCAATTCCCATCAACTAGTTCTCATGACCAATCATTGACTAATTTCATTAAGGTTTGGCAAAGCTTGCAAACTCAAAGATTCAAACTCTCAAAACAATGGCCAATTTGTGATTAGAATGTTACAATCAACAAACCCCAAAATAAAAATCACAAGCATACAAATATTGGCATTTCCATAACATTAGGCATGCAAACACACACACACACACATTTTCAAAACATCAGGCATTTTAAAGCTACAAACTTAAGATGTTCCTGGGTTTTAAGCAAATTATCTGTCAGTACCAAATCAACTTCCAACAACACCGACAGAAAACAGCAAGCTGAGCTAATTTACACTTGCATCAGAACAATATCCTTCACATACACACCACTGTTAACATCAATCCAGCCTTATACCAGCTAACGATGTTATGCCTCATTTCAACTTGGTCCTAATAGAGGGAATGTGATATTGTACCAAGTTCAGGGCCATCTCTGCTACTGCAGCGTAGTCCAGTTGAGAGACGTTCCGGCTTCAGAGACGGGTGGCGACCAGGCCGGCGAGAAAGAGGTGAAACAAGAACATGTGAAGAAGGAGGACGAGGTGAGGGCTTTAACCGGAAAGGGGATTGGGGAGACGAAGCTGAAAGCCTCATCGTCTTTCCTCAGATCGTCTTTCCTCGGACAAGGAAAGCGTTTGGCTTTCCAGTGTCTGAGAAGAGAACAGAGCAGAGGCACCGAAGAAAGGGGCAGAAAAAAGATATTTGGCTTTTTCACGTTTGGAAGCCCTTCGTAGAAGCTCCTTGTATTCTCAAAGTTATTTACCTTACACCTCTTATTTCTTCAAACTACAAGCCATTGTCACTCCAGACAAAATATAGGAGATATCATGGTCTAAAATAAGTTTTTACCGTATATATTCACAATATGACTTTAAATTAGTGATATTAATCTTATATGAGTAAAATAAGTATTCTAATATAAATATATTTTTATAAAAATTTCAACAGTCTCTCCTGTATTTTCAATCATATGTGCAAAGTGCATAACTTGTAAGAGTTTAATCACCTGTAATAGTTAACAACAAAACAATTAACAAGTAAATACAATGCATATTCACAAGATATCCAAATTTCACCAACTAACGACACAATCTACAACATAAAAATTTTATCATCAAAATACAAGTTTATGCACTACTTAACGTAAAAAAAGACATTATAAACATTACAACATAACCATTTATCCACCAGATTCTTAACAATCAATAACATAAGTATAAACATTACAACATAACCATTTTTTTAAAGTGTATCACTAAAAATTGATATATCCAAATATCGCCGAACCGAGACTGTTGGGTCTCATTCTATCACCGATATATCGGTGCGACAACATTCCTTGTTCCCACCCCTCCACCATGACCTAAAAATTTGTCTCACCTCATCACATTGATGCCAATGCGGGCCTTCTTTCACTCTCTTTGATGTTGATGTTAGTGTGTTGGCTATGCCGCTATGGTTGTACCTCCTGCACTTTATATACCTTAGACTACTTTGGCAAGCTCCCCTTATGGGTGGCAAGGAGGTTAGGCTGGGGAGAAGTGGGGTAAAAAAAGGTATTGGAACCAACTTTGAGTAGGGTGATGTTTGTAGACGGTTGTTGTTGTTGTTAAATAACCAATTTTCCCAACTCAATTTTAACATTCTCTCTGCACGTGTGAGAATCTAGATCTGGGCTCTTTACTATGTTATAATTGATTTTCCCAAACGCTCGAGTTAGTAGGAAACTATATATTTTAATTGATATATCTTTAACTACCAGAAGGCATGAGAATAATGTCATGTTTTAGGGAAGCATTTCTATTTGCATCCAAGTTGTTCATCAGCTTATCATTATGTTAATACAAGCCGCTGATCATCATGATCGATAGCGCATATGTGTTAAATGTATGCACAATTGATCCATGTGCATCATAATTTTGATGATCAAAGGATCTCATATGATGGCAGAAATGTTGGCATATGACATGGAGGCGAGCGAGCGGACATGTCACATGAGGTGTGGACATGCGGTGTGGTGTGGCTTGATATCTATAAAGACAAGGTCTTATATGTAATTTTACTAAAAATCCGGGTGTGCATGCAAGACAGTTCAACGGAAAGCACGGGGGATGAACCCACAATTTCTTATAAAATAGCCCCTTCTAAAAAAATCCTCAAAACTCACCACGCGTCACCCCGAAAACCAATCTCGTTTCCTGATCCCATCTTCGGATCCCTCACTCGACTCGCGTGCGATGGTCGACACGTGAATACCCATCTTCCTCAGGGCTAAATCAGTAAACCCCAATATCCCCAAGATATTATCGCGATCTTCTCCCCCCTCAGCCATCCGCTGCAACGATTTCGCACCATTTCCCCCCAAATCCCAAATCTTGCAATTCCTCAGCTTCTCAAATCCCCCCAAACCCTCAAATCCTCTCATCTCATCGTTCAAATCTCTTCCTGATCTAAGTCCAAATTGCTCCGGAATTCTCGCGCCTGCGGAATCCCCTGTGCGATTTGTCCAGAGTACAGAGCTCGGCGATTTTCCCTTGTTCTTGGTGAATTGGTGAGCTTTTTCGGGTTTTTTTGCTATAAAGTTTTGATTTTGGTGGCCCTGTATGCGTTTTGATGGTGGTTGAAGAATGGCGTGGACTATGGGGTGGATTTAGTCGGAGGGCCTGTGGATTTGGTGTGCTATGTTGGTTTTTGGATTGTGGTTTGGGGTGAGTGTGCGGCATTTTGTGAGAGAACTTGTAGTGTGGCATTGGGTTTCGTTGTTGTTAGTTCATGTTAGGGTGATCCAGCTCTCTCTCTTTTTTTTTTCCTTCTGATAGTAGTGATCTGAGCTGTATAAGGGGTGTTTTCTGAGTTATCTGGTTGATGATGTTACTTTCTTGATTTTATGGGAGCAGTTGATTTGGTATTTTTAACTGACACTGGCTACTTGCTTCTTCAGTTACTAACGTTTTGAGTGTGGAAAGCATAAAATCTTGAATGTTCCTGTAAATTGTGCAAATTTGTTGAAAAAGTGCCATTTTTTATTCCCTCCGTCCAATGAAGCCTGTCTCAGTTGAAAATGAGTTAAATTATTGAACTCTAAGGCTCACAAAGAAACAGAATTCTCCCTTCTTTCCCGTGTTTTTAGTTGTGACAAAGTCAGCCATCTAATGATGGATCTGCATTTTTTCGAATGCAGACAGATTTTAGTGGACAGAAGGAGTAGGATTTACTTTCATTGAATTGTCTACTTGTTTCGATATTGCTTTTCACTGTTTCTACAATACATAATTTGAGTCCATTAGGCTTTTCAAAATAAAATCGTTGCGAGATAATTAAATAAGTTGCTGGGGCCTTTGAAGAATCAGGGGTCACGGTCATCGGTATTACAGCTTCGGGTCATCACCAATGAGGTCAGGGACGTCTAGTTTGTAGGAATTAGCTGGAGATGGGTTTTTTCTATCTGGAGTAATTGGGCGTGATCGTTATATACGGCTCAGTAAATTTTGTTATATTCTTATTGCTTCTAGAGTTAGTTGGGTAGTGGAAGTATCATGGTTGGTAATGACTGGCCAGCCTATTTTAATTCCAACTGAATTTGGTATTTCTCACTATCCTGTAAATGTTGCTCATGAAAAAGTTAGTTTTCTTGGTGGTTTCTGATGATAAATCGTGCAGCTTTTAATTATGAGAAAATTTGTTAGCTTTACTGCAAATAATTGGTTATATACTTTTATAAAACATCATACTTATTTAGATGATTTCTTTCCCTCCATATTGTGTCTTGAACCCAACCATTTTATGCAGGCATTTTTGCCGGCTGAAGGCATATGGTATAACTGCAGTGAAAGTGGAAAACAAGTCTTGGAAGCATAATAGGACTCTCTGGAATAATTGACACGGAGTCTGCATTCAGTGCTGCTAAATTACTGCAATCAATTTTTGTTAGTCTGGGGCATGGTGTATGGTGCAGTTAGTTGCATGAATGGTTTTGTTGCAGCAATTAAATGAGCAAATAAGAAGGAATTGAATTTTGGATTATATGGAGGAACATTCTTTAGTGCCTGCAGCTAATTCTTTAGCTGTCCCTGATCAGTCATTGGTTACACTAGACCAGCCTTTAGTAATTGGTCAAGAGTTTCCTGATGTTGAAACTTGCCGAAGGATCCTTAAGGAGACTGCAATTGCTCTGCACTTTGATCTTCGAATTGTGAAATCTGATAGGAGTAGATTTATTGCTAAATGTTCAAAAGAAGGGTGCCCATGGCGGGTTCATGTAGCAAAGTGCCCTGGTGTACCAACTTTTTCAATAAGGACATTGCATGGAGATCATACATGCGAAAGTGTTCGCGATCTTCACCATCAGCAAGCTTCTGTAGGCTGGGTTGCCCGATCTGTTGAGGCTCGTCTCAGGGCTGATCCACAATATAAACCGAAACAAATATTGGAAGACATTCGTCAACAACATGGAGTTGCTGTTACCTACATGCAGGCTTGGCGTGGGAAAGAGAGAAGTATGGCCGCGGTTCATGGAACTTTTGAGGAAGGTTACCGTCTTCTTCCTGCATACTGCGAACAAGTCAGGAAGACAAACCCTGGAAGTATTGCATTGGTTTCAGCCACTGGGCAAGAGAATTGCTTTCAACGACTTTTTATTTCCTACCGGGCTTCAATTTATGGTTTTATCCACGCTTGTCGACCACTTTTGGAACTTGATAGGGCACATCTAAAAGGAAAATATCTTGGAGCACTGCTCTGTGCCTCTGCTGTTGATGCTGATGATCAACTTTTCCCTCTGGCATTTGCCATTGTCGACACTGAGAGTGACGAGAATTGGATTTGGTTTTTATCTGAGTTAAGGAAACTTCTTGGAGTAAATACTGAAAACATGCCGAGGCTCACCATACTGTCTGATAGACAAAGGGGTGTTGTTGAGGCAGTTGAGACCCATTTTCCCAGCGCTTTTCATGGGTTCTGCCTACGTTATATAAGTGAAAATTTCCGTGATGAATTTAAAAACACAAAATTGGTTAACATTTTCTGGAATGCAGTGTATGCTCTGACTACTGTTGAGTTTGAAGCTAAGATAAGTGAGATGGCGGAAATCTCACCAGATGTAATGCAGTGGTTTCAGAGGTTTCCCCCTCGCTTGTGGGCTATAGCATATTTTGAAGGGGTACGATATGGGCACTTTGCATTGCGAGTCACAGAGTTATTACACAACTGGGCACATGAAGGCCATGAACTTCCCATAGTGCAAATGATGGAGTACATACGGCATCAATTAACAAATTGGTTTAATGAGCGGAGAAATACAGGTATGTCTTGGACATCAATCCTTGTACCATCAGCTGAGAAATTGGTCATGGAAGCAATTGGAGACTCTACTTGCTATCAAGTACTACGTGCAAATGAAGTGGAATTTGAGATAGTGTCTACGGAAAGAACAAACATTGTGGATATACGGAGTCGTCAGTGTTCTTGTCGCAGGTGGCAGCTTTTTGGCTTGCCATGTGCTCATGCTGCTGCTGCACTCATCTCTTGTGGGCAAAATGCCCAATTATTTGCGGAACCTTGTTTCACAGTTGCAAGCTATCGAGAGACCTACTCTCAAGTAATTCTTTCAATACCAGACAAGAGCATGTGGAAAGAGCTAGCTGAAGGAACCGAGGGTGGTGGTGCCAAAATAGACATTGTTATTCGTCCTCCAAAGACGAGAAGGCCCCCTGGACGACCCAAAAAGAAGGTTCTCCACATCGACAACTTTAAGCGTCCAAAAAGGGTTGTTCAATGTGGGCGGTGTCATTTGTTAGGGCATTCTCAAAAGAAATGCACGATGCAGCTCCAATGAAAAAGAAGAAAGGAATTTGGTTCAAGATATGGTTGCAACTTGTGCTGCTTTGATTGTAATTCTAGGTAATGCTAAAAAATTATATCGTTTGATGGGAGGATTGTTGTCTTTCCTAGTGGCGCAGGTGTTTGTTGTATTTTAAATAGCAGCATCTGTAAGGTCATTTTTACCAGACGAGTTCCTTGAGATCTAGTGCACAGGACATACTAGTTTTGAAATGCTGGAGGCGAGAAATGTAAGGACAGAAACAACTGTGACTTGACCCTTTTGTGAGATGAAATTGTCAAAGTCATATTTACGACAAAAGTGGGAGTACAATAAAGAATGCCAGTAGTTTGCAGCAGTAATGTCGACTGTAATAACGAAAGCTAGCTGGTAGAGTTATAGGAGACTACTTCTGCGTTTCCAGTTTTCCTTAGCTTTTCTGCAATAATCAATGGATCCACATCCCCAGCAATTGTTATAATTTGATCCTTCAAATCTGCAGAAATGGATATAATTCCTGCAGTATAGAGAAAGGACGAGAACATCAGTTTTAAACACACCTCAATTTTCCAACGCACACATACGCGCACCACAAAAATTAAGAACGAAATGACAATCTAATTACCAGAAACTGAAACTCTAGACCATGGAGTATATGATTTTAAAAGGTGCCAAGTCTGGTATTAAATTACCATATATACCGGCAACGCGCGTGAGTAATTTCTTCTTCATCTTCTCATCAGTCATCGTGTGAACCTTCATCACCAGCTTCTGTTAAGAGAGTTGAGAAGTGGTATAAATTTCACACTGTAATTGGAGTAGAGCTGAACATATTATGTGGGTGGAGCAGTTAACAAGGGGAGGAAGGATTACCTTCTCCATGGCTGAAGCTGAAACAGTGTAAGAGGATGTTGTAATGAATATTGTCACAGGTGAATCAAGGTCAGTTCCCCGTGGTAGCACTATCGGTAACAGTGAACCCTATAAGCTTATAACTTAATTGATTTAGAGAAGAAACAACCTAATGGAGAAGGGGTTTCTCTTGCTGATTTTATAGGTGGTTTAGATTCAGGAAAAAGCTAAGAAGCAGTTTCCTATAAATGCATGATGGATCTTGTTGGTGTGTTGTCTTATGATTCACATTCTTCCCTCTTTAAGAATGTACTGTGCTACCGTGTTTTTGAAGCAGTCCGGAACGTGAGTTAAGGTGAATCAAGGGAGACTAAGGTCTCAGAAGTCAAAACAAAGACCAGGTTCGCTTAATTACTACTTTGGGCTTGGTTTTCATACTCCTTTTCCTTTTGTGTTTCTTGTTATAAGGGGTTGTTTGGATGTTTTTTAGTCAACAAAGAATTCATTATCACCATTTTTATTTATTAAGAAAGAATAAAGGTGTCATGATGGAAATGCCTCTTTACATGTAAAAACAAAAGGACGATAAAAGAGATTGGTAAGTATGATTAAAAGGACAAAATATTTGTTTGAAATTGATAGAAAAGACACCTTCTACCTCTGGGGAGGAGGGTGGGACTTCATAGGAAAAAAAAATCATTTTCGATGATGGAAATGCCTCTTTACATGTAAAAACAAAAGGACGATAAAAGAGATTGGTAAGTATGATTAAAAGGACAAAATATTTGTTTGAAATTGATAGAAAAGACACCTTCTACCTCTGGGGAGGAGGGTGGGACTTCATAGGAAAAAAAAATCATTTTCGTCTTTTCTTGCTAAAAAGTCTTTTTGCCTTAAAATTCTCATCCATGATCCAACCAGTCTATTTCTTTTAGGGTCCGTTTGGGGCGTGATTAGAAGCAAAACATCCTTTTGCAATACTGTAGCATTTATGTTTTTTTCATATGGGAAACGATATTTGTACAGCAGATTCCTACACATTATCCATACACATCATGTAGGAATCTGCTGTAGGGTTATCACTGCCCTTTTTATATCTAGTTGAAATACCTCAGGTTGTATTTCACGCTGGATATGAAAAAAACATGAATGCTACAGTGGACATCCAAAATCTACTTTGGATATTTTGGCTTTTTCACGCCCCTTAAAAAAAAATTTACCTTAAAACTCTCATCTAAAAGCAAATAATATGGAAAAGAATCTTTATGCCCTTAAAAGTAACATAAAAGTGGCTTCCAAAACCATGCTTTTGGTAATATGATGATGATATCTCGGGCATGTTTCATGGGCACCGGCCATCTTGCAGGACGCAAGTCATTTGCTTGATCATAGGGATTTTTAAGACCTGGCCCAGCCACCTACCCTTCTGGGGTTCAAGTCAAACTGCATAAGGAAGGGTTGGCCAGGTTGACCCGATCCCACCGCGACCGGTTCAAGCCATGATGGCCGAGTAACCGGTTCAACCAGCTGGGTCAAGGACTAAGCTAGTGTCATGACCAGTTCAACCCATGTCGGTCGATTAACCGGTTAAACCAGCTGGATCAATGAGGGTGCATTTGGCAACTAATTACCTGAAAAAAATCTGCCTGAAAGGGCTTGATTTTTCTGATTGGTGTTTGTTTACTGATTTTACTGGTAAGAGCTGCTGATGGTGATAGGTGAAAAAAATCACATATTTTCACCTATCAGCTAATAGTGTGTTTGGTTACTGATTTGGGCAATTTTCACTCTTAATGGTGAAAAGTGAAAAAAATTAACAAATCACCCCTGAAAGAGGTGATTTTACTAATTCTCGGGCGCGTTTGTTTACTGATTATCTGAAAAAAATTAGGCTGATTTGCCCTAATTCTTCTTATTGGCGTTTATTTACTGATTTTACTGATAGGAGCTACTGATGGTGATAGGTAAAAAAAATCACCTATTTTCACCTATCAGCTGATAGTGTGTTTAGTTACTGATTTACTCAAATTTCACTCCTAACGGTGAAAACTGAAAAAAATCAACAAATCACCCTTAAAAGAGGTGATTTTGCTGATTCTCGTTCAAATGAACATTACCCTGAAAATTTTTTCCTTATCGCTTCCACCATCACTACCACCCACGGCCGGAACCACCCACCACCACTACCACCGCTAGGGCTGGGAATCGGGTCGGGTCGGGTAAAATAGGGTCGGGTTGCCCTTTACCCTAGCTAAATAGGGTCGGGTAATTACCCGACCCTATTCATGAGTAGGGTCGAGAATGGCCGACCCTAACCCTACTTCGATCGGGTCGGGTCGGGTAATGACCCGACCCTACTTTTAAAAAATAAAATAAAAATAAATAATTTTATTTGCTAATCTAGTATTTAAAAAGTCAAAATTGACCTTTATTTGACTAAATTTTAATATAGGTATGGTTAATATAAAGTTTTTAGTGATTTAAAAATAAAATTATATTTAAAAATTAGATTATTCAATATTAAATGTATATTATAATATTTTATAATATGTACATCGGGTAAAATAGGGTTGTGCGGGTAATTCAGGTAATTACCCTACCCGACCCTATTTTAAATAGGGTAAAATTTTCAAACCCGCACCCGACCCTATTTTGCAATAGGGTCGGGTCGGGTCGGGTAATTTTAGGGTCGGGTCGGGTAATAGGGTCGGGTAGGATTTTCCCAGCCCTAACCACCGCCGTCGCCACCCACCGCCCACCGCCTACTGCCGTCGGCACCACCCACCACACATCGCCAGCCATCGTCGCCACCCACCGCCCAACCGCCGTCGACCACCACCATCGCCCACCACCGTTACCCACCGCCCACCATCATCGCCGGCCACTGCCCACTGTCGCCATCACCGCCCATCGCCGGCCACCGCCGCGGACCACCACCCACCACCGTCGCCGACCACCGCCACCACCCAACTGCCGCCGACCACCACCGCCGCAGTCAGCCACCACCCACCGCCACCATCGCCACCGTCACCGGCACCACCTACCACCAACGCCGCCGTCCACGACTGCCACCCGCTGTCCAAAATATATATTTTTCACCGACTTTGCCAAACATAAATCACCTAATTTTTTTTAAGTTCTCAAACGCAAGTCACCAATCAAGAGTTAAGCTGATGGTGAAAGACTGAAAATATGATTAACTTTAGGTTCCCAAATGAATTTTTTACAATCAGAAAAATCACCTACAAATCACCTTGATTATTTTCAGCCTGATTTTTTTTTTTCACCTTTCACTGTCAATTTCCAAACGCACCCAGGTCGGTTTCGTAAGCTTGAAGATCCAACTGGTCCGGCCCATAAAAGAAGGGTTCCCTACAGGTCAAATCAGTCTGGCTGGCTGGCCCGAACTGGTATTAAAACACCGTATAGGCTGCACAACAGGCTGCTACAGGTAAATCTCTAACCAATCGTGATTCCCATTGCGACAACATATTGTAATTCTATGCAGCAAAATATCTGCTACTCCCTCCGTGCAATTTTACTTGTCTGGATTAGAAAAACAAAAATAAACTTAAATCAATTTATTTTGGTTTTTTAACCCAGACAGGCAATATTGGACGAATGAAGCATTTAGAAGCTCCTGAATTTCTAGCAAGCAGTAGATTCTTTCACACAGAAACTTTGCAGACCTCCATGGTTCTACTTTTTCATTTTGTTCATTTACGAAAAAAATGCAACTTTGTACTTCTGTAAACAGCATTTTACTTGCATTTTTTTTCGGATATGGCCGACGATACTGGAACATTATCCAGTTGAAGGGCATGAGGTGTCTGCAAATTTTCGATATGCGAGTTAGTCATCGCTCTTATTTGTTCAATAGTATAGTTTATTACTGAACACTACATATATAACACATAAACTGCATGGAAGCAGGCAATAAAAAAGAACTTACATCTTTGGGATGCCTCTTCAACAACGAAATCTGGATTCTCTGCCTATTATATGACAGGAGAATCAGAATAGCAGATCACACATGCGAACAGGCCGCTTCACCGCATTTGTGAATCCCTGAAACAAATCGAAGAGAAGTTTAAATGCTTGTAAAGCCGAACTACCATCCACTGATCACTGTCACCATCATTGCCACTGTATTACCAAGTTGAGGTTGATGAATGAATTCTGCTCCAGTTCGATTCCTATCTGGGCCACATCTCGCCCACAGAGGCGTGTAATTATACTAGATTGTAAAAAATGACTCACTTGTTGTTCGTTAACCACCCCTACATGCTCAAACCTTAAAGAAGAGTTTAACTAACACTCCCTCTCGCATGCAAACACCACTAAGCATTCCACACAAAGAGGCACATATGAGGGTCTACAGCAATTGAACCATGAAAATTTTAGCTCTAATGCTATGTTGATTGATCAGTTATCCTAGAAGGCTTTTAGGGAGGGATTAAACTTACTTTATATTTATCCATGCACACTTTATATTATCCATGCACAATTTTTTTCAATGTCTTATAAATATTCTAATTTTGAGGCTTTCAATTGTAATTTCATAATCATAATTATAAAAAAGTAGTGCATTTTCTCAACTATTTGGAGTCGGTGACATGGATCTTATGCCTCCATTCAAGCATGTTTTGTGCCAACTCTTTTGTAAGAGATAGTAAAGTCATCCTTTTTTATTAACTCTATCCAAGTTCTCTTAGGTCTCCCTCTCCCTCTCCCTCTTTTGACATTATTTGCATGCATCTCTTGTAATTTTCTCACAGAAGCATCTATTTGTCTTCTTTGCATATGCCCATACCAATGCCACCTACATTCCCTCAGCTTCTCCCCTAAAGGAGTTACCCCTAAACTTTCATGACTATATTTGTTTTTAATCATATCTCTCCTAGTTATCCCACTTATCCACCTTAACATTCTCATTTCGGCTATATTCAACTTATCTATATGACTTCTCTTTGATGCCCAACACTCCGCTCCATAGAGTATTGCAAGCCTAATGGTTGTCCTATAGAACTTGCCTTTAAGCCGTTTTGGTACACATCAATCACACAAAACTCTCGAGGTTGCCCTCCACTTTACCCACCCTACATTTATCTTATGCACCACATCACTATCAATATCCCCTTCTTTATAGATAATAGATCCTTAATAACGGAATTGATCATATCGTGGCACTTGCCCACCTATTTTAATTAAGGTTCTATGTATAGTTCTACCTTCATTAAAATTAAATTCCATGCACTATGTCTTAGGAGCCGTTTGGGGCGTGATTAAAAGCAAAACAGCCACATACTGTAGCATCCAGGTTTTTTCCACTTTCAGTTGAAACACCTTAGGACGTGTTTCAGCCTGAAAGTGAAAAAAACCTGGTTGCTATAGTGGATGTTGAAAATTCACTCTGGATATTTTCTTATAATCACGCCCCAAACGGCCCCTTAGTCCTACTTATTTTGAAACCTTTTGTATTTTAGCCTCCCTCCATAATTCTAGTTTTGTATTCAAACCTACTTTACTCTCATTAATTACACCATCTATAAAAAGTATACACTAAAGTACATTATCTTGCATATTTATAGTTAGCTCATCCATAACTAGAGCGAAAAGATAAGGACTTAAGTCTGACCCTTGATGAAAACCTACCATAATTGGAAACTCCTTTAGTTTCCCTCCAATTGTTCGTACACTAAACACAACTCCCTCATACATATCCTTTATGATATCTATATTACCTCTTATAACTCCCTTTTTCTTCAAAACACACCCAATGAGCTCTGTCGTAGGTTTTTTCCAAATATATGAATGTCATATAGAGGTCTTATTTTCTATCCTTATACATGTCTACTAACTGTCGTAACAAAAATATAGCTTCCGTTGTTGACTTCTCTGGCATGAAAACAAATTGATTCTCTGTTGCTTTAGTTACTTTTTGCAAACGTCTTTCTATTACTCTCTTCTATAACTTTATAGTATGCCTGATAAATTTTATACCTCTATAATTTGTACAACTTTGGATGTCCTCTTTATTTTTATACAAGGGTATGAAGGTACTTCTCCTCCACTCCTCTGGCATCCTCTTAGACTTTTAGATCTTGTTAAACAAACTAGTCAACCAAGTTAAGCCAACACCTACAAGTGCCTTCTATACTTCAATAGGAATTCCATTGGGTCCTAGAACTTTGCCTTTCTTCATCTTCCTTAACGCAGCTCATACCTCCTCTATGGAGAATCTCCTAAAATAAATTCTCTTTACCGGGACTAGATTTAATATCCATCCCACTACTACAATTTTCATTCAAAAAAAGCTCAAAATATTTATGCAATCTCTCCTTAATTACCTCATCTTTCACTAAAATATTTTGATCTTCACTTTTAATGCACTTAACTTGCTCTAAGTTCATACTTCTCTTATTTCTTAACTTAGCCATATTATGTATGTCCCTCTCCCTCTTTCGTCCCTAGCCTATTATATAAGTCATCAAACGCCTTATTCATTAACTATCTTTTTAGCCTCTCTCTTAACTTTAGCATATCTTTCCAAATTCTCTTAATTTTTATATTTTTGTCACTCCTTAAAGAAACACTTCTTTTCTTTGACGACTCTTTGAACTTCTTCACACCACCACCATGTTTCTCTCTTGACGTCCATTTTCCTCCTTACTTCACCAAGTATATTTTTTCCCACTTTTTTAATGCAATTGCCATGTTACCCCATATCAACCTCTCCACAAAAGTGTCGAGCATCTCACCCTTCAAGTTCCACCACTTGATCCGCCCTTCACTTCCTCCACCCCTTCATGTGGACATCCAAAACAACTAATCTACAATCCTTACATTTAGTTCTATCCTCGCTTCTAACTAAGATAAATTCTATTTGGTTCTTCTTAAAAATTACTAGATGCTTTTCCCTCTTCTTAAAATAGGTATTTGCTATACCTAGATCATTTGCCATTACAAACTCAAGAATAGCTTCTCCCATTTCATTTCTCTCCCCAAAACTGTACCCTCCATGCACCCTCTTATATACTATGTTCTTTTCTCCTACATGCCCGTTTAAATTGCCCCTAAAGTAACATTTTCTCCATTAGGTATCCTTTATATTACTAAATCCATTTCCTCCCAAAAATTTTTCTTAAGGTGTTGTCCTAATCTTACTTGAAGTGCATAAGCACTAATAACATCAATTATGAATTCCCCTAACACTTATTTCACTAATATAATTCTATCACTAGATCTCTTGACACTTACAAGATTTGTGCCCTTATCAACCACTATACTCACCCCATTCCTATTTGAATATTTACCTACATAACTAGTTTAAAGCCCTCTCCTACAAATTTAATCTCCTTCAAGCAAGCTATGTTAAAGTGTTTCTACTAACTCCATACCTTTACCTTTCAAGGTCCCAATATTCCACGATGCCACTCTAATCCTATGCTCTTTGACTAGATTCTTTACTTGTGCCCGTCCTGACTAACACGAGAACCCTTGCACACTTTTCATTGCAACCGGGTGTTGTTGCAACGCGTCGCTTCCGGAGAACGCCCTATCTCTAACTAGAATATGTGGTGTAAGATCCATAGAGATTGACGAAGGTTTTACAGCCAACTGTCAACCTGACGCTAACCCTCCTCCTTTTCCCCGAACTTGGGACAGGGCATTGTGAGACACAACGCCGGAGTTATGATAATTATGATTATGACCATGAAATTGCAATTTGCACAATGAGTAGAAAAATAAGTAGAAAAGATTCAAGTACCTCATTAAATTTGAAAAGAAAAGGACGGGAGTCTCTTTCAGATGTTGCTGGCTTTTGTACAGCATCATCTAGATTGAGAGAACTTTGATTGTTTGACTTCCTAAACCTGATTCACATTATACAGGAGAATATCAGAGTAACAAATGAAGTGAGAACTAATTACCCCTCTTTTCAGCTGAGAAAAGAATTTTCAATTTTTTCAAGTGTCAATCTCAAAATTCAGTCAATCAAATATCCGCTTTTCTTCGTTTAAACATCATCATGAAGAAGCATAATTATTCAGCAATCAATATGTAGAGTTTAGATTATAACTTTATGTTGAATCATCTAGTTACACGTGAAAGACAAACACAAAGAAGCTAAGCAACACTCCAGATGTTACTGGCTAACACACAAATGGCAAGATCATTAGTTAGCACATGACATCTCAAGGTGTGTGAGAGGGAGGTCTGATATTAGAATCCTCTAAAAAGAAGCCGATAGTGAATCTAAGAAAAACTTTAGAAAAATAGCAGCATCATACTGTCATTTCACACGGGCATGAAGCTTCCTTCAGTATGAGCTCCTGCCTTGATTAATGCCGGGCTTGATAATTCTAAGAGTGCAATGCCTATGAGAAATGTATGGTGTAAATCGTACAACACTAGTCCAATTTTCACCTGATGGATGGAAAGAGGAAGAGGACAAGTAAAGTAATTTGTCCCGTTGCCCTATCAATCAAATTAAGTGAGATCCCACCGACCAAATTGATGAAAAAGGACGAAATAATATGAGCCAAAGACAGATTGCCCAATGATGATGAGACTGGAGTCAAATTACACTAGTCTATAAAAGTCCCACTATATCCTTTCTAGCAACATTCATTGGACCCTCTTAAACCCATAAATTCAGATAATGGATGCAATTTTATTGATATATTTAACATCACTGCAATACACAGCACATTTTATCCGTTTAAAGTTTCACATTTCCATGACAAATTGTGTATCTTCATGTCTCGACAGTGTGTAAAAGCAAGGAGGAAAGAGTACGAAAATATATTTTTACCTGTCAAAGAAACTTGAGCCACCAGAGTGCTTCTTAACATTTTCAGAAGCTTTTGCTTTCAAACCAACAACCGGTACAGTTGTTTTCAATCCTATGGTTGATGTGGGGACAGAGCTAAATTTCTTTTGGCCATTCAATTTTTGTCTGTCATTTCCCCCAATTGGCATGATATGACTTGTGTTTTCAGAAGAAGCTTTGACACTTTGTCCTGTAAATTGACTCTTGATTGCATCATCGTCTCCACTTGGTGGACATTTATTTCTTCGCATGCTTTCTTGAATTATTTTGTGTTTTTCAACCTAGAATTTGATCAAGAAAAGCATGAAGAGAGAAAATGTTCACAGCATAAGAGAGCGTGTTTTAACAGCTTTCTTAGATCGGCCAATAATCACATTACTATATTATCTGGCAATCAGCATCTTTTCATGATCGCTCGTTTCTTCTAAAAAGTACTCCCTCCGTCTCAGTAGTCCGATGTACTTCTCAAATGCGATAGTTTAAGTTCATTTTGAAAACCCAATCAGATTATTAAAATGAGACGGAGGGAGTATACCATACAAGTGTTTATAACGACTGTTTAATATACTATGGAAACACACCTCATGCATTAATATTTGCTTCTTAGCTGAAGAGAGTGTCAAGTGTCCAGAGATGTGGCCCTTATTCACACCAACAAGAAACAAAAAAAATGAGGACAGAGTATGTCAATCAAACTGTGAATCGTATTCAATGTTCAGTAAAAACCTTAAAATTGATGAAGTCATCAAGAGGTGGATCAAGAGACAGTTCCACAGTTTCAGTTTCTGATTCAGATTTATGGATACCAGTTCGAATATCCGATTTCAAGTTCTTATATGTGATGTCATATGATACCATTGTATCAACTAATTCAGCCATATCTTCTCTTTCTCTCTCGGACAACAAGTGTAATGCCACCTACAAAAAGACATGCAAATTTCCACAAATCATAGGGACACTCACATTAAAAAAAGCGAGGTCAATTTTCCCATTGGCCAATCAAGCATGAGTGCATGACCATGTGAAGGAAAGCAAAAAATACTGGTCGATGTTAGATCCCGAATTCTGAGACCAGATATATTTAATTTACTAGGCTGGATACATCTTACATGTAAAGACTAAAAGATTAATTTCATACAGAGAGACTTCATTGAATTTACTTTGGGCATATAACACATCTGGTATATTATGCTTCACAGAGTACGTAACTAACTACATTTTTCACCAACTGGCCATCTTTTTCTGAAAAAAGAGATACAGTTAGCCACATTCACACTCGCCATTCTTGTCTACTTGCACTATAGCTAAATTTTAAGGTACAATAGCTTTACATCAAGGATTAGCCATGAGATGTATTAAAAAAAAGGACTCGCCATGTAAGACTATCTTTTGCACTAGCTATTTAATTAATAAGAGTCTTAAGAATCTGGTGTGGATGATGGTACTAAGGAATATCTTGATGAAGTATTGTGCTCAAATAAATAATAGAAGTTCTAAAAATTGATTGAAGTAATGATTTTATGGCAAAACCTTCTCACATCTTCATTTGAAAGAATGAAAAGAACTCTTATGCGATTTTATCCATCAATGACCTGATATTCAACTTGGAGTTGCCAGGTCAGAGATCTGCAGTTATTAAAGATCTTCAGGCATAGAAGAGGAAGATTACATACTCATGTAGTGTTGAGAAGAGCCTGGACGATTCACCAACTAAGAATGTTGTATGAGACGATACATTCTTAACTAAAAAATTTTGACGACTAGGGATCTATTATCTCCCACATGGCCTGACGGAAATCCCAAAAGTTGCCTAATTAAAACCATCTTTCACCTTCATGATAGAAAAGGACCCGTGGAATTGCTAAAGAAGCATACGACTTTTAAGATGGGGGATGACACCTTCAACAAAGATAGACGTGCATGATTGACAAGCTTTAACTTTTAAGAGGAGGTACATATACAATATAGACATTTTTTTCAGGAATTCATTAATCAGGAAGCATTCAATTCAAGGTTTAAAAGTTAAATTGCTTTTTATGTCATTGGAAAAATTTTCCCATTGAACTTTCTTACCATTTAAGAACCTTCTATTACCAAATAACGGATTCTCTGTTACTATTTTTCCAGAGATGTTTCTTGCTCAAGTCACATGTGCAATCGATAAATATGGCGGTATGCCATCCTAATCACAAGCAAACATGTTATTTCTTCCCTTGAAACCTTGTTATAAGAAAAGACTCATGAGACCCTATAACACATAAAACGAGGTTTATAAAGACTTTTATAGGTATATTTTTTCATCCACCATGAACCCACAGGCTGCTTTAGCATTGATTAATGCAGCCCACATTTATCATGTACAGCCACGAATCAAGGGCTCCTTTGCCCGTGAGTTTTCACGGCGGATGAATTCACATGGCTTTTAGAAAATTTCTTTTAAAATAGCATGCAAAACATCACACAGTAAAATAATAAGTTCAGATGGCTAAGTGAAAGGAGTCGGTTACCGGCCTTAACGTAGGACATGACAGAATTTTCAAGAGTGGAGATATGACATCTTGTACAAATGATTTGACACATAGATGCCTAGATATGTGTGGTGAGATTTTGCAATGCCAGATCTTCAATAGCTCCTTCTTTTCCACAAACATGGTTCGATATCTGCAAATTTATTTTTATATACACACATTCTTAATCAATAAACTTGATGACAGTATATATCACAAGAGATACCTTTGAAAAGATTTGGGCCATTCAATATTTGGTTTTTCCACCTGGGATATCAGTGAGCGGACAGCAATAGCCATTGGGGGTTGATAAACTACAAAAGGTAAATATAATTTCACGTGCAAAGGGATAAGGCAATTGATATGATTAGATAAAGTAAAACCAATAAGCTTACCATAAAGTGACATATGCTGAGTCTTCATACTATACTGAAGTAGTGAATCAGATGTGCCAACCGTATTAAGGCACTTAACCTTCAAAGTAAAAGGTTTAAAGATAAGTTTTTATCTAGCAAACTTCTAACAAAATTATACAAAATATCTGATAGAAAACAGAGTATATTAGGTATTACAGTTTTTTGCATCATTGGATCGTGATAATGAAGCTTTAAAAAGTTTTCATGGATTCCATCCATAGTCAATTCATAGTCACCTCTGAAAATGGACAACAAGCAGTTAACAAAATTTTGCTTTCGCAGATTTGCAAAATGACAGTGAAGTACAACATGATACTCAACTTACTGATTTGATATGAGGGAATAGAGAAAATCAAAGTCTTTAGTTGTATTAGAACTGCCACTTAGGAACCTTTCGTGTTTCAGGTTTCTCTTTTGAAAGATCTACAAAATTGCCACGAAATTAACAGTAAGAAAAAAATGAAACATGTCAAAAAGGAAGACACATAATAATAACAGAGGCCAACTTGCCTCCTTCCATAAATCAAAAACGCTTTTTGACATGTCCTTTCGTCCAACCACTTGAGAACTGACCCTCATCTGAAACCAGCAACAATATGGAAACATTTTTTTGGTAATTAACAATATGTAAACATTTGTGAATGTCAATATTATTTTTCTAACAAAAGTGATACAACATCTAAAGGGCATACAGCATTGAGGCTTTCTTTCTTCTTGTTGAGAAATTGAAGTGTGTTCAGGCATGAGCGAATGTCACATTCTGTCAAATATAATTCTTAATGCATTTATAAATCCATCATATAAAGTAAAACCTGGTGTTACAATACACCAAGAAGTAAGAAGCAACAGGATGACTTACCTGTATACTCTGCAAGCGTGGTTAGTGCAATGGAGTTCGTCTTAAAACCTTCTCTGTTGCATATGTAGTTTAGCCTTCATCAAAAAACAACTGATAATGTTGGAAGACTTAACAAGAAGGGGAATGAACATAGGATAATTATGAAATGTTCAGGAAGCTGAGAGTTCAAACAGAAGTTTTGAAGTCGTATATAAATCCACCTGCTCACTACACGACTAACTGTTGGCTGGACAAATGTATACACCCTACAGTAAAAGAGAGAGTGGTTAAAAGAACACCTCTTTTCATGAGCAACTGTTAGCCAAATTCTCACGCATCTAAGCCACTGTTAGTAAGATACTTTTCCTCTGTAATTAGGAAGATGGAAGGCACACTTTAAACTGTGAAGCTAGGAGACTTATACTTCTTGTCATGGCTCTGAGCTAGAAGACCAAAAGAAAATGCACTAAGATTTTCTAAAGTCTTACCTTGCAACTTGACGAAGCAGCCTCAGAGCAGGAGCAAAAAGATCATTGCATATGCAAATAACCTGAAGAAATAACTAAATCAGTAAAAGATTAAGGCACTAATTTCATATATGAAGACGATGGCCACATCATGATCTTTGATCTGAAAAGGCTAAGATATCTAGCTACAATGAATTCTTACAGGCCTTGACAGAACTGCCATTTTTGTATTCTTTCTGGAGGGATGTTTTCCTTGTTTTGCATCCTGGCTGACGTTTTCTTTTCCAGTTGGCTTTTTCTCAGCAGTCACCTGGATGGACATAAGACACATATTACACTTTCCCGTAGTTGGTGAACAAGCTGTTTTTACCATCCTCTAAGAAGACAAATAAAAAGACATCAGGGGTCATTTTACTGCTTACCATTTTCAGTATCACCTCTACAGCACCCTTTCCGTCAGCAAGAGCACCATCAATTTCATCAATTACCTAAAGAAGTACAGCCAATTAATCAGACAGCATATAAGTAGGCATAATGCAGGTGTTTAAGATTAAACATACCAAACACTTGGGCTTAGAATCGGCAATGACAGAGTGCATCTGCACTGCATCATGGATTTTTGACTCAATGGCCGATGATGATCGATGATCACTTGCATTTATCTGCACACGTGCAAAAGTTAAAAAGCATGAAAACTTGAACAGAAAGCCGTCCATAGGTTAACGAGAGTGCAACTCAATATTTTGATAGTACAGATAACAGTAGATTGAAATGTGGACCCAAGTTCACAAGGCTATTGCGATGGCAAACTTAAATTATGGTGTGTCTAGAAGCAAGATCCTCAGAACTGTGCCAGTGAGGTTTAACAAGGAAGGCAAAGGAGGGAGACATACAGTGGAACCAAGAAAGAGCAGTGATATTACAAACAGCTGGAGCATTATAGCAGTTTAATTATAAATTGGAGTAAGGTTGTAGAGGAAGGAATGGGAAACAGATAAAAGAAACAGTACTATTCCAGCATTCTCTCTGAACCCTCAAACGTCTTTTTTGTTTTAAACGGAAGATGACCATAATAATATTTCATGATCAACCATCATTAAGCCGATTCACATAATTGGAAAGGAGTATGATGAAGATGATGATGTTCCCTCTTTATATGGCTGCGCCAGGAAGAGCATCCAGCACTTGCCATTATGTTTCTTTGCACAGGTTTTGTACCATCATTTTGATTCTAATAGGAGTCGAACATGGTAGAGAATCCATGCAGATTGCCGGGAAAAGGCATATGATGATCATGATGATGATGATGACTGAATTATTTAGAATACTATTTGAAATTTTTATCAAGTAAATAGATTTACTTTTTGCTTGCACTGAAAGTGTATCTTGGGTGTGGAAGTATAGAGATAATTGACATCAATGTTTATTGAGTTCTATTCATAATGCTTCTCAACAATGGAAGAGAAATCATGACGTGGGACTCAAACCTCCACAACACGGTAACCACAGTGCCTAGCAGCTACATGTGCAAGAGTCGTTTTGCCAAGTCCTGGTAGGCCACAAAGTAAAAGAATCTGAAACAAGACATCAATTATACATATATTAGTGAAGAGGATAATATAGGTTACACATGATTTTCTCCAGATATAAAATTGCTGAAAACGGCAGTAGAAACTATGATGCTGCGGAATTGTTGAAAACTACAGAACATTGAACTGCTACATCAAATAAAATAGGACTTGTCGGTAAGGGTGTTAAAGCCAACTTGAAAGCTCGACTCGACTCATGTTACGAGTTCGACTTGAGCTCAAAGTTGGTCAAGCCAAGCTCAATCGTACCTCTGTTTGGCTCACTCGACTCGAAGCTCAAACAAAGCTAAAAATCATCATTTGTATATTATTTTTCCCATATGTGCATGCATATGTTACACTCTATGTATGGATTCAAGTCAATCAAGTCTCAAATTTTATTATATCTTATGTCATTTTCATTTTTTTCATATACAATTACCCCAGTCTTTGTGTTTGAAAGAGATAGGTAATGTTTCTCATGAGAACTCAGACCATTTTTAAACATCTATGGATTCAAACTAATTAGAACACATATATAATAATCTCTCCACCTAGTCTGGAATATGGATAAAAATCAACTAAACCAAGCCAGCTTGCGAGCTAAAGCGACTCGACTCGATTCAACTCGAGCTTGGCTCTAACTCGAAATTGAAATTTCAAGCTCAAGCCGAATCAGCCAAAAGCTCGGCTCGACTCTGACTCGTTAACACCCCTACTTATGGGATCGGAAAAAGAGGTATTTTCACGTAAATAAAATGTTTGGCATAGTAAAAATCAATGAGCCAGTACAATCTCAATTAAAACAAGCCAATATTGGAGAGAAAATTGAACAGTAATTATTTTGAACTCCGCTTGTAATTTCATCTGGCAAAATATCCTAGTCTAGAGCCAACTAATGCCAAAATGCATACTGCACATGACAATGCCTAATTGATCCCACATTCATATATGATATACAGACGATTATTGAACTCACCTTTTGATCTGGAGGACTGTTACCGGTGGAATTCATATTCCACCACTCCGGAATACTTTTCACATTTGCATCTTTCTGGGAAAAAGAATTAAATTGCTTTCCAATTTTGTTGTTCCAAGATGCTCCTTTATTCTCGCTAAAGTAACTTCTACCATTAGAGAACTTCTGACTTGAAAAGTTTCTACTATCAGAAGGCTTATAGTTTGTGGGAACTGAAGAATGCCGCCTCAAAGCAGATAAAACATCATCTGCAGTAGCTCGAACTTGAGATCCAAATACATAAGAATCCCATTGTTTCAACCATAGTAAAACCTGATTAAATCATATACAGGTCAAGATGAATGCATTCATATACACAATGATTAAACAGATCCTCGAATTTTGATAGTTATTACCTCTCTATTGGTTTGCTCATCACTAAGAAGCTCCGTAAAAGAACTTGGAGCATATTTGTCCACCCAGAGCTGCTCACTCACGGTAGTCACTGCAGGTTGCTGAACTCCGTCGCTGGTAGATCTAGAACTGACCTCTACGGCCTTCAAAACTTCTTCAGTTAGCAACACAACAATCCGATCATTAAAGTAACTTTAAATTTCCTATTGAGCAACTAAGAATACCTTCGCAAAAGCCTCATGCTCCAATTTCTCCATCAGAACATTAATCGGTTCCGCAAGGAGACCTGTACAAATATGAATTGGAGAAGTTCACCAGTGAAAACAATCATAAATAGATGAAACAAAACTAATTTCCTGTTCAAGATGACGAATCCCACCAGTGCGAGGAATCTGAATGCTCAACTTCCCCGACCTATCGTCCCTCTCTTCCCACCGGCTCATTTTAGCATACACTCTATCTCCATTCACTGCTGTCACTGACATGCACTCGCCGTCAATATCCGACGCAAAACGAGAAATAACCTTCTCCTCAACAACAACCGGACCAACAACCGGATCAGCATCTGCGCTCTTCGGCGGAGGAGAATACCGGAGCCAGTCTTCATCCGCCTCCGCCTCCTGCACATTCCTGTTACGCTTCTCACTGTTGGGTTCCTCTTCCTCTAACCAAGGCCTCTTTCTGGTTTCCTCATCCCCATTAGCAGCTAAATCCCCACACAAAATTCAAGTAGATCAATCAAAAGAAACAGCTATCAATAACTAAAGATCCCAAATTTACAGAAAATCAAAGGGAAGATAAGGCTCACCTGAGACTGAATTAAGATGGTTCGTAGGTTGCTCGAACCGGGGATCTTCGAAATAGTCTTCTTCTACTGGCACTTCTTCTCCATCCGGTTCGTCGAAAAGGTCCTTGCTTTCCAGCCATTCGAGCTCTTCGGGAGCAGGGATGTCGACCTCCATGTCCATCTCTGCAGATGCAGAAATCGAAAAAGCTCGGATCTTGACGTCCAAACCAGACGAAAATGGAGATCGGCGGGGCTGGCCGCCACCTCCCGTGGAAATTGGCGGGAAAGCTGATGGCGGGTGAAGTCGAGAATGAAATACCCAAACTACCCCTAAATGATCCCGGAATTCCCGGGTTGGGTCAAATCAGTGCCGGCTCGTACTTTTTGACCCGGTTCGGTTCACTTCTCTCCGTCATGCAAAAACCCTAACCCCGGAACCCTCGCCGGAGGTGGCGAAGCGCAGCAGCCATTCATGGACAGTGCTCTGCTTCCGTCGTCAAAGATTGCTGCTTTTCAGTCTTCCGGCTGCTCTTTCTTGCTTAGCCATGGCCACAGAAGCTGCAGAGTGAGACCTGCTTCAAATGTCAAGCGCTCTGCTGTCTGCGCTTCTGCTGCTGCAGATTCTGGTGAGCTTTTGATTGAAGTTATTTTCAGAAATCTGCTGATTTCGTTGTGTTTTTATGTTGAAAAATGGCATTTTTTGGGTCACAATGTGGTTCAGTGGTTACCTTGTTGGATTACGGCGCGGGAAATGTTCGAAGTGTGAGAAATGCGATTCGCCTTCTTGGCTACGACATCAAAGATGTGAGCTCACTTCCCTTTGTGTCACCTCTTAGTCATCATACATTGTTTAAGAAAGCTTTGTCTAGCTTGCTTTTGGAAGCTCGTGTATGGAATCAGGAGGGATAAGAGTATTTAATAAATTGCGAATCGTAGGTTCAAACACCAGAGGATATTCTTAATGCGAATCGTCTTGTATTTCCCGGAGTTGGGGCCTTTGCTGCAGCAATGAATGTGTTGAGTCAGAATGGGTAGGTTCTCTCTTAATATTCGTGTATGTTTGTTGGCTATTTAGAATTAAAAATAGGGAAATGATATTTGTACAGCAGATTCCTACACATTTTCCATACACAGCTGATGTGTATGGAAATGAGTGGGTGAACTGATATGACCCCACATCAGTTCACCCACTCATCTCTATACACATCAGCTGTGTATGAAAATGTGTAGGAATCTGCTGTACGGTTATCACTGCCCTTAAAAATATACTCTTCCAGTTGTGCAGTAACTAGATGTTCAAGTTTGACTTATGTTGGAGGTGCCGTTGTGCAATTTTTTTTAGTTATCATGTGGCTAACGCTCGAATTTATAAGTGATTGGAACACTTTGTTGGCATGTTTTGGCCTTATAATAATTTTGATCCTGATTCAAATGAGCTCCTATTAGGAATTATTATTTGACTGAAACTCGTGTCAATATTTTCAAGAATTACCACCGTTTTGAGTTAACTTGTACTCTATAACTTTGTACTCTTGGTGCTTTATCGATAGTTCCACAAGTAAATGCGAACAACGAAATTAATTAGATCCTCGCTACGTTTCAAAGTGCCATACATGGAGCCTCTAAAGTGCTTCAGGCGAATGGATCTTCTTCTTTGTTTTCAGTATATCAACAAAAGCTGGTCTGCTTCTTTGATAACTTATGAAACTGTAAGCGTATCTTGTCGTTGATGCTCTAAAGAAGTTTAGTAAGTGTATTTGACAATTGAGTTTAGTAGGAAATTGTCCCAATGTATGATTGTACTGATTAAACCAAGGATTACCTGCAATTTAGGATGATAGGAGTTACTTTTGAGGACCAAGAAACCATAAACACCTTATGGGTGCGTTTGGAAGCTGAAATACTATCGGGCATCAGGATGAAAATTTTCACACTAATCTGTGAAAAGTGAAATCTGTTTGGGAACTTAAAATAAATCACACTAATTTGTGTTTGGAAAGGAATATTCATGCAAACGGCTATCGTGTAATCGATTACACGATATTTTTTTAATGGGACAAATTTCAACGATGCGTTTCTTACTCATTTTTGATCCGTTTTGGCCTATTTTTTTCATTCTTCCTCATTTTTAGTGCTCTTTCTTATAATGATTATATCATAAATATGTTGAGCCATTGTGTACTATTTATCGTGGATTTTTTGGTATTTTTTTTTATAGGATATCAAGGTCATTAAGATATCATGATCAGAAAGAGCATAAAAAATAAGGAAGAACAAAAAAAGTGGCCGAAAACGGACTAAAAATGAGGGAGATATGAACGGTTGAAGTTTGTCCCATTTTAATAGGGGATTACATGATAGCTATCGTGTAATCGATTACACGATAGCTCACTGTGGATTACACGATAGCACACTGTATCGTGTAATCAATTCCACGATAGCTGAGCTATCGTGTAATCCAATAGTTAGCGTGTGTTGGATTACATGATAGTTCAGCTATCGTGTAATCGATTACACGATAGCACTGGTTATCGTGTATTTAATGGGATAAACTTCAACGATGTGTTTATTACTCATTTCTGATCCGTTTTGGCCATTTTTTTTATTCTTCCCCATTTTTAGTACTCTTTCTTATAATTATGAAAAAAAATATTTGAAAATGGACTAAAAATGAGGGAGATATGACGCGGGGGGGGGGGGGGGGGGGGGGGGGGGGGGGGGGGCTCCATCGGCTCAACGGTGCGGCGGTGGAGACGTCGGGTTGTAGGCAAACACCGGGATGACGGGGGGCGATGGACAACTCAAGCAGTTGCCCGGAGGGGGGGCATGGGCTCCCTCAGCTCAACGGGACGGCGGCGGCAGCGTCGGGGTGGTGGGCTCCTCAGCTATGGCCGGTGAACACAAGGGGGAACGAACTTCGTGATTTGGGCAGCTGATTTTTTTTTGTTGAAGAGGCGCGACGACCAATTCGTCAACCTGATTCTCATTTATGTGAGAATCAGGTTTTCAGGGGTGAAATGTGAAAATTTTCAACTATCACCGTCACCGACCACTTTCAGCTTCCAAACATTTTTCAGCCCTGAAAGGTGGTTTTTTTCAGCTTCCAAATGCACCCTATATATTATTGCAGATAATATATGAAAGATTAAGTAAAATGACTTATTACTTGGATTTTATGTAAGTTTTTTTATCAAATCATTCTTCTTCGCTATTTTGATTGTTTTAATGTGTCATGTTCTTTGAGAAAGTCTCTTCATTTTTTGTCATAATAGATATTAAAATTCAAAAGGTAGTTGAACCAGTTTGTTTGTAATAAAGCTACAAAAAGTGGTCCTGGTTTTTTCTAACGGTAGAAGGCCTGGTGATCCTCACTTGAAACTTATTGATATACGATAGTACTTTTATGAAGTGATCGATCTACTTGGATTTCAAGTTTTGTTTTATCATCCTTTGCCTTTTACATTTTCAGGATGGCTGAAGCCCTTTGTACTTATATAGAAAGAGATCGTCCTTTCTTGGGCATATGTCTTGGGCTCCAGTTGCTATTTGAGTCTAGTGAGGAGAATGGGCCAGGTGATACTTAATTTCTTCTTCTTTTTCCATCTCTTCGTTTGCTATTAAATTTTCTCGTGAATGTCGTGTCTTTGTGTGCAATATTTAATTATTTATATTGAGTGCCTAGTTAGATTTTTGTAAATTTTTTAATAAATTTTGAGCTTATTTTGATAAAATGTGGTTTATTACTCTTCTTCTCAGTGAGAGGTTTAGGTCTGATTCCGGGTGTAGTTGGAAGGTTTGATTCATCTACTGGTATTAGAGTGCCTCACATTGGTTGGAATGCGGTGGATATGAGATCAGACCCTGGAATTTTGGATGAAATTGGAGGACGCCATGTGTATTTTGTTCATTCTTATCGTGCAATGCCAGTATGCTTACTCTTACTATCGGATGAATGTTGTTCATTCAATTAATTTGGCTTATTTAGATATTTCACTGGATTGACAGTCGGAAGCTAACATTGGATGGATCTCATCAACTTGTAATTACGGGGAGGAGTTTATTGCTTCAGTCACAAAGGGAAATGTGCATGCTGTCCAGTTTCACCCAGAGAAAAGTGGAGGTATGATATTGGAGCATTTTGGTGGTTTTATATAATATATATTCTAAGTAGCTCAAGGTCATTGCATTGTTGGTGAACAAAGCAGATGCAGGTCTTTCCGTCCTGAGAAGTTTTCTGGAGCCATCAAAGTCTTATACGGGCAAGGTAGACATTTGCAATTTTGCTTTTTTTCTTTATGGTTTCTTGAGGCTAATGTTAATATGGTTTTCTAATATTCCAAAAAACTTGACTCAAATAACAGAAATTAAAACAATCAAAGGCAAAAAAGCTGGCAAAAAGGGTAAGTTTTCTAGACAAATTACTGTACAGCTTCATGTCTATATAATACATTGTATTTAAGATTTGCAATACCCACTGCTAATTCTTAGTTTATCTGTCTATGTATTCTACACGATATCTACTATTTAATGTTTTAAGGTCTTAATAATGCTCCACTTTGATGTTTCAAAATGTTTAGATTATTGCATGCCTTGATGTGAGAGCAAATGATAAAGGTGACCTTGTGGTGACAAAGGGAGATCAGTATGATGTGAGGGAGCACTCAAATGGTAATGAGGTATAATTATATTACAATAAATTTTTCTATGTGTATATAGTTGCATTTTACCTCTAGTTTCTTTACCGGTCAATTGACTGTTTCTTTTTCAGGTACGAAACCTTGGGAAGCCGGTGGAACTCGCTGGTCAGTATTACAAAGATGGAGCTGATGAGGCATATTTCTTGCTCAATTTGATTTAATATATGTTGTACAATTTCATAATTGGAGTGTAGGCAAAAACTTAAGATTACAAAAGGCTGATTATGATGAATGATATAAGATGACTCATGTTGATAGAACCTGAGTTGTAGGGTGAATACCCACCTTGCAGGTTTGGCGGCCAGAGTAAAAGAGTTTGATTTTTTATGTAGAGTCACAATAGGTACAGATTAAAGGTCTAAACATTCTCCATTTCTATGTGTGGACCATGGGCACATGCATGGTTTGGGGTTAATTCTTTGGATGTCAAGTTGATAATACTAATCTATAATAAGGAAATGTGGTTCAATCAACCATTGAATAAATGCAAATATATTCTTTGTCTTCCACAATTGATAAAGTGATGATGTTCTCTTTATGCGACGTACATATCTTGCCTGTTTGCCACGTTTTTGAAGTTCTGTAAACAAAAAATGGTTAGTTAAGACCACAGATTTATTGATGTCAGTAAGTTTTTTGCAATCACGGTTGGATTGAGTAATCAGAATTGGTTAAATCTGGAATGCCAGAATGATTAAGAACCCCCACAAAATTGGGCAAATACAGGCACCTCATCTCATTGTTTCTGAATCAAGTTCCATGGGATTATACTGTAACCACTATGAAACCAACGAATACAAGCATGCAGCGAAAGGTTATCCATGGTTTTGTCTCATAACTAAAATTGCCTCTAGTTACAAATCAACAATTGACACAAAACCTACCAGAACGTTCCCATCAACTCATAGTCTATCTCAACCTGGGCAGTTTAGCTACAAAGTGCATGGCTTATGATGCAATGTGTTGCCACCACAATTTTGCAGGTCAGTTTTTTGAACATAACCGGCTATCGTGACTTTCCTCTTGGTGATCTGCCTATGTTGAAGGTTAGTGTTTCAAGGAATGTCAACATGTTGTAGTTGTCCAATCTGTAAATTGTATTGATTGTGGCAACCTATATACTATTCTTATTTTAGACAGATTGTGTTGCAGCTTGTAAACAATGATGAACATATTTGCAGTAAGCCATTAGCATGTCACTTCTATTTTCATGTAGGTACTTCGCTGTGCGTCAGAAAATGTATTTGTGCCCCTTACTGTAGGAGGTGGAATAAGAGATTTCACCGATAGCAATGGGAGGTGAGAGCTGATTTCTTATAATTGACAATTTTAATTGTCATAATTCTTAGTCTTTTAGCTGTCTTATCTGTTCATTTTCCTTCGTTACAGATACTATTCCAGCTTGGAAGTTGCAGCAGAGTATTTCAGATCTGGTGCTGATAAGGTCAGCATTGGAAGCGATGCAGTTTATGCTGCAGAAGAGTATATCAAATCTGGGGTGAACTTGATCTTCTGTCATCTATTTACAATTTTGCTTCATTATTATACTCTTTTTCTTTATCTGATGTGGATTCAAACACTCGCAGTGTAAAAATGGAAAGAGCAGCTTAGAGCAGATATCTCGAGTGTATGGAAACCAGGTATTTTCTTGACCTTTTTTGTGTTTATTTTGGAAAGAAATAAGTCATTTTGTTTCCCATTCAGATGACTAATGAGTGTAAGCATTATGTATTTTGCTTAGGCAGTCGTTGTAAGTATAGATCCTCGCCGAGTATATGTGAAAAATCCTGATGATGTATCCTTCAAAACCGTGGAAGTCACTGAACCAGGTATGTTGTTTATTGTGTTGCATATATGATCACATATTTGCTGCAAATTTATATTGCTTGGTTGATAGTAAACACCTTATTGCGTTATAAATTTGTCTTCTTTTTCTACTTATGACTATCTATGTGGCTTTTATAGATGAGCTAACTAGACATACGCAAGATAGTGTACCTTGGTGTATGTTTTTTTGCAGATGATGTAATTTTAATTTATGAGAGTAAAGTAAGTTTGAATGCAAAACTAGAATTATAGAGGGAGGCTTTAGAATCAAAAGGTTTCAAAATAAGTAGGTCTAAGATAAAGTGCATAGAATTTAATTTCAAGGAAGGTAGAATTATAGGTAGAACCTTAGTTAATATAGATGTCCAAGAAGTGTCAAGGTGTGATCAATTCCGTTATTTCCGTTATTTAGGATCTATTATCTATAAAGAAGTAGATATTGATAATGTTGTGGTGCATAGGATAAATGCGGGGTGGGTAAAGTGGAGGGCAGCCTCGGGAGTTTTGTGTGATTGGGGTGTTCCAAAAAGACTTAAAAGCAAGTTCTATAGGATAGCCATTAGGCTTGCAATACATTATGGAGCGGAGTGTTGAGCACCAAAGAGAAATCATACAAATAAGTTGAATGTAGCCGAAATGAGAATGCTAAGGTGGATGAGCGGGATAACTAGGAGAGATAGGATTAGAAATTGATATACTCATAGGAGTTTAGGGGTAGCTCCTTTGGAGGAGAAACTGAGGGAATGTAGGTTATGTTGGTATGGGCATATGCAAAGAAGACCAATAGACGCCTCTGTGAGAAGATTAGAAGGGATGCATGTAAATGATGCCAAAGAGAGAAAAGGAGATCTAAGAGAACTTGGATGGAGTTAATAAAAAGGGATACGACTTTACTATCTCTTATAAAAGAGTTGGCACAAAACATGCTTGAATGGAGGCATAAGATCCATGTCGCGACCCCGAATAATTGGGAAAAGGTGTTACTTTATTATGATTATGACTATCTATGTGTCCTAATAGATAACATATGTATCTATTTATAACAACACATCAGTTAGAACAACTGAACTGGGTCAACCATAAAAATGACCACCATGTGGCTTACTGTTGGGATCCTGTTATACCCACCAATATTATGTAAAGAAATGATATTGTCGGTTTATGAGAAACTTGACTTTTTTACAATTTGCTTTGATATAAAAATTTTCGACTTTGTTTTATAACGAGGGGTTCCAAGTCCTTGTGACCTGACTAGAAGGGGCAGGGCAACCAGCCTCTTAGAGCACCGTAAATTCTATCTTTTATTGTGAAAAGCTGTGAAAAGCTAGCATGAGTTATCGCTCACATAGACCAAGGCAATCAAAAGAAGACCATAAAATAGGGGCCCACAATTTTTTGGGGTCCATTTAGACAATATGGGTCCCTTATGTTGTCAAGTTATCTTACCTTAAATTAATGCATAATATTGCATTATCTAGACTGGGATTGTAGTCCGTGGAGGGGTCAGATTGGTGTGGGACGGATAGGAATTTGAAGATCACCTTTTCTGACGGAGGTTTAGCAAATTTGGAGCCATTCTAGTCCATGGGACCCATCCATTTGACCTCATCAAATTTCAGTCATTATAGGTTGAAATTTCAACCCTTGTAGAGTGGGTCTTACTCTTTGAAATGAGCCCAGACTTTTACATGGGTCCTATCCCTGTACTTGCCACAAATACCCTGGACTGACATGCCCCACACAATCTGGTTGGCCCATCAGCACTGTAGCATAGCCTTAATAAATGTTAGTATTTTTTTAATGAAACACCCTCATTTAGTATATGCATGTAATGCATAGCTTGTTGAACTATCTAAAACATAAACTTGTCACAACATGACACATGGTGCAATTTTTCTCTGGCAACAGGTCCAGATGGTGAGAAGTATGCTTGGTACCAATGCACAGTAAGTACGACTCTTTCATTTTAATGCTGCTTTAAAGTAAACAAATTCTAGTAAGACGTGAAATCTCGAGGACATTTTATTTGCATATGCTTGTCAGTTGTCATCCAGTAATTTAGAACTTTGTATGAATCATCTCCACTGATGATTTTGTAAATTCATATATGAGAACTTCCCTTGTTTATATAGCATAGAAAAATGTATGACAACAATAGGAATTAGGGTATCAAATAAGTTTACAATATGGTAAATTAAATTTTTGTTGTGCACTTATGGTGTCTTGATGTGTATGTAAGCATCTTTAGGTATGTGGATATCTAAGCTTGCCATGTGAGCATCACTTCAGTCCTTGAAACAACTCTGATTTGGATTAGACCTGAATAGGTCAACAATGTTAACTGATTAAATCCCATGGGAACTAGTCCTCCTGTGTAACTTTTATCTTTTAATCCTTTAATAACATTTTTCTGACTCTGTATTCCTAAAATTTGTCTTTAGTGGCCTTCAGTTCCAAAGTTGTGTGTGTGTAGATTGTTTGTGAACGTTTCAACCTCCTGACGACGGCCTAACTATTGTTCACGTATGCATTGTTTGTGTTCTGCTGGTATAGAGTGGTATATGATGAGCCAATGTCAAAATTATGGCACTCCTAACTGAAGCTAAGACTTAGTTCAATGTTCAAATTCATGAGAAATTTCTCAATAAGCGGACTAAAACTGCTAAAGAAATTGCTCTATGTTTAGTCCAGTAACCTTTAGTACTATTAGCTAATTCAATAGTAATTGTGTGACGGGCTAAGAGAGACATTCATGACATGGTTTATTCATATTGTATTGTATAATACGAAAATTTTATCATCTATATTGACACGTAAGTCAGCTTCGTAAGTCTTCACCTAATGACTTCATTGAATGCTCTTTATAATTCATTTCTTTGTTATCTTCTTCATCAGTGGCTTCTTCTATTTCATGACTTCTG
Organism: Houttuynia cordata; assembly: GCA_039654745.1. NCBI lineage: Eukaryota > Viridiplantae > Streptophyta > Magnoliopsida > Piperales > Saururaceae > Houttuynia > Houttuynia cordata. Next base: position 28,402,025 of record CM077507.1, on the reverse strand, counting down.
ACAAATTTGGCTTGGCAAACAGGTAAATGGGGGACGAGAGGGTCGACCTATAGGAGCTTATGAGCTTGCTAAAGCTGTTGAAGAACTAGGAGCAGGAGAAATTCTTCTGAACTGTATTGATTGTGATGGTAAATTCATTCTGTCTAGATTATTAATTTCATGTTGGTACATATGCAATCTGGGAGATTGACATTTTTCTAATATTCCCATCCAATATTACCTGTCTGCATTTAGAAAACCAGAATGAACTAAAATAAGCTCATTTTGGTTTCCTAATGCAGACAGGTAATTTGGACGGAAGGAGTATTAATATATAAGAATATAGCCCTTTGCATGCAAACTTCTAGGTTGACAATAAGAGTGGATGTTGTTGTCTTAGTTGCTTAGATCATTTATACCGATCCAAAAAACAAATCTTATCTTACACCATCAAAGAGCCAGGGAACCAGTACATCTCCATCTTATTAGATACTGTTCTGTCTTCATCTTTTGATTGCAGAAAGTGATGACAATGATTTCATGTACGACCACCCTAAATCTTAGATATAGTAGAGTCTGAAGAATCATATGTTCGGGCTTTAGGCTGCTTTGCAGGGGTTTAATTTTGTGGTGCGTTTGGGGTGATCATTAGCTGTTCTTGCGGCATGTCCAGTTTCTCGGAGGTCTTAGATTTACCTGAGTGTTCTTGATCGTTGCATGCAAGCTAGAAGCCTAGAACTGAGCTTAAGATTTGCTTAGATAAAAAAAGTTGCCTAATAGGATTTTGAGCTGCTAAGAAGGAGTGCAATATTAGATATTGGTCTCATCTCTGTTGTCCAAAACAATGAGAGATAAGGAAAAGCTCTCAATTATGTGAAAAAAATGACCTTTTACTAACTAGAAAACTAATACATTACACTAATATTAATGTATAATATCACAAAATTATAAAGGACACTGATTTTAACAAAAATTTGTATCAAATGGCTAATGTCGTTGATGAAGAAGTTCATAAATGACATTTGCTCCTACTTCATTCTTCTTTATATTTTGTAAAATAAGTATGTTAATAAAAAGTACTGCACCTAATTAAAGCTCAAAAGTTTGACCTTAAGGAGATCAAGCTGAGAGCTTCCTGAGTTTTTACCCGGGAAAAGGTAATTTTTCTTTCTCTTGTTCTGAGACTCGGTTTCTTCCGAGGTGCGAAATCCATTCCTTGGCTGCAAGTTTGTGGGATTAATGATGCTTGCCTTCCTGATTTTATGTTGAACCTATGCTATTGGTGATGTTAGCCATTCTCGGTGAGTGTATGGGTAATCGAAGAAATGCATGATTTGTTTGCATGCAGGTCAGGGTCGAGGGTATGATATTGACCTGATAAAGCTTATTGCTGATGCTGTGACAATCCCAGTAATTGCTAGCAGTGGTGCTGGTGCTGTAGAACACTTCTCAGATGTCTTTCAGAAAACAAGCACATCTGCTGCCCTTGCTGCTGGCATTTTTCATCGGAAAGAGGTAAAAGGGAAAAACAAGTTTTGTCTTGTGTGCAATTTTCGTTTTTTCGTTTTTAGAACTGGATACGCTTAGGAGAGTGTATTCTGAGAAAGGCCAATAAATGCCCTGGTACAAAGGTTAGATGGGATGCAATTAGAAGAGGCCAAAAGAGGGTGAGGGAGACCTAAAAGAACTTAGAGTTGATATGAATGTGGTTATGCTATCTCTTACAAAAGATTTGGCAACAAATAAACTAGATAAGGTCTAAAACCCTCAAATTGTTGGAGAAGACACTTTTTTATACCAATTAGGAATATACTACCGGTAAATACATTTTTTTCTTATACTTGGTTCTCATGGGATCTGAGTATGTTATGAAGGCATACTATGAACTGTTCATCTATGTCTGCTTATACCAATTTTACGTTGTATTGTTCATCCATACTATGAACTGCTATGCTGGTGATTTTTTTAGTTTTAAAGGCATGATTGCCATGGCCATCCATTTTTCATAGGTATTCATAATCTTTTACTTAGAGTGAAACTTGTCATAGTGAACTTTTCCCTTTAAGGTTAAGCTTGGCATGTTTATCAAGTAATCAGAGAATTACTTTACCCTGTGCCCAAAATGTTTGTTTCCAAGGAAAGCATATTTAGTTGTACCTAAAAAAAAGGAAAGTGCATTTAGTTGCTTTGTCTATGCAACTATATTGAAGGGCACAATTGTACAAGGACACAACATATTAAGAGTAGAAATAACCGACTGTAGAACTATGGTTATGATTATCTTGGTAATGCTACTTATTATGCAGGTGCCAATTCTTTCTGTAAAAAACCATCTTGTGAAGAAAGGCATAGAAGTTAGATTGTGAGGGCATGGTGTGCAATGTACTTGTTACTCCTTGTGCTCAACGAAATAAATCTGTGCCATAGTGAAGGGAAGCAATATCTGAAAGTTCTCCAACAAAATCTGAAATATTTCATCGTTATCTGCCCTATTCTGTTGTATCAAGTCACTTTTTTTATACAAGTGTATAAGTCACTGCAACAGCTGATTCTTTTTTCCTTCCACCGAGAAATGTTCACAAACAGAGATGGAAAACTTCTATTGAGCTTAATTTATTTGTCTGCATTCAGTTCAGCATGTTGATTTGTGTATCAAACGTTCTAATTAGAGCTGATTATATTCATTTGCACTTGTGGTTAATTAAATTGTAGTGTGCTATGGAGACTTACATATCAAATGTTGTCATCGAAGTTTGGGTTTTAGCAGGTTGCTAACTTCATCAAACATGAAAGTAGTGCACACAGGTATATGCTATGTTCCTTTTAAACAAGGTAGATTTATTACCTAAACTTGGATTGGTAGGAGGTTCAGCCTTCCCAATCCAAGGTAGTTACCAGTGTTTAATGTCCCCCTAACCCCCCTCTCTAGTGCATGATCCTTCCCAATCCAAGGTAGTTACTAGGGCTTAATGTGGCTGAACAAACACAAAAAAAGAAACTAAAAATTGATTCATGGACCATCAATGGAGCAAAAAAAACGTGATTCATAGAACCTTGGCTAATTTATCGGGAGATTAATCATTCTGTAGGTGATCATCCGTAAATCACCTGATTTAAGTAATTGTGCGTAGTCGCACCACCTCATTAGTATATTTGTATATCGTACTTGTTTGGGCCTGTGTTTTATAATCGTCTTGACCTATATAGCTATGTACTATATCTATTTCTTCGGCAAGTATCTCCCATGTATTTTCAGCTTCGCTAAGCACCCCGAACAGTAGAGTGTCAAGTAGTCTTTCCCACGATTCGAAATTGGACCTCTCAATAAGGAAATTGCCATAGATGATAGAACTCTCAGAACTTTGTTTCACATTAAAAAAAAACCCAACAAAACAAAGCAAAGCAAAGCTGGCGTGTAGTCCCATTCATATGCGCATCAGGCAACCATAACGATCGGACTTGATCTGATGGCTCACAATTCCTTTACCAAAAATAACACGTTATCTACGAAAAGCTCAAATTTTAGGAGCAAGTAGCCAGCAAAAAAAATGAATTGGGGTGAGAGAGGCTCGAACTCTCGACCTCAGGATAACTCTTTAGCTATGAGACCTACGCGCTAGCCAACTGCGCCACCACCCCGACGTGTTCTTTACGTAAATATAATTAAAAATGAATAACTCTACCAGAGGTATTTGGTATTTTTAATTAATTTAAAAATGAATTATTATTTCACTTTCTTCGCTTAATTATCCAATGGGTCTGTTTGGTTCGAGAAAAAAAGTCAAATAAGATAAAAAAATGAGAGGGAGTCGGACTTTTCTCTGTCCCCACAAAGAGAGAAAAATAGTTTTCAGCCACCGGACTTTTCTGTCCATCCAAAGATTAAAAAAAAGACTGACTTTTCTCACTTTTTCTTTTACTTTCCTGCTAATCAAACACACCCTATATAACATAATTCGTCTTTCAAACACATCTTGCATCAGTTAATATAAGTAACCATTTGGGACGCAGCAGAGTCTAATAACCTCTTAATTCACAGAAGGAAGTCACTGGGCTGGTCCGACTCAATCATGATAAAAAGGATACAGAGAGCTCTCACATCACTTTGGTCCCCGTTTCCCAATTATGGTGTTGAATAAGACTGCAGTGCAGATAAGAACAATCCGCAGACAAAGCCAAGATGGGTTGTCTGCGTTCTCAAATCAAGAAAAAACATTTTACAAAAGCTTCCATGCTGTAAGATTATGACCAGCCTCGCTGTTGGTCTTATCGCTGTTGGTCTTATCTTGTGACCTATACACAACTCCTTTTTTAATGCCACACTAGACACAGCGCATGTGCGCTTGTAAGTCGGGCTAGTTTTTGCCCTTGATACAACTCCAAATTGTTCAACGTCTGGTGAGCACAATCCAAATTCCAAAATAACTAAATGTCACATATGCTGAAATGAGAAATAAACATATTGATAATCATGTTTCCGAAGAGCTTGAGCTATTCGGAATCAAATGTGATCTCAGAGAATTACTAAATTCAAATCTCTTTGTGGATGAATACATTACCCCACATTTGTGTTGCCTTTCAGTGATGTCCAAGCCTGATGAATGATTGCTCTTGAGGGGGAGTATTGAATGTGAAATAAATATACGGATAATTTGTGTCCTAATAATTTTGTCTATTGGGAAACTACACTATCTGACATAGACAACTTTTTCAACTCCCACTTGGTAGGAGCGAGTTAAAGGAAGGCCATAACACCAAACATACAAGTCTGTTGTATTCATTAAAGTTTTGATGTCTGTATTCAATATTACAGGATCACATTCACATGAAGCCATGGAGTGGAGAGGAACATGTATTTATTTGTCTTCGGCATGAAAATGCATATAAAGACCTGCTCTGACAAGAGCAGATCGAATTCTCCAACCGAGTCATTTAGTTATTTGTTCTCATTTCCACGTCGAACTAGACTTATGCCCGATTGAACAGAGAAAACCCGGAACCGGCCACCATTCCAGCTATGTGGCGGGGGCTAATACTTTTTAGGGTAAATTGCACTTGACCCTATGATAGTGAAATTACGATTAACCCCTATAAATTATAGAAATATGCACTCAACCCATATGTAACTTAATTATCGGACGATTTTATCCTCGATATCTCTTACCAATTTTATTTAATTTTAGGGTATGTGGTAGTCATGGACACTATGACAAGTAGCTTAACTTTTCTTACATTGAGAAAGCAAGGCCGACGCATTGTCATTGTCGAACAATATGTTGATGGTATGTGTACACCACTTTTGCTAAGTGGCAAACGAGGGATGATGAATAGAAGAAAAATGTGGATTTATTAGTAAAGAAAAGAGGTAAAATTGTCTCGTCGCATAACTTATAGGGGTTAAGTGCATATTTTCATAAGTCACGGGTTAAGTGCAATTTTGTTATATACATAGAAATTAAGCGCAATTTACCCTACTTTTTAAGTACGGGTCAATTAAAAAGTAGGCCAGATGCCATTTTAAAAAATACTCCCTTAGGTCACTTTTAATAAATATAGTTTTCTTCAGTTGAACTAAAAATATAAAATTATATATATTTAAAAAACTATATTTATTAAAAGTGACCGAAAGGAGTACAAAAAGAAGCAATTTTTCAAACTGAAAATAATCCCTTTCCAATGATAGTCACCCTCAGGGATGAATAGATAAATAGTCAATATATTAATAGTTGAATTAAGGGGAATTTATATAATAAATAATAAAAAAATTTATTTGACCCACTGTTCAAATTAATTCCCGAATAGAGTATCTGACAAAACACGCAGGCCCCAACGTGCGTGGCTTTTCTTTAAATTGACCCCAAAGACATCGATTGAACTGATGCCTTTAGAGTTAAAGAGAAAGGAACTAACGCCTTTCACATCTTTATATGTTTTTGTCCCATTTTAACGATGTATATTTCTCTTATTTTTTATCCATTTCCGCATATATTTTTTCATTCTTCCTTATTTTTAGTGCTCTTTCTAGTCATTATAATATCACAAAAATGTTGAGCCATCACATACTATTTATTAAAAAAATACCATAAAAAATATAATAAATAGGATGCGATGGCTCAACATCTTTGTGATATCATGATGAATAGAAAGAGCACTAAAAACAAGAAATAATGAAAAGAAATGGGCAAAACAGATAAAAATGAGAGAGATACGCATCGTTGAAGTGATCGCCCATTTAAAATGGGACAAATTTTTAAAGAGAAAGGTGTCTGTACTCGTTATTTTGAGCTATTTTAGTGGGACAAACTTCAACGATGCATATCTCTCTTATTTTTTATCCGTTTTTGCCCATTTTTTTCATTCTTCCTTATTTTTAATGTTTTTTCTAGTCATCATGATATCACAAAGATGTTGAGCCATTGCATCTTATTTATTGTAATTTTTATGGTATTTTTTTCAATAAATAGTATGCGATGGCTCAACATCTTTGTGATATTATGATGACTAGAAAAAAGTACTAAAAATAAGGAAGAATAAAAAAAATGGGTGAAAATAGATAAAAAATGAGAGAGAGATATATCGCTGAAGTGATCACCTATTTAAAATAGGACAAAAATATATAAGGATCTCAAAGACTTCAGTTGACTTAAAAGGCGTCTATTTTCTCTTTTAACTCTAAATGCGTCGATCAGTTCAATCGACGTCTTTTGGGTCGGTTTAAAAAAAAAGTCATACACGCTAGCTCCTGCGTGGCTTGTCAGGTATCATATTCCGGAATTAATTTGAACAGTGCGTCAAATTGAAAATTTTTATTTTTTATGATTTATTATATAAATTCCCCTTGATTTATTATCATTTTCCTATTAGCACCGCCATGGTGGGCCTAGTCTCCTACCATAGAATGCAACACTTTTGTAATCAGAGGCTTAATTAGTTCGTTTCTCTATCTTACACACAAGGAAGGAAGAATGTATAATGCATTCTTTCCTCCAACTACTCGATCACTTATAAATATGCTTTCATCAGACTATTATTGTATGCTTCTCCCGTTACACGTGATGCATGGAAGCCACCCATCTTTCACTATATCTTTTGTCTTTGGTTGAATAATGCATATTCTGGTCTAACACCTACCTCTATAAATATTTTATTGTGCATGCCTCTTTATGCGCATGGCTGTGTCATGTTTTGTCCCTTGTTTATAGATTACATGCATGGTGCCCCGGGCTTAATTAACAAAAAGAGAACAACTTTTGTGAACGTTCTTTTCCACTGTCATTAATTTTTGCTTATCATAAATCATGGTCGGCATGTCTCCCAAAGAACCATTGACTTGTTCTTTAATCTAATACCCCTTATTCTTTAAGCTAGACAGCAGTTGGTGACTAATCATGCATGCTTAATTATCTTCACAAATTATGTGAAAATATTGTTGCATGGCTTATCACTTGTAAGTTATAACACCACAAAATGAACTAAATCAACAGAATACAAGGTTTTTAATCATGGCTGGCTTCCGTACAGTCGTGCTAACAACGTCTGTTCCCGATTATGCAGTCATTAGCCACTCCTTGAACCATCTACAACATAACTATTAGGTTGTTAAGTTTTTTGGTAACGAATTTCAGTCTCTAAGGATGTGATCTATAGAAACACACTATAAATTCAATAACGTGTTCTTATTTTTTTCAAATGCGGATGGCGGAAACGTCTCCAATCTATAAGGATGAGTTCTTTCCTTTAATGTGGATGGCGCACACTCTACGCTTCTACTGTGCACTCCACCGAACAAAGCATATTTGCTGGAGCGCACAACACTAGTATGTGCGCTGTCGATCTTGATGATCTATGGATCCTTTTAATGGAGGATATCCTGGCAGACATCCTCCATAAAGCCTTCCGTATGAACAGGACCCAAAGCTTGTTTGATGAAAATTACAAAGTTCCATTGAACAGGGTCCTCATTGGGCGATGGGGAGGAAAAAGACCAAGAAGTAGGTGAACTTTTGTTCGTGTCCTGACCCACCATAGCTAGTCTTTTCATTCATTCCTTAAAAAATGACAGTTGAGAGTTGAAGGCATTGAACATTACCCACAAGAGAAAAAGGGAAGAAAGAAAGGAAATATCATACTATGGAAAAACGTTACCATGCGCCTCACTTCACGCCTACCATGTTACCCGCTGTAGGATGGCAATCTGATGGTGTCCGTGTCACAGGGTCCGCCTTCCCTTGTACTGAAGTACGCCGCAGGATCGAAATCCGACGACCTATACGCATGTGAGCCATGGCGCATACTATCCGGACTCTTGTATGTTTTATTTTTTTATACAATATATGTTTTCTTTTTTATAAACCTATGGTACATGGACTCTTGTGGATATATGTACCAAGTCTTTGAACATGGTCTAGTAGCGCCAGCCATGAGAATCATGTGGTATCCAAGTTCCACATAGAAAGAGAAAGGAAAAGAGAAAAGCAAGCTTTTTTGTTCTTTGACCAACAGATGGCAATCTTTCAAAGACTCATTCGGTCCAGTCCACTGCACAGGCACGCGGCCCTTCCGATCTCACCACTTTCCTCTCCTTTTCCGGTCGTGGATTCAGGAGTCGGTACAAGTTCCACTTTTGTCTTTTACTTTTCCCAGATTTCAGATTTTCATTAAATTTTTTATTGCCCACATAAGATTTTCATTAAGATTTCCTCTGCCCACAAAAGATACTTGCACCATTCATTTCCTTTTATGAGGAAGAACACTTGGGCAATTTGGTTTTTGGAGGAATTTTTAGAAGTTTGATTATTATTGGCATTTGGTTTCTATATCCCTGAGCATTGGCATTGGTGAATTGATTGGCATTTTGTTGAGATTTTTGGATCTGAGTAGAGTGTATTGGATTTTGGTTACAATATTGGTTTGGGGACTGGTGAGAACTAAGCATCAAGTTCTTCATTTATTTTTACTGTTGAGGGGATTTGGAGAGAGCAGAGATTGGGTTTTTTCATCTTGCAGTGCATGAAACTTGGTGGAGGAAGTTCAGTGAGGGTCGGTATGCGTATGTGATTTGGGGTTGCAGAGGGATTGCCAGCTAATTGATTAGGGGGAAGAAAGTTGAATTTTTTGGTGATCTGGAGGAACTGGTGATAAAAAAATTTGAAGTATGTTTCATGTGAGTATTCTGCGCTAAAGTGGTTGAAAATGGTGAGTGGGAGCCTTTTCCATATTAGGAAGCATTCATGGCCTCCAGAGGAGTACGTCAGCAGGACAACCCTGCAGTTGGTGAGCCTCTTTGCTGATTTTTATTCTTGTTAATTTTGCTTAAAGTTTGTAGTATTCGTGGACGTTATATGTGGGTTTTGCTACACAATAATGGCAATTGTATTACTGCTTTTATATTGAAAAATTTGTTGTCTGTTTGTAGCTGGATTACGATAGTGCTTCTCCACCAAAACAGGCCTGGAGGAGACGTTTAAATAGCCATGCTAATATACTCAAAGAATTTAGTGTTACATTTGTGGAGGCAATCCAAATGGTAATAATTTGCTTATACGGTGTGCTTGTGTATAATTCAGACACAGAATTTTATATGACCGAAGTTTTTGAGCTAGATGCTTTCCATTTGCTTTTCTTTTGTATGCTCTGGTTATTATGTAATCTGAAGGGAATTGTTATGTTGGATTAGATGCGGCTGGGTGTTCGTCTCTGGTCTTATGTTAGAGAGGAAGCTTCTCATGGAAGGGTAATAATTGTTATTTGTGGCACTTCTTCCGTTTTCTTATGTTTGTTTTTGAAAAAATGGTGTCTTGAGAACAGTTTGATTTGGTTCCGAACCATCTCTTTGTCCGAGTCTTATATAAAGGAGGACCCATATGAAATCCTGAGGCAGCCAGAACAATTAGTTATAATAGACTGACTGAATAAAAACTTAAATCGTTTGACCTTGTTGAATTAGTAAGTTCAAGATAATTGAATGTATATCTCATTGGCTAGAGTAATATTTGCAGAAAGCACCAATTGATCCATTTACTCGTATAAGCTGTAAGCCGTCAGCTTCTCAAGGGGTCCCACTTGGAGGAATGGGGTATGTGTTTAAAAATGTTGTATTGTTATAGTGATTATCACTTTACAATTGGATATGACTTGTTAGATCTATCTGCAGAAGTGGTAGTATCTCCAGAGGTTTTAGAGGTGAATTCAGGCATTGGCAGATCATTCCTGGACTATGTGAACCGTCTCCTATCATGGCAAATCAGTTCTCTGTAAAGTTCTATCTCTTTATTGTAATTTCATGTGTCAGGCTTTTTATATGACAAGTGCAATGACACCTACTGCTGGCTACTTTACATTGATTTTTTTCGTTCTATTGCAGATATTCATATCTCGTGATGGAGGGAATAAAAAGTACTCATCAGTTTTGGCCCCTGGACAGCATGAAGGGATAGGGTAAGATAGAAATTGTTAGTCTACAAAACTGAAAAAAAAATTCCCCAAAAAACTGTCTGCTTGGAGATGTTATGCAAACTTCAAAATTAAGAGTCTGAAACTGGTCCTGCCATGTGTCTGGCAAGGGGACATGAAAGGGGACCTCCAAATTAGAGGGGTCCAAAAATTGGGCCTGGGTCTAGTCCCTAACCCTCTATCAACATTAGTTTAACAAAATCTCAGCCCTCAAAACTAGCTGAGATTTTAACTGCTGAGGTCAGATGGTCCACAGTTCAGTTGGGCCAACTTTTATAGGGCATTGATTTTGAAGATCTCCTTTGTATCTTCCTTACCCTGTGGTAGGCAGCCTGTGAACACAAAGTTATCATGATTTTTTCCTGGGGTGTAGGGGAAAACTGTGTAAGTAAGTGATTAGTAGTAGGAAATTTTCATAACTGCCTTCTGATTATAACATGTTTGTTTCTTATTTTAAATGCGGATTGAGCATATGTTTTTGTATTTTATTAATCCAGTAAAGCCGGTGACAAGGGCATATCCTCCTGGGATTGGAATCTGAGTGGACAACATTCAACGTACCATGCCTTGTTTCCCAGGGCATGGACGATATATGATGGTAACATTTCACACTGGACTCACTTAGTTTCTTCATATACTAATTTGAAGAGTTCATGGCACCCCAAAATAAAGCTTATTGATTTGCATGTGTCCAGGAGAACCAGATCCAGAATTGAAGATTTCATGTCGCCAAATTTCACCATTTATACCACATAATTATCGAGAAAGCAGTCTTCCTACTTCAGTATTTGTATACACAGTATGTATTTAGTGGACAAAATTTGTATAATTAAAGTCTGTTTTCAAGTTGAGTTGTTGTTCGATATCTATGTTTGTGTTATAGAATTTAGGCTTCATGCTGGATCATAGCTACTAGTTATGGAAACTGTTGTTTCTTTTTCGTCAAAAGAAAATATGCTTTTTTATAATGTGTATGTTACAGCTTACAAAATTTATGTTTGACTAGCCAATAGGAACTATGATGCTTTGTCCAGTTATTGTTTTTAAGTCTCAGAGATTTATTCTGTCATTTGTAATCTCTACTATAAGTTTGTTAAAGTTCTTGCTTTTGTATGCAGTTAGTCAACACAGGAAAAGAAAAGGCAAGAGTCAGCTTGCTTTTGACATGGGCGGTGAGCTTTTTTTATTTCATTTTGATTATGCTTATATAATCAACCCGAATTATTTATTAATTATTTTTTCGTTCACTTATTTATTAGTTATTTTTCCGTCATAGAATTCAATTGGAGGGAGTTCACACCAATCAGGAGGCCATATGAATGAGCCCTTCATGTAAGTTGCTGGGTCTGTTATTCTTACCCTCATTGAAATTTCTTGGATCATGAAATTTACATTATGTCTTGTGTTTCTATATATAGAGGCGAAGATGGAGTGTCTGGCATTCTTCTACATCACAAGCAAGTCGTGAACCCTTGATTATCTGTTACTACGGTTGGTTAGCAGATTTCCTCTAGCAGATTTCCTCTAGGTTATGTTTTATACGATGCTGGAGAATCCATGTTATTCTTCTTATGGGAACTATCCCTCCTTATAATTTGGTTTATACAAGTTTGCTTTTTTATATCTTCTTTATTTGCATGATATGTTAGTATGTAGTTTCGTAGGGAAGAAAAAAGAAGAATTGTCTCTGCTAGTTTGTAATTACAATCATGTTCTTTTGTCTTTGCTTCCAAGAAACTAAAAAAATTGAAATATCTTTGTTAGAATCATGTAGTTATCTGGCTGTTGTGAACATATTGTAGGACTGCGAAAGATAACCCACCTGTTACTTTTGCCATTGCTGCTTGTGAAACACAAAATGTCAGTGTGACTGTTCTTCCATGTTTTGGCCTATCTGAAGATACTCAGATTACTGCTAAAGATATGTGGAACAGGATGGCGCAGGTCAGGACTTTTAGTCTCTTCTGCTTAATGTGTCCGGCTTTGTTCTTTTCTATTCCTTTACATTCCTCACTTTTCTCTACATACTATTATTGCCTAGATATGAGCATGGCCCTACTTAACATTGTTTGCAGGGTCCTACTTAACATTGTTTGCTTCTAGTCTTTCATCCATTTCATGTATATGGTTTAGCTAAGCAAGAATATCAGCAGAGCCTAATATGTTTTTCGACCCTATGTTACTTCTGTTTCTAGTGCAGAAATTTAATTTGCATTGTTTGTGGTTGTGCAAGCAAACTTTCATCTGGTCCCATCCTGCTTTCTTAAGGCATAATTACGTAAATTGAGATTCTATGACCTGTTTTTAGGACTGCATTTATGAACTAAAATTTACTTGTTTTTAATAAAAAATATTAGGATATAGCGATATGTCATTAGTCTGAGCCATTTAGGGAATTGATTCCAATATATAAGGGCCATTTGCTAGTAGAAATATGGGTATGATATTTTTACCAATGTGGCCAATTATTGTGCTTGGCATGGATTATTGCACCTTGTAAACTTGGGATTGCTCCCGCTCCCTGAATCTGAAGGATCAATTGTGTCAGAGATCAAATAATCATCTGCTGAGACTCTGTTGCCTGCTGTCAAGTTTAGGTTGACATTGTGTCATCTCAACATTTTCTGTTGATATACTATGGTAGATGACTCCAATCACATTATTATATGGCACATTCTTTTAAAACATATCAATTTGTATAAAATTTCACCTCGAAGCTTAAATTGTTGTAAAGGGGACTAACCACATCGGAACTCCTTAAAGCGTGCAAATATAAAATGTTAGATCACTATATGAAGCCTAGCTTAAGCTCATAAGGAAGGGACTAACCATTGAAAATTAACCACCCTAACACAGAATTTGTGTAGCTTTTCATGTTATGTGAAATATACTATGAAAGCATGCTTTTTTCAAGACAATGTACATCGTATTTAGCATCCCCTCGCCATTTCTGTATGTATCCAGGACGGGCACTTTGATAGAGAGAATTTTAGCACTGGCTGTAGCATGCCATCATCTCCCGGAGATACTCTATGTGCAGCACTTGCGGCCTCTGCCTGGGTAGAACCTCATGGGAAGTGCACCATTGCATTTTCTGTAGCTTGGTCATCTCCAAAAATTAAGTTTAAGAAAGGAAGCTCTTACCACAGGTAACTTAAATTTCCAAATTTGTTTTTATCCGTTTGCAAATTGATTTGTTCTGCAAATTCTGAGCTTGTTCTTAATGTAAGAGGAATGTGCAAGATTCAAACTGTTTCAATGATCTCTATTAGTGTATCATGGGCTGATGCATATGTAAAGTTGTGAATTATATAGCATTTAGCCTATCGAATAAGCAGTGGTATGCATGTGTAAGTGTCAACATATGATAGTATATTTATGTTATTTGATTATTTATCTTAAAATAACATATTATGTTAAATTTTAGTTATAAGCTAGAATATCGAGGAAACTTTGGAAGGAATGTTACGCACCTTGATTTTAGAAATTAGTGGTGTAGGATCCTCTGGTGATTACCATATAAAAAATGAAGGGCTTGTATTGGATAGTAAGGATGAAGTTATGGCTTTTTAAGTGTCTAAATTATCATTTAGGCATAATCTTTTATCAATTCATGGATGAGTAGGACTTTAAGTATAACTTCATGTATAATTTATGTGTAAGATTCTATGATTTCAAAGATAAGTCTGTCTTTCTCTCCATTTTATGTTCTTAGTTTTTTGTGATTACCTTTATTGTGCAGGAGGTATACAAAATTTTATGGTACATCTGAAGGATCAGCTGTCAAACTAGTGCATGATGCTTTGATGAGTATGTTGGATCCTGATGCTTCTGAAATTTTTATTTTCCCTCGTGCTTGAGTGTTTCCAGTCACTGAGTCAATGTTCTCATTTGTTCGTTCTTAATGTTTTTCGTTTTTCAAGTTCAAAATTTTGAATGTCTGTGTTCTATAAACTTTACTCAGATTATAAGTGGTGGGAGGAAGAGATTGAGAAGTGGCAGACTCCTATTCTTGAAGATGTAAAACTTCCAGAATGGTAAGCTTAGCCTCATTCTTTCATATGGCTTCTTAGAAGCTTCAGAACTTGCTACTCTAAATGCACTTAAACTTAATACTATTTAAATATCTATTCACTTGAAAATAATGTGTGTGTCATCTCTTCCATTTTCTAATCAATTTGTAAAACATTGGCTTCAATGTGGTGCCAATGTCTGTGCTTCTGACTAATAATAATGAATTAAAATTTTAACGTTTTTAGGTGTATAAGCTATTAGTTTTTATAAAACGAGCAGTGTGTCTGTAATGAACAGGATATAATTTGTTTTTAATAAGAAAGGTCAACTTGGAAAGATCTAACAAAAATGTAAAAAATTGGGAAAAAGGTAGCCGTTGCATTCTGCATATGGAGCCGTCAGATGATGATCTGAAAGCTGCACGATGCCCTGCATGAGTGAAAGGATGAACTGTCATGCGAGAGCCATTCAAGCAAGAGCCATTCACATTGCCATCTGACGGCTCTTGCACCGTTGTGCACAGGCTAGAGGCTCTCTTAACAGTGAAGTATGTACTTGGAGGAGCTTAAGCCACTAGAGTTAATTGCTGTAGTTTTGGATTTTAGCATCCTGAAAGTCAGAGCAGTGATATGTGTTGTCAAGTTGATGTTGAGCCCAGAATGTACTACCATCATGTTCATTGCTGCAACCCTAGGGGTTACCTTTGGTTATTATTCAGGCTTGGAACTTGTGGGGAAAGGTACATGGAAAGGGTAATTTGGGCTGTCAAGTTGATGTCGAGCCCAGAATATACTACCATCTTGTTATTGCTGCAACCCTATGGGTTACCATTGGTTATTATTCAGGCTTTGAACTTATGGGGAAAGGCTCATGGAAAGGGTGATGTGGAGTCTAGAATATGCTACCATCTTGATCATTGCTGCAACCCTGTAGGTTACCCTTGGTTATTATTCAGGCTTGGAACTTGTGGGAAAAGCCACATGGATAGTTATATGTATGTAGCTGCTCTTTTTACCCCCATGATGCCAAGAATCTGGACTAGCACCCTTAGTGATATTTGCCTCATTATAGTCTTATAAGTGTATAGTTACATTTATGCTAGAACTTCTTACTTTTCCTTGTGATTTTTCCATTATTTTCTATTTGCAGGCTTTAGTATTATTGGATTTTACCCATATACTTGTTTTTGTAGGTATAAGTTTACCCTTTTTAATGAGCTGTACTTCTTAGTTGCTGGCGGAACCATTTGGACTGGTATTGATCTTTGCCTGCAATTATGTTGCTTATTCATATATGTGTAAACCACTGTGCAGGAACTGCATTTTATGCAAACCATTGAATCGCACCTATTTTATATTCTGCCGTTTCTGTTTAATAACATAAATGGATATGATCTGCATTTGAAATGCAGATGGTGAACCTCCTTTCATGGATAATAAATCAAGTCTCTGTAATGGTAGGACCGCACAAGTGGAAACAGCAGATGGAAGCACGAATATTGTTAAAGAAAATGACAACTTTGGTGATAATCTAGAAAGAGTTTCGGGAAGCAATGGGGTGAAAAGTGATGATGATGAAAATGTTATTTCTAACTCTTCATCTTGCCATGACTCAGGACGGTACATAGAAGGAGATCTTGAGTTATCGAATCCTCATGATGGAGTTGAAAATGTTGGCAAGTTTCTGTATTTAGAGGGCGTAGAGTACATTATGTGGTGCACATATGATGTGCATTTTTATGCCTCCTTTGCTCTTCTTTCTCTCTTCCCCAAAATTGAGCTGAGTATCCAGCGGGATTTTGCAAAGGCAGTTTTATGTGAGGACCAAAGAAAAGTCAAGTTTCTGGCGGAAGGAAACTGTGGAATTCGGAAAGTCAAAGGATCTGTCCCCCATGATCTGGGAACACATGATCCTTGGCGGGAAGTGAATGCTTATAACATACACGATACAAGTCGATGGAAAGATTTAAATCCTAAGTTTGTTCTCCAAGTGTACAGAGACTTTGCTGCAACAGGAGACATGTCGTTTGGGGCAGATGTATGGCCTGCTGTTCGTGCTGCCATGGAATATATGGACCAGTTTGACCGAGATGGTGATTGCCTTATAGAGAATGATGGATTTCCAGATCAGACCTATGACACTTGGACCGTTCATGGAATAAGTGCCTATTGTGGTTGCCTATGGCTGGCAGCTTTACAAGCTGCAGCTGCCATGGCACACCACCTTGGTGACGAGGACTTCGCAAAAAGATGTAAAAGTAAATTTCAGAAAGCCAAACCAGCATTTGAGGCTAAATTGTGGAATGGGTCTTATTTTAATTATGACAGCGGCTCAAGCAGCAATAGTAGATCTATTCAGGCTGATCAGTTGGCTGGACAGTGGTATACAGCTTCGTCTAGCCTGCCTTCTCTGTTTGATGAAGGTAAAATTAAGAGTTCCCTACAAAAGATATTTGAGTTCAATGTAATGAAGATCAAAGGTGGGCGTATTGGGGCTGTTAATGGGATGCATCCTAGTGGTAAGGTTGATGAAACCTGCATGCAATCACGGGAAATCTGGACTGGTGTTACTTATGGTGTTGCAGCGACCATGCTTCTCTCAGGACTGAAAGAACAGGCTTTTACTACTGCAGAAGGTATTTTCACTGCGGGCTGGTCAGAAGAGGGATACGGGTAAGTAGTTTGCTCTACATTGAAATTTTCCTGATATGATTATGATGGGTTTACATGTTTCTGAAGGGTTTAGTCAGCTGTACGAAGCTTTTATAAACACATTAACTGGCATGGACACCCCAATCTCGTAGCTTCTTGCCTGCCAGACCCATGTTAGTTTAGAAATGTGTTTTAGTGTTAAATCTCAGCTGTGTAAAATTTGACCAAGTTTTGAACCTGCTGTATAAAACCTCAGATTCCGTGGCAGCATAACTGCTGACAATTAGTTTACATGGCTGTTCTTATAAGACATATTGCATAATTTGGACTGAAAAATCATATTGTGTGGATGTTTGGTTGTGCACTAACTTGTAACTAAACGAGTTATTTGCTGTACTGACATTTTAACTTCGGTTGCAATGCTTTTAAATTCAGTTATGTTGTGTGCTTTAAATCAAAAGTATGTGCCATTGATGCAGGTATTGGTTCCAGACACCTGAAGCTTGGACAGTTGATGGGCACTACCGTTCTCTATTGTATATGCGCCCACTTGCTATCTGGGGTATGCAATGGGCACTAACTCTGCCAAAGACGACTCTTGAGGCTCCTGAAATAAACCTGATGGATAGAGACTACACATCGCCAAGTGACGTAAGGACTCCAAGAGAGAATGGTGTGAGGAAGATTGTAGCTAAGACCAGCTGGTGTGGGAGTTCAGTTTTCCATTGTGAATGCTAAGGAGACCAGATGAAGAAGTTGGCTGGAATCTCAGATACCATACTGCGTAAGTGCAGTCACAAATTGGTTTTGACAACCTTGCTAACGAAAGAAGAGTATGAGGCAAATTCTAAGAATTTTTTTGGCGAGAAACAATAAAAATTCTTGTCATGGCGGTAATTTTGTCTAGTACAAATAGATGTAGAGTTCCATGTAACATTGTAAAAAGAAAAACAATAAACTGTTGCAATTAATTTATGAAGAAATGTCCGCCAATAGTATATAACTATTGATCTTCTTAACCAGTTTTCTAAAAAAATGATCTTCTTAGCCAAACCTGCAGTACCTATGGCAGACGCTCATTGAAAGTTTTTGTGGATGCAAAATGTCGGTTTATTCCATCACCTAGCATAGATGTCCTACTTGGCAGTCTCCTTAAGTTGGCGATATGCCTAGTTATGCAGTTCAGAGCGACTGTGTTTGCACATTGTACGAGGAGAAATGCTGCGACTGCTCAGGATCCTCGCCTGATGCACGCCATGATAAGTGGATTCCATGCCAACTGCAGAGCCTATGTCTTCATTGTGGCTCTCTTGGGCTCAAGCGGTTGTAGCATTTTTCATCTTGGCAACACAACTAGGTGAATTAGGTAATCGGTTGCTTTTGTTATCTACGCACTTGGGTGCGCTTGTGGGTTATTATGGACAGGAAGTGATTCATGCTGAAAATTTTTCCAGTCTTAATATAATTTTATACTCCCTCCGGCCAGTCTTAAATGAGGACAATTCCGTTTTAGATGCTCCATTTGATTTTGAACTTCTTCGTCCACTCATTAGTCGGGGTTTCTACTCTCCAATAGAAACCAACATTTTTTTCAGATGTAGCTATTAAAACAGGAAGAAAGGCAGTGATTGTGCTGGCAGAGCTAACTGCCAGAAGCTTTGTGAACGAACTGTAGTATTGGCAATCAAGTGGAAAGTTTGTGCATGGCGAAGATCACCTATGACAACTATGGTTATAACCATACCCATGAAACTTTCTTGTATGATCTTTTCATGCTTGTAGCTGTTAACCTTATGCGTCGTACACTTTCCGGTGTAATTCAGGCTCGATAACTGAGATGAGTTACATTAGAATCAAAAGGGTGTGCGCAGATTCAACTGTCCTTCATCGGAAAAGAAATATGGATCCAGATAGTGGAAATTAAAAAAAAAAATCAAATGACTATGAATAGTGTCTATCAGTTTAAACTAGTTAACTGGATTAGCTTGCTCTGATTAACTGTTAAGTAGATTAGCAATAATATAATTACCCAAAAAAAGATTAGCATTAATATAAAGAGCCTCCATTAATGTCTCTTAAACATCTACTTTAAGACAACATCATTAATTTATTAACTAATTCTGCAGATAAACTGTAGTATGTTTAATCATGATAGTACACTTGATCATCATCATTGTGGCTCTGATCACATGAATCTATTGGTCGCAATTATTATGGGTGAAAAATGACGCCGAGGGTGGGTAACCCAGCCATTGAAGAACATATTTAAAAGCATAGCTGACAAAACTGTCCTAGCCTTCACTCCCAATAATACAAGGAGGAAAAATACAGCAAGTAGGAGAAAGAGAGAACGCAGAGGTTCTCTCATCCCTGTCAAAAGGTAGTAGCTTGGATTCCTTATGCTGGTAGCCTGGTCCATCAAGAGGCCAGGAAGGAATTGAATGATAGAAGAGTACATCTCATGTTAATGTCCATGTGTGAGCCTTTTGCAACAACAAATGCTTCTTATTCTTTAGAATAGGCACAGTCACACTTTATCAAACTTGTTCCATTAGGAACTTGATAGTGAAAGTTTTAATACTATTTTACAGGTTGTATAACCTTCACCACTTCTTTATCTAATTGCTTCTCCAGTGGGTATTAGCCTATTGGCCTACAGTGCCCATCACCATCCGTAGACAACCTCTGTGGATGGGTAAATGTTTTTCTTGCAGATCAAATGAGAGAAAAATGCCGAAGTGGGTCATCCACCTACCAAAGCAATAACCACACTCAGTTTGAGTGTGGGCGATCACTTGGGATCAGCAAGCAAAGAGAAAAGAAAAAAGAGAAGGGAACTTCATCACCATATCTTGAGGATGTGGTGGCATCTGAATGCTATCCTCCCAACTACTTTGACATGTTCTTGATCTTTTTCATTCTTCCCCACACATGCGAAAAAATGGATAAATTTCCTCCTTGCATAATATTATTTTTTGTTACAAAAAGAAGAAACAGTACTTGTGTGAAAAGCATTGTCATGCCCCTTAACAACCCACCATGCATTTTCCCTAATCAAGTCAATTATATCTGTATCGCATTTTAATTATTGTTCGTTTTTGTTATTAGAAGGGGGTGTCTGAGTCCTTAGGACCCGACTAGAAGGGACAAGGCCACCTTAGAGCACCATATCCTGCCTTCAATCCCTCTCAGGTAGAAGGTCTGCCCATCATACTCGCCAATGGAGTGCATTTCGAACTCCGAACCTCCACTTCAGGAAGTGTGTCTTGGCCATCCCACCAACACCCTGTTCGTTTAATTATCAACCATTAATCAACCCCATGTCATGCCATTATGAACCCAAAAAAAGGCCAGAGAGGAGGAATCACTTTTCCAACATGCAAATGCAGACTTATGGTGCTTTGGCATGCACCTAAAGGGTGTTACTTTCATGTTAAACACATGCAAAGGGTTTCAAACTAATTTCAAGTGACATGGGGACCCCACTATATCAAATTCACCGATTACAATATCCCCAAGATTAGGTCATGAGTTGAATGATCTCAATCAATCCTACAGTTGCTAATGATGTGTTATCTCATGTGGACCTTCGATGCTTCCACCAGAGGAGAAGCAAGCCACGAAAACATGGCGCACGATAAGTGCCTGACCTCTCAACCCTTGTAATGTAATGCTCACCCAATACTTGTATTCAACCACCTGAACCACCCACCACTCTCCCTCTCCTCCATAACACCGCCTCTCCTTCTTTCTCTCTCAAACACTGTCTTGATCATCTTCTCTCCTTCCTTGAACTTCTTCGCATTAATGGCCAGTGACCCTTTTTGCCAATCTCCACATATCGATTGGAGTTTCATGAGTGCCAACCAAAATCAGTTCGAGGACCCTGGTTAGTTTCTCTCCTGCCCTCACACTCTATCTTGTGATATTGCATTTCACTGCACTTATGGTTGTTTCGATTATCTTGTTCAATTACACGAGAAGATATATCTTATTTTTTTGGACACTTACCTTGATCTTGTTTTGGTTATGTAGGTTGGAACATGATCTGCAGTCAAGTCACAGCCAATGATGTCTGCCACCAAGTTATGAGATCGAGGAAGCGAGAGAGAGAAGAAGCAGGCAGTTTCATGAGCCAAGGGATTCGAAGTAGTGGATGTTCTTCTTGGTGCTCTTGTTTTGGCCAGAATATAGCTGTGAGGATGCAGCGGGAGCTGGAAGAAATGGACTTGTTCGTCTTCATGCAGGTGTCTTGAATTTATCTTGAACAAATTCACAAGGAATTTTGAAATATCTTTCACAAGAATGAAGTAGTTTGAATTACCAGTTATATCATTTGACAACATATAAACACTAAGCAAACGTCTTAATAGACATAATAAGAAATTATTCAGTGTACTATATATGACACCAGGCTGGCCGTGTGTTTCCCCATTCACGGATTCACACGTTAATCACCAAGACTAAAGACGGTTTTCATCAGGGCTCACTCCAGCCCCTGGTGACTAACGCGTTCGCCGTGAATGGTGAAATACACAGCCAGCCCAGTGTTATAAATCATAATCAAGTAGTGCATTTTTTCAACTATTCAGAGTCGATGAAAATTTTATATACGTTATTATCGTTATTGAATTAAAATAGGGAGGAAGAATCTAAATTACTTGACTGCCCTGAACAAAATACATGACTGACTCATCTATTTGGTTCCAGATGGAGAGACTGAGGGCAGAATTGGAACAGAAGAGGAGGAAATATTGGAACAACGTATACCGGCTCATGGACGAAGAAGTGCAACGAGTCCTAAAGGGCAAAGACGAAGAGATTGCCAAACTGAGCCGGAGAAATTCATCATTGGAGGAGAAGGTTAAAATCTTGACAATGGAGGGGCAAACTTGGAAAACTCTGGCACACAGTAACGAGGTGGCCGTAGTGTCTCTCCGCCGTGACCTCGAAGTGGCGCGGGCAAGAGTGGGAGACTGCGGCGGTGACGGCGACTGTGGCGGGGAGGTCGAAGATTCCTCGTCATGTTGCTATGAAGGCGGAAGTGGTGTCCGTAATCACAAGAGTTGTCATCGGTGCCACCTTAACCAAATATCGGTCCTAGTCCTGCCGTGCCGGCACCTTTGTTTGTGTACTCAGTGTGACCCCATGACTAGAGAGTGTCCAATTTGCATGTCGGTCAAGACTATCAGCATCCAAGTTTGCATGTAATAACAATTAATTAACCAAATAGCACAATAATAGCAGCTTTTTTTAATTAACAAACTCAAATTAAATTTTCTCGGTCACGAGATTTTCTTACTCTCTATTTGTGCCATGTTTCATGAATAGAAATGCAATTAGCTAGCCTCCTCAATTTATAAAGAGGCGGGAGATATATGTTATTCCCTTTGTCATGTTTTAATATTTCCATCGGGAAATGTTGATTTTTATTCAATGGTGAAAGCTACAATTTAGAGACTTTGTCAGGGGAAGAGAAGTTCGGAATCAGCTTAAATTGAGCGTGATGGAGGTAGGCTGGTTACTTTGTCCGCCCCTTCTAGTTGGGTCCTAAGAACTGGGACACACCCATCGCTTAACTCAAATATTGTACTATTTCCGGAAATTTTTAATCGATACAGTTGATTTTCGAATGAACTATCAACTATAATGAACTAATTTTATTTCATTTGAAAATCAACTTTATTTATTAAAAAGTGCCCGGAGGGAGTAAAAAAAATCGCATTGGTAGGGGGCAACATCGAATAGTAGAGATCGGAAGAGATGATAACTTCAATGTAATTAGACTGCATAGAGGCCAAAATACTCAATATGGTTGGGCTATCTCCAAACTCAATTCCTAAGTTAATTCATAGCTAGTGCTATCATTGCTAGCAATGATCATGCCAAAAGCTCGGAGTTCGGATCTGCTGGTGAAGCTTTACCAGCGAGTCGATCGTATGGAATCGACAGCGCACACGGAAAACGTGTGCGCTCGGTCAAAACTGCGTCGTTTGACATAGCGCACATGCTTTCCGTGTGCGCCATTGATTCTAAGATGGGATCAGCTGGTGAAGCTTCTCCAACAGATCCGGACTCAGAAGCTCGCCTCCCTCCATCCACTTTCGTCAGTGAGAGTAGATCTTCCCTGTCCAAAGAGTGGCAGTGGTAGACAGAAAATGAAATAATACAGATGCCCCATGCATAATTCATATGATCATATCTCTTTTTTTTATAGCTATGATCATATCTCTTGGTGCACGTCGATAGCAGCATGAATTCATGAGCAACAAGTGTTATTATAGTACTAGCTTGGAATGGACCACATCCAAATTGATGGCTCTTATCGGTTGTTCCGGCTTAAGAAACCACTGGCTCCACATCAAAAAGAATGGACAACTTGCCTTACTGGCATAAGTCGGCAGGCAGGTCTGGTTGGTCTCTCTTCCTTTTGTTTTGACAATGAAGGAACATAGAAATAAGGAAAAGTATCAGAGGCCAGGCTTCCCTTGATCCTCATGCACAGAAAGGATGAGACAATTATGGCCCAATGGCACTTATTATTGGAGTAGTATTGCCCATGCCTCATGAATCCATGATGAATAGATAATTAATCTCCTTCAGTTGTTGCACCATAACAACAAAGTTAGCCTCTAAGCATTGTTCGAAATAATATTAAACCATACATCCTCACAACTAATAAAAGAGTAAAAGAATCAAACATTATGCTTTCTTGTCATGGCGAAAACTGTACAACGGGTGGTCTTCCACTACTTAGCTTAGAATTGGATTCTCCTGATGATGGAGAGGGCACAATGGCTTCTGGTGGATTTTTCTTACAAGTCATAGATAGCATGAAAGATGAAAAAGAGTGTGGTAAAGTTGGATAGGTGTGGAGCTCTTTTTATTCTTATTCCATTGGGATACACTTCAAAGGTTTATAAAATTTAAAGCATGTAAACCACATACCTTCAAAGCTGCTTAAAAAATAGAATGGGGTTGGACTCATTAAACTCCTATGTCTCTTAGTACCCCACAATTCCCCATCTATTTTTATCTATTTTTTTTATTGCTCCATCCCCCATACCTCAAAACACTCTCTCTCATTCCATCTTCTTCTTCCCAACATAGCATCAGTAGCCCAATGGCAGCGGACCGCCTCCTCTTCTCCTTATGTTCTTCTTCTTACTCATCCTCCTCTTCTTCTTCTTTTCCTTCTTTCTTTTTTGATTGGCCATGGCCATCCCTCATCTGACAACGGCAGTTCACTGTACATCAGAGGGTTTCAGGGACTAGTCCTTGCTAAATTACATAATCATAACGGAGTTACCTCTCTATCAATAAGAAGCCAATAAGAAATCGAGAATACTCCAAAAATAAAGTTTTAGGGACAAATTACAAAATCACAATGAGGATCACTCCCCGTAATAAGCCAATAAAAATCTAAAAAATGGGTTTTTCTGGGCAGAAGGGATAGATCCCCAACAGAAGATAGAAATGTGATGGGGACTATTACACGTGAAAGATATTCAGCTTATTATTCCTTATTATTTGGAAACTATGGGACAAGTGAGAAATTTTCAGTTTTATTGATGGGGGACAAAAAAATTCTTGGGGTCCAAATAACAGCGTTCTAAAAAATAACATTTCTACCATGTGATGTTTTGTTTCATAGAAAAAGGTCTGTTTGTGGAACTTCCACAGTGGAAGCCACTGAGAAGATGCATCCACAAATTTGGAGATTTATTCTGATGGACCAGACTTCCACAATTTTATGTAGCAAATGATGCAGACATGATTCATGGTGGTTTTATAGTGGGATTTGATGGTTCTCATTCCATCTCTCGAGTCTTCACCACCCACATGCCTCGTGGCCTCTACTCTAGAATAGTGGCCAAATCCGCTCCAAAATCTAAAAAATGGAAGGTCAAAATTCCAACATGGAATGAGAGCAGGAATAATTGCCATGGGAAGTGATGTAGAAATATCATTTTCTTTGCCGGGGAGTCGAGGAGTGATATCCCTGGCATACACTCAAGTGATTGGGGTTAGATGTGTATGTAATGCTGTGTGGGAAGTGATGTAGAAATACCATTTTCCTTGCCGAATACCCACTCTGAAAGTCATATCCATCTCAGTCCTTTTCAAGATACAAACACACAGATAGTGACATGAATAAATAATAAAGGGAGGTTTAATCTCTTAGGACCATGTGTTTCTGTGGACAGTCTGATCCTCTGATGGGAAGGCCCGACGGGCGTATGTATTGTAGAAGAGTGGCCAAATCCGCTCCAAAATCTAGAAAATGAAAGGTCAAATTTCCAACATGGAATGAGAGCAGGAATAATTGCCATTCTATGACTTGCCAAATACCCACTCTATAAGTCCCATCCATCTCAATCCTTTCCAACATACAAACACACTCATAATGACAAGAATAAGGGGCCGTTTGGGGCGTGATTAAAAGCAAAACATCCTGGGATGTTTTGCTACACTGTAGCATCCGGATATTTTATATATCCAGCTGAAACTCCTCCTGAAGTGTTTCAGCTGGATGTAAAAATCCACATGGATGCTACAGTATATATCCAATATCCAGTCTGGATATTTTTGCAATAATCACGCCCCAAACGGCCCCTAAATAATAAAGGGAGGTTTAATCTCTTAGGACCATGTGTTTCTGTGGACAGTCTGATCCTGTGATGGGAAGGCCCGCTTCACTTCCCATCGCTTTAAGATGGTTGTTCAGCCTTCAGAAAAATGACCAAACTACTGATAAGCTTCTTGATGCAAGAGGACCACAGCGTCAAGATGATGTTCTGAGGTTTATCCGTTTATACATATTAGGTATCTTCAATTTCCCGCTAATTAAAAGTGGCAAAGCCTGCTACCAAAACTATATTATCATCATCATTTCATCATCATTAGCTGTTTGCCTCGACTTAACATAGAAGGGGCTGCTAAAGAAACATATATGTTACTAATGAAAACTACTGCTCCGAAAGCTCTACTCTTCTTTTCATTTCTGTTTTCACTAAACGCAACGCAATGCCTGCATCCAAGAAACGAAAGAATTGTTGCATGCCAATACCAAGCTTACAATTTATAGGAAACCAACTAATGCTGCTCGTTGTAAAGACAACTGCTAATTCAACTCTTCTCCATTTTACTTCATAATCTCAACACACAGTGCAACAAACATAGTTACTCTTTCTTTATTTTTGTTTTGTACATGTCGAAAACCCCACCCCCAAAATCAGACCACGAGTAGCTGCAAACCCCATCGTCATTGTCCCTCCGCAATCAAAGTGCTAATTCAACAAGAAAATTCCAGATCAAACCTGCTTAAATTCCAAGTCAATCCACGAAGACTGAAAACTATGGTCTGGATCAAAGAATGTTTTATAAAAACCAAACAAACATTTGCAGATAACCTTGATGCCTACAAGGGACAGTATAGCTGCTTGGGCAGGCAGACATAAGGAAACTCCACAATGGTGCAAGAACGAAGTTCCTACAAGGCAAAAATTAACGATAATAGTAGAAGCAAAAAAAATAAACGGTTGGTCTATGCTATCCAAATGCGCTACTTTTAATATGAACAAGCCAGTTTTGCAAGCCATGGCGTAGCTGTCACAACAGAAAATGTGACAGCATCAACCAGTTCTTTTACCTAACTGAAGGTCCTTGCCATTCCCAAAAATAAAATTTTACAGTTCTCACAGCTTCAGCAGCCCTTAGACCATATTCTTCTCCTGAATTGCAGACAAAAACACAATATAATTGATAAAGCTCATGATTATATCATATAATAATTTGAAGAACTGGGCAAGAAACTTCCCAAGTACCATATCAAAACATCTAGTTTCATAAGAAAGCTTCTACTAGTATCCAGAGTCAACCAAATTTTGTTCAGCATTTACTTGGGGTATCTGACATCATTATTCAGCTATATTGAGATTTAGCTGAAGACTTGACACTCAGTTGTTGTTATAATGGAAGCATCTAAATGCTTCAGCAACAAACTTTTTGAAAGATAGTTCGTAATATTGAAGTTCTATCAACAGAATAAATTGTTCTTTTTTAATTGGTCAAAGAAGCTTGAAAGTAAAACAGTTGGCACTCGCTGTAAAATACATTAAATATGGGCTTCAATGACAAGGGAACGATGCATGTGAAAAAATAAGATCAGCATCTTCTACAGAATTGACCAAGCCATAAGCTCCTTTATTATAAGAAGAAATCACATGATATCAGACAATTAGGTCATTCAAATTATATCAGAAAAAGATGATTCCCGAGAATATAATGGAGTGTCTCATGCCCATAACAGAGAATTCAGAAGATAGTAAAATTGACTTGAGGGGTGTGAATACTTGTGATAACCTCAGAGCTCTACGAAATGAAGAACTAATCACTCCCAGATAACCCTAGCAGCTACTGTTAAATTTACCTTCTGGTGATTTCAAACAATACCTACTATGCATTACTTTTAACATAATGTACAACCATCAATTCCATTTGGCATTTAACCTAGCATTTATGTCCCTGCATTATATTTGATGGATCAGTAAATTGCCAACATAATGTTCTCACATTTTTATTTTCGTTAGTGTATGAGAATGAAAAAATATATTCACGGATTTAACAAGCAGCAGGTCATAAATTGGCTACCTTAACTTTCCCCTCCAGTTTCCCATCAACCTACTAGCATGTAAGCAACTACTTCTCGTACACAGTAATGGCAAGTAAAACACACATTGTTCTAAGAAGAGCACATTACAAAGCAGTATATATTGATTATTAACTGTTCAAAAAACACAGTTACTTAACTGCAGCAACCTATATTTCTCAAAATTTTTGACAAAATAAGCTTACGAATTAGGCGTGTAGAAACATCCACTGCATAACCATATGTCAAATGCTTTTGAGAGAGAAGACATATGACAATTGGATCGCGTCATCCGCAATCTCCGATCGGTAATCCTCATGAAACTAAGACAGCATTCATTCATAACGATGACAAGAAGCAAGCTTTACAAGACTAAAATGAAGTTATTTTCGCCATCACATTATGTACTTTCAACGAACAAAAGACAAATTGAGTACATAAAAACCCATCGGAGATTGCAACATATGAGGCTACAACCACAAATGCATCCTTTGTGGCAATGAAGTTCAAAATTTTCAGATGGTATTGGAGAATAAATACATCCAAGTCCAAATAACTGAGAATTCAAACACAATTCTGGACAAAATTATTTTGAATTAATCAAGAAAAAAAACCTTTTTTTTCGAACAGAACAAAAAAGGGAAGACAACACATAGACTACTCTGTTGACATGCAAAATGAAATGCAAGCACAAATTTCTAAAAATTGAATCCTTAGGAAGAAAAAGTTCATATTTGATCCATTTAGTCACCCAGTAGGCTAGTCTAGCTTGGAAAAGACGAGCATGGAACAAACGAGCTGCAAACAGGAAATGAGGCAACCCGTTGAAATCAAAAGAATGGGTGGAATTGGAAAATCCATCCATGACCAGAAAGAAAAGGCAAAGACTTTCCAATCCATCCATTCTCCCGACCTCAAAGGGCTGTAAAACCCCATTTCCTCTGCAACCCTCCAGCACCTTCGCTTCCCCGGCAGCGACCTCCACCACCGTCTCCACTCCCTTTCTCCATTGGTTATACTCAGGGGAAACCCTAGATATCTTCTGGTGAGCTGGGCCTGAAAAACAATGGGCCAGTGGATAACCTCGGTTCAAAATCCTAATGAGAGTGTAGTGGACCGGGCCTCAATGAAAGTGTGGTAATTTGTTTGGGCCTGCAATCCGTTGTTTTGTTTTGTCACGCCCCAAAATTACCAGTTTCATCAAAATGCGGAAATCGTCGAGATGATGAATATGTATAAGGAAGCCATAAGTTTTCGAACACTACTTAATATATCACTTTACCTTCAATTATACCATTATAAAAAGACACATAATTGAAATAACATTATAATAATAAACCTTTATTAATAACATGAAATGAAAGATCCATATGTTCTAATAATAATCAAATAATTTAAAAGTTCCAAACTAAAATTCAAAGAAAATTAAAACTCCTCTATTGCAACCTTCAAGCTTCTTTACTTCCTACAACCTTTTCACGCCTAATATTTATTTATACATGTATCATAGGATGCATAAGTATTCCGAAGAAATACTCAGTAGGATATAAAAACCACAATAGAATAGAGATATACAAGATATGATAAAGAATAGGATCAATGAGACAAGAAATGAATCATTAGCAATTTCAAAATTTGAAACACAAACCTTTCATCAATTGGGAGTATCATTATTCACCAAGACTCCAAGACAGTTAAAGTGTATGGAAGTACAATTTTTGTTAATCATCACCACTCGCAAGTGGTTACTTACCTGATTACTCTAGAGGTTCTTGTGCAGGAACCCGGTCATGTCTCTAGATACGAGCCCCATTAGTGTTTACAGACACAATGGGTGGAGATTGTTGATCTTCCATAATGTCTCAACAGCATAAAAACATACGTATATGCCTCGTGCTGGGCGGGAGCCTTGCAAGGTTCCAAATAATAATGGAGATCTTGTAAGATCTAAACATGGCTCTTTGAGCATACTATAAATCCACTTCTGAGAGATCCTCCCAAGGTATCTTATGGAGATTTTATTGAGCAATAGCACTTACGACAGAGATATAAGAATATCCTTTGTGAACATCATATTCATTATGATAGTCGACTCACAACATGAGTACAAAATGAGATAACTAACAAACGAATATGTTATGCGTGACTAACATTGGATAAGAACTCATGGGAAAAGATGATCAAGAATTGTCTATTATGACTCCAAGAATCCAGAGTTAGGTCATGAAGAATATCAAGTTCAAGTTAAAATGAAGACTTAAGTCAAACAGACACAAGAACAGGATAACTAAAGTTTTATCAAACGGACGGAAGACCATCAGTCAAACAAATTATTTGAAGGACTTGTGACTCAAATCAAATTTACTGAAATTATTATATGGAGTTTATTAACATTCATTAGATAAGTCATATACTTAATTATAGTATAAGAACTTATATTAGCCAAGTATTAGTTACTTTTAGTGTAAGAGAGGTACGCTGTTTTGACAAATTAGGTAAAATCAAACAATTGTCACTGTTGTTGTTTTAATTAATCTCTTAATTTTACTCGCAAGTGTACGAATCGTGTTTGGAGTATAGTCGCACAATTCTTACGAGGTCGAACCCACAGGGACTTGTGTAGCAGAAATCTAATCGAATCCTAACTAAACCCTTTACTCAACTAATGAAACTTGTAGAAATTGATTAACTAACTAACAACTAATTAAAAATCAATGAACGGAATAAAAATCTAAACTTTATCAAATTAATAAAATACTAAGGCTTTGGAATCGGCATGTAATAAATTATAGAGAACCCTAACCCTTCAATCATTTATCATTCTCCAAATACTCGTAACAATCTAGAATCCTATTCACGTTGTTACGGAAGATTTTAATTTAATGCACAATTACTCATACAAAAATCACGTCCTTCATGCTATTTAAATTAACAACTCAAATCACTAGATGTATCCACTTACGAGTAAATCACAACTAGTATCCGATTTGTTATTTAACCAATTAAAACAAGTATGCATTGACAATAGTAATTCCAAATCATAGCAAAAACATGATTAATGCTATATCCGAAAATAACTACGCAATTAACAACAGGAACGCATAAACATTATAGCATAATCCTAGGAGAAAAATATCAACTTTCACATAACATGAATTCTCTACAACTACTACAGCCTCATCCTAGCCTTAGCAACAAATCTAGCCAATCATACTAACAAAAACACATGCATAATTCATTATTGAACTCATCTAAATTGAAGAATAAAATTGACTTACACGAAATTTGATATTGAATGAAAATAGTAGAACTGTTCTCTCTACTTTCGGTCGACTGTTCCCTACAGCTACAGGTCCGATACAACCCCAAGCAACAGCAGAATAGTAGATGAAGACCAAAATTGAAAAGAGAACTAGAATTAAAATTTAGAACTGTAAAAATAAAAACAACTGTTCTCGGTCATCTGTCTCGAGTAACATCAAGCAAATTGATACACTCTTCAATCTAATACAGCAACTAAGATGAAAACGAATGAAAGGAGACAAAATTGAAATGAAGATTGAAATTGTAAAAAAAATCGCAAGAAGCTACTGTCCAATTGTCTTCTTTGTCGGTCGGCGCGTTACTGTTCTTCTCTGTTTTTATACACAGAGAACTGCCTTTAGTTTTTTTTCCTCCAATCAGAACCCTCAATCTCATCAGAAAAATCCTACCTTCGCACGTGCCTTCCAAATCAGTCGCTTTGCATCTCGATTCACATTCAATCCCGTCCAATTGCAAAGAAAAAATTCCAATTTTGAAACTGCCCTCGAAATAGAACCAAAATGCCCAAAAATTAAATCTTTTCTTTCTGAGACCTTCCAAATCAGTCGCTGCTGTTTGATGATCTATACATGAAATATGCATTTTATTATCTCCTAAACTTATGTTTATGCTAGTGTTTGATTAGAATAACTACTACTTTAATATAGTTTTTGGTTTTGTAGGAAATGAGAGCAAAGATACAAAAATGAAGAGAAAACGGACTTCAATGGTAAAATTATCGTAACTCCGTGTACAAATATTGGATTAGACTGATTCAAGTCTCATGTTAAAGTTCAAGAAGTCAGCTTTCCAACGCCACCAACCACGTGCAATTCGGAGTTCGGAGCAAAAAGTTATAGCCATTTGAAGATTCCGGACAATAGAAACGATCGATCCCATCCTTACGCGATCGATCGCGTCTTCCGCTAAAAAACACTACATTGAAGAAAACGATCAATCGGACACCCAAACGATCGATCGTATCTACTGGAATATTTGGTCTTGCGCGAGATTTTGAAGACAGTAAAAACGATCGATCGGCTTCGTTCGGCGTCGTTCGCCATACGATCGATCGGAAGCAATTAACAAAGGAAAACGGCTTCGTTCGGCTGTGTTCGCAAGGCGATCGATCGGGTTATATGGGCGATCGATCGGTGCATACGGAAAACGCAATTTAACCCTATTTTGACTCTGATTTGGAAGGGGATTTGAGGGCTTTCCTTCACCCCTATATATATGCCTTAAGGGAGAACGTATTGGGTATGCAAGAATAGAGTTTTGAGACCTTGGAGGCTAGAGCAAAGGAAGAAGAAGAAGATGAAGAACAACATGATGATGGATTCTCTTCCCATGCTTGGCTAGACTCTCTTCCAAGGCGTAGATGAAGCCCAATTGATTGGTAGTATTGTTTCTTTTCTCTCATATTATGTGTTTACTCTAGTTGGTGTATGAACCTTTGTTATGCAATTAAAGTTAATTCATTGAGTCTATTCTTTGTGCTTGAGAGAGACAAGAGTGGATTTTATGAATTTCAATCTGAAAGATTACTTGCATGTCTGAGAGGAATGTCAGTGTTCTGATTTGTTATATATCAATAAAGTTTCATTGATTTATGCTCGAGAGAGATAGGTCACAATTCCAAATGCTTAATTGATTTATGTGTTACGTCCGAGAGGAGAGCACTATATGTTGAATTGACAAGTGTATGTCCGAGAGGAATATACTAGCCAACTGGAAATCTGAATTCAAAAGAGAGAGAGAGACGATACACTAGTCTATTGTGGTGGATTCGAAGCCTTGGTACTTCTCCTATTGATTAATCTCAGCTTAGTTTAGTTAAAGTTCATTGTTTTTCTCTAGATTAATTAAAAACTGCTTCTCTTGAATTTGGTAGAATATTAATCCGTCCCTGAGGTTCGACAACCCTTTCCATACTCGCCGTAGTACAATTGCCTTGTGCACTTGCAAGGGTTTTATATTTAAACGATCATTTGAGCTCCTCCTCGCGGTCGCCGAAAACCTCGCCGTCGATCGCTCATCTCCGGAACCCAGGCCCCAGTTCGTTGCCATCGCTCGTTGCTCCGCCGAGCTCTACCCATGGCCGCCATCCTTCTGCTGGTTCGCCGCCGTCAAGCTCCACCGGGACCCATCCATGGCCGCCGTCAATCTCCACCTCAGGCCGCTGTCGACCACTTCGAACTTTGCCGTCCAGTGCCTCGAGTAGACACTGCTCTGTTTTAGAGAGAAGACACCCGAGCTTTCGCTCGGGTTCTTTTTCTTTCCTTTTTTTTATTTTATTTCGGTGAACCGGCCGAACGAACCGGCTTTTCTCTCTTTTTTTCTTTTTTTTTCTTTAACTTGATTAAAACCCGTCGAAGCAATGTCGTCCACTTGATCGAATTTGAATGGCTCTTATCTTAACTCAGCGCCCGTCTTCCTCATCAGTGAACATCAACGGTCCAGATCTTCTCTGCGCGTGATCTCAGATCTTGGGTTGCTTTGGCATTTCAAAACCCGTCTAATGGCTTCACTTTTGGCTGCTCTGCAGTATGGGCACTTGAACCTATAAAAATAAAACATGTCCCAAATTAGACGCACCAAATATTTATAAAATTATGGAACAGTGTTAAATTGAGCAATTTAGAGAGCCTTATTTGTTTAATTCCTAATTACTAAACAAATGACTAAAATTCACTTTATTCCTTATTTTAATTAGAAAACATAACTAATAAATAGGTAAAAAGGCATATAAAAATGTGTATTTTTCATGCTTAACAAATACCCCCAAACCTAGATTTTGCTAGTCCTCAAGCAAAACACAAAAGAAATGCCACTGTCGTAGGGAATCACGATTGCATTTAGCATATGCAACAAGCCTTTTAAACCCCCAGGTGTCCCTGGATGGACGAGTGAAGTCTCGTGAGGGTTTGCATCCATGCTACCCACGAACATGTTTTTATAAAATTAACCTTATTCTTTATCTAAATGAGAAAGAAGTCAACTAAACATTTCAAAACACAGAACCTATTATCCCTTCAAATACACACTGCAATACTTAAGGAAACTAACCACACGTACTTGCATTTATAATCAACTGGAATATAGAAGCGCTCAAGTAAGTGGTTTTATTCTACACCTTCATCTTGGAAATTTCTGCTCAATATGATATAGCATGATACTTTAAATAATAGAAAGTGTAGAACATTGCAGCAATACACTCTAAATCTCTGTTTCACACAGATCCAGTGTTACCCATTAACCAAAGAACATCAGAATCTACATAGTCATCGTAATCTTTAGGTTCATGATAGCACAGATGCTTGCACGCCTCCTTCGGGTCCAACATTCTAGATTTGAGAGGATAATACACCATAGACTTTTTTTTTATTTTTTTTATTAGGACTGTGTAAGGCCTGACTTCAAGATGCTTAGGTTTAGCAATGACTCAGGCCAATGACTCCCAGCCAGTTCGACTTAGGGCATTAGGTTTTAAGATGGACCGCTTCGGACCCAGCATCAGCCTAAGTTAATCCTATAATAGTCAAGCAGCCCCTTTCTTTATTTTCGTTTCCATTTTTTTTTTTAGCATATATATTTTCAAGCATCTTATTCTGTCCAGGCTGTATTATACTCTCAACCTATTTTCGGTTCCAAGCCCTTGCCATAGCCAAGTAAATGGTCTATCATGATCTTTTAAGCTCAACAGATAACTACACATCATCCAATGACTATGACTAAAGTCATCCCACTGAAAATTAGTATTCAACAAATCTCTAGAAGGTATTACTTTATGTAACTGGTGTGTCTGAGTGAATTTTATTAACTTAAGCACTTGATCCAAGAGGATTGTAACAGAATGCTATTTCTCAGTTAAGTGTCTCTATCCTCCAGTATACTTACTCACACTTCCAATGTAAATTAATCTCTTAAAAATTGAAGTATGCATCACGAAGGGATAAACTACCAAAACCTATAAAAATACTAACAAACAACCTAAAAACTAAAATTTTTTAGTTTTTTTTTTATTTTTGGTTTTAATTTTAATTTTTTTTTTACAAAATTCAAAATAAGCAAGAAAATAACTAAGATATCCTAAACAAATATCTTCCTATACCCCCAAACCTGCATGAAACATTGTCCTCAATGTAAAAAGATAGGAAATAAGTACTGAGGAAAATAAATAGAAGCGGGAAGGAAAGATAGTACCTGCTCTCCACTGAAACGCTACATTATCTATCAAAATGAAAAGAACAAGTGAAGCACAAGAATAGCATAAGAAGAAATAAGCACAAAAATAAAAATTCTAAAAACTTGGGTTGCCTCCCAGTAGCGCTAAGTTTAATGTCTTCAGCCAGACATAGCTATTAATCTTTAATTATGATAAGTCGGGTCTCCCAGACTCATTTCATCGATTCGAGGTTGCTGCAATTCCAAGAATGGTTTAAGATGATGACCATTACTTTGAATATATCACCATTCTTGGGGTTTTCTATTTCAACTGCTCCATGAGAATAAACAACACGAACTATAAAAGGTCCTGTCCATCGAGACTTCAATTTACCCGGAAACAGATGTAAACGAGAATTGTATAAAAGAACTTTCTGCCCCGATGTAAAAGATTTTCGCAGAATATTTTGATCATGAACCTTTTTCATGCGATCCTTGTATGATTTTGCACACTCATAAGCATCATTACGAAGCTCATCCAACTCATTCAATTGCAGTTTCCTTTGAATACCTGCTCTATTTAGATCAAAATTCAAGTGCTTAATTGCCCAATAAGCTTTATGCTCAATTTCAACAGGAAGATGACAAGATTTCCCGTAAACAATACGGTATGGAGACATTCCAATGGGAGTTTTAAATGCAGTACGGTAAGCCCACAAAGCATCGGTGAGTCTCAGTGACCAATCTTTGCGATTAGGATTGATTGTCTTTTCTAAAATATGCTTAATCTCCCTATTAGATATCTCAACTTGACCGCTTGTCTGAGGATGATATGGGGTAGCAATTTTGTGGGTTATGCCATATTTCTTCATTAACTGTTCAAAAACCCTATTACAGAAATGTTTTCCCCCATCACTTATTATAGCATGAGGAGAACCAAAACGTGCAAAAATATTATCCTTTAAGAATTGGACCACCACTTTGTGGTCATTGGTTTTGCATGCTACGGCTTCTACCCATTTAGAGACATAGTCTACCCCCACAAGGATATAAAGATTGCCAAAAGAGTTAGGAAAAGGTCCCATAAAGTCAATACCCCATACATCAAAAAGGTCTATAATAAGGATTGGGGTTAAAGGCATCATGTTACGACGTGAAAGTGTTCCTAACTTCTGACATCTTTCACATGCTGAACAATAAGCATAACAGTCTTTAAAAATAGTAGGCCAATAAAATCCACACTGCAAAATCTTTGCAGTAGTCTTTTTAGAACTAAAATGGCCCCCACATGCTTGATCATGACAAAAAGAAATGATGCTTTGTTGATCATGTTCAAGAATACATCTCCTAATAATCTGATCGGGAAAATACTTGAACAAGTATGGATCATCCCAAAAGAAATACTTAACTCTGGACAAAAATTTGGACCTATCCTGGGAAGACGAATGAGATGGAATTTGTTCAGTTACCAGATAATTAACTATGTCAGCAAACCAAGGCAATTGGGACACTGCAAGTAATTGCTCATCAGGAAAAGATTCAGTTATGGGCAATGATTCATCAGTAAAATCAACTATCAACCTAGATAAGTGGTCGGCTACAACATTTTCGGAACCTTTCTTATCCCGAATTTCAATATCAAATTCCTGTAGCAATAATATCCATCGGAGAAGACGAGGTTTAGCATCTTTTTTAGATAAAAGATACTTCAATGCAGCATGATCCGAATAGATAGAGACCTTTGATCCCAATAAGTAAGGCCGAAACTTATCTAGAGCAAAGACTACTGTCAGCAACTCTTTTTCAGTTGTAGAATAATTAAGTTGAGCATCATTCAATGTTTTACTGGCATAGTAAA
Source organism: Houttuynia cordata (assembly GCA_039654745.1). NCBI lineage: Eukaryota > Viridiplantae > Streptophyta > Magnoliopsida > Piperales > Saururaceae > Houttuynia > Houttuynia cordata. The sequence continues at coordinate 28,364,950 of CM077507.1, read as the reverse complement.
TCACATGGGGAAGTTTATTAATTCGCTGCCCCAACACAGCACCAATAGCATAATTAGAGGCATCGCACATTATCTCAAAAGGTAGGTTCCAATCAGGTGGCCGAATAATAGGTGCAGATGTTAACTCTGATTTGAGTTTCTGAAAGGCATTATTGCAAGCATCATCAAAGACAAATGGTGTATCTTTTGCAAGAAGATTACACAAAGGTCTTGAAATTTTACTAAAGTCTTTAATGAATCTTCTGTAGAATCCAGCATGGCCTAAAAATGATCTGATTTCTTTCACAGTTCGTGGTGGTGGAAGATGTGAAATCAAATCAACTTTAGCTTTATCAACTTCAATGCCTTTATTAGATATAATATGCCCAAGAACAATTCCTTTTTGAACCATAAAATGACATTTCTCCCAGTTAAGTACCAGATTCTTCTCTTTACACCTCACTAACACTAAAGATAGATGGTGCAGACATTCATCAAAATTAGACCCAAAGACAAAAAAATCATCCATGAATACCTCTAAAAATCGCTCTACCATATCAGAGAAAATACTCAACATACACATTTGAAAGGTAGCAGGTGCATTGCATAGCCCAAATGGCATGCGACGGTAGGCAAAGGTACCAAACGGACACGTGAAAGTGGTCTTTTCTTGGTCTTCAGGGGCTATGGGAATTTGGTTATAACCAGAATAACCATCAAGGAAGCAATAATATTCATGTCCCGCTAACCTTTCCAGCATTTGGTCAATGAAAGGAAGGGGAAAATGATCTTTTCTTGTCAAAGCATTCAACTTCCTATAATCAATACAGACACGCCAGCCCATTTGAACTCGAGTTGGCACTAACTCATCAGCATCGTTTTTCACTACAGTTATGCCAGACTTTTTCGGTACAACTTGAACATGACTTACCCATTTACTATCAGAGATCGGGTAGATAACTCCTACATCTAAAAGCTTAAGGATTTCAGCTCGAACAACTTCTTGCATTACAGGGTTAAGACGCCTTTGGGATTCACGAGAAGGCTTAGCATCATCCTCCAAATGAATTATATGCATAATGATCTACACATGAAATATGCATTATATTATCTCCTAAATTTATATTTATACTACTGTTTGATTAGAATTACTACTACTTTAATATAGTTTTTGATTTTTTGTAGGAAACAAGAGTAATATACAAAAATGAGGTGAAAACGGACTTTAATGGTCAAATTATCATAACTCCGTGTACAAATATCGGATTGGACTGATTCAAGTTTCATATTAAAGTTCAAGATGTCAGCTTTCCAACTCCACCAACCACGTGCAATTCGGAGTTCAGAGCAAAAAGTTATAGCCATTTGAAGATTCAGGACAGTAAAAACGATCGATCGCATCCTTAAGCGATCGATCGCGTCTTCCGCTAAAAAAACTACATTGGAGAAAACGATCGATTGGACACCAAAACGATCGATCGTATCTACTGGAATTTTTGGCCTAGCACGAAGTTTTGAAGACAGTAAAAATGATCGATCGACTTCGTCCGGCGTCGTTCGCCATACGATCGATCGGAAGCAATTAACAAAGGAAAACGGCTTCGTTCGGCTGCGTTCACAAGGCGATCGATCGTGCTATACGAGCGATCGATCGGTGCATACGGAAAACACAATTTAACCCTATTTTGACTCGGATTTGGAAAGGGATTTGAGGGTTTTTCTTCACCCCTATATATATGCCTTAAGGGAGAACGTATTGGGCACCACATATTCAACCTAGAGAGCAATTTGAGACCTTGGAGGCTAGAGTAAAGGAAGAAGAAGATGATGAAGATGAAGATGATGGATTCTCTTCCCATGCTTGGCTAAACTCCTATCCAAGGCGTAGATGAAGCCCAATAATCTGGTTGTGTAGTTTCTTTTCTCTCATCTTATGTTTTTATTCTAGTTGGTGTATGGATTTTATTGTGTAATCACCGTTAATTCAATAAAGATTTGTTCTTTGTACTCGAGAGAGACAAGAGTGAATTCTTGTGAGTTTCAATCCAAAGAATACTTGCGTATCCGAGAGGAACGTGAGTAGACTGAGGTGTTATATATCAATAAAGTTTCATTGGTTTATACTCGAGAGAGATAGATCACAATTCCATGTTTTAATTGTTTTATGTGTTACATCCGAGAGGAGAGCACTATATTTTGAGTTGACAAGTGTATGTCCGAGAGGAATATGCTAGCCAATTGGAAATCTTTATTCAAAAGAGAGAGGGAAACGATACACTAGTTATTGTGGTGGATTCGAAGCCTTGGTCTTCTCCACATTGATTAAAACTCAGCTTAGTAGTTAAAGTTCATAGTTTTATTTAGATTAAACAAAAACTGCAACTCTTTTCTCTTGAAATTTGGTAAAGTATTCACCATCCCTGAGGTTCGACAACCCTTATCAATACTCACCGTAGTACAATTGCCTTGTGCACTTGCAAGGGTTTATATTTAAAACGATCACATAACAACAGAGGGACTGATGCCTTTAATATCTGCAATGGTCCACCCTATGGCTTCTTTGTGCTTTACAAGAACATTAAGTAGTTTACGCTCTTGAGCCATATCTAGGTCAGATGCAATAATGACAGGTAAGGACTCAGCAGGACCTAAATAAGCATATTTCAGAGTATTAGGTAATGGTTTCAGGTCTAATTTACGTGGCTCACTAGATGGAACTACTGGTGATGATGATAAGGCAAGAGGCTCCACTTTTAGTTGCCACCGTTCAGTACTCATCAGAGGTACAGACTCAAGCAATGAGTTTACTTGTTCAATTGACTGATCGATATCAAATTCACAACCAAAATGTGTTAAGCATGCCTCTAAAGGATCTTGGGAATGTGTTTGAAGAAATGTTTCATGGACAAGTGTTTCAATCAGGTTTATTTCATTCACATCATCCATGTCAGGTGGTTGTTTACTGATGTCAAAAATGTTCAATTCCACCTTCATATTCCCAAAAGAAATTTGCATCACTCCATTTCTGCAATTAATGATAGCATTAGATGTAGCTAGAAATGGACGACCCAAAATGACAGGTATTTGCCCACTTATGTTTGGAATAGGCTGAGTATCAAGGACAACAAAGTCCACAGGGAAATAAAATATATCAACCTTTATCAAAACATCCTCAACAACACCTCGAGGAATTTTAACCGAACGGTCAGCTAATTGAAGTGTCATTGTCGTGGGTTTTAGCTCTCCCAGACCTAATTGCACATACACAGAGTAGGGCAATAAATTCACACTTGCCCCCAGATCTAACAAGGCTCGCTCAATCTGATGTTTCCCTATCATGCATGAAATTGTGGGACAACCAGGGTCCTTATATTTGATAGGAAATTTACATTGAATGACAGAGCTGACTTGTTCTGCTAGAAATGCCTTTTTAGGAACATTATTTTTCTTTTTGACAGAGACTAGATCTTTCAAAATTTTTGCATATGAAGGCACTTGTTGGATTGCATCTAGAAAAGGAATGTTTATTTGTACTTGTTTAAACACTTCTAGAATATCTCCATATTGTGCATCTTTTTTAGGATTGACTAGTCTCTGCGGATATGGTGCCCTAGGTACAAAATTCCTAGGTGGAGAATCACTGTCAACAATTGGAGAAGAATTAATTTCTTTAGTCTCTATGTCAGTCATAGTGTTCTCACTTTATTCCTTATAAACCCCCCAGGTGTCCCCAGGTGTCAACAATTGGAGAAGCCTTTTAAACCCCCAGGTGTCCCAGGTGTCCAAGGGACTAAAATTCACTTTATTCCTTATTTTAATTAGAAAACATAACTAACAAATAGATAAAAAAGGCATATAAAAATTTGTATTTTTCATGCTTAACAGTCACGGGTAGTACAAATCGAACTGACACTGGAAATTTTTACAATAAGTGCTCCTATGAGTCTAGTTTCATTCAAACTGACGACAGATTTTTAGGATTTTTTTAGAATTAGTTATACAGGTCGTCGACACAAAATTGGTTGCAGCCAAGAGAACCCGTTTACATTAAACTTACTTAATGAGACTAATTACCTTCTCTAATACTTACTTTTCTTGACACTTAATGGTCTTAAGTACAGGTTAACATTACATTTTCCATTACATCATATCCCTATTAGTCCATAGTTTTAGTATTTTAGAATGACCTTAGGTTTATTTCAATATCTATAAAGCGATTGTATAATCATATTACTTATACTAGATCAATTAAAAGAACTGGACAACACTTGTCGGATAATTATTTAAATATTAAACCCTTGCAAGTGCACAAGGCAATTATACTACGACAAGTATTAAAGGGTTGTCGAACATGAGGGACGGTTAAATGATCTATACATGAAATATGCATTTTATTATCTCCTAAACTTATGTTTCTGCTAGTGTTTGTTTAGAATTTATGCTACTTTAATATAGTTTTTGGTTTTTGTAGGAAACAAGAGCAAAACGCAAAAATGGGATAAAACGCGATTCTAATGATTGAATATTCATAACTTCGATTGCATATCTCTGATGGGACTGATTTAAGCTTCATGTTAAAGTACACGAAGTCAGCTTTCCAACGCCACTGACTGTTCGCAATTCGGAGTTCTGAGCAAAAAGTTATGATCATTTGAAATATCGCACGCAAAAGAGGCGCGATTAAAGAGAAGAACCGTCAAGATGAGATCGGATGGATGAGATCGATACAACGGGTTTTTGTTTAATAAAGAAAAAAAAAGAGAAATATGCCGGTTCAAAATGCGGTCCGGTTCAATTAAAAAAAAAAGAAAATAGAAACCGGCCCGAGCCGAAGCTCGGGCCGTTCGTCCAGAAGCAGAGCGTTCGAGCTCTGCTCGAACGCCGGCGAAGGTGAAGACAGCCGGCGAAGGGCCGGCGAGGACATGACGGCGGAGGTTGAGTTACGACGGCGACGGCGATGGAAGAGACGGCGGAAGTCGAGACGGCGAGGCACGGCGACGGCGGCGGCGGCGGAACTTGACAAAACAGAGAAAAAAAAAAAACAATTGAGCTCTGTTTGTGACGGCGGCGGAATCGACCGGAGCTGGTGACGAAGACGACGGTGGACTGGTGTGGCAGAGTGATAGAGAAGATGACGGCGGAGCTGGGTGTGATCGAGCAGGCGGAGCAGCCACGACAAGAGCCGTGCTCAAATCGGGAAAGAAAAAAACAGAGCCGCCGGAATAGGAAAGTGGGTGCCGGTTTGGACTCGATTTCACTTCAAATTGGACTAGGAATCGTGCCGGATTGGAGACGAGGCTGAGGCCTATAAAACTAGAACAATACGACAGAGAAAAGAGAGAGCTTTAACGGAGGATTCCGCCGGAAAACAGAGAGAAAATTCAGAGCTTTTGGAGGCGCTGTTTGCCGGATTCCGGTGGTCTTTGGCCGGAAAAGAAACAGAAGGGGGAAGAAGGAGGAGCTGCCGGAGGGAAGAGAGGAGGAAGAAAGGGCGCAACTTTGGCCGGAAAAGGTGCTGATTTGGATTTGCTACAGTAACGGCCGAACGGAGAAGACGATGAATAGTATTTTCCGGTGAACAGTGTTTTCCGGTGAATAGTGCAAAACGACGCCAACGAATCAACAACGTTCTCCTTGTCCGATGGCCGGCTAAATTCTTGTCCAAGGCGTAGATGAAACCCGAGTAAATTGGTTGTATCGTTTTCTTTCATCTTAATCTTAATTTACCTTGATTGGTGTATGAATCTTATTATAGAATCACTGTTAATTTATTGAGGTTTATTCTATGTGCTCGAGAGAGGCTAGAGTGAATTCTTGTGAGTTTCAATCCGAGGAATACTTGCGTGTCCGAGAGGAACGTAAGTAGACTAAGGTGTTATAAAGGAATAAGATTTCATTGGTTTATGCTCGAGAGAGATAGATCACAGTTCCATATTTTTAATTGCTTATGTGTTACGTCCGAGAGGAGAGCACTACATTTTGAATTGACAAGTATATGTCCGAGAGGAATATACTAGCCAATCAGGAATTTATTCAAAAGAGAGAGACGATAAGCTGGTTTATTGTGTGGTGGATTCGAAGCTTTGGCACTTCTCCATATTAGTTAAAATCAATTTTAAAGTAGTTAAATTTTATTGCTTTCTCTAGATTAAATTAAACTGCAACTTTCTTTCAATTGAATTTGGTAAAATATTAGTCCGTCCCTGAGGTTCGACAACCCTTTAATACTCACTGTAGTACAATTGCCTTGTGCACTTGCAAGGGTTTTATATTTAAACGATCATTAAACAATTTACTAAATTCAAGAGAAAATTACAGTTTTTAATTTAATCTAAGAAAGAAATAATCTTTAACTAAACTAGTTGAGATTAATCAATATATGGAAGAGACCAAGGCTCCGAATCCACCATAATAAACTAGTGTTTCGTCTCTCTCTCTCTTTGAAATAAATTCTTAATTAGCTAACATATTTCTCTCGGACATACACTTGTCAATTCAAATTATAGTGATCTCATCTCGAACGTAACACATAAATCAATTAAGCACATAGAACTGTGATCTATCTATCTCGAGTATAAACCAATGAAACTTTATTAGTATGTAACACTTCAGATTACTTACGTTCCTCTCGAACACGCAAGTCCTCTTTCGTATTGAAATTCAATTAATTCACTCTTGCCTCTCTCGAGTACAAAGAACAAACTTCAATGAATTAATTTTAATTACATAATAAAGAGTCATACACTAACTAAGATAAAAGTTAAAATGAGAGAAAAGAAACTATGCAACCAGTCTATTAGGCTTCATCTATGCCTTAGAAAGAAGTATAGCCTCGCATTAGAAGATAATCCATCATCATGTTCTTCACCATCTTCTTCTTCTTCTTATCTCCTTTACTCTAGCCTCAAAGGTCTCCAAAGGGACTCAAAACTATATTCTCTAATCCCCAGTACGTTCTCCCTTAAGGCGAATATATAGGGGTGAAGAAAAACCTTCAAATCCCTTTCAAAATCTGAGTCAAAATAGGCCTTATTTCAGTTCTGTGCATACGGCGATCGATTGCACCGTGTTGCCGATCAATCGCTTCCCGATTGATCGCCTGATTCCTTCGTTAATTCCTGCGCGCGCCGATCAATCATTTTGAATTTGTATATGACGATCGATCACTGCAAATGTACCACACATATCAAAAACTCCAGTAGATACGATCGATCACTAAATGGTCCGATTGATTGTTTGCAGTAAACTCAAAATTCTAGTAACTATGATTGTTCGCATTAATAGGCGATTGATCGTTTCTTCCTTTAATAGACGATCGATCGCAGTGAATGACCAATCGATCGCATTGATGTTCCTTCTGCATAAGAATCTTCCAATGGTCATAACTTTTCGCTCCAAACTCCGAATTGCACGTGGTCGGTGGCATTGGAAAACTGACTTCTTGAAATTTAACATAAAGTTTGAATTAGTCCAATTAGATATATGCACACAAAATTATGAAGATTCAACCATTGAAGTCACGTTTCACCGCATTTCTGCATCTTGCTCTCATTTTCCTTTAAAACAAAAACCTATATTAAAGTATCACTAAATCTAATCAAATACTAACATAATCATAGGTTTAGGAGATAATAAAATGTATATTTTATGTGTAGATCATCGGACACTGATGACTCCTCTACATGGTACTGACAACGTGTATGATGAGTGATCTTAATGATTAGCAAGGCATTGTATCAAATTGAAAACAATTTGGTACTGATCGAACTTAATCATGAAAGTTTAAGCATCAATTTCCAATCAATACATGATCGGTCTATGGGAGAATTAATAACGTATAAAAATAATCAAGACAACATCTGCAAGATCATGATAGAGCATGTTCTTATTGAAACCCTAACACGTGTAACAAAATAATACATGCAAAACTGTTATACATCTCATCAATTCAATAGATCATTAACACAGTGGCAAAGAAGTAATTACGTTGAGTATAAGAAATTTCAGCACCACAAAATACACATCATGATGAAGTAATTGACTTTAGGATAACAAATCTCATATCATCCATCATGGAATGGAAATCTAAAATGAATGGTGTAAAAATCATCTTACTTCTCTGCATAAATTTCTTCTTGCTTTAATGAATTTGATTCCTACTAGAACGTCATTTCGCCTCGCTTCACCACTCCAACTAGCAACGAAAAGAGAGATGAAGGGAGAGAGAGAGAGAGAGAGAGAGAGAGGGATAAGAGGGGACGTGGCAGAGAGAAAAGAAGGCACGAAGAGAGAAAGAGGGGGCTGGTCGGCCAATAAGTAAGGGCCTGCCAGCCCTAATCCTAGTTTAAATAGGATTAGGTTTTTCTAGTTCAACTAGGATTCGCTTTAACCTTTAATTTAACTTATTTTTTATCTACACCATCTATTACCCACATTCTCCTCATACCCTCTGGCCTCCAGTCATCATTGGCACCCAGTTGGTTGGAATGTCAAATCCAATTCTAACTGCATAACCACTTTCTAAGTCTATCACAACTCTAAAACAAGTAACTGCCTAACCAAATTAGAATTTCCTGGCACCCATCCTATGGTGGTGTCTCTTCTTTTTGGTTGGTCTGATCTCCAGAATATTGACACCTCTATCCTATCCGGAGCCTAGTCCTAGAAGTGTCCAGTTTGGTTATGACTCTCAGCACACACTCCTGATTCACCATCACTTTCTACAATTAATGTCTGATAACTAAGAAACTCTTGTCCTTATCAGCAATCACTTCTACTCACTCAAGATAAATGTCCAAGGGATTTAATTCCATCAACAATACCTGGCACCAAGATGACCTGGCGCCCAGGTAAGTCTGACGCCCAGTAATTGATTGCAAATCTGAACTCTAATTGGTAACTTCCAATGTTATTTCCAACTTAACTAGGAAACTACATTTAATTCTACTTCATCAATCACAACTCTTACACGAAACGTTGTACCCCACTCTACCTAGCATTGGCGCCTGGCCTCACCCTGGGGTCAGGCTCTTCTCTGACCCTGGCGCCAAGCTATTCTCTGACCCAGTGCCCAGGACTCCTGAGTCAACCGAGTGTTCTACAAAATACGTTCTAATACAAAAAATGAAAAGAAACACACATTAAAACAAGTCATTCACAAGATTTTAAATTGAAACTCGACTTTCCTAATTTAGGTCGATCATATAAATAACTTTTTTATTATTTTTATACAAATTTTTTGGTTTTTGGTTTTTTTTTAACTCCTAGTTTTTACTCCCACAGAGAAGGCAGTGAACATGAACACACATGCATCCAAACCTAAGGGCAGTAAACTTTGCTGAAAAATAGCTTTTCAACAAAATCATTTTTTGCTATAACAAAGCAAAAGCGTGACTCGTATTGTAATGCCCCCCCCTAAGCAATGTCTATAACCTTGGACATCTGCAGTGAATTAAAGCCATGCTTATGCACAAAGCCGTCCAGCTGAACTGACATGGATAGAACCTCTTTTGAGAACTGAAAAGATAGAATTAGAAGAGAAACACCTTAAAAATGGATCATAATTTTGTTCTAGCTGGCGATTCCTTGTAGTCTTTTTTCTTTATTCAAAGATTCCTCAAGTTGTTAACCAGTTGATATTTTGTTTGTAGTAGATTATGGTTAAACAACTCATAGGAACATAGAGAAAAAAAATAGTTAGGTTGCTTATTAGTTGTAAGCTGACATGATTGCGAACACTATTAATTTTATCCACATAAAAAAAGCCTTCAAAATTTAGTCTTCAAATAGAAGAATGTAGAGTTCTACAAAGCAGGTTGCTTCACATAGGAATATATCCCTCCTTAGCTATGTACCCCATATCTCCCATTAGTGATGATTAGTTTGCCACCCCTGTTTTAGCTAGAGCCCCTCCTCCCCCTGACGGTGGATCAATCATCCTAACTAAAAGCAGTAAAGTTGTCTAGCACCCTTAGGGGCTTTGTCTTCAAAAGAGAACAAAAAATACATACTCCCTCCATTCTGGATTAGATATTTGTATTAGAAAACGAAACTCAAAAGAAAAAAAAATGCATTCTCCCTCCGTCCTGTATTAGATATTTGAACTAGAAAACGAAACTCAAACAGCACGAAAGAGTATTAAACAAGAATAGAGGTTGCTTCAACTGGGACTGGAAGTAGCCTAGTGATGTTACTATCTAACATTATTATATTTATATAACAAGTTATCTTCACATGTTTAGCCAAAATAATGTCGTTCTCATTCTGATAATCATTTTGGAGACTTTGTAATCAGGCGGAGAGGAAATGTAAATCATAGCAATAAGGTAAAGAACAAAAAATTAGCATTTGGGTAGTGCATTATCATAATTATACCTTATCATTACAGTCACTCCACAGAAACATCATGAAATACTCTTTCTGTCCAATGAAGCCGTCTGCATTTCGAAATTAAGGGGTCCATATTACGTGACTAACTTTGATCCCTGACGACCAAAAACACAAAAGAAAAGGGGGAAATGAAGACAGACTTCAATGGACGTAGGGAGTACAAATTTACCAATTAAGTAGCTATTTCATTCCTAAAATACGTCTGAAACTTACCTGATCCTCAATTCATTCCAATTAATTAGTAAGAAAAAATGTAGGATAGTCATCAATGTGAAATACCTATTCTACCCTCCACTCCCTCATCACCCTCTATAGATACCCAGCTATGGCATTTTGGGAAATATAGAAATTGTTGGAGAAAATCAATCTTCCGCCATTTTCTGCCGTCCTCCCCCGTGACCGACCGACGCGCAGAAAACCGGCAGGAAAAGCTCTCCCATTTTTCGTTTCGTTTTCTTCTTCTTCTTCGTCGTCGTCGTCGCCGGCGCCAGATTAGGGTTCCGGGATGGGGCAGCAGACGCTGATCTACAGCTTCGTGGCCCGGGGGAACGTGATCCTGGCCGAGTACACGGAATTCACGGGGAATTTCACGAGCATCGCCGCCCAATGCCTCCAGAAGCTCCCCTCCAGCAACAACAAATTCACTTACAATTGCGACGGACATACCTTCAATTACCTCGTTGAGGATGGCTTCAGTAAGCCCCCACTCCGATCCTCCTCGTTCTTTTGCTCTCATCTGCTTGTCTCTGATTTTTTTGCTGAAAGAATGGCTGTTTATGTGTTGCAAATGCTTGATTTTGGATCTAGTTGCATTAAGGGCTTTGATTCGATATGTGAGGAATTTGGTGCATATTTTGAATTCTCCGAGTCGTAGTTCAAACGAATAGTTGGAGTAGTAGTCTTCCAATTTTCCCAATTTACGATCTTTATTCGAAGAAGAAATATTTTGTAGTTTGGGCGTATACATTGGGAAAAATCACTCCTTCCGTCCAATAAAGCCTGTCCGCATTTAAAAAATAAACACGATTCCATCATTACATGACTGGCTTTCTCACGACCAAAAACACGGAAAAGGAGGGAAACCCTGTTTTTGTATGGGCTTCGAAGTACAACAAATTTAAACCGATTTCAAATGCAGAGACACTTCTTTGGACAGAGGGAGTTTTTAGTTTTTATCTCTTATATTGCATAAATCTTGTATTTTCCTTTAGGTTGAACCCTTGTTGTATTTCTTGTTGCATCATTTATGCCGCAAGTTTAGTGCCTAATTTTCCCCGAACTTCCAGGAATAGAATTGACCTACTGCCGAATGATGATTTTGTGACAGACATGTTGTTGTAATGGGTTGGATTCGTCTTCCAAACTATCTGATTGGTCATATGATTTCGTGCTGTGGATATGTGTTGTCGTTGGCTTCAGATGAATGCGGCATTAAATTAAGTGTTTAGAAACATGAATTTTGTTGCTTAGATCGGTCTGAAATTTTGCTTTTGTGGTGCAGCATATTGTATTGTTGCTGTAGAGTCAGCTGGTAGGCAGGTTCCTATTGCATTTCTGGAGAGGGTCAAGGATGATTTCAACAAGAGATATGGAGGAGGGAAAGCGGCAACTGCTGCGGGTAACAGTCTTAACAGGGAATTCGGGTAAGTGATGTTAAAGTTAGAAAGTTATACGGGAGAAGAGAGAAATAATTGTTGTCACTTGGCATGACGAATTGGCATTGTTCTGGTTGGGATGATGTACAAACTAATTTGCAGGCCGAAGCTTAAAGAGCACATGCAGTATTGTGTGGACCATCCTGAGGAGATTAGCAAACTTGCTAAAGTTAAGGCCCAAGTCTCTGAAGTTAAAGGTGTGATGATGGAAAACATTGAGAAGGTTTGTTAATGTGATGCATTTTACGTATGAACAAGCTGTTTACACGTTATCGATTATCCTTTCGAAGTTTTTTATTATATATAGTGCTCAAATTGTGAAGCCATAAGAGAAAATCAGCTCGTTTTAGTTGGAGAATATTTTTTTGCTTGGTGATAAATGGATAATATCGTGCTATTTCCTTTTGTAGGTTCTTGATCGTGGTGAGAAAATTGAGCTTTTGGTGGACAAAACAGAAAACCTTCGCTCACAGGTTGGTAGTTGTTTGCACTTTGGATGAAACTAAAAGTTTAAATTCTTCTGTGGATCTTATCTAATTTGGGTTGTTTTTAAGGCGACACACCTTTGTGTTTATAATTATGTCAGCTATCCACCTGTTTTTGGCTGCTTAAAACTGTATAACAATACTGGATGTCATTTGGTAACTCATCAATGTGCATAGTTTGTTTTTCCATATGGCTCATCAATTTCTAATAACTTGCGGTTATATGGAAGAACTGACTACCTATTTACTATTTGCCAAACTTATGGATTGAATTAAGCAACTATAAACATGTCAGTCCCAATTTCGATGAAAATTAACAGCATAGAAGATGCCTTTGAATGAGTAAGTTGGTTTCGTTTGGAGGGTACCATTTAGGTGAAGTTTGAAGCAGTAACAATCTGGCTATTAGGTCAATTTATGAGAAGTCTGTTATATCCACTTAAGTTTTCAAGTCTTGTTTTAATTCTGGAGTTAGACATGAGCTTATTGTACCTTTGTTTTTTTTCACTAAATTCTGTTAGTAACAACCTTGTCTTGGGACTTAAATGTGTTGCTTGCAGAATGCACAAGGCAAAAGGAGTGGCATTATCTAGTTTATTTACTGATTTCAGCTTCAATGTTTTAACAGGCACAAGATTTCCGCTCACAAGGAACTAAGATGAGGAGGAAGATGTGGCTGCAGAACATGAAAATAAAGCTTGTGGTGCTGGGTATCATTATTGCGTTGATTCTGATCATTATCTTGTCGGTTTGCCATGGATTTAAGTGTTGATGCTTTAACACTGCTAGTATTCCTTTCTGTTGTTTTCCGGCTTATTTGTGAATGCCCTTTTAGTTTTATCTTCCTTTGTGTTTTTCGCTGTTGATTTTTTTCCCCCAGCATTTCTTCGTGACTGGCTCGAGAAACAAACAGTTTGTTGATTGTATGGTGTGCATGTATAGAATGTAATGCGTGAATTACCATCAGGCAGAAATTTTGTATACCTCCTGAGTCTTGATAAAAGTAGGATCATGTTTTAAGGGTAAATTTCCCTGAATGAGGTTTGCGGAGTAATCAGTACTAACATTTCCAAGATGACTCTAAGGAGTCTTCCTCGATTTCTCTATTAGGCGTTTCGGATTAGACAATGGAATTGGATTAGTACGAGTGAAGGTGGAATGCACGATTTTTTTGATAAAAAAACACACGGCTGTCATAACTCATATATTGTATTGTTCTCCCATGAACTACACATCAAACCTAATATGCTATTTAAGGCCACCCAACTCGTTGGTACATAATTCACCAAAATTCTGACACTTGATCGAATGTTGTACATGTAGCAGCAGAGAGCAGCATATTTTTTTGCAAAAACCTGACTATTTGCTTGAAGTCAATGTGACCCAAATAGGCCGAGAGAAGTTGAAATTTGAGACGGCATTAGAGAATGGCTTAAACAATGCTCTATCGTCCAGGCTGAACAAGTGGGTTGAATGGTGCACATGTAGCAGCAGAGAGCAACATATTGTGCAAAAACTTGGCTAATTGCTTGAATTCAGTGTAACTCAAATAGGCGGAGTAAAGTGAAAATTTGAAGCGGCATCAGAGAATGGCTCAAATGTGCCATCATCCAGGCATAACACATCCATGTCAAAGCTCAAATAGCATTCATGAAGTTCTCCCTCAAAATATATGCAATTGGGTCGATAACCATGTCGAACCGGGGCAATACTCATGGATGAGCTACTGCCCAAGAATAAGCAGTAGTCATCCTAGCCCTTGACCTCGATCCAGTCCTCCTTATCTAACGTGAAAACCTTAACAGCAACCGTATCATAGAAAGGAGAATTTTCAATCGACTTTAAGCCCCTGGCAATAGCTACGAGTCTACGATGTCACCAAACACGTCGGCCAAATAGTAATGCCAATAACCACAATACTCATATGTAGACAAATATCTACTATCTTGCAAATTGGGTGATAATTCCTTCCAATGGTGCTTACGGTTAAAGTCCCAAACCAGAACTCCACCTAGCCGGGTAATGCCATAGAGGTGCCCTTTGTGGTATAGTGGGTCGGAAAGCAGATTAGGAGCTCTTTTAAACTGCCAGTCCTTTCCGAGGGGACTGGCGTAGGCCAACAATGTCAACCTCCGGAATTGGACGAGCGCCACCACTGCTTGGGCTGCACGTCAGTACGACCTTCTTTACAAACAGGTGCCGCTTGCCGGTGCAACCGTACTCTGGAGGCCCAGACAACGATGGCAGACTAGCTCCCCTCCCTGGACAACGGGTTCAAAAGGTGGATCTTAAGGTTCTTGCCTACGGTGACCACCCACCCATGGACCAAACCGCAGCACCACCTCCCCCGGGCCTCCGGCAGGTGGATCATGAGGACTTGGCCAGTGGCCAGGTCATACAATCCCTTGTGTACTTATGAGCAAGGAGCATGAGCCTTGGGAGGGACAGCAAACCAAATCAGTTGTGTTAGAATAGGAGGGATCTCCTGCGCCAAAGCGAACCATGTCATACACTCTGGCGATCCGCTCGGTAACCAAGGACAAGACGTTCAAAGGCGCATGAGACCAGTTCGCCTTCATGAATAGGTGCCACAAACAATGTAGATTGCATACGGTATAAAGAAAAACAAATACAATAGGCTCAAGATGCTTTTGTATGTTATACAAGCTCCAGCAAGTGCTCCGATTATCAAGGGTACGACTGCACTTTCTACATAGTTTTTTCAAACAAAGTTTTGCAGCAAGAAAAAGAAAACAGCAGTAGTTTTTTGGATTGTTACAACTCACACACCAACGATGCCACAGGCTCGACTCGATCCAGGGACCGACCTCTTGTCTTGACAAGGAGAGGTTGAACTAGCACAACACTAGCTGGATTGGCAAAAACAATGAATTAGGTTCATCCTACTTTAGTATAGAAGATGGCAAAGCCCTGTTAACTGTATCCTCAATATGTAGCCTGCTCCCAGCTTATGTGCAGGGTGTCCATACATAGTATGTGCAGAGAATGTTATTTTCTTTAGCAGTTCATTTCCATGTTATCGATCAATCTAACACTTCCGAACCAAGCTGCAACGCAGAACACAGCTGGAGTTTTGACGTCTTCTAGTAAATTCAAATTTTCCTGGTCCACAATCTGCAAATGGACATCAAATAAAGTCATATTTGTTCCAAAAGCAAGGGAAACAAAATGAAGGTTTAAGTATGATTATTGATCAATAAGCCAGTACCTACAATTTATACTTAGTGTTCATTTTGCATTTTTCAGTACATGATCAGAGTACTAAAAAAAAACTTGCTACGTTTTTTGCTATGTACCAAACTTACTAGGTTGAATTGAACACAAACATTTTTCACTTCGTCAGATTGTATCCTCCAATCGATATACTCCCTCCGTCCAAAAATGAGAGGCCTCATTTGGAAAAAAACAAATTCATGAATAAATGTCCCCTCACGTCCAAAAACATGGAAGTGGGTGGAGAGAACTCTAATTTTTGCACGGGCCTTAGAGTCCAATAAATTCAAATGGGGCCAGAATTTTTTGGAAGGAGTATTTGACAGACTCAAGGATGACAGTCCAGGAGGAGCGAAGCTGTTACTGAAAATGCATCTCCAGATGGGACATAATACAAAAGGCATTTTCCCCATGGAAACAATGAGTAATGCAATGACCGTTCTCTGCCCACAAGTGCTCCCAACACGACACAAAGAGCACGCCCCCAATCCCTTATGGTGTAAATTGGGCAAGCCTTCCTAGGCACGAGCGGTTGTAGCATTTTCATAGAACAATCCCACACGCACTGACAGGGAGGCCTTCAACAAACTTTTATCTTCGATTATTTTCCTAAACCATGAGAAAAAGGTGTTCACCACAATTTGATTGCCAACTAAGGCATTAGAATGGGGAACTAGCAGGTCTTAGTATAACTCCTGATAAAATACTCACCTACACAGTTTTTATTCAGAATAACTAAAGCCTGCTTGTTTTTTTTTTTTGGCATCTTACCATCAAAGAAGACTTTTGGGAGGACAGTTCAGAACTATACCTCAGCATAATCTACTCGACCGCCAGCATCAACTATAGCTTCGGTAACCAATTTCCTCAATTCTCTGCAAGAAGTTTGCCCATTCTCTGCAGCATTCTTAGCTTTCGACAGGGATCTATTGATGGACAGGGCCTAAAAAATACAAGATACAGTTCACTCCAAGCACGCATTTTCTTCTATACAGTATGTGAACTTCTTGTGGAACCAGCCTCATGTGGTCCAAAGTGTTCTGTCTTATGCGTGTAAAGTTTTAAACAAACCTTGTCCCTCTCTTCAGGTGAGAGGCGAACATTTCGTGAACTCATTGCCATGCCATCAGGATCACGTACTATTTCCGAGCCAACTATCCTTATGCCAAAATCAAGGTCGCGGACCTAGAAAAAGGGACAAATTTCAAGCATCAGGTTTCTTTACTGCTTTGAATATACCTACTTGAAAAAAATTTCAGGGAAATAAAAAAGGACAATTGTTTCAATGTTAGAAGCGAAGGGTACAACCAAGACAAAAGTGAATGGTGTTGCTGTGCAAAGGTGTGATGCTGCAATGGCATAACAAATACTCCCTCCGTCCTGTGTTAATAGCTTCATCAGGAAAATTATTGATTTTTATTGAACGTTTTATACCACAGCTAAAAGACTCTATCAGGGGGGTGAAAAGGTTCAGAATCCACTTAAATTGAGCCCGATGGGACTGTTTTTCATCCCGATGCAGCTACTAAAACAGCACGGAAGGAGTAACTTTTTACAATCATATACATGTAGAACTATCCCGTGGCAAGGCTCGAAAGATAACAATGGCATCTCTATGTGACTAGAGTTGGTTAACCAGCATTTCTGACACATTCATATTCTGGAGTCTGTCGCACGTGAAAATCCAATATATACTAACAACCAGATGAAGTCAGTTTCATAATGCAGATAACAAGGCAAACACAAACAACCAAATCAAAATGCAAATACATAGAGCTACTAATGCAACTGACAATGTCAAGAATGACTTCTACAGCAATATCCATTCAAAGCATCCTATAAAACAAAGGATGTTTCTCATCAAGCCATTAATCAACAATTACAAAATTATTAGCTCTCTACATGCAAATCAACTACAAAACCACATTAATCAAGATATAATAATGTCTCCTACAATCTAAATCAAAGAAATTTAGTACTAGTATAATTAAGATTGTTCACAGGTACAGAACTCCAGGTTTCTTACCATTCTGCATATAACGCGCCACTGCTGGTAATCCTTCTTCCCAAACACAGCAACATCAGGCTCTACAACGTTAAACAGCTTGGCCACAACAGTAGCAACTCCCCTGAAAAAAATAGGCCTACTTTTCCCACACAACCCTTTCTCCAATCTCTCCACCCTTATCCAGCTCTCATGCCCCGCCTCCCCACCACCCTTCTCTATGCAAGAAACACCCCTCATCTCCCCATCCCCATCGCCAAGATCCGATTTTGCCAACCCCCCACCAGAGATTCGACCATAATCGTACAGATTGTGAGGGTGGAAGACGGCGTCGGCGCCGATGGCCTTGAGCTTGCGAAGGTCGCCTTGGAAGTCAGATGGGTAGGTGGAAAGGTCTTCGGATGGGGCGAACTGGCCTGGGTTGACATAGACCGAGACGACGGTGAGGTGGGCGAGCTGCTGGGCGTGACGGATGAGGGAGAGGTGACCGTCGTGGAGGAAGCCCATGGTCGGGACGAGAGCTATGGTTTTGCCATGGGATCTCATGGACCTCGACCAGGATCTCATCTGGATCTTGTCTTGGATCACCTTTGGCTCTTTCTCCATTCTGGAAAGGAGAAGTTTTTTTCTGTGAAGGCTTTCAAGCTTCTTCTGGTTTTCCGGTCGTGGTAAGGGGCCTGGCCTGTCGACTGTTCATGGACATTGAAATAACAAGTGGATGAGCACAACGTGACTTGAATGCCATGGCTCCAAGCCTGCAACCAATGACCATTGGCTGCATAATTTCAAGCTTTTTTTGGCAGAATTTCAAGTTATCCGAATGCTTCCCAAAATTGTTTTACCAAAAAAGAATGAGAACAGTTATCTGAATGGCCTACGTGATGTCAAAAGGTTAAGACTAATAAATCTGACATTTAATGTAGGTTGGATTTAGGACCCAAAAGAAATGCCATGCATGTAATTTTGACGAATTCATTAGAATCAAAATGTTTCTTTTCTTTTGTCTACAAATAAGAATATATTTTTGGATGCTTAGAAAGAGTTGGCTCAAAGGGAAGCATTTATTATCCGCCTCATGCTTTACGTCAGCATTTCTGTCATTAAATGAGAACCGTCAATCATCAAAATTGACGGCCTACATAGATTAACTATGCACTCACCAAAAAAAAGTGATTTTCAGTGATAAAAATGCTTCCCGATTAGAATCATGCTGCTGCTCAAACAACAAACTGTAGGGAAAAGGTGATACTTTACTGTTATAATAATTATATACAAATGCAAAATTCTTGTGCTGTCTGCCCTAGTATATGTTTAGTTTGGTATAGTTTCGTGTTTGTTCCATTTCTTACATTCAGTTCACTCTGAATTGGAATCAGCATATTATATGATAGAAAAAGTTAACATGTGCCCTAGCTCACATGTGTCAAAATCTAATGGCGTGTCTAATCCAAGGTTGGGGTGATCGATTAAAACCTCCTTGCCACTTGTCTTAATGGGCACCATCAAATTGAAAACCGACGTCTGCTAGCGTGAGCCGGTACCTCTCTTATGATGTCCAATTGGACTTGCAAGGCCTTTGGGCCTATTTTGAGTTTTTTTTTCCCTTTATTTTGGGGCCTATTTTGAGTTGATGGCCCTTTTACTCATCACATATTGATAAGTTGAATCAAATTGGGCTCCATACTTCCATTCAAATTTGTATGTATCTTCCATGTCAGGATCAAATGCATCCCAAGTGATCCATTCCATTACATTCGAAGGCTGTAGGCGACGCTTTCTCTACATGGGCGGGCGTGCGCTCCACTGAGCGGGGTCATGGTAGTTTTGTTTGTCTATGGAGTTTGAGATCCGTTAAGTATTTGTGAACTTCTCTTTCATAATTTTGCGATGGATAATGATATTCTTAGATCAGTTTTCCTACATACACAGCCATGTGGCGTGCACTGAATGAAAAACTGATAGGAGAATATCATCATTTGCATTGGCTCCATTCAGCTGTCTAAGAATATCATTGTCCGTGATGTCGGGTTGCATCATGCCTGTTTGAGGTCGTTGTTATGAAAAAAAACAAAAAAAGAATTAGGAGCAAAGAGATTCTTCTATTACGAGCCTCTTGCGAGGACAAAGAAACCCAAGCAGCCACCACAGGTTTTATCTACAACGGGGAGACAAAGTATTTAGAGACTCACCATCATCAGCACACAGCTAACCCATCACCATGCCCACAACACACTGAAAAACTGTAAGGGACAAGAAAAGGTAAGATCAGCACGCAACTTGATCTCGAAATGGAGAAATCTCTTCAAAGATGGGCAGTCTACTCGAGCGAACGGGTGTCCATTCGTTCATGAGCATATCTAGTCTCTGTATGATGGCTTCATCAAGGTCCAGCTCCTCAGGAAGGACAAGAGCCGGCTGTTGTGATTCAATCTCTAGGAGCAACTCTTGGACCCTGCTCCTGGACTTGGTCTCATCGGAGCCGACGACTCTGCCGTAGAGGACATCATCGAGGACTGCACGGGCCTCGTCGAAACGCGCCCGCTTGATGAGGCAGAGGGTGAGGTTGCAGGCCTTGTTAGCATCAGGGTCGATCATCTGTGCTTTCCTGTATACCACTTCAGCTGCTTGGTAGTTCGTCTGCTGCATATAAGCCCATCCCAGATTCCCCTATCAATATGAAAACATCGGTCAGGGCTAAATCGATCGAATAAATGAAAACATCCAAGTTGCCTTTATATCATGTAATTTCCCATTAGCATAAGTTGTTAGGAAACGGCTATTATTAAAATTACAGCCTCCCGTCCCATTTAATTGTCCGATTTGGATTTTCAAAATGAACTGGGAAAAAAATGTTCAGTTTGAACAATCAAATCAGACTATTAATATGGGATTGAGAGAGTAATTTGTATAGCAACCAGTTAGTACTGTCATTTACTAGCATACCAGTATTCTGGAGGTCTCCTGCTTGACAGAGACCCGGAACTTCTTGCCATGCGATCTGGCGGTCTTGGTGGCCTTGCCATTGAATACTTCTCCTTCATAGATCATTCGTAGCTTTCGCTTGAGCAGTTCAATCTGCTCCTCCACTTTCCCACATTTCTGTACATGCCACACCACCCTTTTTTACTAAGCATTTAAACTCATCACCAGTGTTGTTCAAATTTACCATTCACGTCATCATCATGCAATTTCAGTACAGCTAGCTATAATACCTTGTAGAGATCAATGAGGATGTTGTCAAGGGATTCCTGGGCTTGTTTCGAGCAGCGATCACGGAAGGATGTGATGGCCTCAATGGCCTCCTCGGCCCGGTCTTGCTGCTTCATCACCACGGCCATGTCCTTGAGAGCACTGTCCACCCGGTCCCCAGCATTTATGGCCTTCCAGAACAACACAATGGCTGCTTCCGGATCCTTGTCCACAAGCTGTTCATTTAATCCGAAGATTAGATCAAGAGGAAAGAGCTTAATTGTAGAGATTACTGATATTAGATCAACAACCAAGTCACTAAAAAAGAGGACAATAGCTTAATCAAATAACAAAAATCACAATAGCCCCGATTTTGCCATCAACTGATGCATCAAGCAAAGAACTAGAACTACTGAAGAGCTGTAGGACAATGGATTCAGTCTTGTTTCTCTTATTAATTAGGTGAAATCTAAGTAGAATACAATTTTGTGAAAGGTGAGACACACAGCAACCATACTCACTATATGGAGAAGTTATTAGGTACGCGTCGCGTACCTGGATTTCATGCTCATCACCAACTGGTGATTGACATGAAATTGGAGCTTCCCCACAACAGAGAGAGACCCAACCAGCCTGACTAAGGCTGGATTGGCAATGTACAATTGTGATTCAATTCGCCAATGGCCCAACACGTACTGTAAGGACAGTTATGTTTATTGTCAGTTGGACTTGAAGGGCTTAGATGGACTTAAATAGGATCATCTTGATCAATTATATAGGGCACACAGCGAAGATCAATAGAAAAGGGGGACACTGAAATTGGGGATAAAAGTCCCTATTGGTATTTTTTTTCTACTGTGTTCCAATCAAATAAGTTGGCACATGAACAAACATTCTCTAAGGAAAGATTTGAAATAAGAATAAACGCCCATAAAAGCCTCTTTCAATCTCCGAAGCAACGCAAAAGTAAGATTCCACCTAATTTGTAGAAAACTGATATTCTCAGAAATGGAACAAACTCAAAAATTGCAGAGAACACCATTGACATAGGCAAAGGCAAGAAAAAGCACCTGGACATGTTTGGCTCGGACGTAGGGGCTGTCACCAGGAGGAACCTTATGAACCACATGGAAACGCTCCATCTTGTCCCCTCTCCTCGGCGACATCTCCTCTCTCCCAGACATCCCCCCCCCAAAAAAAGTAAAAAACACAAAAACCAAGAACAAGCCTTCTCCTTTCTCCCTCTGTATCTGCTGAAAACTCTAGCACTTCCTCCTGTGGGGAACTTGGTTGGAAGAGAATACAAGAGAGATCGCCTGCGACTTCCAGAGCAGGTATTCAGAGCGTACGGATATAAATATAGGGGAGGATGCAGCGGGGAGGGGAGGAAGGAAAGCACCTGGACGGAAAAAGTGTCCAGGTTCGGCGAGCTGGCCTGATGTGCCTCTTTTCAGGATGTTCAAGAACCAAACGCACTGTCAGCTGACTTGACACGAGGGCTCATACGTATTCGTACATATATACTCTATCTACCACATACATACTCTCTACTACTCAGGGTGTTTTATCTCTTGAATACCGCCGGCCTGTGTTAGGATATACAATAAGTGAATAAAAATTTCTATTTCGTAAAAGTTTGAACCTTTGAAAACTTGACATGGTATTTATGGAAGGTCATGGGTTCTAGTCTGTTCGAACAAGGTGTTTATATCTCAATTATTCCACATGTCACACTTTGAGATATTTGCACGTAAGAAGGGATGTTAGAATATATAATTAATAAATAAATATTTATATTTCTTAAAAGCTTGAACTTGTGGAAACTTAGTTATCTGACAGCTTATATTTCCTATTTCCTAATTTTTGTCATTATTCTTGCTTATAAAATCTTTTGTATAGTATAATTAGTTGATGTATTCGTGATAGTTTTAATGTTCTCACTCGTTCGCTCGAATCGTATGCCTGATCCATTCTTCCCTCTCCCCTCCCGGACTTGGCCCCTCCCAAGTCCCAACCATCGACTCGGACCGCAACAGTGCCGGCAGGGCTGCAGCATGGAATGCCAGCTCGCCGATATATCGGCGATATATCGCCGATATATCGGTATCGGACACAAACCGATACTCCGATACCATTAAGTATCGTTTTTTGCATTTTTTCCAAATATCGCCGATATATCGGCGATATATCGGCCTTTTTTGAAAAAAAAATTTATTTTTTTTTTAAAAAAAAAAATTTTGAAAAATTTTTTTTTTTTTTTTTTGGGAAAAAAAAACTTTCATGTATGTTTTCTATCCTTTTATGCATATTTTGAAATCTATTCTTTGTTTAAATTAGTATAACTCATTTTAGAAGTTAGATTTTGAAAATATATGATAAAAACTAGTTTTTGACGACCGATATTTTTTTACGCAATATCTCCGATATATCTCCGATATATCTCCGATATTTCGTCTCTTAGGCCGACCGATATTTTACCGATATCCGATACGACATTCCTTGGGCTGCAGTACATCAACAAGCCAGACAAAATAGGAGAGTTTTAGAAGCAACTTTTGCTTGGATAGCAACAAGGTGATTGATGAGAGCCAGTTGTGCGATTGCTCAAGTGTATCAAGACACCCCACAATGAAAATGTCCAGGAAACGTGACCAAATCCGCTGCAAAATTGGAGGATTCATTTGGCAATGACTCTCGCGTAGATATTAGGACTTTGCCATCAACTGGAAAAAAAAAACAAATGATTGGATAATTGCAGAGAAGGCCTGCAACGAAATGCAGTACATGGTTCTGTATCTACCTAATGGTCTGATCATAACACTTTACTAGATTGAACTCAAGTTTTTTTTTGCCTATTTAAGTTTTCCGCACCTGCAATTTATAAATTTAGTTGATTAAAGCTACTATTTTCCAAGTTATAATTTATTTGCAGTTTTATGCCTAAACAAAGAGTGCTTATATTTATTGCAAGTTTACACTGATATGAGGCTATGACCCTATCTTTCATTTCTTACAAGTATTACGAGGAAGGGCCTTTGGAAGGATTCCAAGTTTTTCGCATAGATTCTACATTATCATTTTCTTAGTACATCTTTTTTGTTTTTACTTAGTACATCATAAAACATGTATATGGGTTGTTTCTGCCATGATAATAAGGCTTAACATAAATTACTTTGTGTTAAAATATCTCTTATAATCCTATTACATATAGCTCTACACACAAGTCGAAGTTGAGTTTTTTCGTGTAGCTATACACAAACCGTAGATTTACACCGTCAGTGGATTTTCACCTACCGTTTAATGGGGTGGGCTAGCTAAACTGTGGGGCGGTGAACTTATCCAAATGAAAGTAGGTAGCACTGTATCCTATGGACCCCACTCTTATTTGACATTACTTACAACTTCTACATTCAAATAATCGGAAAATAGTTGCCAAAAACAAAAATTGGAAAGAATGGGCTAAATATATATAAAAAGGAGGGATTATCAACATCACGGTTGCAAAGTGCAATGGGTTAGCTTGTCATATACAATTAACAAATTGTATAATACATGACATAGAGGATATTGGTATTGCTCGATGCCCTGATTACACAATTCACAAATTACATATGCTTATTGATGGACACGAACGTCTGGAGCCCTAATAATTGGCGACTTACCTTATTTGTACATAACCCCACCCCCAAAAACCAAAATCTGTCTTTTATCCACAATCAATCCTGTTTTCTTTTTCCGAATCTCGGGTAGTTCTTCTTGAGTGTGTTCATAACGATCGATAGAATTTACTCCAGTTCCATTGATGCGTGTAGAACAGTAAAATTTCCTTATAAAATGCGATCAGAGGGGATCTCGGGAAATAGAAGCTGATAACTCTCTAATAAGCAGCAACTATTAGATAAAGGCCAAGAATAAAGGCTACACTGATTGAAAATTCATTCTAACAAATGAAATGTGAGCGCTCCAACTCGTTTGTGTCTCACAACCAAAACCATTGGAGTGCAGGAGATTAACCACGGAAGTTACCCGAATACTTCCTATCTTCCCCATAATTGTGTGTCGCCCACCAACCTCAAGCCTTCTGATCCTATTATAAGGCTACTAATATTCAGGACAATATGGAGGGTCATGGAGAATGGTTATTGTTTCCAAAGTGATGCAGGCTGCACGAAATAGTCTAATTCTACAGGAAGGGTATAACTGTCAAATGACTAACAGTTAGTTATAACTGTTAGTAAATAAAGGGGTAGTTAAGTCTTTTCTTCTTTTAAGTGAGTCTATAAATAGGCCCACAAGTTTGTTAGAAAAGGTAGTTGATTGTATTTTCAGATTTTCCTTTTAGTTCTCTGAAGCAGAGACTGTTTGCTTGTGGATTCAAGCTCCAGACTGTGGATTCAGTCTGATTTCTGATGTAATCATCTTCGTGGATTCGAAGAGACCTGTGGATTCAGGCATTGTAACCCTTTCTTCTCTTTTAATTCAATACACATTTCTACTATTCTGTTTTCTGTTGGTTTGCTGCATCAATTTTGGTATCAGAGCATGGCTAAGCAGTCTTCAATGGCTGCCAACGATCCAGTCAATTTGCAGTCCTTAGTGAGGGTGATTCAGCAGCAACAGGAAGTTCAACAACAGACCAATGCTCAGCTTCAACAATTGGTTCAACAGATGCAGAAATTGACTTCAAATTTGGCCATTCCGCAAAATCAGGAGTTAGATCCGAAATTTCAGGACAAGGTCAATTTGAGTTCAGATTTGGAGGATCAATTCTAGAGACAAACCCTAGCCTTCGATGAAGAAAATCAGGTTCCAAATCCCACATTTCATCACAGAAATCAGCCCCTGTTGAAAGAAGATATAGAAGGTTTGGACAAGTCTATTCTAGGAGAGGTATACATGTGGGAGGATTGGAAAGATCTAGGGCAACTAATGTCTCAGGAATAGCTGAAATTGACAGCACTAGTGAGGAAGAAGAAGTAGCAGATCGATGTCACAATATGCAGAATTTTCAGAATATTCCTGAGAGAGATCTGCCAAGAGGTCAAAGAGGTATGAGTCATGAACCTATTCATCAGTTCAAACCAAAATTGAAATTACCATCTTTTAATGGACAAATGATAATTGATGAATTCTTGGACTGGATTTATGAGGTTGAGAATTATTTTGATGTGATGGGAGTTCCTGATGAAATGAAGGTGAGGTTAGTATCATGTAAACTGAAGAAAGGGGCTGCAGCTTGGTGGAACCAGGTTCAAGTAAGCAGAGTTCAGAGAGAAAAGCATTCAATCAGGTCTTGGCCACGTATGAAACAAATGCTTAGGGGTCAGTTTTTGCCTGTTCATTATGAGCAGATGTTGTTCCAACAGTACCAAAACTGCAAGCAGGGCAATAGGACAGTTTCTGAATATTTGGAGGACTTTCAAAGGTTATCAGCCAGGAACAACCTTATTGAGAAAGAATCACACAAGATTATTAGATTCAAAGAAGGCCTTAAGTTTAGTTTGCAAGAAAATTGGCTTCTCAGCCTTTAGCTACTTTATCAGAAGCTACACAAGCTGCTTTCCGGCATGAAGCATTGATGAACAGTGGAAATGGAAGAGCTGGTTATTCAAGGGGCTATAGTACAAGTTCTAACAGTGGTGTACCTAAGGTAAATAATGTGGATCCACCTGCTTCTAAATTTGAAAAGGGAGAAACCTCAAAGGCTCAGCCTAAGACTAATACAGCTCCTAACAAGGGTAATAACTATGTGCAAGGAAATCCCAAAACCTGTTACAAGTGTCGACAAGAAGGTCATATTTCAAGTGACTGTCCTTTAAGAAAATGGGAGCAGGTTAGAAGGGGAGGCACCACTGCTGTTGCTACTAGTCAGGAGATACAAAATGAAGATGTCAACCAAGAAGAAGAGGATACTTATTTAGAGGTATATGGAGATGAACAGTTTGATGGAGAAGATCCACCTGCAAACTATGTGGTCAGAAGGCTTCTACTATCTTCTAAACAGTTTGATGACACTCAGAGACACAAATTGTTTATGACCTCAGCCACAGTTTATGATAAGGTGTGTAAAGTTATCATTGATGGAGGAAGTACAGAGAACATTATCTCCAAATCAGTGGTAAACACACTTAACATACCTACCTATAAGCATCCTAAACCTTATTCTTTGGGGTGGATAGCAGAAATTGGTGACCTGAAAGTTACTGAACAGTGTAGAATACCTTTTACCATAGGAGGGGTATACTCAGCTGAGGTGATATGTGATGTCATAGATATGAATGCTTGCCATATTTTACTTGGTAGACCTTGGCAATTTGATGCCCAAACAGTCCATGAAGGTAAATCCAATACTTATAAATTGGAACACAAAGGAAAACTAATCAGGTTGATGCCACAGTCTACTACCAGATTAGTCAACCGACAGGAAACCAAAGACAATCCAAAGCAGACAGCCAAGGCAAAGCAGGAAGTGACTGAAAAGTGTCCTAAACAGTTTACTAACTCTGGTACAAATAGAGTGTTATTGGTTAATAATATTCAAAGGGAAATTACAAAGGAACAAACAGTGTTTCTACTAGTTGAGAAAGGACAGGAAGTGGAAACTGCAACAGGAATTGTTATATATCCTCTACTAATCTAGGCATTGCTTCATAAATATGCTGAAATAACTTCTGATGAGCTACCTCTACAATTACCTCCTATGCGTGATATCCAGCACCAAATTGATTTAATTCCAGGGTCTAACCTTCCTCATTTGGCACACTACAGAATGAGTCCAGCAGAGCATCAGGAGTTTCAAAGGCAAGTTGAGGACCTGTTGGCTAGAGGATTGATCCGAGAAAGTCTTAGTCCATGTGCAGTTCCTACTTTATTAGTGCCTAAGAAGGATGGAAGCTGGAGAATGTGTGTGGATAGTAGGGCTGTTAATAAGATTACCATTAAATACCGATTTCCTATTCCTAGGTTGGATGACATGTTGGACATGTTGGCTGGTTCTAAGGTCTTTTCCAAGTTGGATTTAAGGAGTGGCTATCATCAGATTAGGATAAAGCCTGGGGATGAATGGAAAACTGCTTTTAAGACAAAAGAAGGGTTGTATGAGTGGTTAGTGATGCCTTTTGGGTTGTCAAATGCACCTAGCACATTTATGCGACTCATGACACAAGTGCTTAAACCTTTTCTTGGCAGTGCTCAAGGGTTACAAGTGGATCCTTCTAAAACCAAAGCTATCCAAGATTGGCCAGTACCTAAGAATACTAGTGAAGTTCGAAGTTTTCATGGGTTGGCAATATTCTACAGAAGGTTTATTCGTGGCTTTAGTACCATTGCAAGCCCTCTGACAGAATGTTTAAAGAAGGACAAATTCGAATGGACACCTGAAGCACAAAACAGTTTTGATCATTTGAAATACAAACTGACTCATGCTCCTATACTAACTCTACCTGACTTTTCTAAAGTCTTTGAGGTGGAGTGTGATGCCTCAGGGGTAGGTATTGGTGCTGTATTGACTCAAGAGGGAAGACCTGTGGCATATTTCAGTGCCAAACTAAATGAAGCCAGAAGAAAATGGTCAGCTTACAAACTAGAGCTCTTTGCTTTGGTACAAGCTCTAAAACATTGGAGGCATTACTTGGTTTTTAAGGAGTTTATTCTTCATACTGATCATGACTCCTTAAGACATTTACAAAGCCAAAACAAATTGGACAGATTACATGCCCGATGGATGTCAGAATTGCAAGATTATTCTTTTGTCATTAAACACAGGTCTGGTCAGTTGAATAAGGCAGCATATGCTTTAAGTAGAAAGGCTGTTTTGTTGACTACACTTCGAACTGACATGTTTGGGTTTGAATGTTTAAAAGAACTATATGCTGAAGATAAAGACTTCAAGGATATTTGGTTAAAATGCCAAAATGGTATTAGTTTCTCTTCTGATTTCTACCTAACTGAAGGTTTCTTATATAAAGGAAATCAGTTGTGCATTCCCTCTTATTCTATTCGACAACAACTGATTCATGAGCTACATTCCGGAGGTTTAGCAGGGCATTTTGGCAGGGATAAGACTGCAGCTTTGGTTAAGGAAAGGTATTATTGGCCTTACATTAAAAGGAATGTTAGCAAATTCATTAAACATTGTGGGATTTGCCAAAGATCTAAAGGCCATGTTTAAAACAAAGGCCTCTATTCTCCTTTACCTATTCCTCATAAGCCTTGGGAAGACCTTTCAATGGATTTTGTCCTAGGTTTACCAAAAACCAAGAAAGGAATGGACTCTATCTTTGTGGTAGTTGACAGATTTTCAAAGATGGCACATTTCTTACCCTGCAAAAGGACTTCTGATGCTTCTCATGTGGCTCTCCTATTCTTCAACTTTATTGTACGCCTTCATGGCTTACCTAGATCCATTACTTCTGACAGGGATAGCAGGTTTTTGGGTCATTTTTGGAGGACCATTTGGAAAAGACTGGATACTCAATTGCAATTCAGTAGCACCTGCCATCCACAAACTGATGGGCAGACATAAGTGGTGAATCGAACTTTGGGTAATCTTCTACGAATCTATTCCAGTCCTACACCTAGACAGTGGGATGTGTTTTTATCTCAAGCTGAGTTTGCTTATAACTCTTCTCCTAATCGATCCACTGGTTTTGCTCCTTTCATCATTGTTTATGGATATCTTCCCAAGCAACCAGTAGATTTATCTTTTCTAACTAAGCAAGTTGGGGAAAACATCCAAGCTGTGGATACTGTTTCTAAATTGGCTTCTATTCATCAACAAGTTCGAGAGGCTATGCAAAAGTCTAATTCACTCTATAAGGCTAAAGCTGACCTTAAAAGAAGGGTGCAAATTTTTCAGCCAGGGGACTATGTCATGATTTACCTCAGGAAGGAGAGACTGCTTACTGGTCACTATAGCAAGTTGACTTCCAAGAAAGTGGGACCTTATCACATCCTCAAACGAATCAGCAACAATGATTATGTCGTGGACTTGCCTGCAAATATGTCTATCTCCAAAACTTTCAATGTTTCTGACCTCTCACCTTATTATGGATCTTAAGGAGTTTTCATTTTAGCTCGAGGTCGAGCTTTTCTTCAGCAGGAGGGTCTGATGCAGGCTGCACGAAATAGTCTAATTCTACAGGAAGGGTATAACTGTCAAATGACTAACAATTAGTTATAACTGTTAGTAAATAAAGGGGTAGTTAAGTCTTTTCTTCTTTTAAGTGAGTCTATAAATAAGCCCACAAGTTTGTTAAAAAAGGTAGTTGATTGTATTTTCAGATTTTCCTTTTAGTTCTCTGAAGCAGAGACTGTTTGCTTGTGGATTCAAGCTCCAGACTATGGATTCAATCTAATTTCTGATGTAATCATCTTCGTGGATTCGAAGAGACCTGTGGATTCAGGCATTGTAACCCTTTTTTCTCTTTTAATTCAATACACATTTCTACTATTCTGTTTTCTGTTGGTTTGCTGCATCACAAAGGGACCAGCAATTGCCTTACAGTGACCTGCATTCAGCAGAGCCATCCTACCCTTTCAGCTCTCACGCCCACAGGGTAATGCATTGATTTATGGAGCCGACTTTCAGCAGAGGCTATCCGTGCATCCTAATTTTGCAAGGGCATTGTAGGACATGCAAACCTTCCACTGTGTGCCACAAGGGATTCACAATGGTGGGACCAATTCTGACTAGAGCGAAAAAGGGGCCCACAGAACTTGGTTCCAATGGTACATGTGAACCCCTCAAGATGGAAATGACGAGCTATAAATCAATATACACTCCGTCTTCAAATGGAACCAAACTCGGGTGAACTTCGGCTTGAATGTCCCTCTTCCGTTCTTGGTCCCTCCACCCCGTGTGTAGCCCACGGTGTTCACATATGTTCCCCATTACCCATATGATGCTCGCAGGGTTTAGGGTTATAGTATCAAAACATAATCGCAAAATGATTCAACTCTTTAACTCCATAAATACCAGGAAGTAAGCAAAATCTTCAACGATATAACCACAAAAAAATGAAGACGAATATACATGGACAAACTATAAGCTGAGGCTTGACAGAAAACATATATGTATGGGAAATGAATGACAGCAAAGGCTCACAAGCTAGCAGCCTCTGCAATGACAAAACGACTAACAAAAGACAAAACTAGCTTACTCGCTTACGTCGCACCCATATAAATAAATAAGACAGCTCACATTTCCTCGATACCAGAAGTCTTCGCACTAATTTCCCCACATACTAAGCACAGTTCCTGCCCATTCTCAGCTCCTCATTCAGCTTGATTCCCACCACCTCCGCCTCTCCCACGTCCCCCCATCCTTCCTCGACCTCGACCATAGCCTCGACCACCACCACCTCTACCTCGTTCGTATCCACCTGCCATTTTCAAGCCAAAATATAGGGTCAAACCTCAGACAAATATCTGATGGTATGCACACAGGCAAACACTTCACTTCGTGACAAACAGTGAGGGCATGACTACGGTCGAACTTATAAATTCATATTGTCACTACCAGCAAAGAACTAATATGAATGGTAATGCTCTAGCAATTAAATCTCACGGTATAAGATGTGACAGATTTAACGGTATGGTTCCAGCAACAGTTTGCAATAACCATCCTAAAAAAACAACGGAAGTAACAACATTCATATTTAATTTAATTCAGTAGATGCACGCTAATGGAAAGAGCAGAATTCAACCTTCTTCCTACATGATGATAGCATTTTATCTATTGAGAATGTACTCTCAGAACTTGGTAAACAGACTAGTGTGAATGCAGAGACTGAAAAGTGCAATCTCTCTTAATCATACATCACAGTTAAGAAAAATCAGTCTATCCTATGCATCAGCAACAATTGATGATAAAAGCTTTACTATCAAGACAAAGCAGCACTAAACGTAAACATGTAACACAGTATCCTTTTTATGACAAGCAACAATAATATTATGAAACTTACCACGATAACCCCATCCCCTACCTCGCCCACCACCTCGGTTTGAGCTATTATAGTTCCATTCACCATTTTCTGTTGTAAGTACAATAGAGATATTGATTATCAGATAGAAAAAGGAAGTAAAATATAGACACTCATCAGTCAAATATTAGTTCTTCTAATTCTACTAAGATCAAGTACAACAAAATAAGATATACCATCATTATTGTTGTAGTATCCACTTCTACCATCATTGTTGTTGTAGTATCCACCTCTACCATCATTGTTGTTGTAGTATCCACCTCTACCATCATTGTTGTTGTAGTAACCACCTCTACCATCATTGTTGTTGTAGTATCCACCTCTACCAGCATTGTTGTTGTAGTATCCACCTCTACCATCATTGTTCTTGTAGTATCCGCTTCTGCCATAACCTCTTCCTCTACCACGACCTCGACCACGCCCACGTTCATATGTATCTATAACTGCAAAACAGTTGAGGCATATAATGATATTCCAAAAATAACAAGGAGCAGATGAGGCCACGTGTTATTGAAATCAAAGCATTCAAATGTGCAATACAGTTCATATTTTCAGACGTCAAATACGGTGTAGGAAAGTACATTCTCGCTTTAAAAAAGTGGCTTATATGCCATCAAAAAGATTTAGTGGCACCTTCTAAAAAACCATTAAAGACGCTAATAGCTTGGGCAAAGATAGAAACCCCAATTACATATAAAATTGATACCTTCATTTGGAACAGTGGCCGAACCAGGCGCTTGCTTGGGTTGATGCTGTATTTGCTGGTACTGCGGCCGCTGCTGCTGATACTGCTGACGCTGGGGCCTGGGTTGCTCTACATAAAGAGGTGCTTGATATCTACAAGCCAAAATATTCAGTGCATGACTGGTGATTTACTAAATTGAAGTACATATAAATGATATACTCCGTCTGTCCGGAGTTATTATTTTCATACGGTTTTTCAAAATGAACTAAAATTAACTCATTAGCAAAAACCTTATGCTAGTAATAATTCCAGATGGAGGGAATATACAACTAGAATATGGGCGCATCATATATACCCTGGAGAATTTTTATTTAGCTCTCGGGTTGAAAGAGATATTGAAATCATAGAAACATGACGAGTCATCTCCAAGCTGAAAGAAACCATCCAGGATTCAAGATTCAATATATGAAGCAATTCTCAATGCAAAATAACATGATTTTATTAGAACGAAACAACACTCACGGAACAAGTCCCTCCTCAATGGGTTCCCAAACATCAGTTATGCTGGTCGAGCTAATGGATACATCTTGATGCAATCCGGGTATTCTCTTCTGTTTACCAATAATAAAAAATGCATACAAACAGAACATCAAACAATGCTACCAGATTAAATCCTGAAGAACATTGCTTCATTGACAAATGCCACCTTTATAATCTCAGAAATTGCCACGGTCTTGCTGATTGCCTGTCCCATTGCCT
Organism: Houttuynia cordata; assembly: GCA_039654745.1. Classification (NCBI taxonomy): domain Eukaryota; kingdom Viridiplantae; phylum Streptophyta; class Magnoliopsida; order Piperales; family Saururaceae; genus Houttuynia; species Houttuynia cordata. The sequence continues at coordinate 28,331,588 of CM077507.1, read as the reverse complement.
TCAAGACGATCTCGCCCACATGTTTCTCCTGTTTACAAATAAAGACAGATAATCATTTTAGTATAAATCAAACACCAGAGCATAATTTTATCAAAACACCCACATAACCCACAGCAGAAAAAAAAAACGTAGGAAGCACGAATACTCCAAAACAGACACTGTATACCCGTGTCCCTGTTGGATACAGCTGCCTGCATATCCTTCCTTTCACATCAGACACTAACTATAAACACTAACTATAAACTACTTCATCAAATCCTTTAGAAGTAATGTAAACATCAAACAAACATAAAAAAATAATACGCCCCAGGGCACTTTTAATAGATACAGTTGGTTTTTCAAATGAGCTAAAATCAGTTTATTTGAAAAGGCAACTGTAACTTTTAAAAGTGCCTCGAGGGAGTACATGATTGAGAGGATGTGCTTTCCTCTCAAAAAAACATGTGACCTGTTACAAATTTAAATATTATGCTTTCTAGCAGAGCTTTGCCTACAAAATTGGGGTATTTGTAACTGCATTTCAAACATATATCCAAGTTTTAAATTGTAATTGAGCTTTTAACACAATAACTAATATTAAATATAGTTAAATACATATATATAAAATATACTCCGCCGTATCCTATCCTGCTTTTTAGAAAATTGGCGTGTCGGCACCCGTATCATAGCCATGCCCTGTCCCCTGTATCCATCTCCGTGCTTCCTTGAGAAAAACGGATATAACACCGGCATGGATGCAATTACCTCTAAGAATACAAAGCAAATACAGCACAAAATACACAGTTTCAATTCTTCCAAGTTAACTTGGAAATCGGCACACACACAATAAAGCAAACAAGTTGGAACCAAATAGAAAGAAACAGATCAGGTAAGAGCCAAAAACCTGGAGGAGGCTGGTGGCGTAGCTGATGTAGTTGCGAATCAGGCCCTGGGTGGTGATTCGAATCTCGTTCTCGTTGATGGCCGTCTCCGGCCTCCGCTTCTCGACGCGCTGGTACCGGTCCATGGCTGCAATCGGCCGCGTCTAGGGTTGGGCAGCGAGCTCAGCTCTAAAACCCTAAACAAGCTGCAAAAGGGGCTCTTCCGCGGGGTCTAAACCCCACTTGGAGCGCGCCATTTTTATGAGCCGTCGGCGGATGGGGAGATTAGGGCACATGTATCCCATCTACAACTGTGGGCCCATACCTGTAATGTTCTAACCTATACGGTGCTTTGGTACAACAGCCTGACTACGTCACTTTTATGCGAGAGGAGTCATCGATCGAAGATCAACGGCGTACATGTGTAAAGTGTGTGGATCGTTGATTTTAAAGATTGACAGCTCATTAGTGCCATGGAGTTGGGTGTTAGGATGCGATGCTTAGGGTCTATTTGGTTAGAGTGAAAATCATAATCATAATCAAGTAACGTTTTTTCCCAACTATTTGGAGTCGGCAACACAGATCTTACTCCTCCATTCAGGTACGGATCTTACTCCTCCATTTAGGCCTGTTTTAGGCTACCTCTTTTATAAGAGATAGTAAAATAATAATTTTTTTATTAACTCCATCTAATTTTTTTTAGGTCTCTCTATTGGTTAGAGTAAAAAAAGAAAAAAATTTAAATAAAAAAAGATAAGATAAGATAAGAGGGAGAGTGGAGAGTTAGACTTTTCTCCCGTTTTATTTCTATTTGAGAAGAAAAAATATAATTGAAATTTTTATGTAGTCCCCACAAGAGAGAAAAATAATTTTCAATCGTCTATCAAATACTCAAAAAAAAAAAAATTTAACTTTTCTTATTTTTTTTCTTTTCGTTTCCTACTAACCAAACATACCATTAATAATTTCTCCTTAAAGAGTAGGCATGGCATGCGACATGGATAGCCACAAAGGCATGCCATGTCTATCTTGGGACTTGCATGCACGATCATCTTTGATGAAACAGCATACCACGTGGGATTTGTGCCCATGTGACACAAACCGTCGATCTCTAGGACTGACGAGAGAAGGGGCATGTGCTTCAACTGTTTTCCACACGATTACGCTCTGTGGGGAAATCCTACATGGCACGCGGACTGCGGTTTCCCCTTCCCACATGCTATTTCAATTGAAAAATGCTTCTTCTCCCGCTTTAATTTTACAGCCACCTCATGTGCCCTCAAGAAAATGTTGTGGGTACCATATTTCATTACCTCTGCACATTAGCACGTGAGGTTGGCCGTGATAAAAAAAACGGGAAGAATAGAATTACTCTTTCCATTTTCACCGTGAAACCTCACGGCTTGATCAGTTAATTGGTCTGCTTTTACTCGGGGTCGTCAGTCTGCCTTGATCAAACACAAGAGAGCTAGGACTCGTTAGTTATGACCTACCACATGGAAATTCAAGTGAAAATTTTCCACCACGTGGCTTGTGCATATGTCCATTGAATTTATTAACAGACTGGCAAATTACTCAGATCTTGACATCTAGCGTGGGTTAAAACGTGTTAAGCATCGAATGAACATACCAGCACGTGTCCCATGCGTCTGGTCCACTACATAAGTTTGCTTCCTCAGTAGACTCTGCTTAGTGGGCCTCATGGTCACTATTAGATCTCAATAGCAGATGTTTTGCATTTTTGAAGTCCCGGACATACTGGGAACAATAGTAGAATTATTCTGATCGACATGAAAATGCTTTGAAAACATATTTAGGGGATTTTAAGAGTGCAACAAAAATGTGTAGAATTTTGATAAATAATAATGGTAATTATTACTAGATGATTATATAGGCATTATGTTCCGGAGTTGAAAGTTAGAAGTGTAAAAATATCAAGGTTTTAAAAATTGGACCAGCCATCAATCCAAAATTCTAGCGGAATAGGTTCAATTGGGCTCAATTAAGAGTCAACTCGGGTTGACCCATTTGCTGACGTCGAGCACTGGTTGAGGGAGGTAGTATGAAGGGAGCTGGTGTGAGAGATGGCGGGGGAGAGCTAGGGCGAGGGAAAGCTAAGGCAGAGGAGCTGGCCGCTGGCTGGCGTGGAGATGGAGATTTTGGATTGATGAGATGAATAGGGATTAGGGAGAGTGGGAGTCGGCTAATCGGGGGAGAGGGAGTCGGCCAATTAGGGAGACTAGAAAAAGAAATCCGGATGAAAGGGAAAAAAATTCCCCGAGTCACCAGTTTAACCGGATGGGTTAAACGGGGTCGATAGGATCAATTTACCTAGCCGACCCTACTTGAAAAACCTCCTGGTCGAACCAGGTCGATCCGCCCGGCTGGGTCTGGTTTTAAAAACCATGAAAAATATTTTGAACTTTGAATTAGGTGGGCCAATTTTTTTTATTTAGAACCCAATGCTGAAGTTGTTCACTCAAAAAGTTCATTAAAAGCTTCACGGGACCTAATACCAAACAGTTCAATTATGAATCTGACGAAGTGTAAACTGAGTTAATGCTATAACAAAGAAGGAATTCACTTTATGGTTAAAGTGTCATTCCCCGTGACTATAAAGCCATGGGTATCACTCCATACATACATACATACTCTTTCTCACATCTCAAAGCTGAAAACCAAATGTTGTGAATTCATGAACACAATTAAAGCTACCTTATATGGACTCGCTCTATTCTTGTCAAAGCCAGAGTTTAAGTCACCGCTATGCAGTCTTGGCATGCATGTCCTCTAAACTCAACAATGTGAGATACATGCAGAGGTCACAGCATATTAGTTTAGGTTAGTTTGCAGTCAGAGTGCATGGTTAGTGTTCAATAACATAAGAGATGGCACTGGAGTGCTAATAACCAGCATTAAGAAATATTGACGCTACACACAAGTATTTGGAAAGATACGTTATACAAGATCACCTCCCAATCCCATTCTTCTCCTCAGATCACCTTAAATCAAGATGAACAAGTATAACAAAGTAGAAGTTACAGAGTCCCCAGAACTAACCACATTTCATTTGATGATTCTCTTTTAAAGCCTAAATAAAACATAACTTAAAAAATGACCACCAACAAAGCAAACCTACTAGAGAAGAAACCCACAAATGACACCCAGATCTCAGGCTAACACAACCACTTCAAGGAACAATACCACCAGCTGCACCACCAACACCGGCGCCGACGACACTTCCAACACCTCCTAGCCCGCCAACGCCTGCTCCAGCACCTCCAAGACCACCAACACCTCCAAGCCCACCAACACCACCAAGCCCACCAGCCCCACCTCCAAGCCCACCAACGCCACCAAGCCCACCAGCACCACCGACACCGCCCCCAAGACCTCCAAGCCCACCACCTCCGATACCTCCAAGCCCACCAACACCACCAAGGCCCCCAACACCTCCCAGACCACCAACACCCCCAACACCTCCCAGTCCGGCACCCACTCCACCTACGCCACCAGCTACGCCGCCGAAGCCGCCAACTCCTCCTCCGTATATGAAGTTCTTCTCGTCCCTGAGGCCGGCATCACTTGGCACGGTCCTGCTGCAGCTGGCTTGCACCACCACTAGTGCAACCACAAGCGTCATGCACCACCACCTCGCCATCTCTCTCAAATTCTCTCCACTCCCTACTCTCAAGTGACACAACACAAAGAACTCAACTAGACTGTATGTGGCTGACACAGTCAAGGAGGGTTGGTTATATATAGGAGAGCAGAGGCCTAGTCTGGTAGCAGCTGGACGAGTACATTAAAGTGGACGGTAAATGCAACAGGCGTTAAAAGCTCAGACTTCACCTGCTTCTACTTCCACTTACAAAGGCATGCATTAGATCCGAGATAACGAGATGATGAAATAATGCGTAGAAGGAAAAGCAAGCGGAACTAATGTTGTGACTTATGCGAGAAGTAATTAGGTACGCCACATTTCATGCTCATCACCTGATTGCCAAGAAATCTATTTGTGGGCCATATGGTTAACCAGGGAGGTCGTGTCAATCACCCTTTGGTGATGAGCATGAGTTTCATTCATACCTAATACTTTCTCGTATTATTACACTAAAATTATTAGGCGCTTTATCTTGATGAAATGCAATCTCCAACACAGCATGGTTGATAGTGATAGTCATAGTGAACTTCAATGGATTCTTAACTTTATGGAGGAAAATAGGCATGGAAGAATGTGTTGAGAACTTTATTTTCTTGTTATATTACTTTCATTTGGAAGGAGAGAAATCGGAGAATCTTTGATTGCAAAAATCAAGACTTATATTTTAGCAGTGATGATCATCCACCAATCCTAAGCTATTCTCCATGTCTATGACATTTCAGAGCTTATTTTGATGCACTGTCTTTCTTTAAGGATTTTTTTTTAGATTTCTTTTCTCGCCGCTTAAGTCTTGGTTGTTTTGTTATTACTATTTATCGACTTGAGTGATCGGTTTGTCTTTGTAATCTTTTCCTTCGGCCTTTTGTAATATAAATCTTTAATTACAAAAAAAAAATCTCCAATTATGCTAGTTTGGTTAGGCACAGAGAATGTTATATTGTAGTCTGGCAATTAGGCAGATCTAAAAGCGTCAGTACTCAGTAGGGAGGTCAGTAAATCAGACGAGAAATTGAGGAAAACGAGACAAAGAAGAAGATTCTATTATTCTATCCCATTGGGTGCATCAAATTCAAGGAGTAAATTCTTGAAGCGGTAGGGGGGAAAGAAGCAGTAAATTCTTGTGGCTATTTGCAGAAGAGGAACTTGATGGCATGGCAGGGGGGTTGGTAAGAGTTATGAAGTCCGTTCATGGGCATGGCTACCAACCGAAATGACACAGTCTTCATGTATTACCTATGATATCTGATGCCGCCTTTAAAGGCCAGCCAATACCCACATGAAAAAAGTTCAACGTCCGAAAAAGAGATAGTGCGAATTAAACATAAATGTATGGGAGAGTTGAAATCAGGTTAGGTGTTTTCTCACATGGCTGCCAGTGCCATGGAGCGTAGGCAAATGCTGTAGCCGGGATACGGCAGTTGAGGGAGTCACTGTCTTATAATTGAACTCTTCATCTTGGGCTGCCTTTCTTTTTCTTTGGTAGAGACTGCGACCCTTCATCAGTTCTTTTACTGCATGCGCTAGATTAGATGTGTTTTAGCTATCTATCTATGACATTTACCCAGCCTACTCTAATGGACGAGATGGTGTATCTGGTGAAAACATAAAATCAATGGCTTGTAAGTTGGAGTTCTAGAACAACGACGCGTTTAGCTAGCCTGACCAGGATCCATGACCGGGTAAATAGGGTCCTAACATGGTACATAGCTACGCGGTGGCCATGTTATGTATTAACCATTTTTATACCATGTTAGCTCCTATCTATCATGCTAAAACTCCTGTGTACGTACCATGATCTGTTGGTATAAATTTTCAAAACGCAAAAATAATTACAATATCTAGTGGTTGCAACCCTTCATGAGATCTCACAACCGTTGAACTATTATCATTAAACATGTATAAGGAAATGTTTGCCGGCATTCTAATGATAGTTTTTAGGACTGCATTTGCATTGTTTTATGGGTTCTAGTGTTGCAAGATATAACTCAGGTTTTGGCACACCAAATTCCTAAAATGCTGAAGGTTAAACTCGTCTTCGATACTCGATAGTGCTAATCACAGACGAGGTTGGAATGCTTCTTTGTGTCTTGAAAACATATTAGTGGAGCTCCCGGTTGCACACCAAGTGGTAGGGGCAAATACATTTTTTTAAGAAACTGACCACATCCAATATGGTCATGAAGTCTCAGAATAGTCATATAACCGCTGCTGTAGCTTGAGAAAGTCAATATCTTTATTGGGGAAGACGATGGAGAGACGACCAGCCCCGTAACATCAGGCACTTGACTGAGCTCCATCAACTGGAAAAGCTCGAAGCTTTCTCGTCCTTACGATAAAATGACCCGGATCGGAACCAGTACCTGTGGGCTCCAGTTGAATGAGCGAACGAAGCAAAACAACTGTGACAATAGTTTTATTACTCCTTGCACTGCTCTCTTATTACTTGCCATTTGTGTGGTGGAGCTGGCTACTTACAAGCTCTGATAATGGCGGCTTTCCTGGCTCGTCTTGGATCCGTCTATGCTCGTCCTGCGCCGTTGACCTTTCGGCCGGTGAATGGCCCTTCGAGTAGAGGATGCGCGAAGCCCTCCATGTGCTCGACCTCATGCAAGCCCAGGGCATGGAACCTTCCTCCAAAGCTGCGCCGACGAGCGGAACCTCGAGGTGAGCAGGGCCATACACGCTAAGATCAGCAAATGCTGGGACGGCGTTGAGGAGGATCGGGTTCTTTTCAAAAGAAAAGAAAATAAGATATATTTGACTCTTGCCCTAAATTCACTTAATTCAATTATTTAATTAAAATATATAATAAATACATTGATAAATTAATTATATTCGGCTTATAACTTACTTATCAGTTTTAGTACTTAATCAGACCAATCAAATGGACCCTACATTTCATAAAAACGATCAGACCCACCCACCTTCTTTAATGGACGAGATAGTTTTTCCACATAACAGCTTGGCTTTGCTGACTGTCTCCGAATTGGGCATTGGAGATATGGTACCTCCTACAAAATTGTGGACCACGGAGAGTCTAAAAGACACACACTTGGACACATTGACATAGTAAAGACATACGCACAGCTCTATAGTACATATCCACATAGAGGGACATAACACAAACACTAAACATACGATGACCAACAAACAATTTAATGCAGGATCATTAAAGTTGTGGCGTCACGAGAAACCTATCTCCAACTATAATAGTAGCATGGACCACAAGTAGGGGTGTTCCTGGACAGACACGGACGCGGACAGAGGTTGTCCGTGTCCGTGTCCGTATAAAATTGTCCTCAAATTTTTTGTCCGCGTCCGTGTCCGAAAGTCCGGCGGACACGGACGCAGACACGGACAATTCCTTTTTTTAATACCCCCCCTCCTCCTCCACCTCCACCTCCGCCCTCCTCCCCTCAAGCCGAGACCCCCGCCGGCCGCCGCCCTCTCTTCCTCCCTGCGACCCCGCCGCCCCTCCTCTCTACCCCGATTCCTCCCCTCCACCCCGCCGCGGCGACACCCCTCCTCTTCCTCCTCGACCGCCGCCCTCCTCCCTCCTCCCCGCCGCCCTCCTCCACCCCCCGCGACCCTCACTCCTTCCTCCTCTCCGCCGCGGCGCCGTCCCTCCTCCGCGACCGGAAGCCAGGTAAAAATCTGATTTTTTTTTGTCCTCCTCCTCCGCGATCGCCTCGCTCCTCCCGCCGCCCTCCTCCACCCCCCGCGGCCCCCCCACCCCGCCGCCCTCCTCTTCCACCCCGCCGGCCGCCGCCCCTCCTCCTCGGACCTCGGACAGACGGCTGTCTGAGGTCCTTTGGCCGTATCCGTGGCCGGAATCCACGGACAATTTCTCTCGGCGCGGACACGGCCACAGACACCTCAGACGCGGCCGGCTCCGCGGACACGGCCGGCCGCGAACACCCCTAACCACAAGAAAAGGCAGTTAATGAATTTGTAGTCCACACAGTACATGCATTACATGCATGCGTGCCTTCTTGGAGTGTGTTACTGATTTAGTACAACGATATTGTGGGTTTACTTCTTTGTGGGGGGCACAAAGACTAGCCAATGGCTCTACTAAAGAATTTCAAGTCATTGTAATTGGTTCTTACTTTTGTATACTTGTATGTAATTGCAATTTTTAACTCCCGACTATAAATAGCCAGCCAGATGATTCAGAAATCTAGTCATTCTTCTGAGAATTGTAATGCAGACTTGAAGTTATATGGAACCTAGTGGATTCGAGGGCTTTCTCAATGTGGATAGTAAGGTGCGTTTGGTTGCAGATTTAAGAAGCAGAAGAAGCAAGAATTCTAGGATTCTGCTTCATTAGATTCCCATTATGAATCATTTGTGTTTGGTTGCACGAGTTGACAAGGGCACTTAAGGCATTTTTTCATGCACTTTTTCTTCAAAAAGTGTGAATAAGGTGTGAAATCGCTAACCTGTGTGAATCTCCTCTCTAAGGGCCCGTTTAGTTGGCCCAAAGAAGTCATATGAGCTTCTTGCAATGGCAGTTGATGTAATTTCTGAAAATTGACAATGGTACTTTAAAAAAAAGACAGAAACAGAGCCATCATAATTTAAAACAGCCCCTGTCAGTTTTTTAAAATTACACCACATTCCATCATTACTTAAATTCCAAACCAAACACCAATTCTACTTCATTTTGAAAATCCAACTTCACTACTTCTAAAAGTCATAACCAAACGGACCCTAAGAAGTCGACTTTCGACTTTTCTTAAGAAGAGACTACTTGGTGAACCAGAAAGCGCATAAAATTCAGCAAAAATTCTGGGCAAAAAGTCACTTTCCCACACAACCAACCGCACCCTAAGACAAGATTGTTTGATTCTTCGCTTTCTTCTTTAGCTCTCCATCTACATCTCCAGCTCAGGAGATCTTTCCCTGGTGCGTAAGTTACCATTTTTTTAAGGCACGAAACAAACACTTTGGCATAGACCATGCGAACGCACATTGCAAAGTAACACCGACAATGGGCATGGAAATGGACCTAGGAATTGCTTAGGGTGGGTTAGGGGTTCTGGAAAATAAAAATTTTCCATGAAAATACTTTTTTTCGGAAAAATAAACTTTTATGGAAAAATGGATTTTCCCGTAAAAAGCCGTTAGGGGTTACAGAAAGTGTTCATGGAAATTTCACCGAAAATCAATTTTCTGACCTAGTTAGGGGTTCCAGAAAATATAAAAACAAAAATGTCTTTGAAAATATGCTACTAATCCATTAGAACTAACATGAAATTAAAAGGGTCGTTATGTTCTAAAAGACTAAAATTATGTGTCCCGGGTTAATTGTTTTATTTCATAAAAATATTCATATGAAAACTATTAGTTGGTAAAGTAAAAATGCCACTTATAAGGCTTCCTATAAATGTCATCTTTTTTAAAAAAGACTATCAATTCAAATAAAGCTTTTTATAGTCACATTTTCTCAAAAAATACCATTGTATAACAATTTAATCTTCGCTGAAGTAAATGAACTAATCAATGATTTCGAGTTTACTTCACACAAAAACTTAAGAAAGTATACACTTTCAAATTGCTAATATAAAGTATAATCGATTCTTCAACTATGGATCCATTCAAAACTCATGCCGCTTTCTATCGTCCCACATCTTCTTTATTAATTTCTCACAAAAACGACCCATCATAGCTGTACCATCAACTATAGAAGTGTTACTTGGTAATATAGGTGCTATATCACCCTCCTCATCATCATCATTAAAGTCATCATCCCATATGTCTTCTTTATTTTCCCTTCGCAAGAAGTTATGAAGCACACAAGTCGCCGCAACTATTTTAACCTGTGTTTTATACGGAAATATTAGTGGTCGTTTACAAATTTCAAAGCGGTTTTTCCACACAACAAATGACCATTCAATTGCATTCCTTAAAGATAAATGACAATGATTAAATAACTCTTGTGCAGTTTGTGGTAACCTCTCTGGAGTAGTACCAAACTCCTTCAAATGATACCGAGTTTTACGAAAAGGAGCCAAGAAACCTGTGATGTTTGTAAATCCCACATCCACCAACATATATTTACCTAAGAGGGTGATAAAAATATAATTAAATTAATACCTATTATCAGTGAATATGAAAAAAATAAAAAGTTGGAAGTCCATACCTTTCGGCAACAATAGCCTTTTACATAATGAAGTAAGTGTCTTCTTCAAAAGGTTAGCATCAGCTGTTGAGCCCTCCCATCCAGCTAATACATATGTAAACTCAAGATCAAAGTTGGAAGCAATCAATAAATTTTGAGTAATATGATATTTCATATTCCAAAACCTCATTTGATCCTTTCCCAAAATATGAGCTGGAACATGAGTACCATCAAGTGCACCAATACAATCGTGCATCAAAGTATTTTATTAACAAAACAATAAAATCGACATTGTATTTTGAAAAAAAATAGACATACCTTAAAATATGGGAAGAATTTTTCATCATTAGAAATCTGAGGGTGTAAATAATTTGTAGGAGCTTTGATATAATCTTTCGCAATAGCCAAAATTGCATCTATCACTTTATTGAAATAACTACTAACCATCCACACAGGACGCTGAAAGCGCTCTCTAGTAATAGAGTACCTTTGACCATGGGTCAAAATGATTAATGTCATGGCTACTTGCTCTTCAAGAGTAACATATCTAGTATCCTTTAGAAGACCCATTTGCTTGAAAATCAAATACAATTTTCTAAGTGCTCAGGAAACATCCTATAAACATCCATAAATAATTCTCGATCAAGGGACAATGCCTTTCTTATGTAATTAGTATCACCTTTCCCAAAGACGTATTTATAACGATTTTCAAGCAACCTATAATGACAAAAGTAATGGCCCAATGCTGTAAGAACCGCCACAATAGCCATTTTGATCATAAAACGTTCATCAACCACATCACAATCTATGACACCTATGACCAAAGAGTATACACACATATTAAGACAATATATATCCTAGTAATAACAATACCATAAACTTTCTTCACAAGATAATGATCACAGACACATGATATCACACCAAGTTCAAGATCATAGTCCTTGCATTCAAAGCATTCAAACAAGTTCAAAATAACTATAAAAAAGTTCTAGAATAACATCTGACAAGTCCAAAATTAACATTTAACTAATTCAAAGTGAACATTTAAGAAGTCTCAAATATCTACCAAGAAGTCCAAAATCACGCCCTATTGACCTTACATCATTCTAGCCATTTTCTTCTTTCCATAGGATCCATCATTAGAAAACTTTCTTTGTCCTCCATATCTTTCAAGTACCTAGTTGCCCAAAAATTCAAGTGAAGGTCCAGGTTTAGAATTTCCCCTAATGCTTTGATAGCTTGTTCTGTTTTTTTATCTTTATTAGCAAAAACCTTTAAAATAGATGTCATCTCATTGAGTGCTCCTACAATTCCATATTGAATTTCTTCTATGGGGACATCAATGGCTTTCCTCTTTCGGTGATTGGATTTCCTACGTTGGCCTTCCTTATATGTGATGGATTGTGTTGCTTCCTCATCAAAGTGAGAGTTTTTATTACCACTCAAATCCACATGTGGCGGTGGAGAACCTCTTCTTGAAGTTGGCTCATCAAAGAAGTCACCAGTATTACTACTTCCTTCTCCATTCAAGCATAAGGCTTCATTCCCTTGGGCAATATTTTCACCAACCACGGATTGTAGCAATCCATACGTTGGGCAACCATTAATTCGATACTTGCGAAACTCGGGTTTATCCTATATAAATATATATATATATATATATATATATATATATATATATATATATAAAACATACAAGTACAACATAAAGGAAAATAAATTGTTGTTTAAGTATTGTTCATACCGCTATTAGTTCTTTCCATTGCCAATCTTCAGCCACAACCTTTCTAGTCTCGGGATCCTAGCCAAATCCACTCTTATTCACCAATTCTGCAACTTTTTTGTAAGTTCCTCTCCATGTTCTCATCCGATTGATCACATGATCTTTTGTCTTTACCTTTCCGGTCTTCTCTTTAAAACTTTGTAATACACTTGGCCACATAGTATTTAAACATGCACTGGCAATCTTATTTTCTTTTATCATTTCCGCATTTAATAGTTCTAGCATGACTTTATCTTCATCATCGTCCTATGTCTCATTTGTCCTACTTTTTCTATCATCTAATATCTCTTTTTCTCTCTTCTTCGTCATCTATACAGAGTTTAAATAACTCATGTGTAGATTACAAGTAATTAAACACATCCACCAATCCAAAAAAGTAAATTCAAAGCAAAGATCAACATATACACCATCATTAACTCAAACACAACAAAGATCAGGGGGGTGTATGGAGGAAGTAGGAGTGTGCCGCATATGGAAAACTCATGCTCACCACCCAAATTATAACATAATTCATGGATCAAATCTTTTCACTTGACAGAATTAAGCCAATTGCAAGCATTTATTATATAACTAATAATAATCAAAATTTACTTGCCTAACTAAATGACACCAAATTTTTAATTTTGCAATTAAGCCGAAGAAGTTTTAACTTATTTACCATAAGTAGTTAACATTTCATTAATATTCTTTCAATCAGACGTTGATTTTGTGAACTATTAAAATATTTCTGTAAAGCTTGCATCAAGGTAGTTTCACCATGAGAATGATCCAATGTAACTATTATCGTCATTCTCATCCATAGGCCACATACATGTAATCACCAAATAACAGTGAGCATTGATATGCGGAATCCCTAAATTTGGATCCACTATATGATATGATTCCATCTACTAACCTTGATCTTTTAAGCAGCTGGTAAGAAAATTTAAGTCAGTGATGGAGAACAATCACTTATCAATGTGCTTTCAATTTATGCGCTCTGCCCCAATGGTTGGAACGCTTGTGGAACAAGTTCGTATGGTCAGTGTCCATTGGACAATGCCTAACATTCTCAGAATAAACTTTGGCATATAGATGAATTTACAGCTGCTAATATCAAAATCGGCTTAAAGCAATGTCATATTTACTAGCCCAAAAAGATAATTCTTCTGCATTCTACCCACAAGTATACACATGAGTAACTCATCTACCATACAGATAGCAATACATAAAGAATGAGAAGCAATCAGGTAGTACCGTATAAACAAATTAAATCATACAGATGTCTACTCTTTGTGTTTACATAACAGAACACCGTCCATTATCTTCACTGCTTCTGCTTGTGGCAACCGATTCATTTGTGTTTGTCACATCTGCATACAGTTGGGTCCAATCCATACTAGAAGGTGACAAAAGAGAACACAACGTAAGAAACAAAATTGAGACTAGTGTAGTTGACAGATGACCGGTACTATTAACAAAAAGAGCTTTGAAATGTGAACCAATTAATAAGACGATTCCATATCAGAATAAACAAAGCCTTCAGTGCAATTGTAAGCAAGTTTTTTCTTATGAACATTATACAAGTCTACCACCTTTGATCAATTAGCTGACATTCAACTAGCCTATCAAGACTAACACAACAAAGTCCACAACCACAAAATCTAATATTTGAGAGTTGTCTTTTGGCTAGAATCCTAGCAACACCATGTTACTAGATCTTATCAATAAACTTTAGAAAACCACACAAATCATATGAGCATTGAACAGAGGCTCTATAGCCATTAATTTTACGGAGTGAATGAATAACAAGGTATTTAACCCTTTGGAATGGATCATTATAAGTGACAAGAATCAATAGCCTGTTTCATCTGGAGAGAGACTTTTTTAGAAAAATATTTCTTTTCTTCATATTCTTATACAATAATAAAAATGCCTTTTTTCCTCATCATTATTGCCAGAGAAGATACTAGATTCTAATGTACCTAGTTTATATAAAATACAAAACTAATATTCAAATAAGAATAAATCGATGCTCCTATTAACAATCATGTAACATAATCTTTCCCATAGTGCTGAGAGAGTAAACACATTTGCCCCGATAACTTGAAACAACAAGCAAAGAGATGTCCCAACAACAAAAAAAGGAGGCAACACAAGGCCTGAAAAATCAAGAATTGTATGCAAAGAGATCTCTCTGAGCATGAACCAAAAAGTCTAGAAAAAGATTCACAAGAGTCCCATCCTTGCCTCGGAGAGAGAGAGAGGTTCACCAGAGGCGAGGAATGGCTGTAGGGAGGAGAAGGTCCGGCAATCGTCACCGAACAACACCCCGGCGAAGTCGATTCATCCTCGGAGAAGCGACTAAGGCAGGGAGGGGGGTCGATTCGTCAAGCCCGACCTTTTTTTCAGTCCGGAAAAAGGACTTTCGTACCTTTGTAGGTGTGAAAATTTTGGGCCATTTTTGGGACTTTTTTCATGGCTATTTCCGGGCCCTCCGGAAAAGCAAATTTTCAGGGCCTACTTTTCTTTAACCCCTAACTTGGTGAAAAAACTATTTTCATGTAAAATAGTTTTCCATTTCTAATTTTCATTAACCCCTAACCCATCCTTAACTAATCTTAGGTTTTGTGAGCTATGCACGGAGAGCTTGCACTTTCTGCAAATTGAACCGATCACAGAGCCTTTGGTATGCGCAATACAGCAATTCACTAGTTTATTCAGTTTTAGTACTACCTAAATCAATTATTACCTCTTTGCTAAATATTTATGCAAGTAAAGTCATGGTATGCATTGCATCTCTATCCATCAAGAGATTTAAAGATAAACCTAGCCTTCTTCTTTATGTGACTTGCTAATAAGTGGCCCCCTGGTACAAACCCTCTTTTTTCGCTAAAGAAGGATAATGCTTGTTTTTATGGATGAGAAACAAAAGAGTTAGGATAGTCTTTAAATTAAACACCCCATCAGGATAAAATATAAGATCGAACTTCTATGAGGACTCTGATCTAAGGTTGTTGAATTTGTCATCATTGTAGCCAATACCTAACCCCCAACATGCATTAGATATGACACTTACTTTCTTCACACAGCATCTTTGCACTGGAAACTATTCTTGAAATGCAAAGATCGGGAGTACACTTCGTTCTTTCATGACGCATCATCTCTAGTGCATTAGATGTGACACTTTTAGACTTTCAAAACAAGCACCTTTGCACTGGAAACTAGTCTTGAAATGCAAAGATTGCCGGTGCACTTGTTCTTGCATTATTTCTGGTGCATGCCCTTTTGGAAATGGTCTTCTTCTCCTAGCCATTGGCTTATGACATCAGTGGACAACATGTGCTTCGGCATCCTGCCTAAGTTTCATTCTTGGCGTGAGGCCAATCCTCCCATCTCACATCCTTTTCGCCTTTTCTAGTAGTACTCAAATCATTTCACTTGGCAAATTATTTGCAATTTTAAGTGGATCTTTCAGCAAAGACAAAACAGAACCTAAATGAGATCCTTCAAAAAAATAAAAAATTAAGAATTTGATTATGCCTACTAGACAATGATAATTATTAATTATAATTACTTGCTTAAAAATTGTTGCTGGAAATAACATGGCAACAAGCCAGCGGATCATGTAACAAAGAACTTACATCCGATATTCTTCAAGATTGACAAAACAGATTTCATTTTGGAAAACACTAGTTTAAGGTACCTAGACAAACTTAGAAAATAATACAGCAGATAGCCATGCATGCCATGCAACGTACTCTTCGCTTAGTGAACTTTACCAATCCCACCGCCACCGCCACCACCAAACCCTCCGCCACCTCCGAAGCCACCACCACCTCCTCCGCCAAATCCTCCTCCCTTTCCAAACCCACCGCCGAAACCACCACCACTTCCGCCTCCAACTCCTCCACCAAACCCTCCTCCCTTGCCGAACCCGCCACCAATTCCTCCACCCTTTCCGAACCCACCACCACCTCCAAAGCCGCCACCCTTGCCAATACCACCGCCGAATCCCCCACCCTTCCCGATACCGCCGCCTATTCCTCCACCCTTTCCAAACCCTCCACCAGCACCGCCACCGAAGCCTCCACCCTTGCCAATACCACCTCCTACTCCTCCACCAGTACCACCGCCAAAGCCACCTCCCTTGCCAATACCACCGCCGAAACCCCCACCCTTGCCTATACCACCGCCTATTCCTCCACCCTTTCCAAACCCTCCACCAGCACCACCGCCAAAGCCGCCACCCTTCCCAATACCACCACCAAAGCCCCCGCCCTTACCGATACCACCGCCTATTCCTCCACCCTTTCCAAACCCGCCACCTGCACCACCACCGTAGCCGCCACCCTTGCCAATACCACCACCGAAGCCCCCGCCCTTACCGATACCACCGCCTATTCCTCCACCCTTTCCAAACCCGCCACCGCCAACACCGCCACCCTTGCCAATACCACCGCCAAAACCTCCGCCCTTGCCGATACCACCGCCGTAGCCACCACCCTTGCCAATTCCACCACCAGCTCCGCCTCCAACGCCACCACCGAACCCACCGCCTTTGCCGATACCGCCACCAATACCACCACCCTTGCCGTAACCTCCACCAACTCCACCGCCTTTTCCAATGCCACCACCATAACCTCCACCCTTGCCAAACCCACCACCTACGCCGCCACCTTTACCCAACCCACCCCCGTGACCACCGCCCTTACCGAAGCCACCACCATAACCACCACCTATTCCACCACCCTTCCCAAACCCCCCGCCGCCGCCGCCGCCGCCGCCAATTCCACCACCCTTCCCAATCCCGCCACCAAACCCGCCTCCCTTGCCAACACCACCACCAAAACCCCCACCCTTACCGAAACCTACACCACCACCACCCTCATGCCCTCCACCAAATCCCCCGACACCTCCAAATCCACCCCCACTCCCAGCACCACCGCCGAACCCACCTCCAAAACCACCTCCACCGCCACCTCCCCCGCCAAGTCCACCTCCGAAACCTCCTCCCTTCCCTACCCCAAAGAACATCTTTTCGTCATCGACATTATCCTTCACAATAGCAACATCTCTGGCTGAAACGCGCGCCAAGAAGAAGACATTAAAACACAAAAGAGAAAGAACTAGCAAGAGAGAGCTGCCTCGTCTCATTATGCTGCAGAGTGGTCTAGATACGAGTGGTTATGACACAGCAGATAGAAGCCGGGGCAGCTATATAGAGGACTTAAAGGGGACTATTGCATTGAATGCTCTCAACTACCTTACAGATCGCCGCTTATAGGTGTATGTATAGTATAACCACGATGCGCTTGTGCAGCTGTGCTTCTCCCTCATGCGGATTGAATGATAGCTTGTGGACTTCATTTTCTTCCTCTAGAAAATCTCTCCAGTGCTGCTACTCCCACATGGCCTCCAACATTTTTGCTCCTCTAATGGACTTGATTCAACACTTCCTCAGATGTCACTTACATGAAATAGTAGTAGCCTTAATTTGTCCTTTGGGCCTACCACATCATAATGTATCAACATATATACCACAATGTGTTAATGCCTTAGGAAGATAAGGTTGTTTATAATTATAAGAGTAAGGTCATTTATTGCTCTAATATCTAGTGTCAAGTGTCAACTGTGTCATTTAGTGTATGTTTGCAACTGGGTCATTAAGCTAGACAATATAACTTGTGAGAGGGAGGGTGTAATATATACATGTCCACTGACATATGCATGTGCTGAATAAACTAGCTAGAACTTGATATAAACCAGCTGGATTAATCTCCAACAAGCGACTTATAAATACTAGCAAACTGCATGTTTCTCTCTTTGCCATATTAATGATGCATTACTCTCTTACTTCTGTGTAGTACTAGATAGAATCTAATGAATGCTTGGATTGAAAAAGGTTGTACAGTATAAGCTAATACGAATTGAAGTTCTTCAACTGCCACCTGCCAATTTGTAAATTTTTTTATTTTAGATGCATCGTGCACCGACATTATGGTTACCATTACCACTTCAATGTTAGCTTAGCCACTGTATATTCTATGTTTGATCGAAAACCATTGACGATAAACTTCTGCACCTTTTTTACAACCCGTCGTTATCACAGTTGACATCAGTTGAGGGACCCCGATTACCTTGATAAATAGGAGTAACTTTTATATTCAAAAGGAGAAATGAGAATAACAATATGACTTTTATTATGCTGAAGGGACGCCATGCATATAGAAGAGGAATAAATACATAATAAAACAAGTCATAAAAGACAGACTTGAACTGATAGGAGAATGAAGAGTTTCCCAAAGCTCAGCATCCACACTCCACAGCGGTGTAAATGTAGTAATGTACTCTTTGTCTTGGCTAAGCTTGAATGGAAAAATCGTCTCATTCAACTGAGCCATTTATTTTGTGGGATCAGAAGTTACTATTATAGCACTAGAACAATAAATGGAACGCTGAAAAGTGCGTCGCAGGAGGACTTTGTTCCACGTCTTCCAACCGACCCTATTGATGACGAGCATTACAATTATGTGCAATGCATGTGTTCTGCAATAACTTCAAACGAGTTGTTCCATCAAATATGATGATCAAGGTCCACAATTTGATCTAGGCTGTCATTTTAATTGTCGTAAGTCTTATTGCTGGTGGCTGTCCCACCATGTTACCAGATGGCCGTGCATGAAAAAGTTCCACGGCAAACAGGAAGTGTAATATTGGCAAAATAAGCGCTAGCTTAATGTATTATACACAGACAGATTGATTGAAAAATGATCAAGGAACTCATCACAATGATCAATATTTGTTGCACATATGGTATCTATGTCAATATAAAACTATAATATGTCAAATGCATCTATTCTAGCTACAAACTAAATAATGAAAACTGCTTAAACTGAAAAAAAAACTTTTTTATGGTAAAAGAAAAAAAAAACCTGTTGTGGAAGCTCGGTGAATAACTACTAGTCTACCTTGGGAAGCTCCTCGAATATGAAATTGATAAGAACCACTTGAAACATTAAAGAACGGTGGGCGTAGACCTACAATAGATATAGTTTCCAACAGGGCACATTTTTCTTTGAAATGCCATAATTAGAAACAACATTAAATACGAAAGAGATGTGGGCTTTTAGACGGTGGATCAGAACTTCAAAACTAACATAAGAAGAAGAAGAAACAAAGCTAGAAGCATAGACAAATTAGCTTCCTTTTGCTAGAGAGAATTGAAGCTGAAGGTTCATAACGCTTGCCCAATTTCAAGTCTTGGCCCGTTGGACGTGGAGTCAAAGGCCTATTACAGCTTGGTCAATATGGTCAAGACCCAAGAGAGTGGTGGCCAGGTGGAGAATAGGGGTAACTTTCGCATTTTTTTTCTTTACGGTAAATCACGAAACCCTCCTTCCTAGACCTATCTCTCGATGTGCGTCCGAGCAATGAATTTCAAATCCGTTGGTGAATTTGCACTAGCGGCATCTGGCAAAGTTTCATCCGTCGTCGATCACCCTTAATCGCATACAATAAAATGTATGCACGAGTCATTAGACTGAGTGCCTATTTTTATCTTGTGTGCCGTCGATTTAGGGTGATCAATGGCTGTTGAAACTTCACCAGTGACGCCTCTAGTAAAGCTTCACGATCGGATTTGAGTACCCTTATGCACACCATTAGGTTCATGTCAAGCCCACAGTTTTCCTAGCACACACTACCATATATACACAAATAACCAAAGAAAATGTTGTAAGAAAAACATAACAAAAAAAAGAAAGGCGAAAAATATAGAAAGAAGCATTGAGAAATGGGTAGTAGACATGTGGTGCCATGAACGGTTCAGATCGTTCCTGAGATGAAAACATGCAAGGGACAAGCGATCAGTCATCGTCCATTTATCTTAGAAAATGATTTTTTGTGCCCTAAAGAATTAGTTTCTCAGTGGCGCCGCGTGTGTTTCTTGCCGTGGCCAAACAAATATAGAATCTTTCAACCAACTTTTGCTTCTCACGCATCACATCCACATCCCGTCTAAATTACTATATTGCCCTCACATTTGTGGGTACCCTTGTCATTTGCCAAAGGCCTAAAAGCCTTCCACCTTGGCACCCAAAAAAAATACACAAATAAACAAGAAAACAAAGTTTTAAGTACGTTCTTAGCTACATTTACCTAATAATCAAACCAAACACTAGTGTTTAAGTTTAAGTGCTTTCTTAGCTATATTTGCCTGTTAGAAGTGGGTATAATAATCCATATTAAAACTCACTTACTATTGATATGAATGAGTGAATTGGGTGAAGGATGAATAGTTCTACATCCACACCAAGGAGGTGTTGTGGATGGCATATAAGGTTAAAGGTTGGCCTTTGAAGTTAGGCTCAAGGGTCACCCCACTTTTTTGAGGGAGAGAGATGTTGGACCCATGCACCTAGGTGGGCTAACCCACGCGCGCGCCACCGCCGCCGTCCGGCCGGCCCGGTTCGGTTCGGTTCGCTCGCGCGGCCGTTGGGTTGGGTTGGGTCAACAAGATAATATTATTTTGGGACAAATTCAATTAGTTTGGTTTTTTAATTTATTTTGATTTAACCAAAACTATGACCGTTAAACGGACGCGGGATTTCTATAAAGCTTGAGAAAACGGGTTTTCTATAGGGTTTTTTTACTGCACTTCATCTTCCTCCTTTCTCCTCTCTTCTGTGAAAGCATAGCACTTCTGTGGTTTGCTGCGCGTGCTGTTTGGAGTGCTCCTACAGTACGTGGTTGATCGTCTTATCCTGGGAGGCAGACGCCCACGAGTCCTAAGCACCGTAGGGAGGGCGCATTCTGTCTCTAAGGACAAAGTGTTCCGCTTGATTCGATCATCAACTTTTTTTTAACTATTTTATCATCTTTACAAAGGTACATATATCTCATCCTTAAGACAGTAACAGTAAGGAAAATTTATAACAATCTTAAGACAGAATCTTACTGTTAATTTTAATTACTGTACTGTACTGAGATAATCTTCTGTGATTTACAAAGTTACAGAAATGGCTACTGAGGGTACTAACTTCACTCCAGTACTTATTCCCACTCCGATGAATGCTCCTGTTCAAGTTAAAGGGGAGAAACCAGAAAAATTCAGTGGTGTGGATTTCAAAAGATGGCAACAGAAAATATTGTTCTATCTTACCACGCTGAATTTGGCCCGATTCCTTAAAGAGGAAGTACCCGTTCTCACTGAGGAGAAGCGGGAAGACAAAACGGCGGTTGCGGCAGTAGATGCATGGAAACATGCAGATTTCTTATGCCGTAATTGTATCTTTAACGGATTGGACAACACATTATATAATGTGTACAGTTCGATGATAAGTGCTAAGGTACTGTGAGAGTCTTTAGACAAGAAGTACAAAACTGAATATGCTGGAACGAAGAAATTCGTGGTCGACAAATTTTTGGACTTCAAAATGGTGGACTCTAAGACTGTGATCAATCAAGTTCAAGATCTACAAGTTATCCTTCATGAAATTCATGCAGAAGACATGACTTTAAGTGAGTCTTTCCAGGTGGCAGCAATAATTGAAAAACTACCACCTTCCTGGAAGGATTTCAAAAACTACTTAAAGCATAAGCAAAAGGAGATGAACTTGGAAGATCTGATTATGATGTTAAGGATTGAAGAGGACAACCGTTCTTCTGAAAAGAAAATCGGGGGTCATGGCATGGAAGCCAAAGTCAATGTTGTGGAAAAAGGGCATAAAAGTAATGACTTCACCAACAAAAAGAGGAAGCATCCTGGGGGTCAGTCAAACAATGACTCCAACAACACCAAGTTCAAGGGCAAGTGCTATGTGTGTGACAAGATGGGCCATAAGGCTAAGGATTGTTACAAACGGAAGAAACAAGATGGTTTCAAGAAAAAAAAGGCACAAGCCCATATGACCGAAGTGGAGAATCTCTCCACCAATGTGCATGACATCAACCTTTCTACTGTGATTTTTGAAGTAAATATGGTCACGAACGATAGGGAATGGTGGGTGGATATTGGGGCTACCCGTCATGTGTGCTCAAATAGGAGGATGTTCTCCATTTATCACTCCGTGGAAAATGGTGAACAACTATCTATGGGCAACTCTTCTACTGCCAAGGTTGAAGGAATTGGAAAGGTGGTGCTCAAGATGACTTCGGGCAAGGAACTCACGCTCAACAATGTGATGCATGTGCCAGAAATTCGAAAGAATTTAGTGTCTGGATCATTGCTGAGCAAGAATGGCTTCAAATTGGTGTTTGAGTCTAGCAAATTTGTTTTGACTAAGGGTGGGATGTATGTGGGAAAAGGGTATCTGAATGAAGGGCTTTTCAAGCTCAATGTATTAAATATTGTACATGCCGCTTTTAATATTAATAAGAATGCTTCTTCCTCTTATATGATTGAGTCATGTGATGTGTGGCATGGTAGATTAGGACATGTTAATTATGATGCTTTACGTAGATTGATTAATATGAAATATCTGCCTAAATTTAATATTGACTCTAATTATAAATGCGAAACTTGTGTGGAATCTAAATTAACAAGGAAATCATTCAAAAGTATTGAGAGATGTACTGAACCTCTTGAGTTAATTCACAGCGATGTATGTGATTTAAAACTTGTTCAAACAAGAGAAGGTAAAAAGTACTTTATTACATTTATTGACGATTGCACTTGTTATTGTTATGTATACTTGCTGAGAAGTAAAGATGAGGCTATAAACATGTTTACAAGGTTTTCAAAACCAGACCGGCCATCGAACCGGATTGATGGCCGGTCCGGTCAGACCGGGGTCTGACCGCGGTCAAACCGGTGTGACCCGATTTAGGTGAGAGGAGTGGTAAATATATGATAAATATATAATTTATATAATATTAACATCAGAATAAGCATAGCTCAAGTGGTTAAGTTTCCTCATGGTGAAGGGGGGTATGAGGTTCGAATCCCCCCTCTTGCAACAATTTTTTCAAAAAAAAATATAAAATAATCCGGTCCGGTCCGGTTCATCGGTTTTGAAAAAACTGCCCGGTTCATTGAACCAGGCTGAACCGGATGAACCGAACCGGTTTCCCAGCCAATTCCGGTTAACTGTGGTTGGACCGGCCGATCCGGTCCGGTTTTAAAAACCATGCATGTTTATGTCATATAAAACAGAGGTTGAGAATCAATTTGGCAAGAAAATAAAAGTTCTAAGAAGTGATAGAGGTGAGGAATATGAATCACCGTTTGGTGAATTCTGTTCACAATATGGTATTATACACCAAACAACGGCACCTTATTCACCACAGCAAAATGGAGTTGCTGAACGAAAAAATAGAACTTTAAAAGAAATGATGAATGTCATGTTAATCAGTTCTGGGTTACCTCAGAACATGTGGGGGGAAGCTTTGCTTTCAGCCAATTATATTCTCAACAAAATACCTCATAAGAAAACCTTGCAGACACCGTATGAGTTATGGATAAGTCGAAAGCCTTCCTACAACTTCTTAAAAGTGTGGGGTTGTTTAGCAAAAGTGGCGGCCCCTAATCCCAAGAGGATTAAAATTGGACTAAAGACCATTGATTGTGTATTCATTGGTTATGCCAATAATAGCAGTGCATATTTTCAACACAAAATGAAAGTTCTCTTAAAAGAACTTTGGATGTTGCAAAAGACACTAGTGATGACCAAGAGGGAGAAGATGATGAACCTATACGTAGTTGTCACGCCCCAAATTTCCAACCCCAAAATATGCGGAAGCGATAAACCAATGAAGGTAATAGGGTCACAAATCTGGGACGGACCGAATACTCGATTCATCACCATAAATCCCATATACATACACGGGAATAGCAGGATCAATATGACGTAAACAAATGTTCAATTACTACAGAAATGAAATAACTAAACATTCGAACTATCTTACGCTTTTCAAGTATTCCCACGAAAGCGAATAATTAAATAAGTGACACGCAGGCCACAGAATAACCATAAACCAAAAATCCAACAATAACAAAATAACTACTATGCTATCCAGTCTTCACGACTTTACGATCACCAACCTCCATGTCACGAATATGCTGATCACACCCCTTCAGCCTCAATCCCTGCATCAGAAGATGCGTGAGTATTTCAGAGGAAATACTCAGTAGGATGCTAGAAAAACTCACAGAAGAAATAGGCAATAAATGAACCAATAACAAGCAGGTCTGATAACTCAGGATAATCATAACGCAGGTGATACTTACCAGGAAAAGATACAGCACCCAAAATATCTCGTTGATCAGGGTGGAATAAATCACAATAATCAATATGACTCCCGACTTCCAAAGAGTAAGGAAAAAAGCAAAATATATGATCTGGACAACCAATGTGTCGAAGAAGACAATTTCTGCTCTCTGATCAGTCCACTTCCTCTATGGACTTCAATACCAGAACATCCTAGAGGTTCTACGTAGGAACCCGGCCATGCGTCTAGGGATGTTGGCCCCATCGGTGCTTACGGGCACAATGGGCGGAGATTGCAGACCTTCCGTAATGTCTAACAATCTAAAGCGCACGCGTTGCCGTCATCGGCTGAACTACAGAGGTTCATAATCATCGGAGACCACCATGGGTCTAGCTATGGCTTGTGAGCATACTATGATCCAATCTAAGAGTGTTCAACAAAACTCTTAGTGGAGAAACAGTTTACATGGGACTGGATTTGTCTAACCACAACCAAGGGCATTCTCATGAATTAGCAATTTCAGGAATCAGACTCTCGAAGGAGTACAATGGAATTCTCAGCATTTAACAATGACTGACTCTCAAGAGATTAACCAACAACCGGTCTGTGCCTATGCACGAGCTGACTCGAAACTGAACTCTTCGGTATAGACTCAGTCAACGTCATCACCAAGCACTATTGCAATCAAGATCATCCCTGATTCTCAAGACTCTGAAGTCGATGTCTCTCAAAACTTTAATAGTAGAATTGGAAAGAATAACCCTATCCTAACATCATGGTTTCATGGGGTCGAAGATGCGCGATGTTAGGCACCGCGAGCAAATACATTGATGACCACGACCTTTGGAATAGAGACAATACTACACACATGATACTATCATAAGTACACTATGGAATTCTTATGCCATAGTATCCTCCTTGTGTTATATAATATATATATATATGTAATCTTAGCATAGCGTTTTATTTATAACCGCGAAAGGACACTGTTATGGACACAATAGTTCCATTCCCAGATTTTCTCCAGTCTACACAGAACCTAACAGTCCTGAAATTTTTATGGCAGACAGCCCTATGTCTTTAGATCATTACCAAATTTACGGAATAATTTTCTGAAATTTCTACAATTAGTTATGAATTTTCGAATGCAGTCTGTTGGTGCAGGGTACATCCTGGCCGAGAGCACTATACTGAGTAATAACCCAATTTTCACTTGTTATTACTAATTCTAATCACAACTACAGTCTTTTAGACTCAAAACCCTCTCACATTAGGCCTTTATTAGTTTCTGGTCAGACCATTAATTATGTATTAATCCGCCTAATAGTCTCTTTTTAAAACTGTTTTACATCTTAGCCTTAATGGTTCATTAACCCGCAAACTAGACAACTTTTTCAGGACACCTTGGCTCCTGGTCAGACCTATTAACAGAGGTCTTAAGGTCCACGAGTAATGATCCATAAGGATTTCCACTTTCATCTTACTAATACAACCCTTAATCTCTTTTAGATAGTCTTATTACCTATATACTATATCAATTAAGGCAAACCCTACATAAAGTAGACAACTTTATCAGGACATAGAACAACACCACGAAGTATGACTGGTGACTCATAAGGACGCACCAAACCAGTGGAATTACTTCTGAAAGCTTGCTGCTTTTGGATCGATTAGGTCAATACATAAAGAATGTGAGATCGGGTGACATACAACAAGAAAAGAGACAACTTTTCATAAACAGACCCTTATCTACACAAATCAGAGAATGACACTCATTGATAGACATTAGATATATGACTCACATGAACCTAAATTAACACATACTATCAGGGATGTCTTGATCGAATTGTGCATGAGAGATTCACATCAAGAAATCAATCGGTATATCAATAATTGAATAGATCTCAGCAAATAGAGCAATTAATCCAAGACAATATGGATCACTCATGTCACACATAACATCAGAACGTGGTACTCCATATAAAGATCAAAACTTTAATGAAAGCATGCTGTGAGAAAAAGGGCATCTTACCTGTGAACCGGTACTAATTACACGACAACCGGTTTGAATTAAAACCCGCTTCCTTGTGATCTCCACACGAACCAATGCACACCTCTTGCACGCACCACGAGGAGAAGCTTACTGATGGTTGGGAGAGAAGGGGGAGGACGTGATAATGGAGAAGAATTCACCAAGAAAAGGGAGAGAGAGGGCTGCCGGTTCCCAAAAGGGATGGCCGGTCCTCTCAAATATGGTTTATATAAACCATACCCTAAGATCTCCACCGTCCATCTCCACTTCATCCAAGGGCCAAGGGCAATCCCAGCCCCTCCAAACCACCAGATCGAGATCTCCTCTAACCACATAATTTTTCTGATTTGATTGCATTAAGGTAGAATTTTATCTCCTCTCAAATAATTACCAATTTACTTATATAACTTACCATGTAAATGTAAACCCTTAAGGACTTCTCTTGGCGCCAAATATATGCAAAGATGGCCACTTCAATCAGCCCAAAAGGGCGTCCCATACACATCTCACAACATACTTTAATTAGGCTAATTAAATCCACCATTATCTTGATTCCCAATTGGATATCAATTAGGGTTTTGACACCAACTCAATTACTACGTTTAGATCCCTTAAACAGAGCAAGTCAGGCATGACACGCCTCCAAGAAATCCCCCAAAATCAGCCCAAGAAGTTTCCCAATGGAATTGCCTCGGGAAACGCAAAACCACCGGCGATCGATCGGTTCAATTAAAGCGATCGATCAGCTATAAACACACGATCGATCGGCCCGACGAAAAAATCAATTTTTTTTTAACTTATTTTCAAATAATTGCACAAAGCCAAATAAACACATCCCTTGGGCAACAAAATACCTCTTAATTAATATAAAATTTACGGTTATTACAGTAGTAAACGTGCTAGAACATCAAAATCTTTTGGTCCAGATTTTCTAACTTATTTATTAAAAAATGAGCCTCAAAGCTTTAAGGAAGCTATGTCCTCTCCTGAAGCACAATATTGGAAGGAGGCTGTAAATAGTGAAATTGAATCTATTATGCAAAATCACACTTGGGAGTTGGTAGATCTACCTTCAGGGAGTAAACCTCTCGAATACAAGTGGATATTCAAGAGGAAGATAAAGGTTAATGGATCAATTGATAAATATAAAGCGAGACTTGTTATCAAAGGATACAAGCAAAAGGAAGGTCAAAATTATTTTGATACATATTCACCAATCACAAGAATAACTTCCATTAGGATGTTTATCGCTATGGCTGCTTTGTATAATCTTGAAATACATCAAATGGATGTAAAAATAGCATTCTTGAATGGTGACTTGAATGAGGAAATATATATGTAACAACCTGAAGGGTTTGTTGTACCGGGTCAAGAAAACAAAGTGTGCAGACTTGTTAAATCTCTTTATGGGCTTAAACAAGCACTTAAGCAATGACATGAAAAATTTGACAAAATGATGATGTCAAATGGATTCAAAATCAATGAATGTGACAAATGTGTTTATGTCAAAGCTAGACCTGAAGGCTATGTTATTGTATGCCTTTTTGTGGATGATATGCTCATTATTGGTAGCAATGATAATATCATTCAAGCTACTAAAAGGATGTTAAACAAATAATTTGACATGAAGGATATTGGTGTTGCAGATGTTATACTAGGGATTAAAATCACTAGAACATCTGATGGATATGTGTTGTCTCAATCTCATTACATTACAAAAATCCTAGATAAATTTAATGAGAATGATAATCGTCCAGCGAGAACACCTGTGGATGTGACATTGCATTTAAACAAAAACATGGGTGAGAGCATATCACAACTCTAATATTCTCAAATTATTAGAAGTCTCATGTACCTCATGAATTGTATGAGACCGGACATAGTATACTCAGTAAGTAAACTGAGTAGATATAATAACAATCCAGGGGAATATCACTGGAAGGCTCTAGTCAGGGTTCTTAGATATCTAAAATATACCTTGAACTATGGACTGCACTATATAAGGTATCCAGCAGTACTAGAGGGAAAATGTGATACAAATTGGATATCTGATACAAGAGACTCCAAATCCACAAGTGGATATGTCTTTACTCTTGGAGGTGCAGCAGTGTCTTGGAAATCTTCTAAACAAACGTGCATTGCAAGATCCACAATGGAATCAGAATTCATTGCACTTGATAAACAGGCGAAGAGGCTGAGTGGCTTCGTCATTTTTTAGAAGATATTCAAATGTGGGGGAAACCTGTGCCACCTATATGTATCTATTGTGATAGTCAATCTGCTATAGGAAGAGCACAAAGTAACTTGTATAATGGTAAGTCTCGACATATAAGTCGGAGACATAATACCATAAAATAATTGCTCTCTAGTGGAATAAGTTCCATTGAGTATGTTAGGTCAAAAGAAAATATTGCGAATCCGTTTACAAAAGGTTTGACCAAAGAACAAGTGAGCAATTCATCGAGGGGAATGGGCTTGAAGCCTATACATTAAGAATCACCATAATGGCAATCCAATCTAGTTGACTGGAGATCCCAAGATCTAGGTTCAAAGGGACAACCGAATTGTGGGGGATTCAAGGGGAATCACTATTGAGATAAAATCTCGTTCCCATTCCTATGATGAGATAGTGATGCCTGCTGAATGAATCAGGATAGGCTTTGCTTTTAATAGTTCTCATAGCTTGACTTAGTTCGAGTGGGGTATTGCAGGATGCTCCTAATAATAATCACCTATATGAGTGTGAAGGGGCCACTTCTATGAGGATTTTAAGGCTAAATCTTCTAGAGCACTCATGAAAATCAGGTTTGTTCGGGGCCAAAATGAACAAAGTCATAAGAATCACAATATGTCTGAGAAGTGATTGTGTGACTTCTATTGTCTTGGTTTACACAAACGGCTGAACAGTTCAAGATATCACGTTCACTGATTAGCCAGTAAACCCGATAGTCTTCACAAGGGAAGGTTCAAAGCCGAAAGCTACCTTTCCCCCATGCATGATCTTCTCAATATTTGCTTTCACAAGTTTTCTGCATTGTTTTGCATAGTTATCCAGCCAATTCTCATTCATGTGGGGGATTGTTAGAAGTGGGTATAATAACCCATATTAAAACCCATTTACTATTGATATAAATGAGTGAATTGGGTGAAGGATGAATAGTCCCACATCCACACCAAGGAGGTGTTGTGGATGGTATATAAGGTCAAAGGTTGGCCTTTGAAGTTAGGCCCAAGGACCACCCCACTTTTGTGGGGGAGAGAGATGTTGGACCCATGCACCTAGGTGGGCTAACCCACACACGCGCCGTCGCCGCTGTCGTCCGTCCGGTCGGCTGGCCGGCTCGGCTCGGTTCGGTTCGCACGCGCGGCCGGCCGGCCGGGTTGGGTCAACAAGATAATATTATTTTGGGACAAATTCAATTGGTTTGATTTTTTAATTTATTTTGGTTCAACCAAAATCGGTTTATTTTTATGACCGTTAACAGACGGATGCGTTCTATATGGTTTTCAACGGGCTTTAACGGGATTTCTATAAAGCTTGAGAAAACGGATTTTCTATACGGTTTTTTTACTGTACTTCATCTTCCTCCTTTCTCCTCTCTTCTGTGAAAGCATAGCACTTCTGTGGTTCGCTGCGCGTGCTGTTTGGAGTGCTCCTACAGTATGTGGTTGATCATCTTATCCTGAGAGGCAGACGCCCACGAGTCCTAAGCACCGTAGGGAGGGCGCATTCTGTCTTAAGGACAAAGTGTTCCGCTTGATTCGTTCATCTACTTTTTTCTAATTATTTTATCATCTTTACAAAGGTACACATATCTCATCCTTAAGACAGTAACAGTAAGGAAAATTTATAACACTGCCTACTAACAAAGTTTTAGTTTGATTAACAACTACATTTGACCCAGGGCAGGACTGTTTTGCTTGTGAGCCTTTTAATAGATTTTTATTGAAATGTGGCCATATTATATTTTTTTTGGCATCCAACCTTGTTATATACGAATACACACAGTTAAGTACTTACTTAGCTTGTTACAACAAACAGGTAATAGCTTGTACACTGAATTTATACACCAGTCATACGCTAGTTTCTTTTTATATTTTCTCTGCCTAAAAAAGATTGGGAGTATTTAAAAAGGAAAACGATATTTGTGCATCCTGTGTATGGAAAATGTGTAGAAATCTGCTGTAGGGCTATCACTGTCTATTTAAAAATGAGTTAAATTTATTCGCTTGTAGGTCCATAGCATTTTAGGCCCTCTGCTTGCCCGTGCACATTTCGTTCTATTAGCATATAGTGTAAATTTAGTCACCTAATGTTGAATCCGAAATTTTTTTTCACCTTAACACGGAGAACCTTGTCTCATGGATATAGGCAATTTCGCCATTTCAGAATTTTAACAAGCAACGTTGTTAATTATAGGAAAACTGGGGGCAGGAAAGTGAAGAATGTCCATATAAATTAGACCGGCCTCCTTGTTCCTCATCCCTCTCTCCGCCCCCACCTGCGACTCTCTCTCTCTCTCTCTCTCTCATCCTTCTTCCTCAAATTCTTGCTTTCTCTCTCAATCGCACCTCCTCAGCCCTCTTCTTCTCCGGCCGATCTGTCTCTCCCCGCCGCCTGCCCATTCCCCAAACCGTCTTTCTCTCTCCTCCCCCACGAATCTGTCCTTGTTTTCTCTCTCTTTATTCTTTTACCTTTTTACCCCTTCTCTCGCTTGCATCTCTCCTTTCCTGTGTCTCTCTACTTTATCTATAACTGTTTTCTCCTTTTTTTTTCACATTTGTATACGCTCGAAGTGGCCCTAAAAGCTGACGTGGCCCCACTTTGAAAAAGCCAATGCTGAGCCAAAGCGCACGGCCGGTTCCTGCGCTCGGTCCCTCGCGCAAGCGAAAAGACAAGGAAGCCCCTGTAGCGCCGACGGCTTCTGGCGCCGTGGAGGAAGCCGAGTCGACAACCAACAACCAGCTTCTAGCCGGGTACCTGGCGCACGAGTTTCTCACCAGGGGCACGCTCTTGGGACAGAGGTGGGACCCGGCCAGAGCCGGAGCCGAGCCGGTCGTGAAGAAGCTCAACACATCACGCGGAGCCGCAGGCCAAGCCAAACCGGCGCCGCGGAGACTAGAGGGCTACGCCGACGTGGCATTGCTGCTGAAGACGGATGGCGCCAACGTGCCGGGTGTCGTCAACCCGGCCCAGCTCGCCCGGTGGCTCCAGATGTAGTTGTGTGATCTCTTCAAGAAGCCAGAGAAACATGAAATACAGTACAAATTGATTTCTATTCATTTTCAGGGATTGTATGGAATATGAGAGTTGATGTATGTTTGTACTCGATCGGCATTTTGGACAGTTTAAAAGATCTGTTTTTGAACTGATCAATATAAGCTTAGAGATGTGCACGTATCATGTAACAGTATGTATTGGTTATGAACGGTTGATGAGTAGATTCATGTTCATATAGTCTTCTTTTAATTTTGTATTTTTGGTACACAAACCTGCCTGTTATATTTCTCTGTGTATGTGGCTGCTATCATCCGTGATGTGCGAATCCAGATTCCAGATCTCGGTTTGATAAGATGTACGTATGGGACTAATGATGCTTCTCTAGGTTCAGGTCTTGTGATGAACTAGCTGCTGAGACTGGTTGAGAGACTTTCACCTCCAAGAACAACTATTGGAGAAAGACGATGTGTCTGATACTGCATTCCTAGCTAGAGAGGTTGCATGGCTTTTTAAGTTGGGTTTGCACTTGTTGATTGATAGTATGCTTACGAGAAGTACGTACAAGCTCGTTGCTAAGCATTCCTTGCGCGCGTGACCTCCTTCTTGTTGAGATTACTGTAGTGTAGTATGCCTTTGATCGGCACAGACGCACAGTAGCTGATATTTGAGCGCACTACTCGTCACTTTCAAGTTTAAATTACAAAATCATTGGTTTACTTAGGAAATATGCGTAATATCAAGCATTTGTTTCTTTATGCACTTTTCCTAGACTTGTGGAATGTAGCGTGCGCCATGGCTCATGTTTGATCACAATTTAGATGGCACTAACAAATTTTTGGATCCGAGCTCTAAGATGGCTTTATCAGCTTCATCTTCCTGACTTAGCATGTAGGGGCATTGGCATACGATCGTCCAAAGAAGTTTGGTTGACTCTAATATTTGCAAGGTCTTCCACTTTTCTATTAATTAAACCCATGCACAAGAAAGAGCATACATGTCCATTTTTCCTTGGGATCGCATTCTCGTCATCACCACATTGCCCAGCCAGCGTCTTGTTCATGAGAAATTATCCAGTGGATCCGTTCTAGGGGACAGCTGGTAGTAAGCCCATTGGATGTTTAACACAGTGTATGGGATGCTAAGTGTCAAGATCTGAGCATTCAATTATTTTACCAGTGTGTATGTGTCAAAAATTGAATGAGCCTATATATCTACCAGCTGTTCCCATTGGATACTTCATTTCGGCAGATGACAAGAGAGAGAGATCACCAGATAAACGTACCATTTTGGTGAGCAAGTCTGCACTAATTTGGTTTTTTTACCGCCTAGGTACGATGGGAGATCTTGGAATTTAGAATCTTCGACAGGATACCTGGCATGTTGTCGGTTGGAGTCCATATTATAAGTTAACGTAAAAGATTGGCAGATGCTTCTTGGTAGAGTCGGATCACAGATGGTGAGCTATTTATCAGCTTTTGTTGATGACTTTGATGCACCAGTTGGGGTCTTTCGGTATGACATCTTTAGTTGTACTTGGGACAAAGTTAAAGACATTGTAGGTTGGTGAAATAGCATCTTTCTGCGCGCCGGCACTGGAACAGAAGATGGTTAAGGGGATTTTGTTTGGAGTTCATTCTGTCAAAGGCAGGATGGAGTCCTTCCTGTCACTAGTTGAGGGAGAAAATTCTGTGTATAGGAGAACTCTCACAATGGCAGTTGTGTTGTACATAAACTAATTCGAAGAGGAATTTAGAACAGTGCTTTCAAATTCTGATAGAGACCCATTCTTAAAAGATACCTCTTTCACCACCCCCGTAATGTCTTGGAAAGCCGAAATTCCAAAAGATGAAGCATTTGATAATGAAGAGATAGACAGAAAAACAAAGTGTCGCAAGATAATTCATAAATATCAAGAGAGCAATTGATGAACTCATTTAAAATATGTGAAGATGTGACTCAGCATATAACCAGTATTTATAGTTCCAAAAAAGGTAATCAGTATGCAAAAAGGTAAGTATAATTTTTTTGATATACAAAGGTAATTAAGTAAAAGTTCATTCATAAATACCGAAGGAAATGGTGCCTAAAACTTTTTTATACTGTACCAATACAGCCAATCTATATAACCTATTGTCTGCGCTTATTGCCCTATATACAACACAAGAGGGAACATGTCTAATGGCAGTTAGTGAGACATGTGAACAATGTACCAAGCAGAGAGATCATTGGTTAGGTGTAGCTGCGTAAGCCTACGGATATTAGTGTAGAACAGCGGATCCAACATTCAGTCTGATTGGGCTATGTATAAAAAAATAAAAATAAAAATCTTCAGTGGGCTGGTGGGCTCTCTTCCAGCTGTTGTTGAGGTCCTGTGGCCACAATCTCATTTGCACATAGAGTGCGAGTGTGCGTGTCTTACTTGATGCGAGATGCACTATGGAGGAGACTTTGAAGCTGATGTCAATAAAGGAGATGAACAAGGACCACATGAAGATCAGTCAAACAATGAAAAATGCAAATTCAACAAGAAGCAGGCTTTTCAAATTGAACTGGAGAACACTTTAGCCGGGGATAAAGGAAACACAAGTAGCTGGAGTGGCACACAATCAACAAAATACTGGGGGTCATTAAAAGGTAGTTTGACAGAAGCCTTTGTCCGTAAACAAACAGCAACTTTAAAATCAAGTCAACAAGCTCCATTTTCTAATACATTACATGCGTATATTACTGGCTTACATGATTTTGAATTTGTTCAAAATGAGAAGGTGAAAACTAAATGTTGTTCAATAGATCGTGTAATATATGTATATGTATACTTTGTAGTTTCATGCATCATAATGCCCATGAGTGGCTAAATGCCTATTAAAAGCATTAAAAAAAATCAAAATTTGGCATATTTTTGCATAACTCAGCATCCCTTGCTAAGTTTTTTTCCATATTTTCTAGCCAATGAGCCAAGAATTCCATATTACTTGAACTTTCAACTGAAATACCGTATGACCTAAAAATGGCACCTAATCTTGCCAAAATACCCTTCGACCAACTGTTATAATTTTACACACCCGGGGACGCGCCCCACTAAAGAAGGTTGCAACCATCATGTGAAGAAACGATCGTGGAAATCAGAGGAAAGGAAAAAGAGTAGTGGAGTCGTGAAGTATGGCTGAGCGACGAACTACTCTTTGTAAATTCATCAACCCAACTAGAATGTGTTTAAAACAATTTGAGATATCCTCACAGGAAGAAAGAGGGGAAAATAAAATAATGCATTTAAAAAAAATTTAATAAAAATGAGGGATATATGATTTATTGAATTTTGCCCTAAAAACACTAAAAGCATGTACACGAGTACATGATAGCACTTGCCATATAAAGGTAGAGCACTGCCCAGATATATATATATATATATATATGATAGCACTGCCAAAAACACTATAGGCAATGCTATCGAGTACTCGACTACATGATTGTTAGTGGAATCTTGTATTTGATTACTCGATTGTAAGGCAAACTTGAATAAGTCATATATCTCTAATTTCCTATCCATTTTCGCCTTTTTTGTTTTTCTTATTTTTTTCTCCTTTTTTTTTCTCCATGAGGATATCGTAAAGATCTTAAAACACCATCTAGTGGGATGACAAATTCAAAAAGGGGAACAACCCACTTTCGTTGGAACTTCTATGACAAATATCTATAAAAAGAAAGATAAAAGAAGAAATAAAACAGAATAATAGCGGCTTCACCAAATAATATCTCTTTGAAAATTTGTTATCCCCTCAAGAAGGTGTCTATATAAATTAAGGATATCTTCACAGGAAGAAAGAAGAAAACAATAGATAAGAATGCAAAAAGAATAGAAAAAATGGATAAAAAAATTGAGAGGTACATCTCGTTGAATTTTGCCCTAAAGTCATGTACTTATGTACATGACCTCATGGTAAAGTGTGCCCTTGTGAACATTTAGCATTGCCTATAGTGTATTTTGCAATAACGTCTTGAGGGCAAAATTTATCGAGTCATATCTCCCTCATTTCTTATCCGTTTTTACCCTTTTTTTCCTCATCTTTCTCCCTATGAGGATATCTTAAAGATCTCGAGACATCATCTAGTGAGGATGGCCCATTTTAAAAAAAGAGTAGCCCACTATGCAATGGATCTTCTCTAAAAAAATCTTTCTAAAAATAATAATCAAATATGAGGAAAAAAGAAGAAGAAATGAAGCGGAATAATAGTAGTTTCAATACATACTCCCTCTTTGCAAATTCATTATCCCAATAGCAGTTGTGTAAAAACCTTTAGAATATCCTCATAGGGAGAAAGATGAAGAAAAATAAAGAAAACACAAAAATAATTGATAAAAATGGATAAGAAATGCGGGATATATGACTCATTGAATTTTGCCCTAAAGTCATGTACTTATGTGCACGACAATAATGGGTTATTTCTCTTTTCCTATTTGTCATTTTCACTATATTGTGTCTTAAGAACTTTACAATATCCTCATGAGGAAAAAGATTGAGGAAAAATAAAGAATAATGCAAAAAGAATTGACGAAAATGAATAAAAAATTAAGGAGATATGACTTATTGAATTTTGCTTTGAAGTCGGGTACTTAATACACGACCTCACTATAAAGCGTAGCATTGTGTACAAGGGCGGAGCCAGGAATTTTCACTAGGGGGCAAAAATATTCCTTAAAATTTAGCCAAGACAAATGTTGATAATAGGAGAATTTATTAAATAATAGAAAAAAAAAATACCAATCGGGAAAACTGTTCAAAATATTTCCTGATCGGGGTATTTGACGAGCCATGCAGGCGCCAGCGTAGCTTTTTTTTCAAAACTGACTCGAAAGGCGTCGGTTCAGTTTAGACTAAAGGCGTTGGTTCAATTAACGCCTCTCTCTTAAGTTGAAAGGCATTAGTTTAACTAACGTTTTTCGAGTCAATTTTTAAAAAAAAAGTCACGCAGGCGCTAGCGTGGCTCTTTAGATACCTCGATCAGGAAATATTTTGAACAGTATTCCTGATCGGTAATTTTTTTTAATCATTTAATAATTTCCCCTTGATAATAATATATCACCTCTAAAATTCTAAAGGAAAGCACATTTCTATAGTGATGTTTCCAGTTGATTGTCTAAAATCTTCTACAAAAATAATAGGAAAGACGAAGGCAATGCGATTGGTCGACCAGTAGTGACAGTAAAGAGTAGCAATTAAGAAATTTTGTTTATGGCTTTGTCTGGTATGAGCGGGAGAATTGCAGAGATTCTAAATACTAATAGTTAAAAGAAAAAGATTAATAGCTAAGCTCTAGTGCAATTAAACCATAAATAATGTTTGTTCTTGTACTAAAAAAATGGTCTTAAACACTAAATAGTTAGACTCAAGTAATGCTGTAATACTTTCCTCAAGATGTCAACTCAAGCCCAGCATCATTACTTCTTGTAACCCCAACCTCCAACTTTACCTTACCCATTATCAGGAGAATCGTCCAACTTTTATGGCCTACAAAAGAATAGGTAAACTAAGGGATTGAGGGGCAAGGTAATTATAAAAATACCTTATAATTATATTAACTGTCTACAATTGCAAGGTCACCCAGCTTCCCCCTTTGCAGTGAAATTTAACGAGTCATATCTCCTTAATTTTTTATCTATTTTCATCAATTCTTTTGACATTCTTATTTATTTTTCTTCTTCTTTCTCCTTGTGAAGACATTTTAAATTTCTTTACACAACTTCTAATTGGGTAAATAAATTTATAAATAATACTTCATCACTCACCAATGAGTATTTTGTGTCTCCGCTATTTTTTTATCCTCTCATCTAATGCGCTAGAGTAATTCAAATACCAATGGGTGACTGGTATAGGCATTTCTTTACTGATAAGTCTCAACTTTTGTAGTAAGGCGCGTCTCCAGGAGTGTAAAACCGTTAACGATGTTATGAGAGCATTTTGGGAAGAATATGTACATGCCTTTTCTAGGTTATATGACATTCCAACGAAAACTCCAAAGTAATATGGAATTCCTGGCTCATTGGCCATATAATATGAAAAATATTCTCCCTTGGTGTAATTAACTCAAACAACTTGTCTGCACTTGGGAGTGTTCTTTAAAACCCAAACAAGCTTGCCTGGACAGAGCCGGTCTACATGGCTGACTTTTCAGGTCGTGTCTTTGTTGATTTTTAAAACACCGCTTGGTGATCGTTCAAAAGATCTAATCAAGACATTTAGAGTTGATGCAATAGTAACTGCGGGTACAATCCCATGATTTTGCAAGAAAGTATCTTGTAAATAATTGCCCTGTTAGCGTTACTATTTAAGTGTGATTCTCTATAACCTATGATTACAGATGCCCATCCCTTATTATGCAAATGTGATGCCCTATTTGAAGTTCACTTAATTCGTCATCCAAAGCCAGCACTCCTGGAACAAAGATGTGAAACCCTGGCTTCTGCTCTTTATTTGCAGAATGCCCATACGCAAGCACATATAACACTACTAAGATCGACTAACCAAATCAATTGCACTTCCTATCCCGAACCTCAAGGCTAGCCTGTGCCTGAAATCAATTATCAATCATGTCACCATTTTCAATGCCACAGTTATTTCCACAACTTCACTGATTTGTCGTGACTGGCAGAGGCAACCATTCCAGTGACCGAGGACTCCGCCAATGCAGCAATCAGGTCCTCGTGCCCATGAATAGTCATGCTCTTGTTCTCAGCCATGTTCCACAACTCCAAAGACTGCACCATTCAATAATATTAAGAAAAGGATAATTCGGACGTTGTGGTTTCGTGAAAGTGTAAAAAGTTTGTGCATGTACCTGATAACCTCCGATAATTAAGAGTGTACGGTAACTTGGATGGAAAACACACGAATGGAAGTTGTTTCCATTTGAGCTTAGTTCATGTATGCATTTTTCGCCAGATGTAAGTGACCACACTCTCACAGAGTCCTTGCTTACAGATGCTAACAGTTCACCATTCGCATCCCAGCAAACAGAATTTACCTCTGAATTGTGCCCCTGATTGGGATGAAATTTAGTTGTCAGACTAAAAAAGCACTCAACATATTATCAAGAGTAATTTCCATCTGATTTTGATCATTGAAGTTAATGATACTTCTCGTTGTGATAAGAATTTCATGCAAGAAGCCAAAACCAAGCTTTGAACTTCTTGCAGAACATACTCAAGTGCACTAAGTAAAAATAAATGAAAGGGGGGCATCATCACCTGCAGGGTAAGCGATTGCCTATCTGTCTCAACATCAAAAAGGGTCACCACTTTTTCAGATGCTGCTGCCAGAAGATGTCCAATTCTAGGCTGAAATCTAACCTGTGCTGTACCACCCTGTGTTCATTACATATATACTTAGAACGAGGATAGCAAAGAACAAGGCATACGAAACAACTGCAAAGTTACAATGTGTAGCAGAAGAGTGGGCTTTGGAAACTAACCTTCAAAACACGAGTGCTCGTATACTGGTTAATATTCCAGAAGCGTATTTCACCATTACCGTCACAAGAACAAAATAACTCTGTTTTTTTTGGATGGAAATCAAGTGACATAACATGCGTACTATGTCCAGCATATGTGTGCAAAGAATAGCTAGGCTGCAAATAGGAAGTATTGTGCAACCAAGTCAAATAAGTAGCTCATCCCTTACTTCCATAACATACATCAACATTCAATCTAATCTGACTTTACCAAATTATTTCATCTGACACCCAAAACCATACATCATGCATCAAATCTATCTTACATTTCATACAAAAGAAAAAAGGCCATGCCCACAAAAAGCACGTCTGTAATAAGATAGACTCTAACAATTGGTATGACTGATTCTTTTTTGAAATTCTCGTAATCTGCAGCTTATTTTCCTTTTCCGTAATTGGAGATTAAATAATTTGTCACCAGGTTGTATGAGCATTCTCATGGGCAGCCCACGACTGTTGTTTCAGGAGCACTGTTAAGTAAACAAGGCTTTCCAGCTTATCAAGCTTGTCCATCTTAAAGATTAAAAATGAAAGTTTTTATGAAGGAATTTATTCTTTCTATTTCTAAATTCTTCTAATTGGTTCATGGTTTATTGTCAAATCACGTTATCTAAAAAATTCGTAAAACTCAAGAAAACAGAGAGCCTCACTTCTGCTGCATTCCATAATCGCACTGTTCTGTCAAATGAAGATGTTGCAAGCTGTGTTGAATGGGGTCTAAACCGTATATCTGTAATAATCATAGTGTGTTCTTCCTTTGTACTCACTGTCTCCAGTGTATCCATCTTCCAGAGCACAGCCTAAAGGCAAATGCAATTTTTTTTAGGACAGATGCAAAACATCATTCTAATATAACAAAAGGAGAGTGATATGCCGAGAATATACCTTCTTCTCATGGCCAGCACTCGCCAATAATTTCCCATCTGATGAAAAATGGCAGCAGACAACTTTCCCATTGCTATTTCGCATGCATCCATACTCGCTAAAGGAAAAACCTGAAGTTTAAGGGATTAACAATTACAACAAGGTCTTTTTCCTCTATTTAAACAGCCATATCCAAAAACATGTTATCATGCCTTTAGAAGATTCAGCATTATGCTCAGCTGGATTTCTTTTGAATGTGACAAGCTGTTCTCTTGCGTCTCCCTCATCTTGTGTTAGAAAAGATTCAACATTGTCATCTAATGAACCACCATCTCCAAAATGTTCCATGTCTTCCTGCCACATGTAATGACGAGGGTGAACAGGAGAGGGTAGTTATAAATCTGAATAAGTGTCGTCAAACCAAAAAGAATACAAAAGCCTACCAGCTGATTGGAAGATGATGCAAGTCCACTTGTTCCTTCTGGACCATGCATCAACGGA
This sequence comes from Houttuynia cordata, assembly GCA_039654745.1. Classification (NCBI taxonomy): domain Eukaryota; kingdom Viridiplantae; phylum Streptophyta; class Magnoliopsida; order Piperales; family Saururaceae; genus Houttuynia; species Houttuynia cordata. The sequence continues at coordinate 28,290,844 of CM077507.1, read as the reverse complement.
TTTTTAGAAAAGCTGTTTACATGAGGTAAGGTTCCACCAATAGGCACCCCATCACCAGGTGTATGGGTCGACGGAGTTGACGGAGGTGAATTGACAGCAGGACCCACCGTATTTCCTGTGCCTGTGCTGTTTGCAGCACCGGAGGAACTAGCCTGCTTCCTTTTCCGGTTATTCTGGAACTGTATTGAACAACCAGAATAAAAAGTTGACAAAGTGAATAACAGGTTTAGAACAACTACAGAAATTGTATCTGATGATTTGCATAACTAAAAATTGATCAACGGGTGTTTAGAGAGAAAAAACTCAACTAAATGAATTCTAATAAGAGTTTCCAGTTCATGTCATAATTTTGATCAAGTAGTTTTACCAACAATTTGAGGTCGGTGAAATGGATCATACACTTCCATTGTAGCCTTTTTTCTGCCTATTCATTCATAAGAAGTATCGAACACACCGAAAAAGAAAACTATGTATTTTAGCAGCATTTTAAGCCAGGGTGGAAATACACCATTAGTGTCGATTTAATAGAAAAAAAAGCTATATGTGGAATTCCTACCTATACCCTCATGCAAGTAGCAATCAGAATCTGATTACATTGACAACATTTTCTTCCTATAATTCTCTACTCCACACAATGCTAATCCAACAATTGGTATACCGGATAGGGCCTATCCCTCTTGAGGGAGAGGTCCCAGGTCCGAACCTGTGGCACCTTGTGGGGGGAAGGGGAGGGGCGAAGCTGGCTAGGGATTGTGGTGGTCGGGTCTTCAATTAATTAAAAGTTAAAACAAAAAACTCTCTACTCCACAAAGAAAAGAGGAGTCTCCAAGCCAATTGCTACCTGTTGCAAATGATGTTGCTGAAGCTGATCTTGTTGTTGAGCAGATGACTGCTGTATCTGGGCCATTTTTATCTATTGGAAAAAAATCTAACAATAAGTTCAGATGCAAAGCAGGTAAAGAGGGAAAAAAATCTCCTCACATAGCACACTATCAATGCCACTAGTAACAACCTCACAGGATATGAACAATTCAACAATAGATGAAGCACAATGAAAGAAGGAAAGGTGGTGTAACATCAAAACACAAAATGGCCATATGATGTTTACACAAGCATTGTTTTTATATACTATATCACGCCAGCTTTCACACATGTCTACAAGTAAACACAAGCATGTACATCCATGTGCATGCTTTTCATATATGTACAGTTGCCTTTATCGACACACATTGATCATAAAAGTTATATCCTGCCTCTATCAAAAAGCAAAATCCCAAGCTTCGTAAATAAATCAGACAATAGATGCTTTTTATACATAGAATCAACAATTATACCTTCATCATATAGTCTGCTTGATCCTGGGCTGACACACTCACTTTTGGTGAATTAGATTGAATGGGTGAACCTATAGATCCCTCATTTCCAGACGGTTGACCATCATTTCCATTGAAGCCACTTCTGACCAAACCCTTAAACCTACGAGAATCCATATCCCCGTAGTTGGGTGGGCTGGCCAAGTTCCCCTGTGCTTGAGCTTGGGCGAGAAGTTGCTGTTGCTGCTGATGCTGAGTCATGACCAGCTGAAACTGGTTTGGGGTCTGCAAAAACTGTTTCTGCACCTGTGGACTCAAATTTGGACGTAGCTGATCGATCCCCTGTAATACACAATTGAAATAAGAGCAATATTAATTTTAACAAATAAACATTCACTGCCTAAATGAAGAAGTATTCTAGTGTGAAACATACTGTTAAAGGCCAGCCCTTTAAAGGAAGACCACTGGCACCTTGGTTCATTCCTGTAGAAGGCACATACAAGCAGAATACAGAAGTGTTAATTACTGGAGTTAATGTACATGTGCTCATTACATGACAAGAGAAAAGGACGACCATCAGTTATGTATGGAAACTGCCATTTTGACATGAGTGCTAATATAGAGACTCCAAAAGCAACTTGGGTCTACAATCTAAAACATGTAATGAAACTGTCTATGTTAATTACACTATCAAGAAGACATGCACGAAGGTTTTTCAATTAGCAAAACGCAAACTTAAGGAAAAAAAATTCAGCCACTCTTCCATTTTCATAATCAAGAAGTGCTTCCCAACAATTTCAGGTCAGCTACATGGATTTAATGCATCCACTCTAGCCTGGTTTGTGGTAACTCGTTTGTAAGAGATAGCATAATCATATCCTTCCTTAACAGCTCCATCCAAGTCACACTTATATTTTATCTACAGGATATTGGTCTTAAGCGTCACCTAGGACCACTTCTCCCTTTTTCAATTAGCTTATGGAGGACCTTGAGATGATTCTAACTTAGATAGATGTGACTAGGATAGTGCTACACCTAAGGTCATTCATTCACATATTTAACTTAGAGCTTCTATATTATCATTCACTTTTGGGGCCCACATTTTCCAAATAGTAAGCTTGACATTTCTAGACAAATTAATTTATTCATTTTCCAACATGTGGAACCTCTTTTAAGAATCAGCTACTGTCAATGGATCTGGCACATCATAATGTGCACTATTATATTATTCCCTTGTACATATTTAATATTTGGATACGATCTCTTAAACAAACCAATTTTCCATCATCTTCCAAAATCCTATATAATTTCAATCGTGTTCTTCTTATTAAGTACTCTGTGTAAGTTTACTTACCCTTTTTCTACGTATCATTACGCTCTTCAGATGCGTAATTTAATATCCTATTATATTTAATAATTTTTCATACATATCAGAGGTTTTGTGTCTGCCTCAACGCAGTGCATACCCTTATCAGCAGTCATCCCTACCACCGCATCCTTCCTTGATAAAAAGAAACACCCAAAAGATGTAAACATCAAAATAAGAATGATACTCAAGTAATTACCTACACCTGCACCTGCCATCCCAGATTTTGATTGCATAACTCCTTGTCCATATATAGATGTTGGATCCAAAGGCAACGATCTTTGCGTCACACCTAACTTGATGTCACCTTTGATATCCTAGAATTGCAAAAGTAGTCATTGGAAATAATAACTACATAATAAGTATCATGTAAATGCACATACGTATGTGCATACGGATGTGTAAGATAAAGCCCAGCTACTTACTGTTGCTGGTTGTCCCTGTGCTTGAATCTGTTGCAGTGCTACAGAAACACTTCCTGGGTTACCCTGAACTAATTGACTGTGCCTACATCAAAAGAAACGGCGACTGTCATCACGAAGTATAACACTTTTATCTTTTTATAACCAAATTAACAAGCATTCCTGTCAGGAAGTAAGACTACAAGCAGATCTTTTCAGGACTTTGATAGTCGAAGAATGAATCTGATTCAATAAGATTTAACAGGAGTAGAACGTTGTAGGATTAAAAGGTTACCCTGGTTGACCAGTTGCTGACTTTAGAAGAGACATTCTACTAGCATCAAGTAGCTGAGAAGGTTCTGAATCCAATGAGGGCGGGAGTTTCATTTGTTCTTCATACATTTTCGCAGCAAGAGCACTGGCAGTTGATTGGCCCAGCATTCCTTCAGAATGTATAGCAGTTACTGCACTGTTTAGAGAGGACTGACTCCCATCTCTATGCTGCAACTGGGCACGCCGTTGCTGCATCAACTGCAATTGTTGCATTTGTTGCTGTTGATGTTGTTCCCTAGCTTTCGTTTGCTGTGTCTGCATACGTATGTTGCTTAAAATGCTTAAACATTTAGGTTACATCAGATTGAAAACCCAAGAACTGTGACCTATCCGTAAAGGTTTGATCAACCATACCTCTATATAAGCTGCAGCAATGTCAGAGTGTTTCTCATTTGTCCTTGCTATGAAGATATCCCAGAAGACTGACCACCATTCAAAGAGGAAACCCCCGGGAGCATCAATGGCTGCAAAGTCAAGTTATATATTATTTCATCCCTGAATATCTGCCAAAGATGAACATAAGATTGAAGCAAGGTTTGCAATCTTGGTTTTGACTCGGTCAGACAGAAAAAGGAGAGCTCGTAGAGATCTTGAAGAGATTAGGAAAAGGAGATCAGTGATGAGGAAATTTACAACTTATAAACACTAATCGTCATCATCATACACCCTATCCCAGCTATCTGTGGTCGGCGGAATGGATTATATACCACGTTTGACTCTTATTGGAATCAAAATGGTACAAAATCCATATAAAGAAATGTAGTGGCAAGTTTTTACGCTGGATGGACTCTAATGGAAACATAAAGGCAACTTATAAACACTAATGCTACCATAAAAAACACCAAATTGTGCACTTTTTAAATAAAATTCCAAATAAAAAGATATTCATAATAGTTTGTACATGAATAGGAAATAGCTCCTAAACATCAAGAATATCACAATTCTTAGGTTACATGACACTAATAAAAGATGAAGTGACACTAACAATATACTCTAACAACCATTGTTGGGAGTTTAATAATTGCAGGTCAAAGCAAAAGATTGATACAAATAATCTCTATTAGAGTGTAATGACAATGTGAAAAGAATGGTTGAAGAAAAGGAATTTTTTTTATCTTTTTTGAGATCGAGATTTGGTGAAACCTCTCCCAGATTTTATAATTAATACAATGGAAGTCTACTTTTACTGAAATCTCGCCGAGATATGGCGAGATCTCTCTGAGATTTGGAATTTACACCTGTGAGACAGGTCTCATAGCTTATATTCTCGGACCCTAACCGAGATGACAGATCTCAATGAGATCTCTCCAAGAATGAAAACCTTGGATTCTAGAGATCTTTCCAACCTCAATTAACCATCAGTCCATAATGAAAATCTTAAAACTTTGAGCCGTTTCCAATCCTTAGGAACTACTTGACAGTCCAGCTGCTCGAGAAAAATTTACTGCTGAATTTAGATTATCAAGCCTCAAATGAAAATGCTTAAAAACCTTTTGAATGCCTAATAGACATATTCAACCTTCACAATATAGATACACAGAAGACGGTACATATCAAGTCCAACCTCCAACACATACTGTGAAGGTTCCTTGAGTAAGAAATTTCTTGAAAATCAGCAGCAGGTTTATTTAAATAAAAAAAAATAAACTCATGCCCCTGTATAGCATAGCAGGATGGCAGCAAACAAGTGACTAAAAATAAAAGAAAATGAGAGATTGTTGTTTAAACGTTGTAAGAAGCAACTGAAAGTATATAATTAGAAGCAAACAAGCATCTTTTAGGCCCCATAACAAGGTACTTGCAAACAAGCAGCTGATAATAAAGAAAATGCCTGAACACTTGTTAAACCCTGCCCCTACTCACCAACTGGATCGGGAGCAACCTTCCCCTCATTCATGAAGGCTTTGGCTGAAGTGTGCAGATTTCTTTTGACCAAATAATCATAAATGTATACATCGAGCCTGTTAATCAACGCACCATTTGAAAACATAAATCCAATTATAGAAAGAAATTTAGAAAGATCTAATTTGACCATTATAATTGTAGAGTAGATATCATTAATCAAAATGATCTTGTTTTTTAAAAAAATTACTGTCTTACATCTTATCAGCTTCCCAGTTGCTCTGGGCCGCCATTAGTTGTTCTAATCACTTATTCACCTGCCAATCACATTAATCTTCATCTCGACCCAAAAATCAAACAATCCTACATAGCAATTGAAATTCACCACACTGAAAGCTAACTGCAAATACCTTCTGATCCCAGAAAGAACGATCAGTTCCCACATTACCCATCCACCACTCCGCATAAGCACGATCGGAGTCTCTCCAAACCTAACCCAATTCCAGTAACATCAGTCTGCATAATTCGGAAAGCCACAGTAAACCACAAACACTAAACTCCTGAATTCAATTCACTTAAAAATTAGTGAATTACATCAAGGAAACACAAGAACCTCCACAAACCGCATCGGAAGCTCGAATCTGTTGCAGCAAATTGGACAGCTGGAGTTCAGTGATCGAGCTTCATCTTCGAAACTCAATTTCCCGGCCGAAGCTCGGAAACCAGTGTAGCAAAACCATCTGGGGAGAGATCAGCGACTGGTCCGAGCTAGGGTTTCGAAGGGGCAAGAATTGCGGAAATTTCGGAAGAACGGGAGAGGAAGACGGCAGCGTGGAATCGCCGGTGCCGTGAGAGGAAAAAATCGGCCGAATTTAGAGGGAGAAGGTCCTGAGCGGAATACCGAATCTGAGCCTCGGGATCCGAACCCAACAGGTCAGGGTGTGTTCTTAAGGTGTGCGAGCTAGTAGTGCTCAGATCAGTTCAACTGAGGGAGTGACTCGTCAATTCGTGGCTCTATGGGACGGTCGTTTGTGGCTTGTGATATGCCACGTCAGGTAGAAATCGCGTGAGGGACGTTACGGCGGAGGTTTTCAGTTATGTAGGGGAGCGCGGACAGTGATCTGGATTTTGGTGCGGGGAACCATGGCTTGGAGCTAACGACCGCCGCTTAAGGTTCGGTTTATTATTATGTACTCCTCCGTTCGAAAATTATTAAAAAATCTCTGTACACGTGAGAACCAATTTGAGTGCGTATTAAGGGTCCAAATCTCACCTTCCGATGATCCTCATGTCTCATTCCCCCGCCCATCAAATCTACCTCTATCTACGATTCTACGAGACACATGATGGAAGCTCACATCCCCAACCCCTCTTTACAATGCCCTTGAAAAATTATAAATCACATACTTAAAATAATAAGTAAAAAGGTAAAACTGAGGGCCATGATTCAATAAAACTAACTCTTTTTCAAATATGCATAATAATTTAGAACAGAGGGAGTATAAAAAAAAGATTCGGCTTATTAGTTTAAAATACGATTTTTAAATTTTAAGATAAAATTAACTTAAAATACAATGGTCCGTGTTTGGAGGCTCCCCTGTGCGGATGGAGGTTGCAAGTAGCAACATGCAAAGTCATACATACTCCCTCTGTCCAAATTAACCTGACACCACTTGTTTATTGGCCTATCAGGCCCACTGCATTTCAAGCCTCCGCTTACTGTTGCACATGGACTTTCATGTGGATCCATTAGTCGGTAGATCTATTCGTAATTTTTCAAATACAGCTAGGGTTTTTTGGACCTAAGGAAGTATAAGGGTGCATTTAATTACAACTTTCATGGCACGAAATTTTTTACTGCTTTGCCCCTCGTGCCTCTCCAACAAGGTACATGGATGTTGAACTTGTGTGATCACGTAGTACACAGGGAATGCATAATCCTATGTACTACACTTGCAAGTAATTGCAACCCCATGTGATATGTCACCGTTTTTTTTCGCAACAATATGCTACCGGGGTTTGGTCATGGTCATCGATCAGGCTAAACAAGTTCGAAAAGGAAAGGCAAAGCATCTGCTTCCTCTGGATGGTCCACTCGCATTCCATGTCTTTCACAGTCCACGTCCTCATTGCCTCAGTGAACGATAAATCACTTGATAATTGTCGTTAATTTAATACTTGAAGTTTAAAACAGCTGATCAGACTCCAAAAGATTGTTTTTCGTTTCAAATAAGTTGCCAACGGCAATGGATCATCCACAATGCAGGATTTCCAGCCTGTCGGAGATGATTGTGTATATTTACTAACTCCGAGGAGATGCTACGTTCAGGTGCCCATGTCTTTCCATCACTCTCCTGGTCGCAAGTGCTGCGGCCTCACTTGCCCTCAATGTCCCAGTTGCCATGATCGCAGCAAACTCTCGGACTATCTCTTCCTGCACCTTGCTACGAGCGTCTCCAAGGAGGTCTTTAGAAACTCCAGTTGCAGCTGTTGTTGCATCCTTGGCCGGTTCAGGTGGAATAGCATTTTTAGCTGCTTCCGGCTTTCCAGGAGAGTTAACATGGTTTTGACTGGGTGCAGTCCCTTGTGAATTCGTAGAGGTATTTGAAGCATCACGAGACCTGGGTGCAGCGCCTTGGGAAAAGGGGGTGTTTGGCCTGAACTGAGGAGCTTGAGGAACGGCTCCTGCTCTCAATGTTGTTTCCAGTTGCTGAATCATAGGCACTACAATAAATAAAAAACAAGTGAAACACGGATGAGAACCTAAACAACTATATCAAGCCACAACCTATCAATAACTTCCAAAATGCTCCTAGCTACACAAAGCAAAGCAAAGAGCACTTACTCAACATTGAACCCATCGGGCTGTTCATAACTTCGTTAGGGAGCTGAAGAATATAGTCAGGAATAGTGGCACCCACTAAGAACTGAGAAACCTCATTGCTGAAATTGTTGCAATTGTGCCGAAGCAAATTGTAAGTTTCGGCAGTGTATCGAGGACTAATTTCGACCAGATACTCCTCAAAAACTTCCTTTGGTATATGAGTAACACCCAAATCTACAACCTGTAGTGGCCTTCCATATGGAGTGGCGCCAACAGGAGAATGTTGGATGCCTCCACCAAAATAATACTCGTTTCCGTACACAACAATCCCTGTGTGCCTGCAAACAGAAGACTAGAATGTTGGATGTTCAATTTAAAAAATTGCCCAATTCCTCTATCACAGAGTGCTGTCCACAGCAAGTTCAAGATTTTTATTTAAACTCTATTTTCGAATATGGAAAACTATTACATACAATCTTACAGTCAAGAGACATCTATCAACTGAGGTCATTGAGAGTAGTAGAAAGCAAAATGTCTCTCACAAAGGACAACTCAAATACAAATAACATGGATATAAGCACCACTCACCAAATGCCGTCAATAACTTTGCCTAGAAATGTTGTTGAAAGTTGGCGGGCAAGGCCTTGGCTAAGGTCATAAACGTTCAACACAACCTTGTGACCGTCCTAAAGTGATAGTAATTATATGAGAATACAGCCTAAGTTAGTATTTTATAGACGCAGACAAAACGGGAATCAAGTAAAAAGAGAAAGAAAATTCCCATGTCCCTTACCTCTTCCATTAAATCCACTACTGATGATGAAAATCAAGACAACTGCAATCAAATATCTAAATCAAGTTAATATTCATATACTAGGCCTAAAGATCCGATGCATAAAAACCAAAATTTTCTTTTCAATGTAGGTGACACATAAATTAAGGTCCCCAATCCAATCAATATTGCAACAAAAAAATTTGTATAGTAAATATTACATGGTAAATGGACAATTATCTACGGAGACAGCAAACAATATGCTGCCGAATGGCAAATACCGACTTTAATAGGCAGACACATACGATAAGAAACCAAAATTTGCTAAAATGCCTTCGATCGCTGCTAAATTGCCTTTGTGGTATTACATTGTTTGACATGCTTTTGTTATGCCTTTGTAAGGCATCACATTTCTATTTTTCTTTTTTGCAGATTTGAAGGGGCAACCTAGTCCCAGAGACGAAGGGTGTCGAACATTGCTACGAGACATGTCACAAGGACTTCCATCTCCCTCGATCAAGTCCCCATTTCACATATGGTCATTAAAGTACCAACAATTTCGAACGTAAAGTTCAATTTGGAGGCTTCAATGTAAGAAATTTCAGCCCCCCAATCAATCAAATCCGCCAGGCACGAACCTACCCAGACACCTGAAGCATTATGACAAAAACCCACCGATCTCAAATCCACCCCGTTTTCACACTATTAAACCCCAGAATTGCAACAAATCAAAATCCCCAAATCGCCAAACAACATTCCGCAATCTCAAGCATTGATCGAACAAGCGAGAAACAAAGAAAGTAGTAATGAAACTCACCGGAAAAAGGGAACGAGGTCGACGACGAAGCAAAGCACGACAAACAGGCCTCTCTCTATTGGGAATCTGGAAAGTCCTTGGAGTTGGGAGGGCAGATGCTTCTAGAACCTACCGACCACTGCGATTCCTACGCGTGTCGTATCCGTTTTGTGGGCCTACGTCGGCGTCAGGTCAACGAGGGCTTGGGCCCGTAGTCGAGGTCCTTCAATTGGCGATGGGCTTTGGGGTACAATCTTTGGAGTGTTATTCAGGTAGTGGCTCAAAAAGAGGCCCAGCCCATTATGTAGATATTATACTCTTTTTATCCTTGGATGCCCTCTCTTTGGATTCCTCCATAGCCCAAAGCCCCATAAATGTAAGCCACTTCTAATCCCAATGGTGTCAAGAAAGCAACTTTGTGACGTCCACACATGCAGTGTGAAACTGTGATCAGGGCGAAAATGAAAAAGCCAATTATTTTTAGTCAAAAGTGGGAAGGGCATAATGACGAGACACTTGATCACCTGAGCCAATTCACTTAGGGACTCTCCCACTTTTAATCGGCTTTGCTCTAGATGTCTTTGTGATTAGAAACAGTGGCTTCTTCCTCCAGGAATCCATTAAAAAGGTCGAGGCTTTTAGTCTTTGGTGTGTAGTTTTTACCATTGGAGTAAGTATTAGCTTCTCCCCAACAGAAAGTCAAAACTGTCAAAAAGTGTGAAGTTATTTTCTTTAATCACAACAAAAAAGAGTGAGGAAAGTGTGATGTACTTTGATTGGCTCATCCACAACATTTTTTTGGATATGGAAAATAAACAGCTAGATCAATAACCTACATCCGGAAAAACCATCATCCAACCAGGATTGCATAACAAACCTCTATCCAGAACAGTATCACACGTCCGGTTCAGTTATACACATAATCTAGTATCTGCATAATCTTTTAAGGGATATAAGAAGGTGTCCTGGCTCCCCACTACATGAAAGAATGGAACTTACACAAGGTCCAAACATATATTACAACTATAAACAAGAAACATAAAATTAACAAGCTTTGTGGCAAAGAACAATCACCGCTGAGCCAGTGACCATGGAATAAACAACCATATTCAAATAACCTTTTTATATGTCATTTTCTAATATAAAGAAGCATTTTGAATGTTAGCAACATGAATAGCCGGCAGCTCCCAACCCAAGATCTTCTGCTATTTTTTTTTATTCCAGCTCACCCTCGAGTTCATGAATCCTTTTTCATTGCCATCTCAGTTTCCCGCCAAAAAAAGGAAAAAAGGCGGGAAAACAAACAGCTTGATTCCCAAATAAGATAAACCCCGATTAATCCCAAATCAGAAACCCTAATTCAGCTGGACCATCCCCTAATCCCCTCCAAAGCCGTCAAACCTTTTACTCCTATTTAAAAAGATCCTTTTGCTACCCTCTCCCGCCCCAATCCTCCTTTTAGGTTTTCCCTCCTCTTTTCCTTCCCTTCTCCTCCGGCAATGGGCAAATACATGAAGAAGTCCAAGACGGCTGGGGAAGTAGCAGTCATGGAGGTTGGCGTCCGGACCAGGGCCAGAACTCTTGCTCTCCAGTCCCTCCCCAGCGCCGCGTCTGTCGCCTTTCTCCAGCTCCGTAGCCGCAGGCTGCCCAAGCCCGTCGATGTCGTTCAAGTGGGGTGTGAGGAGACAAATGAGATTTCTTGCAAAGAGAGTTCGAAGGGGGGAGCTCATGTTGGGAGGTTTTTGCCGAGAGAGTGTGTTGGAAGGGTTGAGCCCATTTTGGAAGCTTCTTCGGCTGTGGAGAAGGAATGCTTTCCGGTGGATGATCGCCGGTGGGTACCTTTTCTCCATTTATTTGCTCAAGAATTCTTCTTTCTGTCTGAATTTGTGTTTTGTTTTCCTATATATCCTACTTGTTTACTCTCAGTTGTTGAGAGAAGGTGTTTCCTGTATCCACTCTGTTCATTTTTTTTGCATCTTCTCGTCTTCTTTTTTTTTCGCCAAGTTTATCTATTTTTTAGTTCTTTAACAGGTAATTGGTTGATCAATTTTCAGATATTCACGTCCTAATGGTTTTCGATTTCTCTAATGCATTTATAGGTGGTTGTTTCTCCATTTCTGCATGTTAGGTTGATTTCAAAATCCCTTTGGTCGCTCAATTTGTAAGATTATCTTAATTTTGACTTTCGGATTCTATAAGTGTTAATTACTGTTGAAGGTCCTTACCTTTTCTAATTGCTTTCCAATGTTTTTTTCTTGTTACCTTTCTCAAAATTGAAATTATATGCATTCAAATCTTCTGGATTGCTTGCTTTTGTTGTTGTTTTTTGTAATTGGTTACTTGTTTTGTTAGGAACTTAGAATTGAATATTTTGTAATTTCGGATATTTTCATGTGTTTTCCTGCTTTGTTTACTTCAATCAATTGAAATGTTCCTGGCAGAAGTTCATGTCTTTTCATTGAAAAATAATTTTGAATGAGCTAGTACATTCAATATGTCTTTCCTGTTCTAGAGAATTGATACTGTACTTTAATTTTGCTTATTGGTTTTGGTACGGAGATGGGATGTTGTATATAAGTGATACCGTGATAATTGATACTGTATACCAATTGAGTCATTCAACTGGTAGTCACGAGGCATATTAGATTTGAGTTCCTTTAAATTTCCAATCCAAAAACATTTCAGTTTGGATTACCAATCCAGACAATTAATATGGGATGGAGGGTGTGCCAAAGACAACTACTGAAGTATCTTGGCTGCCGAAACAATTTTCAGCTATAAACATCCTTTGCCAATACCTTTTCTGTTCTTTCTTTTTTATGAATTTGCCAAAACCTTTTCACTATGTAAGAGCAGTACTCTGGTTTATTTATCTAAAGCTCTTTAATTTTATCTCTTGAAATTTATACAGGAATATGAGAGAAAGCATGCCATCTAGTCCAATAATTGCTTGTGAAAACGTTGGAACCACTCGTGCGACAACCAGAGCCGTGAAGTGTGGTGGAAATAATTGGAGAACACCAAACATAATCCATGATGGCATGCCTAGTATTCAGGAAATCAACAAGTTCTTTGATAGTACTGAGCATCTCCATGAGATATTTTCAGAGAAGTATGTTTAATTCTTCCCCTTTTTCCTTCACATCAGAAGTTATCTAATGCAAAGTTTAATTTTTACAGAACTAGTGTCTTTAACACTAACATGTTTCTTTAATGACACTGTTTTGAGCAGGTACAACTATGATTTCGTGAATGATTTACCTCAACCTGGTAGATATGAGTGGGAAAGATTGGTTTAATAGCTGCTGTGAAGATCATCTGGGCTTTCTTTACTTGCAACAAGTTGCTTTCCTCTCAGTATGGCATTTTTATACCAGTGGCATGCAAGAAGCCCAGCGAGAGCGCTGCTGTGATGTGCATTCATATGCTTCTCATTTACAGAGATAATATACATACTAGTATCATAATCGTATGTACATTAGAGAAAGTTGAGGAAGGAAGGAAAAGGTAGCATTTCTCAAAGGTTAGTAATAGGATTGTTTCTTTAGACAGGTTATATAAATAGGATTGAACTAGAAGGACATATATATGATTTGGGTTTCCTCTCATGTTTAGAAATGAGAATATTTGGAAATGAGTGTGCCAATTCCCATTTTTTCTGTTTGCAATGTGGATTCCCAAGTTGCTTGCTTGTATTCTTGAACCACTAGTTCTTCTAATGTGTAGCTAAACTATTCAAGGGCCTGTTTTCGAATCTGTTCTCGTTTGTGTTACAGAAAAATTGTTAGCAAAATTGTAGCCATGGGTGTCGATGTTGTGACCAAATATGACAGACTCCAAGCAGCCAATAATAAAATTATTATAGCCTCGCATGGGCTGAATATTATTACCCTTCAGCATATCTTTGATGCTAAATCACGAAAAAAAAATACAATGGTCTAGTGAGATCGCGCCCGTTTCACTGAAGGATACTCTCCGAAAACGATGTAGAATGTGTCATGACGATTCATTCCAATATTGCAAATTGCTTTTCATTGTTACTTATACATCACCAATTTGGCTGCTCAAAACTCTAAAAAGCAATATGGGATCCATTTCCCTGCAAAACAAGAGGTCTTAACGAGGAACATGAGGCACTTTAGTAACTCATTACTCCAATTAGAGCAACAGCAACGGAACTAATATATGGCTGCATAGGCAAAGGAGACAGTATAAAAGCGTGCATAGTACTGGCAAGACTGTAAAACAGAAGAGTTCCAAATGGTGGCTGGTAAGAATGGAAAGGTGAAAGAACGGCTTGAGGGGCAAGGTCTTCCCTCTCTGTCCTCTAATATTATGAACAAAATGCATGTTTCTTTTGAAAGAGTAAAATCCGATTTTCTGCAAAGAAAAACTTGTTTTGGTACTTAGTAGCCTGTAGGTAATAACTAATCATTTATAGGAATAGATAAATAGGCAGAAGATATTCCAAATTTAATGTCAAAGGTAACATTAAAATCAAGGGCATCAAGGACCAAACAGGACATCAATGCTAAACCTCAATATGCCCCTTGATGTAGCATGGCTTTAAATTTTCGTTTCATCAGGACAACACCTAACAGAATCTTGACATGAAATTTTTAAAAAGCATCAAGAAGGCGTGGGACATATATATCGAAACTAAGAACCACAGAGCATCTTGTCTAGAGAAAATAACAAAAAAATCACAAAGTATTGGTACAAAATAGAAATCTACATTTTTCTTTTTTCTTTTTTTTTGCTAAACAAAAGGAAGTCTACTTGTTGCCTCGACCTTTTTGATCTTTTAGTACGAATATGATATATAGGAAAAATTAACTTGAATGCAACAAATAGAACATAATCATTCCTGTAAATAACAAACAAATTGACAAACAAGGAAGTTAAGAACAAAAAAGAATCCCAGATGTTTTACTATTTAGTGTCAATTCTTAGCCTGATCTCACTCCTTGCGAAGATCAATTCCGGCCTTCTTTGCAACTGCATCCAATCCATTCTTCTCAATGGTCTTCAATGCTTTAGTGGAAAGGCGCAGCTTAAGAAACCGCTTCCCTGCCTCCCACCAAACCCTCTTGTACTGCAGGTTCACAAACTGCAGTTTCTTTGTCTTGTGATTGGAGTGTGAAACCTTGTTTGCTCTGTTTGCTTTCTTTCCCGTGAAAGGGCAGATACGACCTGATCAGCGAATATTTGAAGAATCCATAAACTTGAGAAGCATTAAAAAAAAAGAGCTACTTCTCACTGTTAGAATAGAAGAATAGGTGCACCTCAGCAGCTACTAATGCCATATAGGAATGAATAGTTAAGTCTTTAAAACATTTCATGATACAACAATTTACTGATCATAATGCTGATCAAGTAGTGCCTTTTTCGCAACAACTTGAGGTCAGCGACATGGATCTTACACCTCACTTCCAGCCTGTTTTGAGTGAACACTTTCGTAAGAGATTGCATATCCATATCATGAAAGTTCCATATAAGTTCTCTTAGCACTCCCTCTCCCACTTTTGATATCATTTACACAACTTCCCTTCGGCAATCCATTGGTCTTCATTGTATGCGCCCATACCAAGGCAACCTACATTCTCTAAGCTGTGCTCCCCTAAAGGTGTTACCACTATATTATCACATATATACTCATTCCAATATTATCTCTCCTAATTATCCCCCACATCTACCTTAGCATCCTCATTTCTACTGCATTCTATTTATCTACTCCCTCCGTCCAAAATTATTATTAACATCAGGTTTTTCCAAATGTCCTCATACTTATAATAATTCCAGATGGAGGGAGTAGTAACTTTTCTTTGGAGTCCAACATTTCGCATCATATAAGTACTACTCGACCTATAGTTGTCCTATAGAACACTTCATGATACTCCAATTTCCTTGGCAAAAAATCTGCAGAGTGCATTTTTCCTCCCAAAGTATCCAATTCCATAATAAACAAACATTGGAAGTTGCAATCCCACCATTGACCTAATCATTGTCATGATTATTTACAATTGCCAATAACATTTGTACCAAAAGATATCAAGCAATTTGGTCCATCCAATTGAACGTTTGAATGTAAAAAGTTCAGTAGTCAATTTGCATGAAAAAGATAAAAATGAGATATTTGTAAAACAACGCCGAGGGGGAAGCTTACGTGCAACGGGCTGGAGAGTGGGCGAGGCAGAGGAAGCGGGAGGCTTGTTGAGGGAGAAGCCGAGTGAGACTCTCATGCCGCCAAGCTGCGAGGTTACGAAGCGAAGCTGGGAAGCATTGGTTGGTTGGGAGGCAGAGGTGCCATGATGGTTGGTGCGGAAGAAGAGCGCGGAGGAACCCAGCAGAGCAGTGGCCATGGCTCAATCTGCTTCTGACCAGAGACAACTCAAATGGGTATAATTGCTTCTCAGAAAAAGCAGAAGATAAGAGGCGGTTGGTAAGTTCTTACGAGAGCCATGGAGTGTGAGACGCACTTCAGAACAAATTGTTGAACGGGGGATAGAGGAAATTCAAAGATTTCCATGTTTTCTTTAAAGAATCTAATTCAAGATATTCCTGCCGTTCTGTTTTAGATGTTCTATGTGAAATAATGTTGATTTTTATTAGATGACCCCAATTAATGAAGAAAAAGAGTTTCAAATCCACTTAAAATTGACCACATGGAGCACACGGAATTGCTTCTCAGGGGTGCATTTAAGAACAAATTTGTGAACATTGGGGCTGCCCTCTTTGGATAGAGGTAATTCAAAGATAGAAAAAACTAACCTGTGTTGCGTTATAGGGTGGCAGTCGTCGGATCATGTATAACAATCACTCTAGTGCACGCTACACCCTATAGTGTCCGTGAAAGTTACACTAGCTCTTTTCAAATTAAAAGATTTTAGGAAATGTTAACCGAGTTAATAGACAATCAAACATGTAAGATTGCTTAAGTTTTCTTCCCACTTTTTCAATCCAGATAGGATTGTAGGATTGCCATTAAACCAGTGCAAGATTCTCCCAACAACATTCTATCCAAACAAGCCCTCAATTTAAATTTAATGAGATCAAAGACATCTTGAAGAAGTGCTAAAGAATTGCACATGAAGGCTCTGTTTGGTTAGCACTTTTAAGAGTAGGAAATCCAAATTCTTTAGATGAATCTAGGTTTAAGAAAAGAGGTGTTTGGTTGGCCAAAATCAACTTTATTTGATGAATTTAGGTCATAGTGGCAAAAATTGTAATTTTTAAAAGAAGATAAAGGCATTTGATGACAAAAAACCTCATCATTATGGGAAACCATATTTTTTTTAACAATTACCTTTGTCATTTTTTTGCATTTACACCAAATGCCATCAGGAGAAGTTATAAGGTATTAGTTTTGGGAAATCTCCTCAGGAGGAGATTTTCCAAAAGAAGCTGAATTCTTTAGAATCCAACTTCTTTTATCCCAAAAGGAACATTTCATTTCGGTGATTAAAATCAATTAATTCCTTAAGTTACCTAGGTTTTTTATGTGTTTCAGCATTACAGATTAAAATTCTCCTTTTCCAAATTATTAATATTGTTGATTTGTGAATGAGAGGAACACTGCATCCACAGTAAATGCTAACAAAGCTTAATAATATAATGAAGCACATAAATGTAACTTCCCCAAACTTGAATGTACAATCAACTCCAATATTCTTATAGTAGTAGCTATTTTGACAGAAAAAAAACACTATATTGCCAACATCCAAAATTTGGTTGCTCTTGTGGTAATGCACATTGAACAAATGACAATTAACATATTTACAACAATAGAAAAAAAATTCTCATTGCCATTTTCGACTTCCACAAGAACATTGCTCTGTCACAAATGCCGAAAAGTATTCCACAAGCTTGATGAATTCCATTTCTTGAGCATATGGAAGTGGATAGACCTTTAGGTCAATGCAGAATGATGCATCAATGTCCTGTCACAATCACTGTTTGTCACTAAAACTTGCCACAGGGCCAGCCAGAGCCAGGTCATAATTTCTTCTCAGGCAGGTTCCTCAATCAAAATTTTAACAGGAGGAGAGTGTAGATGCATCATTTCAACAAGGAATATGTAAGATAAATATTAAATGCCAAGATTCAAATTCTGTCTACGGTCAAAAGCAACGTATTACTAAACCAAATTCTTTTTTTTTTGGATAGGTAGGACTCATACACCCTCACACACTACGTGGCAACAGGATTCGGCCCTGGGACCTCCCCCACAACCGGGAGATATCAACCAGTGCACACAGGCTGGAGTGGCTAAACCAATTTACTCTCAAAGCTGAGTTTGTGGCTTTTTCACCAAGGGTATGTTTGGTTAGAGATTTTAGGAGTGTAAAATTTGGATTTTAGGGAAGAAGCTAGAAGAAGAATATGGGTGTTTGGTTGGGAAGAAGTAGCTTTTAGGGAATAATTTACGGTTTGATGGCATGTTTCGTAAATATACATGAAAGAGAGAGGCAATTAATAAAAAAATGCAGTTTCAATTATTATTAATTGCCCCTGTCTTTTTTACGAAATTACAACAAATACTATTGAAAAAGTAAAAGCTGGATTATTTTGGAAAATCTAGGCTGCTAAACAGGCCCTTAGTAGCTCGCGCAAAAATTGCTTGTGCAGAAATTCATTCAAACATACAAACAGCTCACAGCTTGCACAAAAACTTCTCTTAGAGTTTTATAAGTCAAACCAGAAGCCAGAAATCTATATTAGTCTCCATTCTCCTTGGCTTTTGAGCAAACATTGTTGAATTATGGAAAAAATGATCTTAATTTTGTTAAGTTTCACTAAAAGCTACTTTTGGCATGCACTAGTGATGCGGACATCTTCGAGATTACCCTTTATTTAGTAGTTTATTATTTTAGTAAGTCCTATTTGCATTAGACTTTGATTAGGAATTATGATTTCCCGTATCTACTTTGGGTAAGCTTAAAATTTTAGGCAGTTTCTTGATTTAAGACTAAAGTAAGCCTATTTAGAGGCCACTACTTCTATGAATGAAAGCAGTTCAATTTTATGAAAAAAAATTTGTTAGATACCTCTGTGATAGAGATTTCCGTCAGTGTTGATTCCGACACTGGTGTTGAAACCGGGAGCCACTGGTGCTGAATCCAGTGGTGGGGTTTGGTACCGATTCAAAATCCATCTTCTGTGTGTTCTTCATCGCCGTCACCTACTCCGGAGAGATCTTGTTGTTTAAGTCCAAAGCCGCCACCTTTCGTCCAGAATCATGTCGCTGCTGTCGTGCCGACATTGTTGCTGGCCAGTTGAGATGGTTGCCCATACCTCTAGTCTTCTTTCCCAACCGACAACCATTTGCTCCGGCAACTGAACAACCGCCATCGCACATCTGCCCTAGCCATCGTCGAGCACCCGCGGCCTGGTCCTTGCACTGATTCTCCATCAAATCGAGCCAGGTCGCCATGGCGCTACCTCCAGTTGCGTCGTCCTTGTGGTCTCTTCTCCAGGCCGTTGCTCTACCAGCTCGAGCTTCGATCGTCTCTGCCTTCCCAATCGCCATCGTGCTTTGACCATGGAAAATCGTCTCGCCAATATATCGGTATCGGGACCAAACAGATACATCGATACCAATTAGTATCGGCTTTTTAAAAATTTCCAAATATCGCCGATATATCGATTTCGGACCGATATATTGGTATTTTTTGAATAATTTTTTTTTTTCAATTTCTTTTTGAAAAAAAAACTTTTATGTTTGTTTTCTATCCTAATATGCATTTTTATGCATATTTTGAAATTTATTCTTTGTTTAAATTAGTATAACTCATTTTAGAAGTTAGATTGTGAAAATATACGGTAAAAACTAGTTTTTGACTACTGATATTTTTTTACACAATATCTCCGATATATCTATGATATTTCATCTCTTTGGCCGACCGATATTTTACCGATATCCGATACGACATGCCATGGCTTCGACAGTTCCCTCTCCCTTCTATTCGAGCATGATCGGGTCGGTTCACCTTTTATTTTACCACTTGAACGACTGACCACGGTTCAAATCTTATTTTAGACAAACCCGGTTCGAGTCTGTTTTGGATCACAGGTTCAGGATTGGGTTCGGGTTTCACTTTGGACGAACCAAGTCATTCGGGTTCGGGTTTGGATTCATTCATACGAACAAGTAAGTTGCCTTCTTCTTTCTTGTGGTTTTAGCTGTTTGTCTAAGATATCATCTATGACCTAAAGTGCAAATGTGTATTATTAAACATTGAGTCGTAACATCAGATCTTGCTACTCCTAGCCTGAAACAGTTTCTTAACTGTTATTGCCTTCAACCTTTTAAATTAAATCTAAATTAATCGTAGTTATTGATATTAAATTCTTTATCGTGCCCTCTTAGGATTAATAGAATTTTAGAATTTTCTTTACTTGCTTTAATTTTGTTGGACCTCAAGTTGGTTGTCCTGCATCAACTAGCTTAGCCACTTTTACACGTAAAAACTTTAACTACATGAAATTTTACGCCACCAGCAACACAAATACAGCCTAAGCAACCAAATAGAGAAGCAAAAGTAAGCAACTCTTTAAGAAGGCAGCGCTAGGAAAAAAGAGAGCATACAGTCTATAAATAATGCATCAGGAGATCTGCAGAAGAGTTCCTCAACCTGCAGCTCTGTCCAAGATGAACATCCCCAAAGACATACCTTAACAGTATCAGACGTGATCAGTTTCCGAAATCACCAACATTGTAATCTAATTTCCAGAATTCAATAAACATACGAAGGACATGGCAGTAAAGAACCTGTATTCACAATATTCAGGCCAAGCACAGCGAGCCTTTCCATAATCCCAGTAACAGTCCTCATTCCTCAGAGGTCCACGTTTAGCTGTTCAATAATACATGATACGCTACATCACATTGTACGTAGGTAACAAAAAAAATACATAAGCAACTTCTTTACCTTTGGTTACAAATTTGGATTTTCTATGTGGATGGATGTCATGGCACATTTGAAGCCACATCTCTCTCATTAAAATAGGTGAACGAACAATGTGCCTATGGTTTGCTGTACAGGGTGATCCCAAGAGATGTCATTATACATAATTTTTTCGGTTCAGCACATGCAATTTTCGAATTAAAGAACTTTCGAAAAGAAGTTATTTTTCGATAAAAGAGTGGAAGACCTGCTCAACTATGCATGGACTCTCACATTGACCAAAGTGTCCTTAAAGGCCTTGTCCTAGCTCCATCAGGAGGGCAAAAAGAAAAGACCAAAGCGTCTTCAATCTTGATGCACATATGAACCTAATTGTGCTGCTTTCTATTATTGAAAATGGGGGGATGGCCATTGGATCACTTGGTTTTTAAAGAAGGTTAGGCAGCCATAACATGCTCCAATTTTGCAGGTAATAACACTTGTTACCAAATCATTGGCTATCCTTTTGGTCATCGTTTGCAGATGAGAAGCCGGCTTTCAGCCCATCACCTGAAGTGAATTTTTTTTGGTTGGGGGGGGGGTTGTTTCTCGGTATCTTAGTCAATATTTTGTGAGGAATTTACAAGAAATTGTATCAAAATAGATGCTGTCTACTCTTGTACCTTTATCAAGTTCCCAAACTGCAGTTCTCTTTCCAGGAATACTTTCTGCATCTTCATAGTAGGTTATGTATTTCACACGAGGAGACCTTGTCATGTTTGATTGGATATCTGAACCAGGTTGGTGGTCCACATTAAGCTCGACTTGGACGTCAGACCCATCATGTTCTGACTGCATTTGGCATGAACGATATTAGACAACTTCAGATGACATTTTTACAAGCAAACCCTACCATTGACGTAATAAAAGCAATTGACGTAAAAACATTGAGTATTTTGCAGCCTAAGTGTGAATATATAATGAAGATCATCAGATGCCTAATGCCTGAAACACTTTATGTATTACAATACTCTTAATATATTTAGAATTTCTCTGACCAGAGTTTTAATCTGTATTCTGATCCTTATTCCATTATCCTGAAATGCCACATAGTTCTGTATCTCTGAAGGTTGTAAAGAGTACCTTACATGCTACACTTTTAGGAGAATGCTTCAATTCCTCAGGCACCTTATGCATCATAATTATTTTTTAACTCCTATTTGCACACTAGAAACTATAGTAGGGTTTCTCTCTGTTGAAGAATGACAAGATAATATTTTCCATTCAATTTTTTCATCACTCGTCTATTGATAGGGTAGCTTCAATAGCTGATTTAGGCATACAGCAAAACAAACAATTATTTAAAGAATATACATAGTATTTTGGTATAAATGTTCACATACCCATCTGCAATTATTCAAGCATCCACTTTATGTTAACAAACTGTAAGGTAAGGCTTTGCCCAAAGAATATACTTCAATAAGCAGAAAATTACGAGAAAACACTCTGCATCATGAAAAGATGCTGCATCTACCTGAGGAGCCCTAGTAATGTTGACCTTTGAACCCAGCCAAGTCTTACACCACGAAAGGGAATGGTATGGAACCTGCAAAAGCAATTTTATAAAGTCAGTAAAATCCAAACTATGACAAACTACCAACACAACCATGAAAACATGACTCCTATTTACTTAAAATATACCGTCTCATCGCCACTAGATACTCCAGGGTTTCCATTAACTAAGTTCCCAGACCTGACAATTGCATAAAAAATCAATTTTACATTTCTATTGAGCCACTTAATGTTCTAAATTTAGTTTTAATACGTAGAAGGAAAAAATGACAATAAGCACTAGCTCTTATAACTAAATCTACTCAAATTTTTAATGTGAAAAATAGCACATAATTTCATGCTTCACTTGCCTTGACACAAGTGTTCCTTCAAATTCATATATAATATCAGTGATGATCCAATTGTCAGGGTATGGCTTGCCACTTGGTGCAAAATAGTAACCAACCTGTCATAACAAAGTCATAGACACCTCTATCAGAACATATATGTCATGGGTGAAATGAGACTGAACAAAATCGATAGAGAAAGAAGTTTGGCTGTTTTGGATACGATTAACTGATGGCACATAATACACAAGGAATAAAATTCACCATAGGTTACACCATATCTTTTAGGGTCTAAAGATTAATTAATAAATAATTAGAAGGATATATTATTCCCATTCTCATATTTTTTCAGTAGTAGATTAAAAATGGATGCTAAATGCACATAAACATAGACAGTACCTCCGTCTTCAAGTCTAGACCATAGATGCAAAAAACATTCTTTATAGGTGGTCTATCCCAAGGTGTAAGAGGATTCAACACTGGATCACCATGATACAGTCTGAAATTGAAGCAAAATAGGTAAGCCAAGTAGTTCAGACGAATTACATCTCCCAAACGTTGAATCTCTTTGTAAAACACACATCATTGGCCGTTTGTTGTATGTGGTGATAGTGGAGGTGCGGATGTCTTCTTATAAATTTCATATCTCAAGTAGTATCTCAGTATTTAGAACAAAATACGGCTACTATAGAGTAGCATTTGCTTCTACCAGAAAACAAAAACAACCGAAAGTTTAGATACACATCTAAAAAAGCATAAAATGGTTTAACTATTTACTTGTATAATTGGTTCAAAAGGCGTTTGCTGTCCGGATCATAATCGTCAATTGCTTTGAAGAAAGTACCATCTGATATTTCTCTGGCAGAAAAGGATAACTGTACTGGGAGCCCACACTTCATGCCAGAAGGAGTTACCTGAGAAGTTACCCCGGACATTGACGGATAGGCATCAATACCTGAAGTAACACAGATATTAAAAGACAGTAAACAAACAAAAATTTCTACTATAATGTCAAATTTTGCTACAGGAGTTTCAGGATGTAGTCAGGCACCTTGAGTACACGGGATTTCAATATTTACTATATTTGTGGGCCATCCAGAGTAATTTGTCTTAAACTCTATGTCATCACAGCGGTAAGTAGCATGGCCCCCCCTTCCCTTCCTCTCAAACACATGCTTCCAATGTACATCATCAGCCTTACAATACCCCGAGAATGGCATCATCCATAAAGAAGAGCCAAACGAATTGTACATCAGTCGAGCAGTTCCCTAATTATTTGTATAAACAAATGGCATATTTTAGTTAATAGATCCATTTCACTGAATGCTCACAAATCTTCAAAACTTCAAACAGAAGTTAGCAGAATCATAAGGCTTTAAGTAGATACAGGAAGAAGAAACACAATCGGATACACATGATAACAACTATAAAGTATAATTAGGACTGGTAAAATGGGACTGAGGGAGTAGTTTAGATTCAACATAGGGGACAAAAACCTATCCTCACAAAGCACTTCGGTAGGTCATATTGACGAGTTGGTTTTGAACATTAGTTGAACCACATTTTTTAGTTTAAACAAGAGTTTCCTACTTCAAATGGGCCAAGGCAATGAATTTCAAGAAACTAAAGTTGCTTTGTTGATATGAATTACGGGAAAACATCTGCAGTTTCTTCCAATAAAAATGCACAAGAAGAGAATAGAGAGAAGGGGGAACCTCAGCAATGGGAAGACCAAAAGTTTCACCAGAGAGAGTTGCTTTCACTGTCTCGATAGCACCAAGAAGAGGAGCACCTGAACTCAGATGAACCATCAAATGGGTAAACAATCATAATAGAAAAAATACCTTTTAAGAGCGGAGCAAGAGTATACCAACTGCAAAATAGGCATGTATATGCTCATCAAGCCATTGTAAATATTGCTTTGGTGGAATTTCAAGCTTGAGCCATTCCAAAAAGTACCTAAACACATTGTTTCCTAACGAATGGGCAAAAACTAAACATGGGCCTCCACGAAGTTTAAGGGCTATCTCAAAAGTCAACCTGCAACATTCAGCAACGCTAAGTGTGAGTCACAAAAGCAGCAACACAAACAATTCCAAACATAATAATTCACAAGAATAAATAATGTCTAACATATAATTTTTACAACTTGTTTAGAGCCACTTAAGATAGCACAGAGTTTCATATAAGAGATATACAAACTTTAGCTTGTGAAAATAAAGGTCTCGCTCTTCCAGCATTGACGCAGACAGCCTCCAATCGTATGGAACTGCAAGAATTGCATTTGCCTCGATACCAAACTCAATGCACCATTTAATCCACTCCTTCCATACTGAGGAAAGAGGACCTGGACATTCCATCATTTGTAAACAAGTGAGCATAAAGCATAGTAGACTACCTTCATAACTTGAAACTTCCAATCTGCTGATAAATGGTAGAAGAAAGGTAACTCGACCTTCGTTTGCATTTTTTTAACCATCCAGGACGACTCATGTATATAAGAAATGAATCATACGGATGGAAGTCCCAGTAAAAGGACGCTCTTAGGACAATGGTCTAAGACTCTAAACTGTCAAACATGAATTACATGGAAAACAAAGCGTCACATTAAGCTAGTATCTGTTGGGTTTTTGTTGTGGAATATGATGGACCCATATGCCTTAGATGGGTTTTGGTTTGGGTAGGAAGGCCCAAATTAAATTAGTGGTGAGAGCCCATTAATGGAATTCCATCTAAGGCTCACATTTGATTGAGTGATTGAAATAAAATTAGTAGTAATATAATATAAACTTTGTGCAAAATTGATTGTGCTAAGTTAATTAGGAGATTCCTTTAGTCCCACATAGAAAGCACACTTAAATGTGATAGAGTGTATATGAGAAAAGAATCTTTCTCTATGTGTATCTTATGGTTGTGGAGACTCTTCCCAATTGATGGTGTAGACATTCATTGGTGTACATAAAGGTACACACACGCGCACGTGGTGTGGCATTGTGGCGCTTTAGTGGGACACTTAGCACTCGCATCTAGAGCCTTTGATTTTTTATCAAATGGCTAATCATTTTGTGGAAATTAGGAGCCGATCGATCGTATCTACTGTAATTTTCGCAAAACTGAGAATTCACCCGAGGCGATCGATTGCCTATGATCGATCGCGTTTACGGTTACGTGCGGTTTTTGACTGTTTTCTTTTAAAAATTGCATCATTTCTTTACAGAAAGAACCCAATTGATTTATACTATATATACTGAAGGAAAAAACACGAATTTAATATATAGAAGATATAGAAAATACAAATTATTCTTGATTTTCTCTTCCTTCTTCATCGGTGATTCCTCTTTCAAAAAGGCAATAGATTCTTTTCTCTGAATTTGAGTTTGACGAGAAGAAGTGTACCGCTTGTCAAATTGGTCCATTGTATCTTGGAAATAGATTGCTGGAGAAAGTCCGTCCATTTCGAAGTCAGCAGTGTAATCGCTATGCCTCGAAAGTGTGGATTTTTATATCTATTTCAAGTTCTATTTGAGTATAAATCAACATCAACGGGTAACGTGCATTCCCTCTTGAGTACTATTACTCTAAATTTTCCAACAGTATACTTAGCACACGTGATAAGAGCCTGTTTGGTTAGGTGAAAAGAAAGAAATGGAAAAGACATAATTTATAGAAAAGAATAGAAAAAAGGACCCTTTTCCTATGTGTGTTTGGAGAAAAGAAAATTGGATTTTCCTTCTTGTGTTTGTATAGACAGAATAGAAAAGAAAATACATTTTAACTTCATGCATATGTTTTCTCTTTTTCTTTCTGTTTGAGAAAGAAAAAGTAAGAAAACGGTACAAAGGCATTTCTCCTGTGGGCCACATAAGAAGGAAAACATGTTTTCCGCTGTTATTTTCTTTCTCGCTAACGCTGGAAAAGAAAATCATTTTGAATTTTCTTGCTTTTGCTTTTTCTTTTCCTTCTAGCTAACCAAATGCACCCTAAAAGATGAAAGGAGTACAGGTTTTGCTCACCTGTTATATAGCCAGGGTCGAGCTCTGTAATTGCAGAAAGTACACCATCAGGGCGTGACTTACATTGGGGATGGTCTGTTTGATTGTAAGGATCGAGCATCATACACTTAAGCCAACAATTGAGAGCAGAGAGAAGCTGCAGAAAGCATTCAGAAAGGCTCTTAGTTCAACCCATTTACATATCATTCCAACTCCTTTTCACCCAAACCACTCAAACTTGATTAGTGAGTTATATGTTAGGGCCTTGTGCACACCTGTCTTGACATAAAGACACCAGAACGCAAACAAAATTTTCATATGGGAACTTTTCATCCTTTCCTAGTAGTATTCACTGATACAATTAGTAGTCATAGTTCAAAAGGGTACAGGTGGGGAGCATAAAACCAGTAATAAGACTGAAAAATAAGCCTTTAAACCAGTAGTACTCATTGATAACATTCATAGTCTTCCCTAGTAGCATTCATTGATAATTTAGTATTCATAGTATTCATCAATAAAGTAACACTCAGAACTTGTCAACCTTCCATTTTTCATAATAAAACGAGTAAAAAGTTAATGCAATGGTATCAGATTTCCATTTTCCATGCAAGTCATATTATTCTCTGGTATTGGAAGCTTCCAGCTTTCTTTTTACTTTAATCATCCAAGAAACGTCATTCCATTTCTGAATAACTAGCAGAATCTAAGTATACATGAATATTTTGAAGAAGGAAAGAGTAGCATCAAGTACTGTTCATGTGATCAAAACTGAAACCTGAGCACAATACTTCAAGTCCAGAGAAGCAGCAAAAACAAAACCCTGGAGTAGCAGACACGAAAGAAACGAAGCCGGAGAGTGAGCTACCTTGGTGGTGTCGAGCCAGACCAAGTCGAGCGGATTAAAGTTCAGCGGGGAATAAGGGCAGCTAAGGACAGACCAGGCACGGAGCTTCGTGGAGGCGAAGCCCGGGATAATGATCCCGGAGAGCTTGGAGTAGTCTCCGGAAAACTCGCTGGCACCGACGGAACTGCGCGGGAGAGATGCAAGTAGTACGAGTACGAAGATCAGGCCAGGGGGAGACGGCAGAGGAGGACGACTCCGGCGAAGCTCTCCCATCGGAGAGAAGCTCGGAGACCGGCAACGACGAGTCGACGGAGACCGGCGATGGAGGGGGAAGTCCGGTGCAAGTTGAAAGAAATGATTGGGTGATTTGCATTTTCACTTGCTTTGATGTTCAAGAAATTGCAACAGTGATCCTTTCTATTTGGAATATTGCACGTGTACCCCACGAGGGTAAGAGAACTGGTAATAAAACACACTTTTGGTTGCATTATTACATTGAAAATACATTAACTAAGATTTTATTTCCGATAACATTGGGGGTAATTTAGTCAGTAAAATTACAAAGGTTAGCATCAAAGGGTAGGAGTATAATCTTTTAAACGTGAAGGGTATAAGTGAAATTTTAACGAACGTAGGAGGTGTAAATGTAATTAACAAATAATAACTCGTGGAACATGCCAAATGAGCAAATTTTACTAGCTACGTACCTTTCTTGGTTTGTTGTCTGCGCTGTTTTGGAATACCTTAAATGCCCACCAATTTTATAATACTTTCGACGTATGTGGTAACTTCCAAATTTACTCCAATCCTATAATATTTATGTAACTGATTTCAATGAGTCAACTCTTTGGATTAGGAACTTATTAACCAGAAAGATCAACACTAACGTTTCACCCCACACTTCCCTAGTTCAGACACTGCTCAGACCTTGTGTGTCCTGGCTAAACCGGACACTCTTCGAATTACAATTCTATTACAACTAGGAAAATGTCATACAACACTAAATCAAATCATTCAAAGAAATTAAATTTAAAATTCACTTTCCTATTTTAGATCGACCAACATAAAATAGAGTAATCCATACCGTGAATAACTTGTACAATATAGATTCTACATCTTCTCCAACATAACCTGCCTGTAAATGCAGCATAAACCATCATCAATTTGATTTTTTTACAACGGAAGTAGAAGAATGAAAAGAGTTGTATGCAGCAACATCGATCACAATACACAAGAGTTAATTCAGGAAAATATAAGCAAAATAAAACATACTTTATTGAAACATCATTACTGAATCATAAAGTTTACTGAAACTAGACTTAATTCGTTTCAAGCCACCAATAGTTAGAATTAATAAACTGAACGTATGGATCCCCCTACAAAAGATGCCTTACACACTCTTGAAAGAACCAATGTGACTATTAAAAGGAGCAACTAAAAAAATGGTGACACAGATAATGATAGTTATAGCACCATTTCATATCTGGATGTGCCTTAAATGTTGTTCATTAAATTATTAAACCCCATCTAGAGGCATCATGGGGACGGCCTGGAACATCCGCAATCCACACGCTGCTGTGGAATCAAATAAATGCATAGAATGTATAAAAATATAGGAGAAAGCGCAAGGGAAAGATATAAACTTGCCTGTGTCAATGTTGTTGCGTATGACGAAAGGTACGTTTACAAGGGAAACGATATTTGTACAGCAGATTTCTACACATTTTCCATACACAACTAATGTATATGGAAATGTGTAGGAATCTGCTGTAGGGTTATCACTGCCCAGATATCGAGCTAATGTTAATGAGTCCTAAGTTTCAACCCTGGGAGTCCGCCTAGGTTGTCCTCCATCAACAGCAGCCGCCGATCATCGGAATCGACGGTGCACAGGCAGGTAATGTGCGCTCTAGCAAAAAACGCATGTACAATAGGAGGTGTTTTTGGCTGGAGTATACAATGCATGCCTGGGACCACCAATCATGACCATCGTCGACTTTGGTTTGCGTGGAGATATTGTAGTTGAAATCAAGGTTTTAAAAATTGGACCGATTATTGACCTAGAATTCTTGTGGAGTAGGTCCAACTGGTTGCTGATATCATCAATACAAAAAAAAATGGAAAAAAACCCTCCCCCCTTCCCAAACCTTTATATGATATAATTTTTTTTCATAGTCTAATGTTCCTTGTGATAACCATATTACAAAAAATAAAATTTATAAATAAAAAATTAAATATTTTTTTAAACATAAAAAGAGAAGATCCTACTAAGATCAATGTTGAAAGAAAATAAAAAGATGTTGTAAAGAAAAAGAAATAGAAGAAATTGTGTTGGAAATGGGTTTGGGTCATGGTTTTAAAAATTGGCCTAGCCCGATCGGCCCGACTCGGTCCAACCAAGCTAGTTAAACTGGGTCAATTGACCCGGCTCGAAAAAATTACTGGCTTCGGTCAAACTGGATGATCCGGTCCGGTTCTTAAAACCATGGCTAAAATCCTTTAGGTGGATAAAAAATACTTAGGGCTTAACTGATGTAGGCTAACCTGGTGTATATGATATGGGTTTTGTAAGTACCCGAGGGGATAGGTGGCGATACAATGTTTTAAAAGGTTGGTTTGCTTCCTTCTAGTTGGGTCCAACCCTACAGTGGCGTTTGGGTAGACAATCCGCTGCCGGTGTGTAATAAATATTTAAAATATTGACAACAATATGATAGGATTGATTTTGTACAATCAAACTAGGCATGGATTGTTACATTTTCAATTGTGGACATCTAGATTGTTGATCTATACATGAAATATGTATTTTATTATCTTCTAAGCTTATGATTATACTGGTGTTTGATTAGAATTTCTACTACTTTAACATAGTTTTTGGTTTTTGTAGGAAACAAGAGTAATACACAGAAATAAAGAGAAAAATAACTTGAATGGTTAAATTATCATAACTTCGTGTACAAATGTCGGATTGGAATGATTCAAGCTTCATGTTAAAGTTCAAGAAGTCAGCTTTCCAACACCACCAACCACACACAATTCGGAGTTCGGGACAGAAAGTTATAGCCATTTGAATTTTATGAACAGTAACTACGATCGATCGGCTATCAATGTGATCGATCGCCAAAGCCGTAAAAGCAGTGTATGGAAGGAAACGATCGATCGGACTCAAAATGATCGATCGTATCTACTGGAATTTTTCAATCGTCGAAGACAGTAACTACGATCGATCGGTATCATGCGACGTTGATCGGCAAAGCGATCGATCGGGGAAAAATAACGAAGGAATTGCGATCGATCGGCAAGCGAATGATCATCAATACGGAGCAATCGATCGCCGTGTGCGGCAAACCGAAATAAGACCTATTTCGACTTGGATTTGGAAGGGGACTCTGTGGTTTCTCTTCACTCTTATAAATAGGCCTTATGGGAGAACGTTTTGGGCATTCAACCTTGGAGAACCAAAGCTTTATTGGAAACTAGAGAGGAGGAAGAGAAGAGGTCTTTTGGAGCAAAGAAGAAGAAGGATTCATGACGATGGATCTACATAAATAGGCTTTTCTTTTCTCTCTTTCTATGTGTAACTAAATTCCTTGTCAAGGCTTGATGAAACCCTAGATGTGTATTGCTACTCTTGATAGTTTAATTCTATAAAGTTGATTATAATTAATGCTTAATGCGATTTCATGAGTTTCTTTTGAGTGCTTGATCATAGACTTGATTGATTATGAATGAAATTAGATATTGTGATTGATTTTATGCCCGATCAAGGATAAGATTAATTGCATTATAATAGAGTTGTGATTGATTCTATGCCCGATCAAGGATAGGATTGATTACACAATAGTGGATGAACTTTCGTGTCCGATCAAGAACGTTAGTAAATTCATTATTAATTCGTGTGTCCGATCAAGAACACGAATTACTATATCATGTCAATGTATGCTTAATAATAATTAAGAGTAGTAATTGCATGTCTAGTGGTAGATTCTCTACCTTGATATTTCTCCATATTGATTAAATCTCAGTTAGATTAGATAAAATCCATTGCTTTCTTTAGAATTAATTAAACTACATCTTTTTCTTCTCTTGAATTTGGTAAAGTATTCGTCGTCCCTGAGGTTCGACAACCCTTTAATACTCGCCGTAGTACAATTGCCTTGTGCACTTGCAAGGGTTTATATTTAAACGATCAATTGTCTACAAGGCAACTCAGGTAGGGTTGTCTATCCAGACGAACCCTAAGGCTCGAACACCCCTTATATTATGAAAATAAACTAGACCTACAAGTGTGTTTAGGAGGTCAAAGTGGGCTCAAATTGCAATTAATTTTCTCTGCTTGCCCATGAAAATACAAAAACCACTTCAAGTAATTACACAACATAGCCCACATGTTTAGAGCAAAATAAAATCACACACGAGCCACTGCAACGAAAACGAACCTGAATGGCAGTAGTAGATGGTAACTGTAAGCCCATTTATCAACGCTTATAAAGCAACACATGAGCTCTCTCTTGTTTGTGGTAGCGTCAAGTAAAAGAAGCACTAACTATGATAGCTACGGGGCTGTTTGGGGCATGAAAAATTAGCTCCATCCACGTGGATTATTTTGGAAAAATCCGCCTAAAGAGTGGATAAAGCGGATAATCCACTGACCAGCTGAAACATCTCATGCCCTAACTCAGTCGTTAAAAAAGAAAGAAAAATTCGGCTTCTCACTAATTGGATCAAAGGCCATTTAGTTAGGCTTTTTATGTGGATATGAGATGCAGATTATTTCCTTTTTATTTTTTCATTTCCGGAGAAATGATTATTAAAATCAAGCCTGAAGATCATAATCATGGCAGGGCTTTTATGGGAAAAAAGGGAATTTCAGTCACAATTTTTTTTATTTATGCATAATTACACTACCAATTTTTTCAATCAAATAACATCAATGAGTGAGTCAGGCTTGTATACAAAGACTAAAAATTGTCCATTTTTACTATGAGCAGGAAATAACATAACTATATTTTTTTTTTCAAAATAGTATAATTATATTTATTTTGGGAACTAGCCCAACCTAGCCATGGTTGCACGGTGGGGACAATGTGGGTAGTGGAATAGAGGCAGAGATAACGAGTCTGTGACTCTGTGGTGACGATGACGATGAGGGATCTTTGGTCGTAGGTGATACTAGACAAGTAGCGACGAAGAGAAGAGCGAAGAAGACGAGCGACAGGGAAAGGAGCAACGGTGAAGTTATTGGTGCCACTGTGCAATGGTATCTCCTGATGACCTGATCATTAACATCATATGATTGCTGTCAATGGTTTATCTGAGGTGATAGTCACTTGTATAAAAAATTATATATTATGCAATAATATAATGGGGAAATTATATAAAAAATCACTAAATTTTTTTCCAAATTGGCTTAGTATAGCAAATAATTCCCAAAATGGTGCTCTAATATGCCACGTAGGCACCTGCGTGGCGCGGGTGCTTGTGTGGCTTTTTTATTTAAAATTAAACCGAAAGGCACGAGAGGCGTCGGTTCAATCGATGCCTTTCACTGCATTAACGTTTTTCGTCCCATTTTAAACAGGCAGTCACTTTAATGATACATATCTCTCTCATTTCTAATCCGTTTTTGTCCATTTTTTTTACTCTTCCTTATTTTTAGTACTCTTTCTGGTTATAATGATATCACAAAGATGTTGAGCCATCACATACCATTTATTGTAGTTTTTGTAGTATTTTTTTCGATAAATAGTATGCAATGGATCAATATCTTTGTGATATCATTATGACCAGAAAGAGCACTAAAAATAAGGAAGAGTGAAAAAAAATGGGCGAAAACGGATTAGAAATGAGAGAGATATGCATCGTTGAAATTATCACCCCTTTAAAATAGGACAGATTTGTTATAGTGGGACAAGTTTCAACGATGGTATGTCTCTCATTTCTAATCCGTTTTCGCCCATTTTTTTTTCGCTCTTCCTTATTTTTAGTGCTCTTTCTGGTTATAATGATATCGCAAAGATGTTGATCCATCGCATGCTATTTATCGAAAAAAATATTATAAAAACTACAATAAATGGTATGTGATGGCTCAACATCTTTGTGATATCATTATGACCAGAAATAACATTAAAATAAGGAAGAGTGAAAAAAAATGGGTAAAAATGGATTAGAAATGAGAGAGATATGTATCGTTAAAGTGACTGCCTGTTTAAAATAAGACGAAAAAAGTTAACGCAGTGAACCGACTCCTCTCGTGAATCGTGAAGTGTTGGTTCAAGGTTCAACCGACGGCTTTCTCCCTTACTCAAGAGGCGTCGATTGAACCGACACCTTTCGGTTTAATTTAAAAAAAAAGCCACGCAAGTGCCCGCGCCATGCGGGTGCCTATGTGGCATGTCATATCACCATTTTGGGAATTGTTTGCTAAGTAAGCCAATTTGGAAAAAAAATTTTTGGTGATTTTTTATATAATTTCCCCTAATATAATTATACTATTTCAAAATAATCTCTCCCAATCAAAGAAGAGCGAAAGAGAGGGAAAAAAGTTTTAATTTTTTTAGAAAATAACATAATCCCAAATTTATTGGATGACGGTACTTAAAATTTTGGAACTTGGTATTGTAATAAGTATTTGAGCAAATCTTTTTGGGCTCTAGTTTTATGAAAATAAAAAGTTCTTTGTGACCGAATGTCAAATTCCCCCTAAATGGCTGGGCCTCGACGATTAGCCTGAAACTGTGATGTTTTCCACGTAAATTACCGGCGGTAGGTCACCATGTAAATCTTTTTCCTTTCCCATGAAAATACCTTGGAACTCTTTGTACATGCCAAACGATACAGCATAACATAAAACATAGTATACCGATCGCGAAAGTATAGAAGATAATAATCCATATATTGACCCAAAATTGCCTCATTCTGAAAGGAAGATTGGCAGCACAATCACAAACAGTATAAAATTCAACTGACCCTAGTTCTAGCACTCATGCAGTTGCGGAACCAAGAGAGAAGACCAATATGTCAGAATAAACAAGCACAATAAACTTAAAATGAATAGTTGCTGATCAATGTAGCATTTCCATCTCTGACAGTAACGTAGCTCTGATATTGGTAGCCTAATATCAGGTCCAGGAGCATGCAAGCTTGTCTTGGTACCAAAAAGGACAATCTTCATTGCACTGGATGGCAGTTCACAATCTCATGGCAAAACTCAGTGCCACTGTTCAACTCCTCCATTCTATTTCTGCTAGATCCCGAATGCTACTTACTAGAAAACCTTGCTCTGTATAGATCATAGGGCACATAACTAGCCAACACTATCCGATCTCCATAGGTCCGCCCATGCAAACAATGTGCAGCTGAGCAGGCAGCTTCTTTCCTTGCATACTCAATGAGAACGCAGCCCTCCTCAAACACACCACGCACATCATCACTAATCTGATCAGTATTGTCGCCATTTGTTTGCTCTGTTACATCCAATTCAGGTGATGCAGTTTTTCCTAATTCCTCAGTTTGCTCCAGATTCCCATCAGTATCACCCAGTTTAGCACATGTGTCCCCTGCAGAAGTGACAGCATTCTGATCCTTGTTATTGCCAGGCAAAACAGGTTCCTCAGGCCTCACAATCGAGTGTTGCTGGCCTGCCTCATCATGCCCGTTATGTTTGTGTTCACAAACTGGTTCCTCATCATTTAATTCAACATCTTGCACAACCTGCGGTTCAACAACAACTGAAGAATTATCTTGTATACTTTCTTTCAGACCCCAATGTTGGTGCTCCGCGTCCTGTCCAATCATCTCAGCATCACTGGAAGAACCCTGAAAAATTCCTTCAAAGCCAGTAGCACCATGTATCCCGACCACTTCTCTGATGGAATTGTGCTTTTTATTGTACTTGACAGTATTCAGAGACTTGACTGTGCCAAACCTACAAGAATATACAATGTCCATATTTTCAAAATTGCGAGCAAGATGTCACTGTGCACTTTACAGAGTGTCATTCTTTGAGGTGTTATGGCCACCTACCTAGCGCACTCTAATCGTATATCCTCCAATGTTTCTTCCAGTTCGGATTCACTAAGCAGAGAAAAACTCTCCTCATCGAACTACATATATAACACACATATATTATGACGAAAATCACACCATAATAGTAATACTGCTTTCAACATAGAGACCATCATAGCATACCACGTTCTGTAGCTTCAAAACCTGTGTTGGATTCTCAAGCAGTGGCCTTGCGTGCTCAGGAATACCATAGAAAGGAGGAGCTTCAACAATTTCCTGGGTACAAAAACACTTACCATAATTTCTCCAGAATATCATGTATTCAGGGAAGCAGACAACTAGAACTCGTTAGTAATGAAAGATTTAGGAAGAAAACCTCTCCGGATATATTAGGTAAAGCTTGAACCACAGTTAAGACACTTCCACCCAACTTCATCCCATTCAATCCAGCGCATGCCTTGAGAGTGACTGAATGATCCGCATACTGAAACAATAATCTCTACACATGAGTCCCTTCTGTCAAGACCATGCTAAATTTATGTTCCATTGACAAGAGAGAAAGATCACTTGTAGTAGTTCATAAAAAGTTATGATCGATAATATATTGTGTTCAGCAAACTACAAAGCCAATGAAATCTTAGATGTTATTTTATGTCGATTCATCCAGAACTCATATACTCACAACCTACAGGTTACAGCCAAGTTTTATGCAGACGAAACAGTAGAACTGAGTCAACTTAAGGGACAGTAAAATAAGTAACACAGAAATACCTCCAAAAAGGCAACAGGTTTGTCAAAATCCTTATTAAACTCGAAGTGGTATGCCTTCAAAACTCCAAATGATTCAACAATCTCCATGAGCTGAAATAATTGGCACACAGATATCACACATTCAGATAAGAAAAAACTGAAAACAATAGCATGCATATTTATTGGAGAAAAGTAAGAAGCTACCATGGGGTGACACTTCAACAGGAGAAAGTACCTTATCAGAGGAAATGGCACACGAAATTCCACCAATGAAAATCTGCGCCAATTTTTTGTATATTTCATTAGAAATTAAATTATATACGCAAAATATTAGTCGATAGAAGTTTCAATATATATGAAAAAATGAAGAAGGCCCAGATCAGGAGAGTGTTGCATCACAATATAAACACCTTCCTCTTTCCATACTAAACTGACAACACAAAAAACGACTCCATTTTCACACTCCAGCCAAAATGCATCATATTGCAACCAGCTCTACAAATGCTCAATTCATTACCTTGATAAATCAGTTCTTGACGACAATTTTTTCAATTTTATGAACATCTATAATTCTATACATAGTTGGATGATTCTCTTACTAACAGAGTTCAATTTAAAAATGGCTATCACATAGAACATGGAAAACTGTAGAAACAGTAGCGGCATCGAATGTATACCTTGTGCGGTGAGTCATTTACAAAATTCCATACTGTGGCCACCGCCGGAGCAGATTTTTCTGGAATTCCAGTCTGCATGAAAATAGTAACTGTCTGAAAACCTGCTGCATGAATGGTGATCACCATATTTCAACTTCAAAAAACAAAGGGATATGACAGCAATCACGGCTCAAAATTTTAAAATCCATCGACAATGCCAATAAGTAGCAAAGAAGAATCAAAATAAAAAGAATATGCCTATGCTATTTCTTGTGAAAGAGTTGGCACAAATTAGGCTCAAATGGCGGCGTAAGATCCATGTCAACAACCTATTTTGTGCCAACTCTAGCTTATATTGTGCCATCCTCTCACAGCACCTTGATCCGTTATAGCCTACTTTGTGCCAACTCTTTCGTAAAAATAGCATAGTTATATCCTCTCTTATTTAGCATATGATAGATGTGTGCATAAATAATGCAAGAAGGGAGAAATAATGGACAATCATCTCCAACAGACCATCTATTTTGCTGAAATATCGCATGGAAACATCAGACTGGAGATTTCCTCCAAACGCCAATCCCCATCACCACTTAAAATGGCAAAAAATGGCTGTGCCGCATCGCAAATCACACAGAAAAAAAGAACAGTGTTGCCATTTTTTTGCCACTTAATTGCACAACATTCTAAGATATGTGTTGGCAAATATTCCAATAAAGAAATTGCAGTTTAGTTATGATTTTTAATATTGAAAAATGAGCATTACCATTTTCAGTAATAATATCGGGACTTTGCTTTGATCATAATAATCCAAATGATCCATATAGGAAAAAGATTCAACACTGGAATAAACTTTTTCTTTTGGGTCAATCTGGAAGAAACTTTATAAGGAATTTGTGAGTAAAAAATCCTAGAATTAACTCTCTTAAGATCTCTTTTTATTACTTTTATCTAAAGCTTCCTTTTTGTTTTTGGGAAAAAAAGGTTCAAAGCATCTTTTGCTCACAACTTCAGTCCGATAAATGTTTCCAATCATATCTAGGATTTTTCTTATCTCTGACTAATATGGCTGCATTCTCTTCCAATCAGTAATATGTTGTGGAAACTAGGTTCTCTCGTATTTATAATTCATTTCTCAACGGCGAGGCCAAGCAACGACATAGGAAGCAAGAAAGTGCATATTAACATCCAACGATAAATGAACTTAAATCCTCTTTGGTGTGCCCTGGATTATTTAGCATTGTTCATACTAAACAAAGCAAATGGAACTGGACTAACTTATCATCAGTCAGAAAACAATCACCATAAATGTTATTTTGGAAAGAAGCTGCTATGTCATGACAAGCTTGCCACTACTCCAGAACGACATCTTCTCTTAATTTGTCACCTCCTTCATTTCCACCTGAATGTGAATTATGACAGACCCAATATATATACCCTATTTGAGAAAGATCCAACATGATCGTCAGACAATATCTCAGAACTTAAAGACAAAAGATAGCAGAGGAAATGAACTTATCATAGAATGAAACAGAATAGCAATCCCAAAAAGAAGGAAAAGAAGCCTACCAACATCATACTTTAGAAATCAATTAAAGGACAAAGTTCTCAAAAGGCTGAATATCCAAGGGTGCTCACAAGCCGGGGCAAGTAGAGTTTTGGCTTGCTCAAGGTCACTCAATTTTAGGTACACACAATCAGGATATATAGGGGTGCTAGAGGCAAGTAGAGCTTTAAATGGCTGAAGCTAAGATCAATTTAGGCCAACGCAGAGCCAACTCAAACACAAGCTCAAAGGAGCTGAGCTTGACGGGGATCAGTTTTATCAAATTAAATAACGAAGAAATGATTACAAAGTTACTGTTTTTACAGAATACACGCAGCTTTAAGGATATATACATATACAACACATATAAAACCTAGGAAAAACCTAGTCTCCTAATTTCAGACCTTAGTCGTTTCTATCTAGGCCAAGCATGAGCTCAGCTAATCCATTGCATGTTCAAGCATCAAGCCAAGCACAGCGAAGTCAAGCCATTGAGCCAAGTCAAGCTGGCTTGACTTGATAGCACTCCAAGCCAAATTCATCACTTCAAACTGCTAACAAGATCCAGCTACTTTTCTCACCATTACACCCCCACTATCATCATAATTACTCGACCATTTGCTACTTCAATTAGTCATCAGCATGCAAACTATCACTAACAACTGTTCCTGAATATATGTTTCCAAAAAAGAAGGGGCAAAGATCGGTCTCCCACGAATTTGATGGGCAATTTATCATACTATTATGAATTATTCCTCTCACAGAACCTTGATCTACAAACCTTTGGCTACCAGGCCAAAAGAAGTAAAAAAATAAGTCATTAAAAAACATATCAACATGAAAACTTTGCTCTGGAAAAGGGATAAAGTTTCCCCGCCTGGGCATTCTCAAGAATGCCAGAAAGAACAAAGACCTATGAGGCAAACAGTGAGGCACTTAAGAAGATATGACAGCGTAGCTGATTAACATAGCATAATGCTGAAGGAAATGTGTCAAAAGCTCATGGCATAGTAGAATGACCCAAGGACAACATGTGTTGTTAGCACCAAATAGGGGCATGAGGTGCACTAATAAACAATGATAATGTCAAACATAAGCCGGTAAAAAACTCAACAAAATTTCTCTAAAACAATATGTCTAGCAAAACTAAAGCTGCAATGCAATTGTCACTCTCAATCGAAATTATCTCATCTTCAAGAATCTGTTGGTTGCTAAGCAAATTTTGCTGATATTGCAAGCAAAAATTGATGACCTGAACCAAGTAAATTCTGTTAAGATTAGTCAGCTACTCATCCAAGATGGTTCAGCCGAAAATGAACTGCTACAATGCAGTTCTAAGCCACCATGAATGCAGCAAATGTGAAAGACACGGTATACCGAAAGTGTTTAACCATACAAATTTTGAATTCCTATGAAAAAACATATGTAGCCTTGAAAAAATTCTCAGAAATTTCCTGAGAAATTCAATTGTCATGTACGTTGGAGGGTGATATTGAGGAAAGAGGCAGCAATCACATGTACAGTTTTGATCACCATAATCATAACCAAGTCCTGCAATTTCGCAATAATTTGGTCGGCGAAATGGATCTTATGCCTCCATTTTAGCCTGTTTTATCCCAACTCTTTCGTGAGATAGCATAGTTATACCTTTTCATATAGACTCCATCCAAGCTCTCTTAGGTCTCCCTCAGCCTCTCTTGGCATCATTTACATGCATCCCTTCCTATTTCCTTACTGGGCATCCATTGGTCTTCTTTGTATATGCCTACCAATGCAACCTACACTCTCTAAGATCCTCCCCTAAAGGTATTACCCCTAAGTTCTATTGAATAAATTTGTTTCTAATCCTAGCTTTTCTAGTTATCCCACACATCCACCTGTGCATCCTCCTTTCGGCTCCATTTGATTTGTCTATCTATTTATTTGGGGTCCAACATTCTGCACCATAGAGCATTGTAGGCCTAATAGTTGTCCTATAGAACTTGCCTTATAGCCTATTTGGAACACAGCTATCACTCAATACTCCGGATGCTGCCCTCCATAGACAATACTACAGTTAGACATAAATTTCATGAATGTCAAACAGACTCAGTTATTTGGTGAAAGTTTCAATCCAACACCAAAATTTGCTGCACTGATCAGAATTCTTTTTTCCCCATGATAATGTCAAGTTTCAGCATTAAAGACTTGGTATTCTAAAAAGTGTATACACCTTGGACTACGATTATATAGTTCACAATACTAATATGTTTTAGCACAAACAGATTTCTGTTAACTAATATAAATTTACAACAAAGTTGTTGTCTTATGACAAGAATATTAGCAGCAAATCCATAGTTTCTAGTTACTAAAAGAGATATAAACAAAAGAATAACTGAGCATTTCTTCTCATGATATAATAAATATCCTACATGAATATCTTATTCATATCAAAGCAGTAATCATCTCACTTATTCTGTTGATCAAAGATATGCACAATACTTTACAATAAAAAGTAAACAATTTGTGACCAAAGATATGCACACCAAAAAACCAAAACCCTTCAATAAGGGGGAAAAAGCAAGTTCGATTTGTACTTAGTTCTCAGAGATCAAATGCCTCACAGGAAGCAAGGACAAACGAATTTAGCAGAGAAACAAAGAAGGAAAATTGAACTCAAATGAAAATCTTACTGAAGCTTCAACGAAATCCTTGGGGCGTCTAACTTTGATAATAGATCCAGACAAGGATTTTCCATCAAAACCAAGAGCGGAAGTTGCATCTTCTGGAGTAAGAAATTCCACAACAGCCTGACTCTTCTCTTTGTTTATCTGATCAAGCAATTAAACAGAAAAATGTCATCAGACAAGTCCATAATAATTACATAAAATAGAACCAATCAAGAATAAAATAGTTTTACTCACTGTACAGCTGATACATGGTTGTGTTCCTTGGATATGATTAGCACCCGACAGCAGGAAAAAATCATTTAAGCACTTCATCACATCTTTATCAGAAGCTGATGGTGGTAGGTTTTCTACATAAAGCCTTCTCTGTGGTCTTGTTGCTTGTGTTAGCTGAATAGAATCAACGGACTTATCCTTTGTGACAAACACATTGTTTAAGGAAGGTGTTGCCCCAGATTTCGATTCCATAGGCATGGATGTGATCAAGCCTTGAGTAGTTGGTATTTTGGTCTCAGCTGGGGCTTGAAAGCTAGTCAGGAAGGAGCCAATTTGGCCACTTTTTGGTGCTGTAGGTGGGAGGTCCCATGCATTGGTCTTCTTATCAGGAGATCTATTTGTAGGAGGAGGGGTCTCTACCACAGCATCAGTTTTCCGTTTCCTTGGAGAGTACCCGCCGAGCCCACTTGATCGATAACTTTGTCGCCAATAATAGCCACTTGAGTGTGAACCATTGTTTTCGTGTTTATGCCTATCTGCATCCAGGCGATCCCTCCTTGAACTTTCCTCAAATGAATGGTGTGATTGCTTCTTGTGGAGTCTTGAAGAACTAGAATTGGACCTATTTTTATCTCGGCCATCATCTCTACTTCTTGACCTCCTCCTCTTTTGCTTTGTGTCTTCATGGCGGGGTTCGATTGACATTTTTTTCGGAAGTTTGCGTTCTGAATACTCCATTTCATCTTGTCTAATATGACCTCGTTTTTGGGATGTGTAGACATATATTTCTGATCTGATTCTTTCATCAGGACCATTATGATGTTTTTGTCTGTCCTCTCTTTGAGAAACTTTTTCTCTCACAACATGTTTGTCTCTTGCAGTAGTTTCGTTTGGTTGTGTTCTTCGATGCTCAGTGTTATAATCAGTCCTCGGTTTGTCACCTCTTCTCTGATCATAGTGGCTCAACTTTAGATCTGGTTCTTCTCTATGTTCATTCTTGTCTCCTTTACCTCGGTTGTACCTATCTGGTTTTGTAGTTGTCTTCAAGCTGGCCTCAAAATCACGAAGCCTTTTATTATTAACGAGATCGTTTTCCTTCTTGGATTTATTCTTCTCCTCTTTTTTGGATTCTAGCTTGTGAGAACCCTCAGAAGCATACTTCATAAAACTAACCACAGAATCCTTCAAATTTTTAGAAGCTTCATTTGAGTTATAATGGTCAGCGGCACTTGTGACATTAGATTTCCTGGGTTCACTCCTCATCTCTCCGTCTCTAGCATCTGCCCCCAGTTCCTTGTTTTTGCGTCTTTGCATAATTTCCTCGAAGCTAAATGGTCGTGTCCGAGCTGCACTATCCTCATTGGAGTAGTTCCTGAAACGCTCACTGTTACTCCAGTTTTTGCCTTCAAGCCGATTGGCTCCACTCATCTCACTCAAGCATACAGCTCAATCTCCCAAACTAAGCATTGCCAAAGAAATCATGAAAGCATCTGCTAAAATAGACCGTATTCTTAAGTGAGTAATTCCAACATATTAACATTCTAAATCATAGAGATTTCAGAAAGCATATATCCATGACATGAATTACAAACGAATATTTTATATGTTTCTAGAAACATAAAACACAACTGGTACAGAGAACTTGACATGAAATAATCTTCAAAACAGAATGTCAAAAGCCTACAATTATGATATACTCCAAATGATAAACATATACTCCCTCCGTCCGGAATTATTATCACCATAAGCTCATTTTGGAAAACCTTATGACGATAATAATTCCATACGGAGGGGTGTATGAATTTGCACAAGGGCCTACTAGGTCCAAACACGAGTGACTCAATCATACCTACATCACACCCATTCGACATTATCCACTAACCAACTCCCCTCCCCTAAATTAAGAAACAGCATCCCCACTCTGACTTTTTTTGCTGCGAGAAAACGAGTTCACATGATTGCCACAACACATTAACCCCTTCGAAGCCCAAAATCTGGCGCACGCCGCACTGTACCTGACCAGAACCTAAAATTCCCAAGATAAAACGGGTGTATAGAAACAAACATCCTAAAACAACTCGACCTTCTCCTTCCTCCTATTAATCTCCCCCACTCCTCTACGCAGCCCCCGTAGCAGCTCCAACCACCCGGTCTTCGATGATGATGGCCGGCGAGTCGGAAAAGCAACTTCTTTCCCCTTTCGCAGAACAATCCGAAACCCACTAATGAAAAAACAAACGCCGCCCCACTCTTTCCCCGATAGTTCCTACAGCCGCCTGGCCCTTCGCCGGCGGGAAATTGACTAAGGAGCTCCAGCATAAGAGTGCATACCTCACTGTCGAGCACCATTGCCGCCGAGCCTTTCGCGCCCCCTAGCCGACGAGCCTGCCGCTTCCAATCCATGAGAGCGAGCTCCCTAGGGCTTACATTACAGGCCTGGCAATGGACGTCGGACGTCCGAGTCCGAAATGTCTGATCCTCAGTTGTCCGAAGAACTCCGGACAAACAAACAGTTCGGCCGTCCGACTAGACGAGCATTTTCGACTTTTTAGAAGACCGAAAGCGGCCCACTCGCCGTCCGTCCCTGAAAACCCGATGGCCGGCGATCATCACCGTGGCCGGAGAAGAAGGAGCCTTCTATTCCCGTAGCCTCCTTTTCTT
Source organism: Houttuynia cordata (assembly GCA_039654745.1). NCBI lineage: Eukaryota > Viridiplantae > Streptophyta > Magnoliopsida > Piperales > Saururaceae > Houttuynia > Houttuynia cordata. Next base: position 28,247,078 of record CM077507.1, on the reverse strand, counting down.
TCGGTCTCTGGGATTTTGGATCCTTCCGTGTTCATTTCTACATGTAAATGCTCTGCTCGATATTACATCTAGTTTTAGATGTTCGTCTTGATTTTAGATATTTCTCTTGCAAACAGATGGATTTTTTTACTTGATTCTAGATGTTGATTATATTTGTCAAATATTGTTCTTGATCATGGCAGCTTGGGCGCCAACTGAGATCTGGACTAGTGAGAAATTTGTGTGAAACAGAGTAGATGTTAAAGAGATTTTGAGGATACACTGTTAGAAAGAAATATTTTAGAGCAATTTGTTCTATACCATGGCTGAAACCCTTCCCCACCCATCAATTGATCCCAACTCCTTTGACCTCATCGTTGTCGGCACTGGCCTGTCGGAATCAATACTTGCTGCTGCTGCATCTGCCAATGGGAAATCCGTTCTTCACCTTGATTCTAACGCTTTCTATGGCTCGCATTCCTCTTCGCTCCCGCTACCCTCTTTTGCAGAGTTCCTGGAATCACAGCGGGATCCTCAGATTTCCGGTGCAGATTGTTCTGCTTGCACCTCTGATGATTGCGACACGCAGTTGGTGAAGTCTTGCCGTCTCTACTCTGACATTGATGTAGTTGCTTCCTCGTCGGAAGAGTTAGAACCGTCGAGTAGGTTTTGCATTGACCTCAGTGGTCCCAAGGCTATATTCGGTGCTGATACATTGGTGGATGCAATATTGAAGTCTGGAACTTCTCATTACTTAAAATTCAAGGGCCTTGATGGGAACTTCATTTATACTGAAGGAAAGCTGTCTCAGGTGCCGGATTCGAGGGATGGAATTTTTAAAAGACGCAACCTGGGTTTGAAGGAAAAGACAAAATTGATGAGATTTTTCAAGCTGGTTCAGCAGCACTTCGAGTCAGATGGCGGGCGTGAAAATAGGATTTCAGATGAGGATCTCGAGAGCCCATTTGCCGAGTTTCTGAGTAAGCAACATTTACCACAAAAGATAAAATCGTAGGGATTGCTTTGCCATTCCAATTGATTGCATTAGTAAGACTTTTTGTTTTGCCAAGTCTATCATCAATTTGTGTCTGCCATGCCATACCATGCTTGTATTGTTTGTTTCAATCTGACTCTGTTATTGCATTATTTGCAGTAGTATGAAATTCATGAGCAATTTGACCACCTGCTAACTTTGTTTTTTTCATTCTTATGTATACTGGCATTTTTGCATTCAACTAATGCTTAAAATTGCATATAATGGGCTTGTACAATAGGCCCACCATCTTTTTATTATCATGCTATTTTTTAATCTAACTTTTGCACACTTGTGCTTAGCTATGACTTGTATGTGAAGAAAGCTTTTTCTAAATAACATGTCCGTTTTTCTTATTTTTCTTTATGATCATCATCGTCATCATTACCTCTGAAATATTAGGGTTGGCATCATTCCTTCCGCCCTTCCATTCTGTTTTGGTCTAAACAATTTTCACCCACCACTAATACATCTCCACTTCTTTTATCCTTGCGAGATCGTCTCCTATCACCATAAGTACCGCAACACCTTATTTTAAATACTTTGGATTCACCACCGGGATTCTTCTTTTCCATTCTGGTATATGACAAATGTCAGCCTTTAACTCATGAATCCCCCTAAAATATCTTCTTAAAGGACAACCCAGCCTTCATCCAGAGACCTCTAGAGGCCACTGCTCACAACAATTACATTTCAAAGATTCTCTTAATTGTTTAAAAATGCTGAAGGTGCTATTTTTATTAGTAATTGATAATGAAGAGAACCAGATTGTTTAATCAAGGATTTTACTTTTTTGTTGGCTGTTTGGGGCGTGATAAAAAGCAAAACATCTACAGTGGATGTTTCACTTTCACTATTCATTTCCTATTTTTTTCACTTTCAGCTGAAACACCTCAGGACGTGTTTTAGACATCCACAGTGAAAAATCCGGAAATGAATAGTGAAAGTGGATTTTTCACTGTGGATGTTTTGGATTAATCACGAACCAAACGGCCCGATTCCTTTTTTTACTATTGGTGTTATCATTGACATGCTTGTTAAAATTTACACGTTTTTCGATGAAACAGGTTCATGGGTGTAAATTAATGCCTTTTGTCCACTAAAAGGACAGTTCGTATTTAGATGACTAAGCTGGCAGACACGGAAAAGGATATAATTTCATGTCTGCTACAGTTTGCATCCTTATATAACTATAATTAGAATGCAATGTTCTCACGTGTCCTTATTTCAGAAAGTTCTGCATGGAGAAAGAGTTTTTTGTCTATTTACAGTTGAATATTCATTTTTGTCTAATTATCATCATCTCTTGTTCCTTTGTAGTTTATGTTGATTCAGATTCTGTATCGATACTTTGCATTTATTGTTGTAGGATCGTGTTGTATGCAATTGCCATGGCAGATTATGATCAGGAAAATCCTGAAGGCTGCAAAAACCCTGTCAAGACGAAAGCCGGACTAGAAATTTTAGCTCTGTATCATGCCTCTATTGGCAGGTCAGCTTCTGAACATATTTTATCATCTTCAAGTTACTGTTCTCCGAACATTATAAACCCTTTCTCATCTGCTTAGTTTTGCACATATTATGCAGTAAATCAAAGTCTAACTTATGCTTCACATACTTGACAAATAAAGGTTGATGTCCTAGTAAACTCAACATATGATTATCCATATATTGCCCAATAATGTGTATTGAAAGGAGGTTAGGCAAAGGATTAAATAGAGCTTAAACCAAATTTATACTACTTTTCAAGTAACACCTGAAATGTTCTTAATGCAATGAATTAAGTAGATGCAAGACTTGTGACTAAAACAAATGTTTGTACACTCTATAAATCCAAGCAGAATGGGAGATGACTAAAAAACCAAAACTAGATAGAGTCATCCAAATTTTAGCCCATCAAGCTTCAAAATCAAAATCCAAATGTTATGAAGCTAAAACCTGAAATACTCTCAGTTTGATAAATTAGGTAGATCTAAATGTTCTCAGTCAATAAATCCAAGCAGAATGGGATATGACTAAAATACCAAAAATTGTTTGAAGAGTCATCCGATTTGAACCCACTGAGCACTCAAGTTCAAAATTGAAATTGAAGTGTTGTAGAGCTAAAACTTCACAAAGATTTTCAGCTTAAACAAAACCTCCCTTAGTATAAAATAATAATAGGGATTGAGGGAGAAAATGGAGTACGCACAAGAGGTCTTATGGCTGTTTGGCCTGCCGATCTACGCCCATTTTTCAGTGTGAGACACATCTACAAGCGGGAATACACTAATCGTACTAACCCTTTCAAGAGGTAGCTAGAACCACTGACACTAGCAAAAGTTCGTATATATGGATGCCATATAATACTCCACTCCTAAATGCAAATGGCCCCACAAGAACCAAAAATAAATCAAATGGGTCCCACAAAGAGTTGCTCCATATAGACAACCATTAAGTTAATCTATACGAAAACAAATTTGGTACATAGAAGGGTAATATCAGATCTGCAATGTGAATTATGTGCCAAAGGGTTGAAGATGAATGTTATGCGCTCTGGTTTTGCAATGTAATTAGATAAGTTTGTGTTGGAAAAATAATTTTGAGCCCATTCCTGATATGTCTAATATGTTTGGATTTGTTGGGTTAAGTCCATAGAGTTGGTGGTGTTAAGCCCACTAAGCTTAAAGTCTAATAGAAATTAATGGTAGCTATGTTTTAACCTGTAGTAATTTTTGCGCAGGTCCTGCACATGCCTGTGGTTGCTTTGCTTATAGACAAGGTATGAGAAATGTATCTTGTTTTCTTCTTCTTTGAAGTTATTTGGAGCTAGTAAAGCTTTGTTCTCTTATTTTCTTTTCTCTCGGCTGGATCTAACTGTCATAATATTTCTGTGAAACTCCACAATTTAAGCAAACATTGCTGTCATCTACTTGTCCCCAGGGCATTATTGTGATACCTAACAGAAAATTTAGTTGTTAAGGGTTGCTAGGCAGAGTTAGATTTTGTATGCCTGTGGCAGTTTCGGCTAACACAATTTGCTACAAATATACTCTGTTTGGAACTGGTGTTTTTTGTTCAGTTTATTTTTATTCATATATCTATTGTTAAATGTTGTATGAAGACCTTTTTTCTGTAATGATGAACAATCTCTTAATATAAGGAACAAAATTTTTTTGATGTGCATTCGAGAAAGTATGCAGGAGTAATTTGTACTCTCGTTGTCCTATGTATTAGAGTTAGTCTCCTATTTCAAATTGCAGAGGCTTACAGAAATTAAAATTCATGAAATTTAAGTCCTGTTTGACATGAGAATACCCACTTGTGAAAGAAGGAGCAGTATGAAGTTTTTCTTACCTCTGCTTTCCCTTTAACCTGTGAAAATATGTTCTGTGCTATATCTAAGAAGTATCTATATTGCTATGCTACTTGATGATTTCTTCTGTACGTTTGTCACATCTTAACCTGCTAAATATTCTGTTCTGAGTTGGCAACTTTATTCGGGGATGCGTTTTGAATAAATATGCTCTGAGATAGTGGGGACAATTTGTTGGTGCTATATGTAATAGACACCTGTATATGCAGGAAAAAGGGTTTTATAAAGGCATTCAATTGGTATCAGGGCAAAATATTTTTAGCAAGCACCTAGTCCTGGATCCATCTATCACTGTTCCAGCATCCATCTCATTGCCTTCCCCTGGGTTTGAGCATGGTGATTATGAAGGCTCAGGTGCTCCTAAAAATAACTCAGTCACCAAAATTGCTAGGGGAGTTTGCATTACCAGGGTTTCCATATATTCCAACCTGTCCAACCTATTCGTGGTTTTTCCTCCTCGTTGTAAGTTTTGTGCTACTCATCTAGTGCAATAGCCTTACATTCTATTTTGACTGCAAGTGGGTCTCAGCATTCTCTTCCTGCAGCATTGAATGAGGAGCAGGTTACAACAGTGCGGGTTCTCCAGCTCAGTAGCAGTGTAGCAGTGTGCCCTTCAGGCTTGTAAGTTTACAAGTTAATGAAGCTTCTTCTGTAGGAGAAAGGATCTTCTATTGGAGATACTGTTTCTAGTTGAGTTGGTATATCTCTTAGACAATTGATCTTAGGTTTCACTTAAAGTAAACAACTTGTAAACCAATTTTAGGCAGTTAAAGTTTACCCTTTTGTGACACAACTGGAATCGACAAATTCTAGGAAGAACACATTTTTCTTTGGAAAGTTATTCCGATGTTCTACATCGTACAGCTATAAAATGGTCTAAAGCTTTTATCCCTTTCTTGCCAGATTCATTTTGTACTTCTCAACTTTATGTGACAATGGCATCCGTGGAAAAGAATTAATTAATGATGCCATTGGTGCCTTTGTCAACTTCCTGTTTCTGAAGGTTCTGAAAGAAGTGAGCAAGTCATAATTGATGGTGGGGAAATTGAAGCTAAACCTGTTGTATTATGGCATGCCACGTACATTCAAGAGTTCAGAGAGGTTTATTTTCTATGTCAATTATCTTTTGCTTATTGTCTGATGTCTATTAATGCTGTAGGAATCAGCTTCCTCTGTATTATTAACTTATTTCATGACGTAATTGCAGGGTAGTTTCATTGATACCGTCATATCTTGTCCCATGCCAGATGGGAATCTCGACTATGAAGATGTTGTGAAATGGACAGTTGAGGTAGATATATATTTTCTTTTTTTTTTCCTCTATATACACAATTGATTTATCGAAATAACTTTGCATATCAATCATCATCATCATCATTATCAACATTCTCATATACCTTATCCCAGCTATCTGGCGTCAGTGGCATGGATTCTTACCATATTTGACTCTTATCAAAATCAAAATGATAGTACGAAATCTGCGCAAGGAAGCATAGAAGTAACTTATCATGCTGGATGCATATCCTGATGCAACCCTCTAAAGAGAGGACAATGAGATGAAGGTTCAACATCATCACCTTCATCACACGCCTTCATCAGATCATGGCTGCAGATGAGATATTAATATTGTCATCTTCCATCACAAATCTGGTAACAATGAAAACCTAGCAAAACAATATAAATTACAATAACCTAGCAAAATTTATATTTTTATATTAGAGTAGGGAAAAGTTAATGTGAGATAGGCTCATGTGCATCTGCGTAAGCCGAGGCATTGCAAGCCTTTGGATTTTGATCTGACTGCACGTGTTAAATCAGGAATAGGGCAGGTGATTCAGACCTGCCTGCCCCTAATTTGCTGCAAGAGGTACATTCCCTTGTACAAAGAGATTATGCCCGCTGTCAGATCGAAATCCGATGGCTCGCGGCGCCTTGGCTTTTGTGGACATGCATGAGCAGTATCTCATACTAATGGAAATTATTACAATAACCTAGCTAAATATTTTATTTATAAATAATCTGAAATAAATAAATACAAAAAAGAATGTTTTTTGTTAATACAAAGCCGTTTACTGAGAAAGGAAAAAGTTAAATATGAACCTGGGCTCCATGCTGGATCTGACGGCGTGCATATTTAAGAGGGGGCAGATGGGTGATAAATAATGTGCATGCCCCCCTGTATTAGAGGCCTGCGATGGAGAATGTGCGGCTGAAATATGACCACCACGTGTGTGCCGGGCATATATAAACGGGTCTCACTGAGAAGAGCAAGAGTGGTTCTTGCCCCTAATTCTGATCGTATACCTCTTTTATGTACCAGATCTTCAAAAAAATGTATCCCCAACAAGATCTCTTCCCTGAGGCTGCTGGAGGGTCCGGAAATACAGAGGACGGGAATGTGGTGTCTGATTAATGTTTGTACATACATTGAGCTGCCTATGAGGTGTGACTGTTTTCTGCATCTATCTGCCCCGCAACAGTGGTTCTTGATTTCAGTGTTTAGTCCCTGCTCTTACTCGACCGAATCAAGCATGGAAACGGAATTGTGCATATGCCAAACAAATGCTTCCTGTTTTATAAAATTTTGCTTCGTCATTTTTTTTAATGAATTGCTTCGTCGTATTTGTATTTTTAACTTAGCCTTGTTGATTAACCTTCTCTTAATTTTCTTTCTTTTGCTGAAACCCTGACAAGGATTTTGAAAAACAAGATAAATGTGCACTAAAATGCATGCGTAGCATGGTGTTTGGGGGTGGAAGCCGTGATATATGTATGTACTTCACCCACATGATAACTACATGTTTAAAACTTTTTGACTATACCCGACATAGTTCTGAAGGACTTGGAGAAATTGAAGTGCGGAAAAGATATTGTGTGTACCTTGTGCTAATGTTGACAGCATGTCTTTTCTTCCCATTTGCGTATGAAGAGAGTATGTTTGCCATTTTATTCATAACTCAATCATCACCATAGTCAAGATGTACGGGTTTTAAAAGCATACTTTTTTTTCATCTCAGCACTTTTACACCGTTTCATATGCTTATTACTACAAAATGAACTCTTTGCATATTCCTCCCGTTCCCATGTATTATTTCTCTTCATCTGTGTCTTATTATTTTTAAAAAATTTAATTTCATATTGTACTTATCTTTATAGTTATTTTTAAATTTCTATTCTTCGAACTTTTCACGTCTTTTTCCCAAGTCTTTCTTTTCTTTGCCATTTTCTTTCGTACATTCATCCTTGCCATACAATTGCCGTACCCATACTTCGTTACTTTTAGATCATCACCATCATAACTCCTTCCCTGTTTTCTGCATGCACGCCAATTACTTTCTTGTCCTTTTATCTGTCTACCACAACAATTTTCATTCTTCATGCATTATACTCTCTTACAAAGATGGTATTTTCATGCATTTCAATGAATTAGAACATGAGTTAGGATAGATTCCGCGAGCCTGAGTCAATGAAGGAGAGATCCTCACCAAAATGTTTGGTGAGTATGAAAATCTCTTTCCCAACCATTAAGGTTCTTCCCGTTGAAAACCTGGAAGGCTTGATTTGTTCTTTACGCCCTATGAATTGAACTACGTGTCGATTTCATGTTTGAAAAAAAAAACACGGTAGTGACTCAAACGTGACGCTTCATACTGATGAGTTTGTCTCTTTTTTCTCTGCTTACACTTCAAGGGGCAAATAATTTTGAGTGTGTGCTTCAGAAAACTCTTTTTTGGAACACTTTTCTATGATGAAGTTTCCTCTAAACTTCAACTCATCAAAGTGGAAATGTTGAAATATAATATATATTCACCTATGACCTACCCTCATCCTTGTAACATTTATGATCATCTTCTGCAACATTCTGTGATTTGCCCCTGACATTTTGCAACTCTAGCCTGGCCTCCATGACATCGGCATTATACACATCATACTTGGCAACAAATAAGAAGAAAACAAGATTCATGGCATTGAGCACTGCCATAAAGAAATAGTAGTAGTCCAAATGAGAGAGGTTCAAATTGTTGAGCACCCATCCCCCTGTGGCCATGCCTCTTGGTGATGTTGACCATAGTGGTGAGAATAAACTGCTAAGGAAATTACCAATTCCTAATCTGCTAGTGAAATAAGAGGTGCCCAAGCTCTTCATCCCCTCTGGTGCTTAATTACCAACAGCATAACAGTTCAAAACATCATGTTTACTGATTGGCCAGTAAATCTGATGGTATCCGATGGTATTTCACAAAGGCAGGTTCAAAGTCAAAAACTACCTCTCCCTTGTGCATAAATTTTACTCCCTCTATTCCAAATTACTGTGTATATTTGAAATTTTTATTGTTCTAAAATACTATATACATTTTGGCTAATCACGGGACTTCAAAATCGGTTACACCGACGAGGGCGTGCTGTTCACCGAAGCTGATGCCGACTCGAGGTTAGACCAATTCAGTCTATCTCCTCTAGCCGTCGTTCCCTTGAATGGCTCCGCCTCCAAGTCCCCCGTCAACTCCTCCTCTCCGCCGTCCAGCTCCCCTTCCTCCTCCTCCTCCTCCTCGCGTCTCCGTCGGCCCCGGCAGACCACTCCGCCTCGTCTACTATGACGAGCGGGGCAACTTCCGCATGGACCCGGAGGCCGTCGCCACTCTCCAGCTGTTTTGGGCTTGGTGGATTGTGGACTTTGATCTGATTGTTGGCTGCACTGTGAGTGAGAAGGGTTGAATTCAAGGTGGGTTGCTTGGAAAAATATTACTTCTGTATGGAGGCGATGAGGAGGGAGACAGGGCAGGAAGAAGAGGTGGAAGGAGACAGGACGGGGAGTGGGAGGAGTGGGAGTGCGAACGAGAGGGATAATGGTCACGTGAGTTTCTTGTGGGCCTCACGGTCCACTAAAAATAACATTTTTTAAAAATGTACACAGTAATTCAAAACGGAGGGAGTATTATTTTGCTCTCCCATCTGTCTATATTTCAATGCATCTTTATTCATCCAATTTTCATTCACATGGGGGATTGTTGGAAATAAATGAATGAGAAAATTTTCTCATTACATTTTATGAATGATCACAACCTGTAGACCATAGACAACCACATAGGAGGGACACAAAGTGGTTCCCTATAGAACCCTTAACCCATAAACATGCATTTATGGATTTAGAAATGAGTCTGAATTTCTTAACAAGGATAAATTATACTTTGGTCTAACCAAGTGAGAGTTTCTCCACTATGGTCTTAGGGAGTTAAACTTTCACTTGGGAAAGTAAGAAATGACCAAAGCGGCCATATAGAGGCCCTAACAGCCCTTGCATTTGCCACCAGGGTAGAGAGACGAAGCGTTGTTGGGGCAGTCAAGGCGCGCAAATCCCTATGACAGCCCCAACACCCTTCTTCCCCATCCCCCTTCTTCCCCATTTCACTTATGCTTTCGGCGTCACCCATTGCAGCTCCAGACCCGACCTTAATGACCTTCATCCGGTGGTCTAGCGGGCACCCAAGCTGATTGTTTAAATATTAAACTCTTGCAAGTGCACAAGGCAATTGTACTACAATGAGTATTTAAGGTTGTCGAACCTTAGGGAAAGATGATAATCTACCAAATTCAAGAGAAAGAAAAGTTTGTTGTTTTAATTTAATCTAAGGAAAGCAATTAACTTCAACTACTTTAAATGGATTTTTCTAATGCGGAAAAGTGCCAAGACTTCAAATCCACCACTAAACATGCAATTACTACTCTCAATTATTATTTCGCACAAGTTAATATGACACGGTAATTCCTGTTCTTGGTCGGACACACAAATCACCAGTGAATGCACTACACGAAAAGTTCATTCACTATAAATTAATGTAATTAACTATATCCTTGGTCGGGCATAGAACTAACACAATCTTGTTCTTGGTTAGACACATGGATTATTAAAATCAAATTTCATTCATAATCAATTAATAAATGATCAAGTCTATGGTCAAGCACTTAAAAGAAAAACTTATGAAATCGCATTAAGCATATAAGGAATCATATTAATTCTATTAAATTAAACCATAAAGAGTAACAATACACATATAGAGCTTCATCTAGCCTTGATAAAGAAGTTTAGCTAGACATAAAATTAGAGAAAAGAAAAGCCTGATTTGGTGTATTCATTGGCATGAATCTCCTCTTCTTCTTTGCCCGTCAAAAACTCCTCCTTTTGCTCTTCTCCTCAATTAGATGCAAGGTCTTGGATCCTCAAAACGTTCTCCCTTAAGGCATATATATATGAGCAATAGGAACTACGAAACCTCCTTCCAATTCCGACTCAAAATAAGGCTTGTTTTAAGTTTGCCGAATACGGTGATCGATCGCACTGTTCAGCGATCGATCTCTGTTTTTCTTCCTTTCTTCACTGCATCGCGCCGATCGTTCAGTTCAAATCTTCGTATTCCGATCAATCGTGCACTATTCATTCAAAAACTCCAGTAGATATGATCGATTGAGAATGCAATGATTGATCGCTTCCTTCGTTTGCATCTTATTCTCTGGGTCAGACGATCGATCGATTACTGTTCATTTGTCAAAATCTTTTGTTTCTTCTTTCTTCTTAAGCTCAAAAAGAGTATATGTCTTCTTTTCCTATAAAAGATCAAAACCTCATTAAAGTAGCACTAAATCTAATCAAACACTAACATAAACAAAAATTTTGAGCTAATAAAATGTATCCGAGATGGCAAATGCATTGCCAATGGCGACACCCACCTCCAACAGCAGTATTCCAGGCATGCAAAGAGAAGACAAAACTGGTGGACATACCGACACAACCCATATAATGGCGGCAGGCGAAGCTAGTGGACATATTTGAGCAACTCATACGAAGGAAAATTAAAAGTAAGTAGGTAAGCTACTGTTTTTAATTATTTTTCTTCTCATTTGATCTGCTTGGTCATTGCTTGAATGTCTAAGTAGCGATGATTGGTCGAGTAGCTTAAGTTATAAACTCTAAAATAAGTTGTAATAATATATAGATATGTTGTGATGATGAAGTTATGATTTGTGAAATATATTGTGATCATGTGTAGATAGGTTGTGATGACTTGTAGATATGTTGTGATAGAGTGTTGTATTATCACTTATTGTGTTGACTTCTTGTCACGCCCCGAAATCCCCGACCTCATAAGAGTGCGGAATACGTCCCGTTTACAAGTATACTTGAAACCAGAAACTTTGGGACGCGACCGAATATTCGATCTTCTATTCAATTACACCATAACAAAATGACGTATAATTGATACAATTCAGTCTTGAAAATAACCATCATTAATATCATGAAATAAAAATCCATAAATCTAAAGATATCCAATAATAAAAATCATAAAAAGTTTTTGGCACACATGTCATTAATACCACAACTGTTAAATTAAAATAAAAGATAAGATCTATGTCTATCCAACTGCAATCTTCAAGCTTTCCTTTAACTACAACCTTTCCAGGTCTATTCCTTTTCCACGCTTGCATCACATAATGCATGAGTATTCCGAAGAAGTACCCAGTAGGATGCAAAAACCCACACAAGAGTAGCAGTAATAATATAGGATAAGGAATAGGATTTAAAAGATAACAATTGAGTAATCAACAATAGAACATCAAGATTTCCTTTAATTGAGGAATATTATAATTCACCGAGACTCCAAAACATCGAAAGTTTATGGAGGGATTATCATTCATTACGACTCCAAACATCGAAAGTGTATGGAGAGAGAGTATCATTCACCAATGTCTCCAAACATCGGAAGTGTATATTGATACAATTTTCGCTCTCAGACATCACCACTCGCAAGTAGTTACTTACCAGGTTACCCTAGATTTTCTCTTACTTCCGTAATGTCTAAACAGCCTAAAACGTACATATGCCTCTCTTTGGGCAGGAGCCTCGTAAGGTTCCATAAATATTGGAGATCTTGCAAGATCTAGCAATGACTCTCTGAGCATATTATGATTCCACCTTGGAGGGATTCTCACAAGGTCTCTTGTGGAGAAACAATCAATAGATGAGCTATACTTCTCATGACAGAGATATCAAACACACTCTGAAATCATTACATCTTCTCCGATAATTGACTCATGAATAGAGTACAACTGAGATATTCAACATTATATAAGTTACATATATATAGCCCTAGATAAGAACATTATGAGACCCAATCGTGTTCAAGAGACCCTTATCAAGACTTTAATTATCAGAATTTGGGGATAATAAGAATTGAGGATTTGGATTCCAATTGGAAGCTCAAATCGAATAGACAACACAACAGGGTACAAAGACTTATCGAATAGTTGAAACACCCTCGGTCAATCCATGATTATAGTCCTTATAACTTAGTCAATTCTACTGGAGTCTTTACTTGTAAGTCTTGAATATACATAAGGTTCATCATATATTTATCTTATGATATAATAACTTGTATTAGTTAAGTATTAATGACCTTTATTATTCTAATTATACTGTACTATTTTTACATATCAGTTGATTTCAAACGTTTTCCACGGTCATGACTAGAACCTCCACCACCGATCCATGCGATTTGGTGACCTATGAAACTTCACCGGCGACCCTATGGTAAAGCTTCTTCTGTGGAATTGAGTTCTAGACATGATGGCTATTGCAACATAATTTCCTAGCAACGGTTTACTCAAACATGCTAGAGCACTACAAATTATCGTATGTGTGTATGGCATGTGTGCTAAAAGCTACCCTCGATTTTATATGATCACCTGTTGATACAAATCATGATGTACACAGAGGAGCTGTTCACCTTCAGATGTCTCTTAAATGCATCATTTACCAACCCATTTCTGGGCCTAGGGTTGTAAACGGACGGACACGAACATGGACAAGCAATGTCCATAGCCGTCCGCTCACACTAAAAGCAATTGTTCGTCCGTCCACCGTTCGTCCGTCCACATGTATCCGTGACATACACGGACACTTAGCAGTTTAAATTAGATCTGGTTATATGGTCAAGGGAGGTGGTTCACCTGTCTAAAAAAAAGACCTTTTGTTATACACCAGCGAAGTGCTGGCTATACAATTCATGGAAGACTACAAACATGAGCAAAAATCTCTCCTTTATCTTTTTTCCTATCATCTCAATTTTAACTATGTATGTCTATCTACATTTTACAAAAACATGTTTTTGTGAACCCCACAACACACTTTTGCACTCATATGGCATCATCAAAGGCCAAACCAAAGACCAAAAAATGGCCTATAAAACAGATTTGTAAATGTCATCAAACAATGTTGTCGACTTGGGTTTTGTTGCCTGTCTCGTGCCCAGGCTTGGATGTGTGAAGCATGAAATTACAAAATTCAACTGCCTCTCCGACATTGCAATGAACTTGGCTTTGTCCAGCTTCTTCATCACCTCGCTTGATGGATTTGCCAGGGCAAGCTGAAATGCACCCTTCTTCTGAGCCCTCTCTTAATTATTGGTGACATTAAGATCAAAGATTAGTAAAAAAAAAAGGTGCAAAACAAAGAGGTGGGCAGAACCATGTCTAGAAACAAAGAGGTGATAAACAATCTTCTCTCAATACCTCCATGCATCAACAACATGCACAGATAATAGTAATAGCAATGAAAAACTTCTGGAATAAATGTGAGATCAGAAAATACTTGTGCCCTCATTGAAATTCAAAGCTTTCTACTTGTAGACAATTCTCTGCCAGCAACCCTTCAACCAAAGCTTCCAACTTTAGATTTCTCCTCTTCTCTACCTCTATTGGACTCTAAACCCAGCTACATCCACTCCCCCTTTTTGCTCCATTCAGAGAAAGGGCGGATGAGAATGGGGGAGCTCGATCGGGACAGATTTGAGACAAGAAAAAGGTAGATGAGAAGGAGGAGAGCTCGATCGGGAAAGATGCGGCCTACACACCCAAATCAAACAACCCACACAAATCAACAAAACCCTAGCCACAAGAAACCCGCGCCATACCTTCTTGTAGGTCAAAGGGGAGGCGAGGAAGTAGACACAATCCGTATTCCTCTTGAGCTCCTCCTCGTCCACAGGCCCAACCGCAGACGTCGCCTTCTCTGCCGCCGCACGGCCGCAGCCACAGTTACAAAGCCCTCGAGCAGACGAGCAGTCGAGCCGTTTTTTTTTCTTTTTCGTTTTATATACACGGACGGGCCGGACGGCTTCGGACGCGGACAGGGCCTATCCGCAGCCGGAGCTGTTTTCTTGACGAACATACAAAACTGTCCGCAGCAACCACGAACAATTTTTATGTCCGTTTGGGCTGTAAAATGGACGGACGGACACGGCCATCCAGACGCCGTTTACAGCCCTATATGGGCCATTTGTGGCCCATTCCATAGAATGATATTTGAATGACCGAATGGATTTCCCCACAAATCTCATTTCCCATCATTTCACCCTATTTGAGGTCATTTACCTATTTCCTACATCTATAGTAGGGAAATGGGCTGTTTCATCACAACTAATCATTTCCCACACCTACAAATGTGTTGCAAATGATTACTCAGTTGGGCCACCAAAAACAACAAGCCCATTGTAAGTGGGCCTCAAAACCCCAAACCCGGAAGGTAGCAGATTCTCCCCACTCCCCCATGCCCACGCGGACCTAGCTACAAATCTGGGCCGTCAGCTTCGCCCGCCAGCACACCCCCTCTCGTAATCCAGACCGTCCATCGCAGAAAGTCATGATATGATAGGGTTGCCCTCCGAGCACCAGCCGAGATATTTCCCTGGTGCGACTTTGGCCGCTCCTCCGGCTTCAAACCCTAGACACAGAAAGCCCCGTAAAAATTCGATCTTTGCCGATCGGGAAGACAGCCGCCGGCGATGGATTCCGATCAGGGAAAGCTCTTCATCGGTGGGATCTCCTGGGAGACGTCGGAGGACAAGCTCAAGGAGTATTTCGGCCAGTACGGCGACGTCGTGCAGACCGTCATCATGAGGGATAAGGTCACTGGGCGGCCACGGGGGTTCGGGTTTGTCGTCTTCGCCGATCCAGCTGTTCTTGATACGGTTCTTCAGGACAAGCATTCCATTGACGGGAGGATGGTTGGTTCTCGTCTCTCATTTGATGTTAATCGTTTCTGCTTTTTTTATTTTAATCGTTTACTGTTCTTGTTTTCGCTTTTGTTTGTGTGTTGTTTTGTATGTAATTACTGCTGGATGTTGTAATTTGATGATTGTTTGACCTGTTTGGAAGGTTGTTCTTTTCTTTGCCTACAGCATGTTGGTGGCCAGTTATTGTTTAGATTTTGGTTTATGTAAAGAATCTCTGAGTAATTGTGCATAATGGTGACAGTTGACAAAGCGTTTCACTTGTCTTATTTATCTTATTGCTATTTGTAAAGCTGTTCTTTATGTACATACTTTGATGAATTAGTTTGATAGATGAAGAGCTTATGTGCTAATTTATCCCAAAATTTGGAGAAATGATAACGAACAGCTTAAGCATCTGGCAACGATGACAATTTTTTTTCATATAGAATGTTCTAGTTTGTTCATAGAAATTGTTAATCTATACGTTTTTTTTTTTGCTGCTCAGCTATGTGCTCATATGAATTAATGCGCTTTCAACTGAGTGAAAAGGTTTCATGTGAACCTGTGTTATGACTTAAAGAGTAATGATTGCATAAATGATATTGAATGGTCACTCTCTCTTGCTTTCTTTCCCTCTTTTTTTGCTGTTAAATCTATTTTTTTCGCATGAGTCTGTTATTCCACCAATGAATCTGCGTACATTTCTCCAATTACATGTGTAATACTGCGTATCTCTACTATATGCCCTTCTGCACTTCAATTTCCTTTTTGTTTACTCAGGTTGAGGCTAAGAGGGCTTTATCAAGAGAAGAACAGCATTCATCTTCTAGATCTGGTAATAATCCTAATGCTGGGAGAAACTTTTCTGGAGCTAGCAATATTAGGACCAAGAAGATATTTGTTGGTGGCCTTCCTGCTACTCTTTCAGAGGAAGGATTTCGTCAGTACTTTGAGAGTTATGGCACTGTGAATGATGTAGTGGTAATGTACGATCAGAACACCCAACGTCCTCGGGGCTTTGGGTTTATCTCCTTTGATTCTGAGGATGCTGTGGATAAAGTTCTCCATAAAAATTTCCATGAATTGAATGGTAAGCTTGTGGAAGTCAAGCGAGCTCTTCCGAAAGATGCAAACCCTGGCACTGGAGGCCGAAGTGGTGGTGGGTCTTACCAAGGCTACAACAATTCTGGTTCAAATAATAGTTCATATGATAATAGAATGGAGGGTAGCCGTTACATGCAGCCGCAGACAGCTGGAGGGGGTTACCCAGGTTATGGTACATCTGGCTATGGTACAGCTGGCTATGGTTATGGCGCTGCTGGCAATGGTGTCGGATATGGTTATGGTATGGGTGCCTATGGTGGGGCTGGGACCGGCTATGGTGGCCCTCCTGGGGCCTATGGGAATCCTAATGCTCCCAGTGCAGGCTATGTAAGTGGTCCACCTGGTGCCTCCAGAGGTCCATGGAGTAGTCAGGGCCCGTCAGGATATGGATCCACAGGATACGGTGCAAGTGGATATGGAGCTGGTGCTGCTTGGAGCAGTGCTGCAGTTGTTGGTGGTGCCCCTGGTAGTGGAGGGGGTGTCTCTGTTCCCCCAGCAGGCCAATCACCAAATTCTGGTTTTGGATATGGTGGTTACGGTGGTAGTGATGGATCATATGGTGGTTATGGAGCCGGTGCTGTCCGTGGTTCGGGTGCCTCAAATGGTAACCAAGGTGGAGCAGGCGGAGACCAACAAGGTGCAGGTGCTGGTTATATGGGTAGTGGTTATGGTGATGCTAGTGCAAACTCTGGGTATTCTAATTGGAGGTCTGATTCTTCACAAGGTGGAAACTATGGTGTGGCCCAGTCAAATGGACCTGCTGGTGGTCAGCTTGGTTATCCTGGCAGCTACGGTGGGGCTCAGTCAAGGCAGGCACAACAGCAGTGAAATGATGTCTGCATAAATTGAGCGAAGTTTTTCTTATTGTCTGGGTTGGCCAGTCTTTTGCTGATTGAGAGGATGCTACCCCATACTACTGGGGAAGTTGGCACTGGTTGGACTACTTTTCATAGTAGCTAGCCGTAGTTGCTATTTTGCAAGTATATACTTAGTAGTTTTGGGAAGAAACTTATCTTCTTAAGAGTATTTGCTTATTGTAGCTGTTACTTTTTATGCGTGTTTTAATTGTGTTTGATGGTAGTTCTATCTGAATTTCTGATCTCTAGATTTGAAGCTAGAGTAGCTTATAGCCAGTTTTTTTTATTGATCTTGTTGTTTCGCTGCTGATTTCATTGCTTCATTTCGACACAATATACAACCTCTCTGACAGTGGAGTATCTGGTATGCTGGTAGTAGAGAGAAATAAGATTTGTGCTTGATACAGTTGCTTTTCTGCTGTGCTGTAGAGTAGCCTAGAGATAATGGTAGTGGTAGAGTGTACTCTCTTGGAATGGAGGCCGTAGGCACTTGGATTACATGAATAGTGACAGGGTAGGAGTATCATATTAGCTGTTGGAATGTTTGTCAATGGCGTAATCTTTCCTCCTGTATTTCCCTTTTGTACAGGAGATGCCGCATTCTTAGTTGGAATCAGATGCCTTCGGTCGCAGTTTGTAATGGAGTGGGGCACAAAAAACAGCATCAAGGACATCTGATCTGCTGGTTTGCACGCGATTAACTTGCGACTGAAAGAGCAGCACGGGCATTCTGTGAGACCAGCTGATTTCCTTGTTACCGGCATTTGGGCTCATGTTCAACTAGACATGGTACGTGAAAGCTCATTTGTCAGCTGGGATCTTATGTTGCTCCATTTGCGCAGCGATTTGAGAAGGTTTGTGGAATCTCTAGAGCTTCAGGGCCCCGAATAGGCTCTTTGTATTTCTAGTTTGCACGTTGCAGTATGGAGGGTTTGCCGTTTGATATGGTATCGGGATTGCCATAAAACCTGACAACTATTATATCAGATAGAAAAATGGTAATTTGCTGTTTGGGCAGCTTTAGATAATCTCAAATTTTAATAATATATATATATATATATATATATATATATAAGATTTATGGAACATAATCTCTCTATATCCTGTTAGCTTGTGCAAGGGCGTAGAAGACCTTTGCGGATGAATATGAATTCAACAAACAACTCGTGGGTGGGATTTGTAGATAATAATTGGCTTGGTTCTTACAAGATGTCTTTTAAGTTTGCACCTTTCCTGAGCCCATTAGTCATTCCAAATAACGAGGTACCTGGAAAATGATCCTAAGACATTTAGGGTGCGAAAAAAAACAGGGCAAAAATTATCACGGGTGAAAAATATCAAGGCTGATAGGTGACATATGTTTGGAAGTTGAAATAATACATGGTTGACAAGTGATAATTTTCAACGTGTTTTGTCTTAACTGATTTTTGTTTGGGAATATAAAAATTTATCAGCCTGATTTATGTTTAGGAAGCAAAGTGAGAAATAGTCTTTCAGGGTAAAAATGTTACAAAAATAGTTGTTTTATATTTCGATTGTCAACACATATCCCCAACATGTGAGTTAGGGTTTTGCGGCATGTGAAGACGGATAATAGCTAGTCGGTAGTTCACATAAACTGGATGGCGTACATTTGATGATCCTAATTCCCGCAGCCTGTAATGAGCCTCGCCTTACCTCTCCCATCATTCTCTCCTCTGTCATCCAGTTCTCCTGCGGCCCCCCCCGGTGGCTGGTCGGATGATCTATGTATTTTGCGGCGCAACGACAACACCATTTCCTGCGCCTCTCACATCGATCACTTGATCGCGTTGCCCATCGTGTAATTGATTACCCGATAGGCCGATTAGAGGACGCCATAGCCTCGATTGCGTAATATCGATGTGTTTCGTTATTGTAGAATCGGACGCTCGATATAAGTTCTCATTGTCTAACTATTCTGCTCTAGAAAACCCTTCTCTATCGTGTAATCGGGATGTCCAAGGCCTTGCTCATCGTGCATTCGATGCTCGTTATCCACCTCATCGCGTGGGCATCTATCGTGGGTACGATTATTTGATAGCGGTGCTCATCGTGTAATCGATTACTCGTTAGCGAAGCTTTTTATTAATTGATTACTCGACTGTCATGTCAATCGTATCATTATGCATGCGTGCCGTGTAACCTTCATTGTGTCATTATGTATGCATGCCGTGTAATTCAGCGCACGTGTCAATATGCATGCCGGACCTGTCACCCCCGACGGCAAATTACCCAAAATGCTCTCGCCTTTCAAAACAGTATTAATACCCGTTTCCTGAGCTTGAACACCATTGCGCATCTGTGATTACACGGTTAGGGTTTGGCGATTGCATGATTCGGGGGCAGCGGGGTTTGCTATTGCCGGCGGCAGGATCAGGCGTCTCGACGATTTAAAGCCAGGTAGATCTACCGAATAGCAGGACTTAAGGGTTTTGGGTTATCGCTGAGCTGACCATTCCTCCAAAGACACTGTTTTTAAAATTAGATCTTTTTTGTTTGGAAGCTGCTACATTTTTGTTATGTAGTTTGATTTCGTGTGTCCGATTCCACCGCCTTCTTCCACCCAAGAGAGGAGCTCTTCCCAGACCCCCAAGAGATATAACGCTCGGCCATGCCTTCGCACCCAGTGTACACCAGGCGCTCTCACCAAGTCTCTACAAGTTGCAGAGCATTACCCACATTGCATGGACCGATTGCAAGAGACGGCTTTTCACATCATATTCGAAGGCCGAGATGTAGTTGTGGCGAGAAATTTGCTTGATGTCTTGGTGGACTGTTGGGATGAGCGTCTTATGGTGTTCAACATCAAGGGAGAAGGTTATCTTTCACTGAGCAGGATGTTGCCCTCATCACTGGGTTGCGGGCATCTGGTGAGAATGTGACATGGAAATCACCTGATGGTAAACTACTCGCCCCGGAAGGTGCATTATACTGTAAGTTTTTTTCCACGCAGAGACCGGAGAGAATATATTGAAGACCTACTTGATAAATGTCTGCAGGGGGTAGTAGATGTTTCAAAGGATGATATGGTTCGGTTGATCGTCCTACACGTTCTTAACCACACTCTTCCCGCAATCATCCAGATCAATCCCTACAAAGCTATGCAATTATCTGGACGACCTCTCCCAACTGTCTACGTATAATTGGCCGGGCGCCATCCATAAAATGCTTGTGTCGAAAATGTCCAAGTCATCTAGATGTTTGCACTTTAGATCTGCCGGAGAGACGACTAGCAGCGGGACTCTGGCAGGAGCCGCATATGTATTATAGGTAATTCGTAGATCCATTTATTCAGCTTATAGTGTAATTGATTACTCGATGCATGTAGATATCGTCACATCGATTACTCGATGGCACTGGATATCGTCCCCTCGATTACACGATAGGCATCTCTACCGTATAATTGATTACTTGATGCCAGTGGATCACGATAGGCAACTCTATGGTATAATCGATTACTCGATGGTTATGGATATCATGTAGTCAATTACGCGGTAGGCACCTCTATCGTGTAATCGAAAACGAAGTATGCACCTGTATCGTGGTATCGATTACTCGGTAGCAGTTAATATCATATGTTTTTCATTGCCATCGACCAGTATATATATATAGTGCCTAATGAATTTTTATCTCATTACACAGATATGGTTCTTCGAGCACACCAATCTGTTTCACTCCACCATGGGTCCATGTAGTCCAAGAGTGAGAAGGCGGCCCGAATCTGGGGTGCTGGTGGTTGAAGCAAATAAGGGCATCAAATTCCATCACCGATTTCGACCCTATTATGTTCACCTATTGGAGACGTTGTATGTCCAAACCGACGTCGTTGATGTCATATCCCCATTATCAGAAGAGTCATCTCTCATCCCCCAATAGCAACCTCATACTCCGTCGTCACTGAGGACGAAGACGCCGTCAACTGTCCACCATCATGTCACTTCCTTGCAGGGTGTTCTTGAGAGGATTAATTCCCTCCTTAATGTTGCCATCGAACAGAGTGATATGATGGACACTCAAGGATTCAGCGTCCCTCAGATAATTGAGGGTATTCAAAAAATGAAGGAGTTGAACCACTCAGTTAGGGTGATAGTTGACAACTTGGGAGCTGACGTCCTACATGCTTCCCGACAACCACCCCAGAAGGTACATCCCCCAACGAGGTGACTGTCTCCCGAAAGAGGCCACCCCCCAACGAAGTGACTGCCTCTTTCGCCCCCAACGTGGTGCGTAGAGTGGGATGAAGTCCACCACAATTGACCAGCCAGAACCCACTGCTCAGTCACCCCGGGCGATGCCGGGTGAGAGGCCCCCAATGGACCAGCATGTTGAAGTGCCGCTGACGGATTTATCACAACGGGCTGAGGCAGAGAGGCCCCAAAGAGACCAGCAGGTTGATGTGCCGCCCACGGATCTGTCACCCCAGGATGAGGCAGATCGGCCTCCAACGAATTCAACTATTATATATCCGCCTCTTCCTACACGGCACAAGGTTCTCGCCCACAAGACAACAAAATTAGGTAATTTCACTATCACTTGCCCCATCTATTAACCATATATATACCTATCGTGTAATTGATTACTCGATAGATATGTATTTCGTATAATTGATTACACGATATATATGTTTGTTGTATAATCGATTACATGATAGAGGTGTCTGTCGTGTAATCGATTACACGATAAAGGTGTCTATCGTGTAATCGATTACACAATAGCTACTCTATCATATTTGATCGTTGTACATCACTGTCAAGGAGATTCCTCATTTCCCTCATTGCCTTTATATTATTTCAGATCAGCCACAGATGACTCGCGACGAGGGTGAGCATGTTACAGTTATGCCAAAGTTTACGCCCGTCAAGGCTACGACTATCCAAACCTTTCTAGCAAAGTTATGTGAGGAAGTTGAAAAAGAACCTGCACCCACTTCTGCCTTCCCATCTGGTCCTCCCGTTCCGACATAAAAAAGAAAACGATCATCTGTGCCACTTGCTGATACTGGTCCGTCTGAGGAGAAGGGTGACGATACGCACAATAGAAAGGGCAAGGCGCATGTAGTCGAGGCTGAAACACCTCAAGTTCGTCATACGGACGCACCCACCGACTTTTGCCACCTCAAGATATGCTTCGAAATGGCTGTGTTGTCGCCTATAGATCGACAGACAATTATGCACTGGATGAGGCACCCAAAGCAGAAGTATCCATCAGATACACTCTACGAGGCAGACTATTTAAGTTTGATGCAGACGACCCAAATAAACTACATGGTACGCACAAATGAATGACATTTTTCGAGGGCATTTATCTGATTGGAATACCTCTTATTGTATTCAAATAAATGCAGGTCATTGATGTATTGATGTATCCATATTGCTTCTTTGGAAAAATCATAGTTGGTAAATTTATTGAATTCATAAGTGTGCTACCCTTGGTTATTGTTACACGGTGCTTTAGGCAATCAACTATACTTCTCATCTCATATCTTATTATTTTGTAGGAGTTCCGCCCCGACAAGGATAATACACAGTTGGCACGTAAGTTAGTAGATAACCTGCTAACGGGCATCGACCCCAAGATGTCTTACGTCTTCTTCCAATCCATATGGGCACCCATTACTGCCTGTTGATTCTACATTTCCCCACCTTCCGGTGGCGATTTTACAATCCTCTAGGCGGGAATCCAGCGACGCACCCACACCATAAGGTGGCTGCTCAAAATGTAGTGGACTGCTTGAATTATCTCCTCGCATCCCATTTCAACATTAGGGGAGCTCGGACCTGGAAGATGTCCCAAATAAAGGATGCACCCTTCCAACAGAATTCCGAGGACTGCGCAATCTACGTAATGATGTACACAGCTCAATTGGCATCCGAGGTGATCAAACCAGTGTTTGTTCAGACGGCCATAACAATGCTCTATCGGCCTATAATCGCGTCAGTTCTGCTAAGGGGAAATCTGGAGAGGGAATTTGATGATGTATCATCAATTAGTTTACAGAACATTACATTGGCTGCAAAACGATCTTAGTGTAATTGGTTTATGCCAAATGAGTGTAGTGTACCCAGTATGTTTGTAAGTAATATACAGATATGAATGGCATATCCCTTTATCTTGCAATAGATTACTCGATAGAAGTGCTCTATCGCGACCCCAATTAGGGGATATGAATGGCCTATCCCATTATCATGCAGTAGATTATGAGATAGACGTACTCTATCGCGACCCCAATTAGGCGATATGAATGGCCTGTCCCTTTATCGTGCAGTAGATTACTCGATAGCCTTGCTCTATCGCGACCCCAATTACTCGATATCAATGGCCTGTCCTTGTATCATGCAGTAGATAACAATGCTCTATGTTTGTAAGTATGTATTAATAGTTGCCATTACGTGATTTGCAAGTCTTGCACCTCTATCGAGCAACCGATGACTCGGCTGAAGTGCTTTATCGTGACCTCGATTACTCGATACGCATGGCATGGACCTCTATCGTGCGGTCGATGACTCTGTTGAAGTGCGTTATCGTGACCTCGATTACTCGATAGAAGTGCTCTGGACCTCTATCGTGCATTCGTCGTCTCGATGCAGGTGGTCTATCGTGACCTCACTTGGGCGATATGAATGACTTGGCTATCTATAGTGCAATCTATTACTCGATATGAGTACTCATGGAAGATGGCTTCTTAACATGCGTCCACAATTAATCAGATAAAATGTCTTACAGTTTGGTTCGCAACAAGTTGAGTAAATGGACCACATTTACCGTCGACGTCGTGGATGACTCGTAGGCAGATCAGGGTGGATATTAAGGGAGTTAACGATCTCATCCCAGATTCGATCTCGCAGCTGAACCATTAATCCATCATCTGGCCCCGACCATTCCCCGGCATGACTACTAGACGGCTAATTATCATTAGATGGTTGTCCCATCACTCGGAATGCTTCGTCAGTTTCATACGCAGGCAGCAACCAATCTCTCATGTTGGAATCACTGGCACTATTGTGTTGCTCGTGAATAAAGTTGTGCAAGGCGGCACAAGCATACACAAACTTTGCTTGCATCTCAATTGGATAAGGGGGCATATTTTCCATAATGTACCAACATTTTTTGAATGCCCCAAATGCCCTCTCAATTATATTCAGGTGAGATGCATGTATGTAATTATACATCTCATGCCTTCTAGTCGTCCGTTGTTGTTGGAAAAAGTAACATGATACCTGTGACCTTGACCCTTGTACGGACTGTTGTTCGTATATCCTGCGTCAACAGCGTAATACTTGCCCGATGATGGTCGTGGGAAACTAGATTGTCCGTCATCTAATACAGAGTCAAGAATTCGCTGACCGTGGGTGGACCCCTCCCACCCTGTGACGACATAAGTAAAACGCATGCTAAAATTGCACACACACATGATATTTTGTGTAGTCACTTTTTATTTACCCCTATATGCGTTTGACACATCAGACTTCACCTTCGCTATGACATGCGTGCCATCTATTGCCCAAACGCAATCCTTGAAAAATGGATAAAATTTTCTATTATTCTGAATGTAAGATGGCATGTGCTCGAGTGGAAACATGGGGCATATTCGAGCGTGGAACCATTGCTCTAATGTGGTGTACACCTTATAGACATGCCGATGTATTGTCTCTTATGAGTAGGAAAATTCATGCCCCAACTTACGAACCGACGTACTGTGACCCATGAGCTGACAAAAAATTATAAGTTGTTGCTCAACAGATGCGCCTCAACTATCTTCCAGACCGGATGCTCTAGCCTATCTACATAATTCAACGAATGTATGTTTGTTCATACGACAGACGTCTCTGCACATTCGATCATTCATAACATTATATAACATGCCACCTACTAACTCCTTTCCCCTGTGGCAATGTGGGTGAACAACATTACGAAGGGGATGATTTGATAAATGTTCCATAGCAATGACACACTGATTAATTATTGCAGCATCCTCATCGTCGTCGTCAAAGTACATCCACCTCTACAAATTAAAAATAAAGTAATAATTATACTACTGAATGACTAATATTAACGTTATTGGGGGGAAGCTGATTTGCTTACCAAAGGGTCCATTGTAGGCCCGACATTGGAAGGAGTAGAACATGCTGTCGTGTAATCAATTGTACGATGAGATTGGCTATCGTCACTGCGATTACACGATAGCCTCCAATACCATGGTCGTGAGAGAAAAGGTAGAATATAGATATAAGTAAGCAACGAGGTTCTCCAATTCTGATAGGCTCATATATGTATATATAAGCACTCCCGGAGTCACATGCATATACACTAATCATGATCGTCAAATGTCGAATAGTAAGGATAAGAAAAATGTTCACCACACACTCATGGCCAACATATATATGTCAGAGGAGTCACATGCATATAGTAGGAAAAATGACAATACTCACATGGAGAATAGTAGTCAGGACAATAAAAAATAGTTCACCATTATTAGAAGAGTCAAACACATAAAGTTGATAAAAGCTTATACAACAGTCGTAAAATCATAAGTGTCTTTAAATGAATAGTTTGTCACATGCATCTAGATGAGGGGTGTCTTCCCATCCCACAGGTTCTTCAACCACTGCTCAGCAAGTTTGGCATCATCTTCTAAGTACAGCTGATCTATACATGAAATATGCATTTTATTATCTCCTAAACTTATGTTTATGTTAGTGTTTGATTAGCATTAATGCTACTTTAATATATTTTTTGGTTTTGTAGGAAAATGAGAGCAAAGATGCAAAAATATGGTGAAATAAAACTTCAATGGTTAAACCTTCATAACTTCATGTCTATATCTCTGATTAGACTGATTCAAGTCTCATGTTAAATTTCAAGAAGTCAGCTTTTTAACGCCACCAACCACGTATAATTCGGAGTTCGGAACAAAAAGTTATGACCATTGGAAAATTATGCTGCAGGATGAATAGTAACCGATCGATCGGCTAAATGAGGCGATCGATCGCTTGAGGAAAGTCGAAATTTTCGCGATCGATCGTCGCCGTTTGATCGATCGTATCTACTGGAAATTTGTTATGAACAGTACCGATCGATCGGTGAATAGTGTCGATCGATCGCCGTATACGAAAAACGCGGTTTTGACCTATTTCGACTCGGATTTGGAAGGGGACTTCGTAGTTTTCCTTCACTATTATAAATAGGCCTTATGAAGGAATGTTTTGGGTATTAGAAAGTAGACCAGAGAACAAGTTTTTGAGTTTTATTGGAGGCTAGAGAGGAGCAAGAGAAGGAGTCTTTTGGAGCAAAGAAGAAGAAGGATTCATGACGATGGATCTACATAAACAGGCTTCTCTTTTCTTTCTTTCTATGTGTAACTAAACTTCTATTCAAGGCTTGATGAAGCCCTAGATGTGTATTGCTACTCTTGATAGTTTAATTCTATAAAGTTGATTATGATTCATGCTTAATGCGATTTCATGAGTTTCTTTTGAGTGCTTGATCATAGACTTGATTGATTATGAATGGAATTAGATATTGTGATTGATTTTATGCCCGATCAAGGATAAGATTGATTGCATTATAATAGAGTTGTGATTGATTCTATGCCTGATCAAGGATAGGATTGATTACACAATAGTGGATGAACTTTCGTGTCCAATCAAGAACGTTAGTGAATTCATTAGTAATTCGTGTGTTCGATCAAGAACATGAATTACCATATCATGTCAATGTATGCTTAATAATAATTGAGAGTAGTAATTGCATATCTAGTGGTGGATTCATTGCCTTGATACTTCTCCATATTGATTAAATCTTAGTTAGATTAGCTAAAGTTCATTGCTTTCTTTAGAATTAATTCAACTACATCTTTTTCTTCTCTTGAGTTTAGTAAAGTATTCACCGTCCCTGAGGTTCGACAACCCTTTAATACTTATTGTAATACAATTGCCTTGTGCACTTGCAAGGGTTTATATTTAAACGATCAACAACCACAACTACCTATTAGTCTCAGACGATAATAATGATATCGTATAATTGTACATTGGGTTAGTGACATAATATCCAGGGAGGCGGCGTAGTAGACGAAAGCATCTGTCGATTTCATCACTCTGTGTGTGCTTCTCTGCGAGCTTCTCAAACAGCATACGATCATGCTTCTCAACAAGCGCATTTCTTGCCAGCATAGCGTTAGACAGCGACTAGAAGCCAGTTGATATTTCGGAAGAGGAGTAAGTCTTCCTCTTCGAAGGCTTATGCTTGTCAACAGGGGTAGGAGGGGTAGGCCTGAGGGGATCAGTGTGGGCATGTGGATGCATCTGTAGGGGAGTTTGGGAAGCAGGAGAATCAGCATTCAGAGGCTCCTACACACAAGAACATGAATAATTATTATCACAAAAAATGTAAGACAGCTACAAATACATATCGATTACACGATACAAGCGCATGATGGTATAACATTATAGAGGGTTCATGTGTGTGCACCTGGGATATGTTGCAAGTAGGACGTTCTGAGGGGCCAGGGCCGAAGGGGCTTGCTTGGATATCAGCATCAAGGAGATTGGAGAATGATTGAGGGTATGTGCTATCTCCGATATCCTCTCCCAAGTACTGAGCAAATTCATTAGGATGCATCCTAGGGTGATCGTCATCTGTACCGTGTGAACTATCTGGTGGCATCTCTACACTGGGGGCATTGATCGTTTAAATATAAACCCTTGCAAGTGCACAAGGCAATTGTATTACAGTGAGCATAGAAAGGGTTGTCGAACCTCAAGGACGGATTAATATTTTACCAAATTCAAAAGAAAGCAGCAATGTTGATTATAGACTAAGAAAGCAATGAACTTTTAACTAAATTACTGGGATTCAATCAATATGGAGAATATCAAGGCAGAGAATCCACCACTAGACATGCAATTACTACTCTCAATTATTATTAACCATAAGTTAACATGATATGGTAATTCGTGTTCTTGATCGAACACACGAATTACTAATGAATTCACTAACGTTCTTGATCGGACACGAAAGTTCATCCACTATTTTGTAATCAATCCTATCCTTGATCGGACATCGAATCAATCACAACTCTATTATAATGCAATTAATTTTATCCTTGATCGGGCATAAAATCAATTACAATATCTAATTTCATTCATAATCAATCAAGTCTATGATCAAGCACTTAACGAATACTCATGAAATCTCATTAAACATGAATCATAATCAACTTTATAAAATTAAACTACCAAGAGTAGCAATACACATCTAGGGCTTCATCAAACCTTGAATGAAAGTTTAGTTACACATAGAAAGAAAGAAAAGAGAAGCCTGTTTATGTAGATCCATCGTCATGAATCCTTCTTCCTCTTTGCTCCAAAAGACTCCTACTCTTGCTCCTCGCTAGCCTCCAATAAAGCTCAAAAGTCTATTCTCTGGTGCTCAAAACATTCTCCCATAAGGCCTATTTATAAGTTTGAAGAGAAACCACGAAGTCCCCTTCCAAATCCGAGTCGAAATAGGTCTTATTTTAGTTTTTCGCACACGGCGATCGATCGCTCCATATTGCCGATCGTTCGCCTATCGATCGATCGCAATTCCTTCGTTATTTTCCTCCGATCGATCGCAAAAGTAACTCCACTTTGCTAGTCCCTAGCAAAACAA
Organism: Houttuynia cordata; assembly: GCA_039654745.1. NCBI lineage: Eukaryota > Viridiplantae > Streptophyta > Magnoliopsida > Piperales > Saururaceae > Houttuynia > Houttuynia cordata. The sequence continues at coordinate 28,218,035 of CM077507.1, read as the reverse complement.
AATAAAACAAACAAACTAAAGGAACTAATGGATAAAAGTAACTCCACTTTCGTAGGGAACACGATTGCATTGAGCGTATGCAACAAGCCGTTAAACCTCTAGGTGCCCCTAGTAGGACGAGTATTGTCTCGTGAGGGTTTGCAGTCATGCTACCCACAAACATGTATTTATTAATCTAATTAACCTAAGTGTAAAAATAAAAGAAAAATTAAAATATTGCAAAACACACAAACCTATTATCCCGATAAATGCAAACCACAATGCTTAAGAGAATTAACCACACGTACTTGGTTCATAATCAACAGGAATATAGAAGCCCTCAAGTAAGTGGTTTTATTCCACACTTTCATCTTAGAAATTTCTGCTCAATATGGTATAGCATGATAATATAGATAGTAAAAGTGTAGAACATTGTAGCAATACATTCTAAATTTCTGTTTTATACAGATCCAGTGTTACCCATTAACCAAAGAACATCAAAATTTACATAGTCATCATATTCTTTAGGTTCATGATAGCACAAATCTGCGCGCCTCCTTCGGGTCCAACATTCTAGATTTGAGAGGATAATACACCATAAACTTTTTTTTTCTTTAGGACTGTGTAAGGCCTGACTTCAAGATGCTTAGGTTTAGCAATGACTCAGGCCAATGACTCCCAACCGATTTGGCTTAGGGCATTAGGTTTTAAGAAATCGCTTCGGGCCCGAGCATCAGCCTAAGTTAATCCTATAAAGTCAAACAACCCTTTTCTTTCATTTTTTTGCATTTTCATTTTCAGCATTCATATTTTTAGCACATCTTTATTTTGTCCAGGCTGTATTATACTCTCAACCTATTTCCAGTTCCAATCCCTTGCCATAGCCAAGTAAATGGTCTATCATGATCTTTTAAGCTCAACAGACAACCATATATCATCCAATGACTCTGACCAAAGACATCCCACTGTAAATTAGCATTCAACAAATCTCCAGATGGTATTACTTAATGTACTAGTGTGAGTGAGTGAGTTTTCTTAGTTCAAGCACCTGTTCCAAGAGGACTGTAACAGAAAGATATGCTCAATTAAGTGTATCTATCCTCCAGTATACTTACTCACACTTCCAATGCAAATTAATCTCCTAAGAATTGTAACATGCATTATTACGGGATAAACTATCAAAACCTAACAAAATTCTAATCAAATAAATTAAAACTACTCAAACAAATTAATTTTTTTTTATTATTTTCCTTTTCTGATTTTACAATGAAGCACATCCTCTCCCCCAAACCTAATATAAGCATTGTCCTCAATGCACAACAAAAATAGAAAAATACAATGATCTTATAAAAATAAAGGAGAAAGAGGAAGGAAAATACCAGAAGAAGTGGACTAGAAATCCCGATCATCACCATCAGCACCGCCTAGAGGAAAATGCCATGCATGAACAAAATCGACTATGGAGTCGAGGCGTTCCGTAATAGCATGCTGAGAATCCATAAGCACCTGCTGTGACTGGCGAATCTCCTGTTGTGACTGACGAATCTCCTGCACATGGCCAGTGAGATCGGTGATCTGCTGCTGCATCGTCGTCCAGGGTGGTTGTGGAACAGGCTCATCCTCAGGTATCTCGGTGTGCTCCTCAAGACGGGGAGCCCGTGGCCACCCATGTCATGTATGGCCCATCATACGGTTGTACGCATCCACTCCAACGGGCCCCAGCCCATGAGATACTCTAGAATGCTCAGGAAAATGCACCTCATGGGTCAGAAATACCCGCTTTAAAATATATGGATACAGTAACCTCTCATCTTTTCGGCCCACCATCATTTGCTTCATCCGGCCAAAGACGAATGAAGGCAAGTCAAGATCACGACGCCGAGTATTGTTGCCGAATACAAATAACAAATTAGCCATGGTTCAGTCGACTTTCTCTTTCTGAGCCGACCATACATCATGCTGTAGAATTAAAAAGGCAAAGCAGAACTCAGATCGCATGCTGATGGCGGCCAGGTAGGTAGAGGTCCCAGTTCCTACTGTAGATCCCGTCAACCGCCCTGTGATATTGCAGTAGGGAGGAAACTGATATCCATCAAAATCAGGGTGATGAATCGTACCTCTGTCACACCCCATGGCACTAGCAATATCGGCGACCTAGACCCAGATAGGAGTACCACATACGACGCTCTGAATGGTCACCCGCTCTGGATTATCATTGTCTTCAATGGTGCCATTTGTATAGAATTCCCTAACCGGATCCTCGTGGACCATTGCAAATGCATTCTGCCTCTTTGCAACGATATGGGTGAAATAGTTTACCCAATCCGGCCGTTCCTCAATCCATCTCTGAGTCGGAAGATCGGGAATAGACGGGTTCAGGACCACCCTCTCATATTGTATGGGTCGTGGCTGTGCTGCAGGTTCAGGTGGAGGGGTGGAAGGAGCACGGCGTGATGAAGAAGCTTCACCCCTTGAGCGTTTGTGAGCGACTGATTTCTGAGGCATTGTACCTGAAAACTAAAGATAATAGTGAAAATCAAATCAAAGTACAAAAATATACAGCCTGTAATTTCAAACTTAAACATCACAGGAAGCATGTAACAGCAGATCCACTTCACAATTTTTGAATTTTTTTTTCAAAAAATAAGAATGAAATTCTTAAAAATAAAAATAAATATATATTTTTAAAAAACATCAAGAAATCGAAAGGGATCATCATGCATAAAAAAATCGCAATCATCAATATAGAAGTATGCATGAGAGGGATATATACCCCAAAAATTCGGAATTGTTTTTTTATAACAGAACACTGTTCACAGCATGAACAAAATCCTAAAAAGCAAGGAAAGTACCTAAAATCGAAGAATCAGATTCTGAAAGTCATGCATAAGCATCGCAATAATCAATATAAGGGCATGCATGAGTCAGATTTCAAAAACATCTACCAGAAACTAAGAACAAATCGACTTTTGAGTTTCGGCTTACTGGAAGAACAATGAGTAAATCCGACGAAAAGAGATGGAAATCTTGAAAACAGACTCCGGATCTTGAATCTACGTCAAAAATCTTTCGGGGGCCGAAGTATCAGCTCAAACAAGGTTCTGAAACAGCGGCGGCAAGCGGAAATAGATTTCTCTCGCCGCGGCCATTCGGATTTTAAACGCGAGGAAGACGACCCGCGATCGATCACATTTTTAGCCGATCGATCGTTATATAAAACGAGAAATAGCGCCCGTTAGATTGAAGATGAACGGTGTCGATATACCGCATGGTGATCGATCGTACTGATAAGGCATCGATCGGATAACGATCGATCATTTATATCCGATCGATTGTATATAATGTTCTTCGATTTTTTTTTAAGCATATCCTCTCCCCCAAACCAAATTTGTACATTGTCCCCAATGTACAACACATGAAAAATGGCAATGAAAATAAGATAATAAGGAGAAGAAAATGAGAGAATAACCTGAATACGTGGATTGCCTCCCACCAAGCGCTAAGTTTAATGTCTTCAGCCAGACGGAGTTATTTATTCAACTTATTCGGGATCTTTTAATCCAACGTTCAGTCCATCTGTGGTCCTACTGTGCACATTAGGGTTAATGAAAGACATCGCAAGTGGATCATCAGAACAAATCCATGGAGGTGCACCATCCACGAGAGTATCAATCATATGAACTGCATAATAATCATCTGGTGGTGGATGTTGTTTTTGAGCATTAAAAACATTCATTTTGACATTTAAATTTCTAAAAGACAATTTCAGCACCCCATCTCAACAATTTATAATAACATTGGATGTCGCCAGGAATGGATGTCCCAAAATTATTGGAATCTGACTACCAATGTTTAGTACAGGTTGTGTATCTAAGACAATGAAGTCCACAGGGAAGAAAAATTTATCAACCTGCACCAAAACATCTTCAATAACACCATGTGGAACTTTAATGGATCGATCTGCAAGTTGTAGTGTTATGGTAGTCGGTTTTAAGTCCCCCAAACCAAGTTGCTCAAACACAGAGTAAGGCAACAAATTTATACTCGCCCCCAAATCTAATAATGCCTTGTCAACAGTATGGTTCCCTATCACACATGAAATTGTTGGACATCCTGGGTCCTTATACTTCGGTGGAAGATTGTGTGTTAATAGGGAACTCACCTGCTCAGTAAGGAAGACCTTTGTAGTCAAATTGGAATTAGCTTTGCGCTTTTGAGTACAAAGGTCTTTTAGGAATTTGGCATAGGCATGCACCTATTTTATTACATCTAACAAAGGGAGATTGACTTTAACCTCTTTGAACACCTCGAACATCTCCTCCATCTTTTGATGAGATTTATTAAATGGGGAGGGTTTGTCCAAGCATTGAGGGAATGGTACCCTGGGAATATAAGAACTCTCTTTCTGGGTCTCGGGTTGGTTGTCCTGCTGGGTTTTAGAACTAACAGGTATGGCTTTGATGGAAGTGGGTTTTTTTTTTGCCTCATGGGAAGGTGTCTCACTCGAAGGGCCAACAAATGGATCCCGAACCCTGTTGTCAACTTGTTTACCGCTCCTCTAGGTAGTTATGGCTTGCAGTTGTTCAAGAGGGTAGTGGGAGGCTTCAGCTACAAACTGGCTTCTAGGGTTTTGTTGGGGTTGGCTCGACAAGGTTCCTGCTTCTCTACGGTTCATGGATTGGGCTAGCTACCCTAATTGGGTCTCTATTTTGGCTATGGATTGCATATGAGAATGGACTAGCTGGGCCTGGGATTTTTGTCCAATTGTTAGTTCAGTCAAAACCGTAAGCATGGTGGATTGGGTGGCCATTATTTGGCTCAGTCGGTCTTCGATGGTTGGTTTCTTATTGGATTGGCCAAATTGCGGGACTGAGGATGGTTGGTAAGGTTGAGGTTGGTTTTGGAATTCCTGTCTTTGGGCCTGATTAAAAGTAGACCTTGGATTAGATTGTCTCCAAGAAAAATTAGGGTGATCACGCCACCCGGGATTGTAAGTGTTGGAGTATGGATTGTTGGCTCTAGGAAAAGTTTGTGCACTGTTGACATGCTCTTGTACTAGGTCTGGATACTGGAAGGCGGAAGGGCAATCAACAATGGTGTGCATAGGGTTGGCATAGATGGTGCAAGCATCATGAGAGGATGGGGTATAAGGTGAAGTCTGAGAGAAAAACCGGTCAAACCTCTCTGTCATGGATTCTACTTGGTGTTCTAGGCTCGTGGTGGCTTTGACATCGTAGATGCCTCCCTTTGGGGCACTCCTGCCAGGCATATAGCCTTCAAATCTATAGAGGGTGGCACTGTGTAAAGAGTTTTCACTCAGGTCCTCTAGTAGATCCCAAGCATCATCCGGGGTTTTCTTCATGAATGTGCCTCCACAAGAGGCATCTATTAGGGTCTTGTGTTGATCACACACACCCTCATGAAATCTCTGTACTAATTGCCACTTGGGCACATCATGGTGGGGACAAGACCGGAGTAAGGCTTTCATTCTTTCCCAACTTTCATGGAATTGTTCATTGAGTAGTTGGGTAAAGGTGATAATTTCATTTCGGATTTTGTTGGTCCGCCCTACAGGAAAATATTTCTTTAGGAATTCAGCTTGAAGTTCCTCCCAAGTGGAAATGGAGTTGTGTGCAAGGGAGTATAACCATTCCTTAGCCCTGTCTTTTAAAGTGAATGGGAACAACCTAAGGCGCACCTGGTCATCAGACAGTGTGAGTTTGAAGGTTGTGTTAACCTCCAAGAAATTTTGGAGATGCCTATAGGGGTTCTCATTTAGTTGGTCATGGTAAGTAGGCAGCATCTGGATGATGTTGAGCTTAATTTCAAAATTAGCCACGGTTGCAGGAAGTAGGATACAGGAGGGGGAGGTGTAGGCAGTGGGACGGTAGTAGTCTTGCCGGGTATAGGCATGGGGCATTAGTGGATTCTGGTTTAGGCCATTCCCACCCCCAAGGTGCATGTTGTTCGCCATTGGATGGATTTCAGGGATTGGTTTGCTAGGAGTTCTACAGATTCGATATAGGCACTCAGGATCAGGATCAAAGGCAAGGTCAGGGTTCAGGGAGCGACAACCATGCATGCACAATAAAAATCAAACAAAACCTGTGCAATCCTAATAGCGACAACTAGCAAGCATAAATCCTAGATAGCGACAACTAGCAACATAATAGCGACAACTAGCACGTCATGCAATCCCACAAGGAAAATGGAAAACACCAAGCACCCAAATTATTTTAAAAGAAGGTTAAGAGAGTGCAAACAGTGGGAAGGGATGGCCCTTCCAACGATGACGAGAATCAGCATCCTCTCTTAATCCTGCAAAAGAAGAAGAAGGCAATTAAGCTAATAAAAAGAAATCTAAATTAAACTAGACTACTCTAAAACTAACTATGCTAAGAATCTGGTAAACTATTGTGCCGTCCCCGGCAACAACGCCAAAAACTTGATCGTTTAAATATAAACCCTTGCAAGTGCACAAGGTAATTGTATTACAGTGAGTATAGAAAGGGTTGTCAAACCTCAGGGACGGATTAATATTTTACCAAATTAAAAAAAAAGCAGCAATATTGATTCTAGACTAAGAAAGCAATGAACTTTTAACTAAATTGCTGGGATTCAATCAATATGGAGAATATCAAGGCACAGAATCCACCACTAGACATGCAATTACTACTCTCAATTATTATTAAGCATAAGTTAATATGATATGGTAATTCATGTTCTTGATCGGACACACGAATTACTAATGAATTTACTAATGTTCTTGATCGGACACGAAAGTTTATCCACTATTGTGTAATCAATCCTATCCTTGATCGGGCATAGAATCAATCACAACTCTATTACTCCCTCCGTTCCAAAATACTATATACATTTGAGAAAATTCTTATTTTTATTAGACCATGAAACCTGCAAAGAAATCACATGACTTCTTCTCCTTCATATCCCGTCCAACTCATATGCTCATTCCCGAACTAAATTCAAGTCAATCCTTTCAAGTCTCCTCTAATTTTGATAAGAGGAAGTCACATAATTTGGCAAAATCTACACAATATTTTAAAAAATAAATATTTCCAAATGTACATAGTATTTTGGAATGGAGGGAGTATAATGTAATTAATCTTATCCTTGATCGGGCATAAAATCAATCACAATATCTAATTTCATTCATAATCAATCAAGTCTATGATCAAGCACTCAATGAATACTCATGAAATCGCATTAAACATGAATCATAATCAACTTTATAAAATTAAACTATCAAGAGTAGCAATATACATCTAAGGCTTCATCAAGCCTTGAATGAAAGTTTAGTTACACATAGAAAGAAAGAAAAGAGAAGCCTGTTTATGTAGATCCATCGTCATGAATCCTTCTTCCTCTTTGCTCCAAAAGACTCCTTCTCTTGCTCCTCGCTAGCCTCCAATAAAGCTCAAAAGTCTATTCTCTAGTGCTCAAAACGATCTCCCATAAGGCCTATTTATAAGTTTAAAGAGAAACCACGAAGTCCCCTTCCAAATCCAAGTCGAAATAGGTCTTATTTCAGTTTTCCCCACACGGCGATCGATCACTCCGTATTGCCGATCGTTCGCCTACCGATCGATTGCAATTCCTTCGTTATTTTCCTCCGATCGATCGTTTCCTTCAATACACTGTTTTTGCGGCTGAGGTGATCGATCGCATTGATAGCCAATCGATTGTAGTTACTGTTTACAATCTTCAAATGGCTATAACTTTCTGCTCCAAACTCCAAATTGCTCGTAGTTGGTGGCGTTGGAAAGCTGACTTCTTGAACTTTAAAATGAACTTGAATCAGTTCAATTAGACATTTGTACACGAAGTTATGATGATTTAACCATTTGAGTTACTTTTCACCTTATTTCTGTGTATTACTCTTGTTTCCTAGAAAAACCAAAAACTATATTAAAGTAGCATTTATTCTAATCAAACACTAGCATAAACATAAGTTTAGGAGATAATAAAATGCATATTTTATGTATAGATCAGGCATCCTTTTTGTTGGACGTCCATTATAAGCCTGATGCCCAATAGCATGGTTGTCATCGAATATTATCGATAATAGACCCTCCATCTCTTCGGTGTATCCCCAAGACTTCAATCTCATGGCCTTCGGGTGTTTCTGCAGCAGAAGGAGATGAGAGTAGATTGGCAAGGAAACATCCTGAGTTCGATTTTGCAAGAAATTGCAAATTACAGTTCCGAAATAAAATGTCAGACGATACGCACCTATCTAAAAATCTTCTAAAAATTAGGATTTTCGAATGTATATGTTTGTGTTGCTTCGTTATACCCACAACCAGTGTAATCTGACATCCACTTCCATGCATTGTAGAGGTACTTAGTCTTGTCATAGTGACTGCGAATTTTTTCTTCATTCACAATTATACCCTTCTTATTCAATTCTTTGCTTACATATTCGTAACCTCCGTTATGAAGACCCCCCTACGAAATCCCACCATATGTGCTTCGGCATACGATCTGATAAATGCATAGTGCTCTTCCTTGTTCCACTCAACCTGTTTGACGTACTTTGCTTTCTTGCCTGGGCTTGCCATCTATTCCACACAAGAAGAAGCATATGAGAGTGACAGATGTGGACATACGCGTTAGCATGACACTAACATTACACGATTGCCTACAATGCCTAATGTTAATAGATTACATGATAACCCAGTCTAAAGTATAATCGATTACACGATAGAGGTGGATACCATGTAGTTGATTACATGATAGAGGTGGTCATCGAGTAATCGATTACACGATAGCACAGTCTATCGAGTAATCACGATAACCATGCGGAAATCAAGTGATCGAGTAATGTGTGTACCGTGTACCCGATTATACGATCAGGCCGGCTATCGTATAATCACGATAACCACATGGAAATCGAGTAATCGAGTAAGCTGTTACGCTCGATAAATGTGTGCACCATGTACCCGATTACACGATCGCGATCCAGCTATCGTATAATCACGATGACCACATGGAAATCGAGTAATTGATTACTCAATTTCCATGTGGTAATTGTGATTATACGATAGCCGAATCGCGATCATGTAATCGGGTACATGGTACACACATCTATCGAGTAATCGATTACTCGATTTCCAAGTGGTAATTGTGATTATACGATAGCCGGATCGCGATCGTGTAAGCGGGTACACGGTACACACATCTATCGAGTAATCGATTACTTGATTTCCATGTGGTTATCGTGATTATACGATAGACTGCCCGATCGTCTCCAAAAGAAGAAGTAATGATTAATCAAAGTAGATCATGTAATCGGTGAAAACATAAGATAATAAAAACGGTTGAAATTGCCAAAAAAAAAGAAGCAGATTGACAGAAAATAGTCAAACGAAGACTCAGGCTAACATGTATAGGAAACATATAAAGGGAAAAAACCATACGCTCTGACAGATTCAAATTCAAAATTCAAAATTCAAAAATCAGGGCCGTTTTCTTACCAGCACGTCAATGAAAAGGGACGGTCGTCGACGACGGTCGGGTGGGGAAGCTGCCGACGGATATGGCAATACGGTAATCGACGTCCAACTCAGGGGAGTGAAGCGGTGGCAAGAATTGCTAGAGGGAGGGGGAAATGGTTTCTTGGGGGGGAGCGGTGTGAGAGACGGTCGAAGGATGATGGTGGAGCACGAGAGTGATGGCGGCTGGGATGAAAGTGATCAATGAAAGGGAAAAAAACCTAAAGAACGAGAGGGAGGGGCAGCCTGTATTTTTTTCATCAGGATGATTCTCACTCGATGGAGAATTAGCCTTTCAGGGGTGAAAGGTGATAATTTGTCACCTTTCACCGTTAGCAGCACTATTTAGCCTTTCAGCTAACAAACACAAAACAGGTGATAGGCACTGTCATCGACCATTTTTCACCATATCAGCTTCCAAACACTTTTCACCCCTGAAGGTGAAAATTTTCACCTTTCAGAGCTGAAATATGGATTTTTTCAGCTTCCAAACGCACTCGGCCTAATTTTTGTAGTGTGGCCAGACTGTTAGGCTTCAACGGCATTCTGCATACTTGGTGGTTAATAAATACATGTCATTGTAATTTGTAATAATAATCACACATAAAACAGTGAAATAACCACCAATGTAGTCCCCCGTTACACTTGTGAAAGAAGGAATATCAGACCATCTCGGTCCCTTATCAAAAGCCTCGTTTCCCACTGCGTTCTCCATTTTGTTGTTCTTTTATGCTTCTGTTTATCTTGTTTGTATCATTGTAGCGAGGATTTGACCCAGGGTTCTCTCAAGACGCTCACCAACTGGATCCATGTTCAACAGCCATAGTAGAAGAAGGTGCACATTCCGCTTGCTTCATCTTCTCTTTGCCAACTGGAAAGTCCTCTTAAGGAACTGATTTGCAGCTTCGTCATTCCTGTGGCACAAAACTCTGAGGATGGTGTTAGGATCAGTTCGGTTCCATCTTCCGGTGGTGGGTGGCATGGGCACTTTATGGCCAGCTCCTCCAATGCCCAGGCCACTGGCCTCACAGGCCACAATACTGAAGTCCTCCACAAGCTGCTCGGTGGCTTGCCCCATCAGAGCTACCACCCCCTCCACCACCTCCGCCTCCCTCTCAACGACCTCCTCCGACACCAGACACTCTCCACAAGTGCAGAACATGCGTTTCAAGTTGGAGAAGTCCTCCTTGATCAAGTCATAGTCCGACCTCAAGAATGTGCGGGCGTCACCTCCGGCCAGCAACACCATAAGGAAGACCTCAAAGGAGGCCTTCATGAGCTCCTTCAGGGCAAGGGGCTTGGCGCAGTCAGTGAGGATGGCAGCAAGGAGGATGAGGTTCTGTTTGAGTGTGCGGAGCGCCGGCCTTATCCGGGCGTTGGTCACTTCCCCCGCATAGAGGCTGTCATAGAATACACAATTGGAGTCAAGGAAGATGAGGCGGTAGGCGGCCACTTCCGAAACATGCTGGGTGGCCGTCTGGGTGGAGGAGTGGGCAAGGTCAAAATAGGAAGGCACAGTGCGGCGGCGGCTGTTGGGGAAGCGGGACTTGAGGGAGGGGTTTGGGCGAGGGGAGAGGGAGAGAGCCTTGTCCAGGGAGTGGAGATGTGCCTGCACGTAATGAAGGGTGTTGAGGCGAATGTAGAGGCGCTGTGTGCCCCGGCTGGTTGATGGCCGAGGGTTGTGGCCATCGGAGCGGCATTTATTCACATGGTCCTCCCCCACCCTGCAGGGACTGGCTTTCCTCCAGAGCTTCGCGATCTTGGAGTCGTGGTTGCATCTCGTAAGCGGGGGGAGAGGTGGAATGTAATTCTGTTTAGACCCTGCAACACATTAACAAAATCATGTCATACGCTTTCTTTCTGCTAAATGCTAAGCCTAGCAAGGAGAGATGAAGTGTCAGGTCATTTACCGCATGAACCAACGAAGGTAACATATTCTTGCAATAGGTTCTCAAGGCCATCAGCAAGGTCTTGCACCATTTCCTCTGGTACAACTGCCGGGATTTCAAAGAAGTCGTCCAGAGTCTCCTTGGCCAGCTTCAATATCTCCACTGCTGATTGAGCGTATGGTTCTGATTTAGACTTGGGATTCCATGTCTGTAAAAGCAGAGATTGCAACTCCTCATGTACATATTCCATCTCATGTCTAAACTTGTTTGTTTCAAATTTAATTAGTTTACCTCAGTGTCTTTAGCTCTGATTATACAGTCCTTTATTCGGCTAAATCTCTCTTCAATCCAAGCTTTCATAAGGTTAAGTATGACAGAGTCTACTTCATAGGGGATCATCTCCCTCATAATAGTCTTTCCTCCGTCTTCACAATTCACTGAATCTTCCACCACCATTTGAACCAACATCTTTTCCAGCTTCCCTGCTGCTTGCAGTACTCGGATTGCCTCATTTGTTAAACTCGAAATACCTTTCAAGTACTGTTTCAAGACAATTCCATAGCAATTGTGGAGTGTAACAGCTGCAACTCCAGCTGCAATTGGGAGCCATCTCCTCAGAATTGGGCTGAAGTTCTCCTTCTCTTTCCTCGCTAACTCCTCCGTCTCCTTGACCAGCTGAAGCAGAGATTCGGCCATAGCATCTGGCTCCTTTTCTTCTTCTTCTTCTTCTTCCTCCTCCTCCACCTCGCTGCTCGCATTCTGCACTTCCAGTACCTGAAACACGTTATGTAGGCGTTACAAATGTGTGGTGCTTCAATTTAGTTAACACAGTAAAATGTACCTTGGCAAATGCATTCCTCAAGGAAGATCGGATGTAATAGTCAATCCGATTCCCAGTGAAGCCTACGAGAGCACCGTCATTGTCGTGCAGACCACTGCTGGCGGGGACCTCATCGTCCAATATCTTCACTGCCGATAGAGCCAGTGGAAGAACATTCTCCATGGAAGCAAGCGTTTCCTTCTGAAAGCTCTCGTGGTAATCCAGCAGCCTCTTTTCCGCCCACCCCTGCATCGAGGTCAGCGTCGACGACAAGATTTTAACATGTATGGATTCCTTGTCCACTCTCTTCGCGTCGTTGGCCACCTCTGCTAGCATGGTGAGAGAAGCACAGAGGAGGTCCTGCTCCACCTGCCCTGTTACCACAAATTGCTGGAATAGCACCCAGGTGAAGCACACTTTGTGAATGGATCGATTGATCCCAAGCGTCGACCATGTCTTCTTCATCAGTTCGATCAGCTCGTCGACCTCGTCAAGAACCAGGGTGTTGTCCTTGATGTCGAAGATGGCGTGGAGGAGGGAAAGGTAGAGATGGAGATTCAAGGGGAACCCGTCGGCCCAGTGGCAGGTCTCTGCGGTAGCCCCGCCGGGCCCCCGCCAGGCGAGGGCGACGACGCAGCTACAGAGAGTGCGCATGACCTCGGAGTTCTTGCTGGTATCAATGGGCTTGAGCTCACTTGACCGGATAATTTCTCGGAGGCGGGCGGCAGAGGGATTGGACCGCTCTAGCGGGACCGGTGTGTAGAGCAGGAGCCCGGCCTCCAGGATCTTGAGCTGGCGCTTCTGCCACATGTGGTATTCATGGGAGTCACTGAATTCGGATGGTTTCAATTGGCGGAGGAGCTCTAATGGCAGAATGATCGTATCTGTGCGCCGACCCATCTGCACAATTTGAATTGAAAGTGTGAAACAATATATAGAGAAGCTCAGGAAGTTGCAAATTGGTGAATGGCCTACTTTCAGGTTTTGTGTGTTGCCATTTGTGAATCAATTCCAATTAAAGCTAGATAGAGAAATGGGAGAGAGGGAGAATGCTGATTTTCACCTGGCCGACGAGGGTCCTCATGAGGGTCTTCCGGAGACGGTTGTCGTTCTGCTCAGAGACCTTCATTTGATGGCACATGAGCTCGGCGGAGGTCAGGGGACGCTTGTGCCGAGCAGGAGAGTTAGGGCTGGAGGAAACGGTGGTGGTGAACTTTGGGGCGACACGCCGGGTGGCCTTCAACCCGAGGGCCTTCTTGATCCTGCTAGGAGCTATAAGGGGCTTCGCAGGGCTTCCGGAGGCAGCAGTGGCGGTGGCAGCTGTGGTCGAGGCTCCCGCTTCGCCCCGCTCCTGGGGGACAGAATAATAATTAAGTGCATTGCGGCCGCCTCCAAAGCCGGAAGAGGAGCGGCAAGCAGCAAAGAAGACCTCGTAGGCTGCCTGGCGGAGTTCATGCCGGCTGAGGGAGTCGACGTGGCCAAAGGGCCAGTCAAGGTCGTGGTCGAGGGAGACTTCGGAGGTGGCCGCGGAGACGGAGGCAGAAGCGGAGGCGGCAGAGGCCAGGGATTCCCGGATGGAGTGGGAGCCCATTGGCTCAGCCTGGGAAAGATTGGTTGCAAGGGTAGTGGTTGAGAGGACCAAAACCAGGAGGAGGATGGAGGGGGCATTGAGAGAAGGGGGCTTGTGTGGGGGAGAGAGGGAATGTAGGGGAAATGCCCCGGGTCGCCAGCAGGGGTTGGGGAAGAAGATGAAGGGGAAAGATACAGGTCAGGTGCCTACCTGTTGATACAAAACCGTTAAAACGGTTGCAAGTGCCAGTGCTGCACTTTCCTTCTTTGTCTTCCTAATATGGACTATGGTTATACAAATACATCTCGTAATAGCACAGCCAAGGCTATAGAGGTTTGATGAATTAATTTATTTGCACATTGGCTTCCTTTACCCAATTTAGGATTGACTCATCTGTGCCATCTATCAAACCTTTTATAGAATTGACGTTCAAGTTAGACCCAAAGAGTCAAATCAACAAGGACATGAAAGAATAATTCTGTTTCCCATCCATAGTCAATTCTATAAAAGTTATTCAGTTAGAATTGAAAAGATTTAAATTACAATTTTGGGTGTAGAATAGAAAAGAGTGAGGATATCTGCCCTTAAATATGGATTCTGTTTAATCAAATGGCGTTTGTTTCTAACCTCAAGCTATCAGGTAATATTTATCTTCACGTCGTCCATGCTTTTTTTATCTGATAAACCTCGAAGGAGACTCCATCTTTCTATGTTGCCTAAAAGTTTGACAACAAACCGAATAATAACATTGTCTAAGATGTGAATACAATTTTAATTTCCTTTAGTAATGAGAACTGATATTGATTCAAAAGATAGAGAAACTGATTTTAAGGGCACTTTCTTGCTGAATGAATTTTCTCAGAACTTCACCTTAATGCTTTTCTCAGTCCATCAGTTTCATTGATTTTAAGTGCGCAATGTTTATTGTACTCTTGTTTGCGAGGAATACTTTCAATTTACATTTACAATCTTTTACTAGTGCACAAATGCAACAAAGACAGAACCTGTAGTGCAAAATAAAATCATCTGGACATAACAATCAAACAAATCATTACACCAACGTTTTCCAAACAACAGCTTTATACTGAACAAAATCACAAAAGATTATATGAGGGCAAATGAAGAATGAAGGTGTTTATTATTAACATACATCACGGACAAATATCACACATTTCAGCAAATTTTAGTTGGGAGCTCGATCATGCTTCAGCAGCTTCACGGTTCAAAGCCCTTTCTAATCTCTCCTGGAATGGTGTAGAATGCCAAGTCACCCTCTTATCCTGCACCAAAAAAGAATGTAAGAAACATCACATGTATTTGAATTTATATCAAACGGGAACTCCTCCCCCCACACTTACAGAATCTTAATCCAATTCTCGCCTTTTCCTGCAATCCTACCTCTCGGTACTTGCTTGTTGTGTTGGGTATTCCACTGCTTTCTGTATTCTTCCTCTGATGGCTCCAGTAGCTCCCTACAGTACCCAAGATGGGAATGTCATCAGGACTCCGTCTTGGTGACCTTCTTGGCGAAGGAGAAGCTGAACGCTTGATCTCTTCGACTGTCAGGGCACCCAATATTGGCCTATCTTCATACATTCTGGATGAATAAGAAGTCTGAGATCCACTCCTATCTGCTGAATCCACACTCGACAAGTCAGTTTTGGTGGCCTGTGATGGTGGTGATAACCAGTTTGAAAGGCTTTCATCCACTGCAATGGCTGGCTTTGGAGGTGGTGGTGTAAAACTATCCTTAGCTTCCAGTTTGACATTAGGCTTTACAAATTTGAAAGTTGGTTCCTCCGATGAAAAGGGCGGTATTTCCAGTCCTTCATCTACATCAATATTTTCCTTCTTTGGCTTCCTGATGACCGCAGATGGCTTTGCCTTCACTGCCTTCCACTGGGAAAGGTTTTCTACCGGATTCAGAACAGAGTGAACGTACTGGCTTCGGTCCCGAGCACCAGTAGCCGTAGCTGTAGAAATGGTTCTTGGGCTGATATTTTCCCTTTCAGCCTCATATATTGGATCACACTTACGCTCTCCGTCCAAAGGTAAAGAGAAACAGGACTCCTGAGACACCTCCGGTTCCTCTTCTTCATCGTCATCACAGTCCTCCAAGTCACTGTCCTCGTAATCCTCCTCCACTCCGTCGTTATCATCTTCTTCTTCTTGCGCGTCCTCGTCATCACCAATCACACAGTTCTGATACCTATGGTTTTCAGGAAACAAAATTTGCTTTGATTGAGTCGAGGGATCTTTCAAAGGGGGTTGACTCTGTTCTTCAGATTTTGTGCCCTCTTCCTTTTCTATCACCTCATCCAGAACCACTGCCTCAATGTATGTGTTGACATCCAGATCAAAGGTCACTTTTTTCCTACTGTTAAAACTTACATTTTCTTGCTTTTCCCTATCGCAAATAACAATTCATTCAGCTAACAAGCAATTTATCCAAACAATCAAACTACAAAGAGTCCAAAATGTATAACACAAAAATCCGACAGCAAAACATCTAAACAGTCCCCCTTCAGAATGAATACAAAACCCTTCCAAGAGAAACCCCGAATACCTCAAAACAAAATCCCAGATCAAAATTAGAGGATCTGGCACAGTAAGAACAAGTTGAAACTCACCTGCTCTCAGGAATCACGAGGATCGGATTCTCCAAGGGTGACGCCTCCAGTTCAGAAACGGGTTGCAAAGATTCATAATTTCGTCGCCTCTGAAAATTTCCGAAGAAAAATCAATCAAAACCAGAGTACCAAAAGATATCCCAAAAAACCATTGTTGGGTTTTCTCAGACAAAGCTCGGGAAAGCGCTTACCGAAACCCTGGGGAGGGACTTCTTCTTGGGCTTCCGGCGCCTGTCATCGCTGGAGCCAAAGCAGCCAAGAAAGCACCCCATTTACAATCCCCGGCTGCGGCGGGTTGCGTTCTTGGATGCCTTTGGGGGAAGGACCAAGAAGGCCAGAGTTTCTAGTCACTGGAAAGGCATGGCAGAGGAGGAAGAAGACGAAGGAGACGGTGCAGGGGAGATGGGAGAGGGCCAAAATGGCAAGAAGAGAGGGAAGAATATGACCGTTGGCTGCTTTTTGGGGGAGAAGAATATGACCGTTGGGATCCCGGACCATAATTGGGAGGAGCCTTTGCCTCTCACTTTTGGGCCACTTTGGCCCTCCCTTCAAAATTTCCTGTCTGAATTATAAAACTAGTTCTTTGGTTTTCTAATCCAGACAAATATTTGTGGACGGGTGTAGTACGAAATAATATTGAACTGGATATTAGTTTTCGAGTATGCCGTTGGGATCAGCAGGGGGCCATTCTCTCCTGGGTTCCTCTCACTTTTGTTTGCTAAGGAGTAAGGACAAAAACCTGCTTCACATTTCTTATTAGTCTTTTTTTTTTGTTTGAAATATTTTTCACTCATTTGGAGCGAATTTGGGATCAGGTATATTTAAGAATCAAGTAATTTCTTAGTTAGTGAATTTATACTTTACGATGTTTCTTAAGTAATGTAGAGTCGATTACTTCACACGGTTGGTGGGTGTCCATCGTTTGTGTATTTTTAGACGGTGGACATCCACTGTATGTAGTCCACTGTATGTAGTGGGGTGGTGAACCACTCATCCTTGAAGTTTTCTACCTTTTTCTTGTAACTATTCGCTTCCACATTGATAGTTCGATTTGCCTTCATTTTGAAAAAACAAAATAGGATTATCAATATGGAACGGAGGAAGTAGAATATGAATTTTTTTTTTATAATTAGCAGAATATGAATTTTAACAAAATATACCTATTCAACGTCTTTTTTGGCAGATGATTCAACGTCTTTGTTAGTGCAGGTAAATGAATACTTTCTTATTCTATGTTGCCAAAAAAATGGCTACTTTTTTGGTTCCTCAGCTCATGGAAACGCCTTTAATTTCCCACGTAAAGCTCTTTGCACTAGCAGCTACTTGAACTATTTTTATTTGGATGAATGCCACTTGTCCTATTGAAAATCAGAAAAGTATGCATAAAGCACCAGAAAAGAAGGGGCAGCAACTTTTGTTGAAACTGACTTACATAAGATAGGAGAGTCCTGAATCATGATAAAAAGAAGGGGCATTTGAGTATCAGGCAGATAGAGAGAGTGAAACTTCCAAATAAGGTAGAGAATACAAAAAATATTATTATTTGGGTAGTTTAGTGACATAATTCTACGTTACCATATAATCACTTTACATTATTATAGCAATATCATAAAATTCTAAACTGAAATACATTTAAGCACCTAAGGTAAACCATGTCGGCTTACGACTACTACATGCTAATTGCTGTTTAGTTGGGGAACACATAAGTGACAGGACTAAAGAAAGTTCAAAATTTTTGGGTCTGAAAGTGCCCAAATTCATTGAGTGGTTCCCCTACAAATTGATCGACAATCTGTAATGTTTTTTTTTTCGATGTGACTACAAGCTGTAATGTTAAATGGCATAAAAAGCCTCTCAGGGTTTTTTTGCATCCATGACTATTGCTCAGTTGATCATTTGACATGAGATATCGCATGAGCAAGGCCAATATAAAGTCGATTTGTATAGTTTTCCCTTTACAAGTGAGAAAAGCATTATTTTGGCTTCTAGTCCTCGGGATATAGGAGGGCTGTCTTAGGATTTCCATTTACTTCAAAACACTTGTTACGCATATGGCAATGCATATGCCTCGGGCAATTTCTCCTTCATCGCGCCTATAGTTATATTTCCATACAAGTTCCGAAGATTTATTCTCCATTCCCCTAGGAACTTTGAAGGAAAATGGACATCTTTTGATGGGGATATTGTTTTAGTTCTCTTATTTAATGAACCTCAAATGAACTTCCTATTCTAGACGGCCGCCTGGCCCCTGGATGCGAGTTGCCCATGCCACGTGACCACCTCCAATAGGTTCATGTGAGGCACTACCAAGACATGCATGCAGGACCACCATTGTTCTCAAAAGCTCCCCACATGTGCAAGCATCCATCAAGCTTTGTAGGGATGACACACCGTTGTCCACAAAAGACTGGAGCCAATAACTTTGGCTCCGCTACACGTGTTAGATAGTCGTTGTTCCCGATACGTTAAAACCAGTTGTTAATATGTCATCTAAATATCCCAACACATTCAAGATGAGGCAAGCCACTCAGCTAGCAAAATGGATTATGATCAATTAATCTGAATAACTTTAATCTTGAATCTTAGATTTTTACAATTCTTACGCAAGCAATGAATACTTTTCCGTGCTCTACAGACATTTTTGTTGGTAGAATTGCTCTAAAGACATTAGTTTACCATAATGCAACGGAATTATCGGCGAACACCTTGGTTTAGGTACTAGGCAATACATTTATTTTCGGCCTGTAGGATCCAGGGCCTTCAATTTTTTTTTGCAGGTTTAACTCTATTCTGTCCACAATTTAATTGTGAAACGAGGTCCTACAATTTTTCTCAAGAGTCATGCCACGTCCTCTGTTTTAATCCTTGTCTTATCAGCAGGTAGGTGTGAGTATAAGAGCCTCAGCTACAATTTATTGTTTTCACTTTATCATTCACTAAAAATATGAGTTTATACATTCCATAATCAAATTGCTTACAACCCCAGTAGCTGGAGGCAGATGAATGCTTGTCGAAAATGATTGTTATATGTCAGCAAATATCAAAACAAAATAATGCGTGTCAAGCTTCAAGGTAGGAATGTAAAGAGACTACGCCACCAAATGGGAAATTATTATGATGCCTGCAGTCAGATAACCTCGAACCCTAAAAATGAGCTAGTTCGAAAGAATTCCAGCTCGTCGTTTCCATATATGTAGAGTTCCACAGAACTCGGTCTGTTCTGACCAGAATCATTGCGACAACATATAAGTGTCTCATGTAAGATCTACATAATGGCACAGATGCAAGAATCAGATTCATCTTCCTCATCCGAGTCGCTTGAATCACTGAGCAGAGCAAATAAACACTTCTTGTGAATAAAAAATGAGATTCACGAGGCTTACTAAGCAAACTTGCAGATAGTGGCAAAAGCACTAGATTAACTTAGATGAGGTGTCTTTCTTTTTAGTGTTCATATATCCGAATCATATTCACATATACCATTAATCACAAGAAGAATGAGAGAAAGGCAACTGGCATTGCATGCAATTATACAAAAGATTCATTCAGCCAGGGTTATAAACTAAATAAATCATTAATTGATAAGACAGAAAACAATTTTACCCACACAAAAAAGACAGATTACAAGAACTTCTCTACGTAATCAGAGCAGATTAGGCCATGAAGCTCAAGCCCAAAGATGGATGCCTTCGCATCAAATTAAAAGAAAAATGCTGATCAGGTAGCAAGGCATCAAGTGCGAAATCTATAACTATACCTATATTACTATTAAATATAAACTACCCCCAATTATGAAGTCTAATAAGTGAACCCGGTGAGTTAAGTTGTCCTTTCGTTTAAGATCTAAAATTAATAACGCCCTTGCATTTAAGAGTTCAGATTGCGTTTACCACTTTATATTGCTTCGTTTTATATATAAATCTAATAAACAGTCCTAAAATAGTGAGATCTTGCATGGAGTCTGCACTTTAGATTGCCTCGTTGTATATGGAAACTTAATTAAGAGTGGGATCTTGCATAAGGCCCGGCTTGGAGAGCCTTTATGATTGGTCCATCAAAGATTTAAAACAACAATAAAAGCCAAACTTTTTTAAGCATCCTAGTCTATTGTAGCTAGACTTACTCATCTCCATAAGCTAACGGATGTGAGATTTTCTGGGACTCCATATGAGGCTCACGGATTTATATGGCAAAAAATTTTATTATTTTATCAACTTATTAATTTTTTATTTGAGGAAGAGGAGATGTTACTATTCAGAAGGAAAGGAATATGGAACGAGGGAAGGCTTCAGCTCAGGGATATGTGTAATAGGGGCTCTATTTTTATAATTGGATTTAATTTTTTAAATTCAGATTGTAATTGTAATTGTACATTTACAATTACGTGCTTTATGTTTAACTCTAACTCCCTCCACCCAACGAAGCTCGTCAGCATTGCAAAACGAGTGAAATTTATTCGACTCTAAGGCCCACACAAAAAAAAAACAGAACCCTCCTCTTCCTGTGTTTTTGGTCTTGAGGGAGCAAAATCAGCAATGTAATGATGGACCCATGCTTTTTCAAAGCCGTTATGTGTCGAAGACATGCAGTTACATGTGCACTTTGACTAGTCTCTTATAAAGAAGACTACATCAGGTTGCAATCGTAGTTGGAGAATGGTTTTTTATGTAATGATGCATTATGTTAGCAACTCTGAACCAAGAAAATATGCCATATCTCCTCTTCGAAATACATTTTTTCTAACTAGATCTTTCAATCATATATGCAAAGAGACTTTGGCATTTTGTCATTAATGCTAACTGCAGATGAACTAAACATAAACTGAGTAGGGGCATAAATAATACTGAAGTTCAGTATCTTATTGTACATTATCTAGTAGTTTGAATGTTACTGGAAAAAGTTTTACTTTCGTAGAACCCATATACTTCTTCATAGTAAAGATCAAGTATAAATATCAGGTTTACTCAGATTGAGAAGAAAACCCTGAAATCTGACAGACTGACCAATATTTTGACATTTCCTAGACATACAACTAAACCAAATAACCTGATCTAACTGAGCTACGGACTGATCCCCCTCTCACATCTTTTTCCTGTTTGACAGCCTCAAAACTAAGAAACAACCAAGTATTTTACAGGACTGAAGCTCGTTTTTCTTGTTTGATCCAAACCACCACTTTCAAACCAAAAAACGGCCAGGACAAACCTAAAAATTAATCATAACGTTTCTACGTAGTTTGGCCCCACAGCTCATAAGAACA